>JBBMKD010000001.1:9735340-9807104 GCA_037834095.1 Argya squamiceps
AGCAGAGCGGGGCAGAGGGGCAGAATCCCCTCCCTGCCCTGCTGCCCACGGGGCTTTGGGTGCAGCCCAGCACACGGAGGGTTCTGGGCTGCAAATGTACTTTGCTGGCTCATGTCCAGCCTCTCACCCACCAGCACCCCCAAATCCTTCTCCCAGGGCTGCTCTGGATTGGTACCAAGGGTTGCTCTAACCCAGGTGTAGCACCTTGCACTTAGGCCCTGTTACATCCTAAGAGAAGTCAAGCATTTACTTTTAACAGATACAAACTCTAGCACCACCAGATATCATTCATCCTGTTTTCAACAAGAGGCAACTACCTTGAGATAACTAAGCACAATAATTCTTGGATAGGATAGTTTGTACAAAGCAAAGCACTCATTTTATATTAACAAAATGCTATAAAACATAAAACTTTTACCAGACTGCAGTTAGCGACCCTAAAATACATGTCCAAACTTTTTACTCCCATTTCATATTAAAAGGAACATACATCATTGTTAAGCCCTGTGTTATTTCTCACAGAAAATCATGGGGAAGTCCAAACATTAACTGTAATATGAATTCAAACATAGTCATCATGGAATCATAGAATTACAGAATATCCTGAGTTGGAAAGGACCACAAGGAATATCAGTGTGCAACTCCTGACCTCACACAGGACAGATCCAAGAGTCCCAATATGTGCCCAAGCACATTTCCCAATTACTTCTTGAGCTCTGTCAGACTTGGTGCTGTGACCCCTGTCCTGGGGAGCCTGTTCCAGTGCCCAACCACTTTCTGGATAAAGAACCCTTTCCTGATATCCAACCTAAACCTCCCCTGACACAGCTTCAAGCTGTTCCCTCAGGTGCTGCTGTCACTGGGCACCACAGAGAAGTCTGTCCCTGATGAGAAAATTCTAAACTGCAATGAGGTCTCCCCTAAGTCATGAGGCAGTTATAAAGGTTTGAACACAAAACATTTTCCTTTTTGCACCATTCATCTCATTGAATTTAAATGATTCCAAGTAATACTTTTAAAGAAAACTAAAATTTACTTAAGAACTCCTAGCCTAGTCTAAACATGTGAGACAAGTCTGCTTAGCAAGAAGGAAAAGGAAAATTGTGACTTGGGATTCAAAGTTTTGAATAGAACCCTCTAACTTCATTGTACTTTATTCTGTACAAAATGAAAACATGAAAAATCCAGCTAAAAATATGTCTTACATTTCATAAATACATTACAATCTGACTATGGGATGGACCTGAAAAACAAAATTTGCATAGTCTGGCTTTGATCCTACAGCAACCTCTGAGAGGTGAAAATGGAGTGTACAGTTCATACATCACTCACAGAAAATGAAGAGATGTAATCTCTAATATATTGTAATTTTCAGCGTGTGCATTATATAAATTTATACATTTGAGACACACAAAGGTCCTTACCTTAGAAATTAGTTACACTCTATTACTGGTGGTGTTATCCCCTCACTCTCTGCATACATATACGTATTTAAACACCTCACTTAAATAGAATTAACCATGGCCAAACTAAAAAGCACATGGGTATGGTAAAATAAGAGTCATACCTTGCAAATTGATTTTATATTTCCTGACTCATTTCTTTTAGAAGTTATTTGCTCATTGCCTTCATGGTCGGCTGAACTGCAAGGGAAAAAAGGGCATACCTTGGCTGTTTTCTGCCACGTACTTAAAAACATCCTTCATTTTTCTTATATAGTCTTATGACCAATTTTTTTAAAAAGCTACCCCACTAAAAATAAAATGAAATTAGAATATTAACCCCATTGAAAGCAAAAGGAATGTTTTACCTGCATAGTTTGAACTATCCCAAAGCTCCCCATCTGCCTCAGGCTGTCTGTTAACTAGTTCATACAAAGAAATGAGTAGTGAAAATGATATTTTTAAGGAGCTATGGTGATATTGACTGATTTCATTAGAGGTGTACCTGCCTAATACTTTTTTTTTCCTACTGCTTGTTCTTTACTCTGTACTTTCTGAGAACCGTGCAAAAACAGGTGTTCTGTGTGACCTTAAAATCAAGGTATAATGTTCAACAAATACATAAGAACTCAGAAATGTTCCAAAGGATTGTTGCTGTCACATAATGTAGTAAATTCTTGTCATTATCCCAGATGCTGGTCTTAAATTATTTTTACATCTGTGGGATAGTTAGTTTCTATTTCAGGATAGTTCTCAGAGCCTATGGACACTCACCCTTCACCATTCCCCTAAACTGGGTTAGAAGACTGTACACAAAGTCAAGTTCTTCACAGCAAGTAGTTACTCTGTCATCCTAGAAGGAGTTTTACTATATGAAGATTGCTGCTTTAAAGATCAACATCTTTTTTTCTTTTCTTTCTTTCTTTTTTTTTTTTTTTAATAGCCACACATCATTTCTTAAGGGCAAAACACTTCCTTAGTATGGAGAAGTCGCCCTGTGTCTATTAGGAATCAGTATGGTGCAGCCTGTGCTTGGAGTGATAAATTAAATGAATGTAGACAACAACAAACTCGTTTCTTTGTTGAAAGTGAATGCTAATGACATTTATCCTGCACTTCATGATAAATTCATTTAAAAGACTAAAATGCTGGGGGGAAGAAATCCTGCATTTTAGGAAATGGGCATAAACTGTCCTTTACTTGCTCAGTTACAAACTGCTAAGTGTAGCAGCAATACATATTTAAATTGTTCTTTAAATCCTTGTGTCTATCTGTTATATGTCTAAAAAGGTTTTTGTAAAAGTGTCCTGGCTTGCATTTTCAAACTGAAGAACAGTTAATAGTTCATGCTATATGAATAACTGGTTTTACAAAAAATAGATTGGAAAATATATGTATTATTGCACAATGCGATGGTCTCATGCTCAGGGCTATTCAACTAAGAGTCTGTTTATTTCTATTTAGAATTCCTTTGTCACTTTGTGGGTGATGTTACATATTATGAGGGACCTGATCTGCTTCCTTACCACCACTGCAAGTGAAGGATCTGCCTCCTCCTTCCCAGGCTTTTGTCTTCCAGGAACATGATCCTGATCACGCAGGCCCCAGGTTTCCTTACGTAGCTAAGGCGTGTGGTTTTAGTCTGGATTATTTTTTTGCCAATTTAGTGTGGCTGAACACATGCCTGCCCATGGGAAGCAATATCCTTGTTTTGCTTTGCTTATGCGTGTGGCTTTTGCTCTCCCCATTAAACTGCCTTTATCTCAAGCCAGGAGTTTTCTCACTTTTACTCTTCCAGCTCTCTCCTGGATCCTGCTGGTGATGGGGTGAGTGAAAAGCTGGGTGGGACTCAGTTGCTGGCTGGGGCTAAATCATGACAAGCTCTTTAAGCTTGAGCTTAAATTCACATCACCTTATCCACCCTGAGCCTACCCTCTGCAGGACAATGAGCTGATTAACATCTTGTCCTTACAGAGAACAATCTAGCAACATTTCTTTCCCCTTCCCAGCACTTAATTCATCACCATTTCTCCCTTTCCTTCTAGCTACACAGCCTTACTTCCTCCTCTTGACTGAACAAATCTAAGGCACTAAAATCAGAAGGCAAAAAATAAAAAGCAAGCAACTTTTGTTTCTTTATGGTTGGGTAATTTTCTGTGATTTTAGCAAGTTAAGCAGGCTTGCAGATGGCAAATAAAATTAGCAGCAAAGGGAAAGGGAAGATGGATTAGGACTCCTCGCCAAAGCTGTCCTGTAGAGCTGTCACTCACAAACACCTCAAACCAGCTTCAGCTTCACCCCATCCTTATCCTGCTTTCTCCCTTCACTGCCATCAGTGTTTCTGTCTATGCACCATAAACAACTGATGAAGCAATTTTTTTTCCCTTGTAGGGCTTTTTGGTTTGTTCAGTTGGGTTTTTCAGATTTGTTTGGGGTCTTTGTCCCTTTGCTTTAACTGAGATAAGCCTTTTATTTAACTATACATTTTGGGAAAGAACTTTTTTTTTCCGAGAAATTTTTTTTCCCTCTACTTTTATGTTATTCAATAAGTGCAATGAAGATGCATAATCTCCACATTTGCTCTCAGTCAGAAACTTAAAGGGCTTTATGAATTTCCTTTTTGCTGCCTTTTTAATACTCTCCCAAATTTAGCAGTACATAACAAGTTGTATATACTGTGGTTTAATTTTATAACTTACATTTCTCCAAATTTTTCAAGTTTGAGAAAGAGAACAGGAAACAACAAAGCAAAACAAAACAAACAAACACAAACAAACAAACAAACAAAAATTAAAAAGGTATTAAAATTAAGTAAACTAGAGAAGTTCTAGGATCATCCATTCTGCTTGGTTCAGTATAAAAGACAATGATAGGAGGGGAAAAATAATTTAAAAAAAAAGTTAGGTGTCTATATTCACATGGTAATGTTATACTTAGATTTTATGTTATAAATATGAATTCTCAAAAAAGTATATGTGCATGGAAGAAAATGAAACAGCTCTTATTGCCTGTAGATGTTTTCAAGAATAGAAGAGTTTTGGCATTTTGAAGAGGGAATTAACTTCCCCTAGCTCTGTGATCTGTTTAGTGGATAACAGTGGTTTTTTTGAATGAGGAAAAAAAAGATTGAACAGATACTTTACCAGTAGTGAAACACAATTAGCAGGAATGTGGGTTTAGATCTATGACAATACTGAGCTCCAAAGTAGGGTCCTTGAGATCCTGGGAAAACAGGGAACAGCTTTGCCAGTGTTCTTGTAGTTTATCAGAATGACCTGAAATTCTTCTGCTGAGGTTCTAAGAAAACTACTCCTCAGCTAAAAAATACCTTTTGTCTTGCTGTGCCAGATCCTGTCCTTTTCAGATTCCACTGTGCTTCATTTTTCCTAGATGCTTGCTGAGTTTATTACTTTATGTGTCTGAAAGTACTTCTGCATTAAAATTCCTTAAATAACTAATTTCTAAAATGTTGTATTTACTTGAGAAGCTACTTTACATATACCAGTAGGATAATTAGCACAATTTTCAAATGCTGGTCTTTATTTTGAGGGCAGCAACTCTAAAAAAAAACCACACCAACCCAAAGTTGCTTATTAAGTATGGCCAGGTTTACTCATCCCCCTTTCTTTTGAAGAAACTGACCCTCTCCAACAAGGTATTTTTTCAGTTTTTGATGGCTAGAACACAGTTCCTTAGAAATCTTGTAAGCTGAATGAACAGGCAGTCCTTTTCACTGCACAAGTCACACACACAAAAAATAAAAGAAACTGAGGAAATCTGAGCTCATACTTCTGTATAAAGGCTGAGTTTACAGTGCCTGTTTTGGTGGAGGTAACAGGTAATTCTTTGTTGGCAATGTGTGTAACCTGCTGCAGGAGATAAGAGGTTTGTTGACCACTTGAAATTTATGTGGGATACAAACAGCAAATGGCAATGCTCTGTGTTCTGGAATTTGTTTGGATTACTTTACTGGCATGTTTTCAGAAGTGCCACAAGCCTCCTATGGCAGGTTTACCCACTGTAATGGGAGTACAGAGAGTGTGACCCTGAACACTGGCAATTCCTGGCTGCAGAACAGTCTCTTTCCTCCGTGGAGAGTATCAGAAGGTCAGTCATGCTTCTTTAATGAATTCTCAGAACTGGCATGGCATATGACTAGCTATCTATCTCAAAACGAAACACAGAGCTTTAAAAAACTTAGTCCTAGATGTCTGCTGAGAGAATAGAAACTACCACTACGTTCTAGTTTTAACTAGATGATCTTGTCAACTTTTTCTATTGTTATTATTTCAGCTGTGCATTTATAGATATGTTCCGATCACAGCTGAGTTTTTAGTATTACTGCTGTGAATGACAGTACTATGTATTATAAAGCCACTAAGTGCAGTATGACAAGTCAAAACAAACTGTTTACATCTGATGCATAATAAGTGATTAATTTACTTATTTAGAAAGTAATAGTAGATATAGATCACTTGATACACTTGGTTGCACCATGCATGGGATCAGGATGGTGTTAAAAACATCCAAAACACAGAAAGGGTATCTTTGCATTTTTCTCACAGTATTAAAAAAAGAAAAGTCAAAGCAAAGACATAAGATTGCTTTAATTAGGTTGATTTCTGGTTTCAAAAATAGTTTTTGTTTTATCTCCAAACTCCATACAACTTTTTGAAATAAGAGTGCTGTAGTTTTTGGGTAATGACACAACATATGGTTAACCACATATGCAAGGCTGGAAGCTGAGAGCTGAGATGTGGAAGCAAAGTGAGAGGAAAAGGAATGAGATGTCAGCTACATGCTCAGTGGCTTTTCAGGCAGCGTGTTTGGATGAGCAGGACAATACTACCATACATTGAGTTATTATTTGTTACATGATACCAAGGCATGGATTCAGGCAATTTGTTTACTATTACAATCTGTCCTGTATTATACACTTTCAGAAGAGGAGCTACTGCTAATATGTGGCAGTATATTTGAAGGATCTGGTGAATATCCTGGATTTAATTTGTTGGGCACTATTACATGCCTGGTGTGTATATCTGCCTATTGTTGACCTGTACCAACAGCTTTGCCAAGACTTACTCTGGACCTGTGCTTTTTAACACCCTCCCTCTTACTGAACTTGTTGGCTTCAATGCCAATTATTAAATTTTAATGAGATTTCTTTCATTATCAAGATGCTGTCAGATATGCTAATATTTTGATCATGTCAGGTCTTTGTCAAAACCATACTATCAGAACTACTGTACTGTAACCAAACAAATTCAACAATGAAAAATGTTTTTATGTTACAAATGTCCAATTATGTATTAGACCATTTTCATTTTAATTATCTTGTTATATAATTTTTCATTATGTACTACCTAATATATATGATATATATGATGCTTTAGGTAGGTGGTCTATGTGATCAATATTACATTTAAAAAAACCAGTTAAACTGGCAAATCACAGCATTGCAGAAGGAGGAAATTACAGAGGAGTTGGGTTTTTTTTTCTTTTCTATACGTGACCTGAGAATCACACATTAGTGGCATGATCACTCATAAAGATCATGGATGCTTGTAAAGATACAGAAGCAAAGATGAGAGCACTGTTTTATCTCATGTCAGACAATAGCGTCCTGCATCAGGCTTTAGATTCTGCATTCCTAACTAGGAATGAATCAGTGGAGACTTGCCAAATAGTTTGTTCTGAGAAAAATTTAGAAAACTTGAATGTAAAGATTTTTAAAAATATGTAAATATTAGTATTAATTTATAAATCTTTGCACAGAGGAGCTGAGGAAAAGTTGTTGTGGTATGCTTCTATTCCATTTGTTAAAAAGTCAGTCCCAAACACCCAGCTTTTACCCAAAAGTGTATGTTATTCTTCACTATCTAGAACTGAGATTGAACGTTCTTCTATGAGACATCAGATCAGAAAAAAAAGTAATCATAGAAATTGTCTGTAGAGATTATTGAAGGATGCATAATACCTGGTTCATTACAGGAAATCAGAACAGACAATGTTATTTGGGCCTCAAACCTTTTGTTTATGGAAGTGTCCCTTTACCTGAAAGGAAATTTGAACTCTGTTATTCCACTTCACACAGGAAGTTTTAATTAGATACATCAGGTGCTTAGAATATATCTTGATTGCAAATATGTACAATATTCTCATATTTGTATCCTGTGAAAAGTCACAGTGAAAGCAGCAGGTCTGCTGTGCAATAAATCTCAACCAGTGTCATCTTGTCTCTTTCATTGGTTACACATGCTCTCAGTTATCCCAAGCCTGTGGCAGAGCTCTCTGAATGGAGATGCATAAAGACAAAATAGAAGTTGCATGTTTACACAGGCAGCTCCCCTTTTACTCTGGACTGGAAAACTTATTTTCTTTTTTTGTAACATTTTGGGGACAGTTTTCTTGTTTATATACCTTAGGTGGACTTCTTAGAAGTAGAAAAAAGGCATTTAAATAAAGCTTTTTACTGAACAGCAACAAAAATTGTAGTACCACTTATCATAAGCAACCAATGAGGTAGAATCTCTCCCCATACAAACATAGGGTTCTACAAATGCAGGTATTTGTAGTTAATTTTCCACTACTTTACACATAAAATAAAGAAATTGCATTATACATCAATTATCTGTCTTTGATTTTATTCCCCTCTCTTTGTTGTCTCCCTTCTCATTACAATTTTTTTTGGGTTTTTGTCATTATTATTATTTCAATTATTAAACTGTTCTTATCTCAACCCACAGGTTTAATTTTTTTTCTGATTATTCTTCCCATTCCACTGGTGGTGGGGTCATGGGGTGAGTGAAGGGCTGTGAGGTAATTAGTTTCTGGATGAGGTTATAACATGACAAGTGTCAAGTCTGCAAATAAAATTACTTTTTATTCCTTTTTAGCTGCATCAAGTCAAATAAAATTTAAACTGGACAACCAAAAGAAATGCTTTCAACTGAGACATATTTTTATATAGAAGGGTCTACTGTCAACGACATTTGATGCTATTCTAAAAATTGTTGAAGACACTACCAGCCAAAGAGTTTTGAAGAAGGGAGTCATCAAAACAAGTTCACAGCTACAGGAGAAAGAAGGAGATTCTCTGGTCAACAATTTCCATACCACATTTCTGATGAAGAGAGAAAGTAAAAGATCACACCGTGGAATTTATTTCCTTCTTGAGTTAATTGTTGAGCTTTTTCCATATATTTCACTGCATTTATAAAAAAGAGCAGAAATATCACAGTAGTTAGCTCAGTCCATTAATTCACTTCCTTGTCAATATGTACTTACTACAGACTTCTAAAACTTGTGTGTCAAAGTCTAATTCCCATACTCAAACTAAATACCACATTCCATCATGAGTAAAATTAGAAGAATCTGGCAGTAACAGATATACCAGACCCTATTTAATTCCAGATAAAATAGTGCTTATGTCTTAACTCTATTTTGTACTGAAAATATCTATAATCATCACATTTGTTTATCAGTATCCTGGGAATGCCTTTTCTCTGGTTCCATTTGTGATGCACTGTACTGAGAAACAGTGTGTTTCATCCACACCTCTAGAATTACGTTTATGATCAGAAATTGCTTTTAGATTCTGGGAGAAAAAAGTGCTCTTGAAGGCTTTCATTGAGCTGCTGGATTGTTTCAGTCAGTTCAGTAGGTCATGAATCAAGTGAACTTGTCTGCCACAATTTGCAACTCTTTTATTTAAGATCAGAATTCCACTGTGGTCTGAAACACATTGTAATGATCATTCATTGTAATGATCACAAAACTATTTTTAATATTTATGGTATTTATGGAATGGTACTGCAGATCCCACTATAAATTCAGAGCATATGTTTACCAGTGACAAGAAACAGAGGAATGTGCTAAATTTTATGAACTGTTAATGAGTCAATAAATTGACTGCTTTGCAGCCAGAACCCTGTTACTACTGACATTGTCCAACATTCCAATCTGGATTTCTTATGGAGAAAGAAGTTCTGTTCCAAATTTTGGTTCTATTTCTTTCCTTTTTTTTTTTTTTTTTTTATACATACTAGAGTCTTGTGTTTTAAGAAGAAATACACAGTTGAATAAGAACCCTAAGGTATGTTTATCATTATTGTAGAGATGCAAAGTTATGAGAATATAAGTCTATTCAGGATCACTTATTTAATATCACAATCACATCACATAATCCTCTTCATAAACTTTACAAGCTCCATTTTAGATGTAGTTGGACTCTAAGACAGTCCCCAAATTTTCAGATCTCTAATATTTAGGGATATTCCTCCTTTATTCCCAGCCATATAAAAATATGCATGAGCTCTGCCAATATTTAAAGACCTTAAACAGCTCTTATCTTTTTTAAGTTTTTCCCCTGACACTTAGTTCCCTGGTACTTCTCACTGCTGTTTGCTGTTTATCCAGTTCCTCATCTATCCACAAGTTTTTTGTCTACTAACTCTGATTTTCTCTAATGAAGCATTTTTAATCTGAAATTCATTAATTCCATTGCAACCAAATTCCCATCTCCCCAGTTAAAGCCAGGATTCTTTTAGGTACCAGTAGGATGAGCACAGCTAGAGGCATATGAAGGACTGGAAATAAAGATATATACAAATAGACCAAATGGGATGACAGAACTGTAGGAGGAAATATGAGATGACAAAGTGCTGCTGGAATATTCTGTTTATTAATTCTTTTCTATAACTACTATAGGCAGAATAATGACTTTAATTCTGTCTATAATTCAACCAGTTACGAACTGTGCTATCAGAACTACACTAGCAGTAGTGTTGCCTATTCTTCTGGCAGTAGGAATCAAGTGGAAAACCTAAAATAGCTCTTCATTTTTACTTGAATTTCCTTGTGTTCTGTTTCTTTCAGGCCTCACTTTCCTGCAGTCCATGCACTGTATTTTTAAATGCATCTAAAGCTTTATTCTAGCACTGCTGCATGCTTGTCAGAGAATTTAACTCTGTCACATCGCAACATTTGTCATTAAGATGCTTGACCAAGGAGCTAATCTTTTCATTGCCATTTAAATCCACCAGTCACAAAGATATTTCCAATATGTTCCTAATTAATTGCATCATATACTTTTATGTTAGCTCCACACTAAAGGCATGTTAGCCAGCATATTCCTTATGATCCAGTTGTGTGACTTACAGTGAAGTGTCACTGAATACAAAGACATATTTTATAGTGTAGCTGGATTAGATCTAAAGTATGTAGAACAAGAATGGTGCAAACACACAGGAAAATATGGACTTCTCAATCTAAAAAGAGTGTTCTACTCTAAGAGAGAAAGTACAACTGGAAAAATGGAAGATAAGAATAAAGGAAGACAGCCATCCAGAATATCACTATCTTTCTGGTAAAAAAAGGTAAGTTTTTTTAGTTTATCATAGAAAATATGAACACTCACTTATCTGCACAAACCTATTTACCTCACCTTTTCTATGGCAAGAAGATATTACAATATTTTTTCTTACAACCTCACAGGACAACTCCCAGCTTACAGTGATAGAACTTTTTAAACCATGTATTTGGGTAGAGTGTTAGGAAATTATTTTGACCTGTCACACCAGGATAGCAGAGAGTCCTATGTTAAGTAAAATAAACACTATTTCTGTATGAAACAGAAGTTTAAACATTTTATTTGTTTTGGACAAAAGAGATAAAAGAGAATTGTACGAGCCAAAAAACTGTGAAGACACCAAAATTGACAGAAACATGTCAAATGAGGTGGTGAAACAGTGCATGACCTTCTGGGGCAGAAGTTAACTGCTGAAACAATCTGCAGCTGACAGACAAGCAGCACCTCACAGAAAGATCATGCCAGTAGTTCAAATTGTTCTACTGGCATTTGCTTTTGTATGAACAGAACAATTAAATGGCAACAGCTTGGGATGCTACAATTCAATGAGAAATTATTTACATCCCTTTCATGGTCATATGCCAAGGCCATCTGCATATCCAGCCTGGCCACAAAACTGCCTGAGTTAAAGCTATGGCTCATGTCACTAAATCTACTGGACCAGCAGTTGTCTTTTCATTACTAGAGGAAGGAAAGCACCCTCTTACCTCTCAGAGCTTTGTTTAAATGTAGAGACTATTTAAAAAATGAGGAGTGGCCAATATCACTAATAACATTTTACTTATTCACTGTTTTATCCATCTTTTCCTTCTTATTCTGATCAGGGAAGGGTGTCTGTACACATACCTTATGTGTTACATTAATCAACATCTCCACAGCAAGCACAAACCAACATGAGCAACCTGATCTAGTGAAAGTTTCTCTTATCCATGGCAGAGGGGTTGTGCTAGATGATCTTTGAAGGTGCATTCTAACTCAAACCTTTCTTTGATATTTTTAAAAAATTAGTGCTTAATACATTTGCTGAGCATACCAGGGTCCCTCCAGGGCAAAGACAGAGTTTCCAAGACAAGAAAAACTGTAGATGGACACAATACACTACTCAGGGTTTTTGTTATGGCAGTGGCTTGCAATATAAAGCAGTTAAATAGGCAGATTTTAAGTAACCATTCACTAAGTGTTGCAGTTGCACTCCTTTGTGAAAACTCCTCTAGGAGCCTGATGGCAGCAGGTGTTCATGCACCACTGCTAGTTTC
This sequence comes from Argya squamiceps, assembly GCA_037834095.1. Lineage (NCBI taxonomy): Eukaryota > Metazoa > Chordata > Aves > Passeriformes > Leiothrichidae > Argya > Argya squamiceps. The sequence goes on from JBBMKD010000001.1 coordinate 9,747,412, forward strand.
CATATCTCTTACACTAGAGGGAAAAACCTTATTTTCAGACTGCAACATATGATCATGCATCAGTCTTCTAAGAGTTAAACATCTAAATTCCTTTTAACATGTGGTATTGGATATTAAAATCTACATTTGCACTTCAGAGCAGCAAATTGTTGGTTATAAGTCTCAAGTAACATCCTCTCATATAAAATTTCTCAAATAAAAATGGCATCTATTTGATAGTCATGACTGGGTTTCTTTTCTTAAGAAAGTGCTAAATTTACTTTCTTAGAAATCTATTAATTGTGATATCTTACAGTGAATCTTATTTTATACAAGTGCCCACTGCCTAATAAAGAACTGATCACCTAATATTAATCTTCCACTAAAAGTACAGGAGAAGCCAGAAAGATGACAGATTTAATGATTCCTCACTTACATTTTATTTATTTTCAGTCAGAATTGGCAGAAAAATAAAAGGTAACACTCTGCTGGAGAGCAGACAGTCTGTAATAAATACTGCAAAGCTCTGCTTTGAGGACACTGGTGGATACATTTCTCCTGAGGGTTAAAATTAGCATCCATGGTGGCAAACACCAAGATGTAATCCTGTCCCCACTGACATCAAAGGAAGATTTTGTCTTAATTTCAGTAGAGCCAGAATTTCTTCTGATGAGTCCTGCAACAATGGCAGGAGAGTATTTCCTACTGAGTGTGTAAGACAATAATTTCAGCAGTAAAATGGATTTGCACTCATTGTATTTATCTCCTCCTAATGCTTTTAGTTCATTGAAAAGGCTTAAGCCAGGACTTTACCCTGCTAAACTTAAGAAAAAAAATTGTGAATGATGGTAATGGAAAAGTAATTTATTTTCAGATTTTGATTGCAATGATAGCTTTGGTAAAAATTCCACAAATACCATTCTATATGCATCCTGTCCATCTCTTTTTAACATACAAATGAAAAGATTATGTAAGAGCTTCTGTTTAATCTCCTCCACTGTCTGTTAAACATTCCAGAAAAAGAAGCCATTTTTCTTGAAACAAGGAGGTTATTGACCCAGATGGCATAAACCTCACATCTACAATGTCAACAGAAAAAATTACTGCTGAAGACTTGAAAGTACTATTTGCCCATGTAAATTCAAAGGCATGGCCCCTTTTTATCTGTATGTTTTTCATGTTCACTGTAATGTGAAAGTCCGATTAAAAGCTTTTCAAAATAACCTGAGTGTGTAATTAGGGGGCACACAACTCCCATCCTGAGGTTAATATCCTCACAAACATGCAAAGTACGAATCTAGCAGAGTACCAATCTGTTTCATAATTCAGCTGCAGTGTCTTTCCCCTGCACTTAAAGGCTTACATTGTTTCACAGAATGATACACTCGTTGTTGGTTTATCAACTTAGAGAATGAGTAGTTGTTGAGATATTCATGTTATACATACTAATAAGCTAGTATTAATATTAATAAGTTGCCATGCTCATTTTCATCTGGATCTGAAGGCTCATATTTCACCCAAAAGTCAAGGGGGTTTTTTCCTCCTTTTTTCTCCCTCACCCTGTGCCATGATGTAAAAATATGTTTGTATACAGTACACTTCAGGAAGTCATAAAGCAAATCATTGTTCTAAAGAAATTAATAGACATTAAGACATCCCAGAAGTGGTGGGTTTGAATTCTGTGGAAAATATTTGAGGAAAAAGACTTTTCCTAAAAAGACTCACAAAGGGAAATACCAAATATTGATAGGATCTGAATAACCTATGCCTATCACAAATAAGGCCATATTCGAGGAGGCAATTCTTTATTAGTTTTTAACCAAAAAAATAAAGATTAAAAGCTTCATCAAAAATGTCTGCAAGTCATGAAATGGCAACACTAAATAAATGTAAGTTCTGGCTGAAAGGAATAGATCTGTAGCTTTGATAGCTGCATTTATATCCATAAGGTGTAGGGACTTAAACCTCTCTAAGATGTAGTCATGAGTACTCATTTTACAAATACAGACAAAGGTTAGTGTGAAAAATAAAATTCACCCAATGACCTGTACTGAACCATGAAAGATGGGACTGTGGCTTCAGATCATTTGGCATCAGATAATTTTATGTCATTTAGCTGCCTCTGCACTTTTCTGCACTTCCTTTTCTATCAGCCTAATCACAATATTTGTGTGTTTATAGGAGGTTTCTTCTATCTAATTTATTCTTACTATCTCTCACAATTAATTCTCTGCTTAAAACATCAAAGATTTTAGAAAACAATGAATTTCTGTGCACACTAAAATGAGAATACACTTCCCACAGAGGAAGATGTAACAATAAGCAAACATGTAAAGTTATACTTTAAAAGTCATATTTAAAAAATAGAAAGATAAATGGGAAGGAGAAATGCTGAGCTTGCTTCACAGAAGCAAGAAGGAAGATTGTCTTGGTATAAGTATTTTCTGAACTGTTATTTCTCCCCAATAACTTTCCAAATTAAGTAGTTTATGTTAGAGTGGTGGGGGGGGGTTTGTTGTTGTTGTTGTTGTTTTGGGTTTTTGTTTGGGTTTGTTTGTTTGGGGCTTTTTTGTTTGTTTTTTGAGGGATGGGCATAGTGTTTCTTTATGTCCTTGTCATTTATTCTAACTTAAGTGATTGGCATATGTTTGTGACAAAGAGAAAGAAATGATAGGTGATATACGTCTTGAACTAAGAGGTGGTGAGTTCAGTTAGCAATAATAAATAATATGCTATTTCAGTAAGAAAACATAGCAGAGCAGGCAAATAATTCTGCCAGAGAGATCAAACCCCTTCCATCACATTTATTCTGCTTTGTCTTTCCCAAACAGAGGTATCAAGTTTTACATTATGCTGATAGAGTGGGAGAGATTCTGTTAGAAGTAGGTTTTCTGGGAGAGCATCCAAGACTTGACAGTGAGCCAATGGATCAGAGAGTGCTGCTCCCTGGGCGGTGCAGGAGGTGAACTGCTGGAGCTGATTGCACAGCTCCTGCCTTATCAGCCACAAGTAGGAGTGGAGCAAGAGCCTAGCAGGAGAGGCAGTGTGCTGTTGAAAGCTCTGTCTCAGGAAAAATGGGAGCAATCAAGAAAATTTACACTTGACAATGGGATTCAAGATGAGCTTTGGGGTCTCTTCTGCAAGAGAGGGGTGTAAAAGCTGCTCCCCTCTGCCTTAACTTGTACAAAATACCCTTCTCAGCTGCTTAAACCAGTGATAAGAAATTGATAGGGAAATGTCAATGCAGGCACATGAACAGAGACTTTGTTGTGCCACTGATAAGGAAGCAAATGACAAGGAAAAAGTGAAGATCTGCCTGGAGGCAAGAAAGTCATATCACAGCTAATGAAATAGTTCAATCAAGAGGAAAAGCCAGACAAAACCTGACTCCTTTCCTGCCCTTTGTCCTGTTGCTCTGGGTACAGGAACAATGTTTATCAACAGGAATAGTATAAATAATTCTATGAACACATGTTCTTCATAAGTGGCAAAGATCTCTAGAGGACAGTACATTAAATTGTGGATATTATCTATCCAAACCAAAAATCAGAAAAGCATGAAATTAGTAATTGACTCAATTTACCTCATTTATTAGCAGCCTAGACCTCTGTTTGAATTAATATTGCCCAATGGAATTTCAAGTGGCAGTGACATGGCGTAGCATGACTCAAATTAACGCCAGTTTCCCCTACTGTACTGCAAACCACCCATATCTCCAATTAGGTTTGTTCTAATCTAATCTACATGGTTTCATCACTCCTATTGACAATAAAATATGACTGCTTTGCCCTTCCTTCTCTGATGCCAAACTTGTTTTACCAAGTAGCTGATTTTCCTAATAGCATTTGCATAGAGGGCACTGATTGCATTTTCTTTCTGATGATCATACACTTGGTTGCTGTGGGCTGTACTGTAGAGCACATCCAGTCACAATTAAAATTGTCATTTTCTACACATGGTACAGTAATGGCCTGAAGAGACATCTGACTGCAACATTGCCTATCATTTTCCCATATAAATGATATAATTTAATGCTTCTTATTTATCTACTCTTTTCCCAGCCAATAGTGGTGTTTGCCACTTTTGATATTTTTCTTCATAATTAACTTAAAATGGAAGGGGTTTGTTTCTTAGTATGAATTAACCTTGACAATACACTAGGTACCCAAAAAGCATTTTGATTGCTGACTGTACACAGGGCCTGATCCACAGGAAAAAAATAGGAGGCTTTCTGTTGGTACTGAGGGGGCTTTAGGTCCCTAGAAATGTCCAAACACCAGTGTCGTTGTATCAATATTACATGCAGTATTTTAAAATAAATTATTTAAAAGGATGAAATAAAGTGAAACAAGGCCTTATTTTTTTTCTTTTTTCACTTTAGAAAAAAGGGATTGTAATAGCAAGTGTGACCTTAGCATTGGGAATTTCCTGGGGATTTAATAACCAGCCAGGGGGTAATGGCCCTTGGCTTTGCCTCAGGCCATCAGCTCTCCCAGCTGGTTATTAATCCCTAGAAAATGTTCTCCATGTCAATTATTAATGTCTTAAGTTTTGTGTGGGCAAATTCTTGCTTCATTCCACAATTTTTAAGCAAATAGAAGTAGAGTCAAAATCATGTGAAGTGCAACATTGAAAAAAAAAGGTGGCAAAATATGTTTTTATGTTGCTAAATAAACTCAGAATATTTTACAATTGATCTGAACTAACTCATGGTGGCTCTAGTTAATCCCATCATCTTTTAAAAAGGCCCAAGAAGTACTTCTATGACTGTAGATTTTATTATGTCATAACTGAAATTTCTTGCATGCAGGTATCCTACAATGGTAATTACCAGTTTATGTGTTTCCTTCAGAATTCGTTGCTTTTTCTTTCTTTCTTTCTTCCCCAGGAGTGAATTTTGATAATAATCTTATCCTCAGAATGAAGAAACCCAGCAGCAAGACTATCATACCTATGACTATATAAACCTTTTTTTTTTCCCTTTGAGAGAGTGAGTTTGCATCTCAGTTCTGAAAAAAACTAACAGGAAATAGAGGTGAATTTCATGTACCTGTTCTGAATCAGATTTAAGCCTTGCTATATGGAGAAAAAAAATCATTCAGGAAAACCAGAGGTTATTGATTGAACTGCTTTACATGAACATGAAAAGCTTCTAGTAACACAGGAAGAAAGTAGTAAAAAAAGAGAAAAAGTGTATTTTTTATGTGATATAATGATCTTTCTATCTTGTGTAACTTTAGAATAAGTTGATCTATGATTGAAATTGATTACTTGCTTATTTTGTTATAAAATTGAAGATGATTGGCAAAAAAAGGAGTCCTTTACATTTTATTTTATAATGTAATACCTGAGGGTTTTATAGCATTGGTTCCATTTTCTATCTCCAGAATATTTACTGTGTACATTTTATAATTAAGCAATGAGATGAGACAAGCAATACACTTCTGCAAGATTACAACACGCCTCTGGCGGTGTTATATGGGACAAGGTCATATCTAGAATTACTTTAATCACCCAAGTATAATAATTGCTTGGAAATACACTCCCTGCAGTGTCTTATTGCTAATAGAATTATAGCTGAGTCACACAATAAGAGCTGTAGTTAAGCCTGGATAAGTAGTTCTAATGTAAAGACTCTTTTTTTTCAGCTGCCTGCTACTTTCAAGCATTGGCCTTTTAATCTTACCTTTGACTGGCAGAAGCCTTGTGGTTTTGAAGTGCTCAAGGCCACTTCACAGAATTCATTTTTATTGATTAACATGCCCATTATTTGAAAAAAAAAATTAATTAAATTTAGTTGAGGAACATTTGTGATGGCTTGATAGGGAAAAGAAAGGGCATAAGTCTAAATCACCTGATCCCAAAGCTAAGGAGAATTCATGGGCATCACAGAGACTTCCCCAAACTTCTATTTCTTCTTTCTACAGACTAAGTCACCCAGTTGCCAAGATCCAGCCAAAAGTGCCTTTTATTGCTGCAGTCTGGCCAACTTTGTCCAAGTGTAACTTAAGATTCAGCTCCTACAATGGGAGGAACCAAGGAGAAAGTACTGGCAAAATAAAGACAGTGGCATTGTGAAAACTTGGCTTACATTTCTGGAAAAACACACGTTTCATCTGCATAACAGTGATGCACAAACTCCCTACAAGCCAAGACCAACAGCTTTTCAGATTTGGCTAACTCAAGCCTGAAGAAGTGTTGCTGAAGTTTGGAAATACATCTGAAGATGAAGTGAACACCCATGCACAGGTATGAGAAAATGAGTCTCTTTTAGAGCTTGAGACAATAACTGCTTGGAAGGGTTGTAGTGACATTTCTGGTGACAAAGAACCAGAGTAGGTTAAGCCTATATCTTTAAGTGACCAAGACAGAGGATGATGACTAAAATCCCATATCAAAGAAAGGATAAATTAAAAAAGCTAATCTGGCCATCCACAAAAACAAAACAAAACAACAACAAAAAACAAAAAAACCCCCACCATCCTAACAAAAAAAATCTTTCTCTAAATAGCAAATAGGTACTATAATAAAACTAATATTGTCTGATCAAAATAAAACTAATTATGTGAGACATGACATGTCAGTTATGATTGCAGCAGAGGAACCACCAAGTGTGCTGTGCATTTGCAAGGAAAGTCATGGCATCTCAGCTAAGTTATAGCCTACTTGTCTTTGTGAATTTTGCCTTAAACCTGTGTTTCACCAAGGATGAGGACTATGAGCAGGTCAAAAAATAACCAAGTAACAGATATTCAGTAGCAATTCCAGCACCAGCAGCACTGTGTGGCCCAGAGACACTCTTAGGAGAAAGTGTGGAAATTAGCAATGAATAAAGGTTTTGTGGGTTTTTTTCTCTTTTTACCAAAGCTCCTGTTTATAACTTATTTATCTATGACTTCCTTTCGAAGAAGCTCCTATGGGGTGAGAAAGAGGCCAGTATTGTATTTCATTGTCTAGCTAATCTTTAAGTGCTAGCTAATCTTAGTGCTCCAGCTATTCTTGTCAGGTAGAATTATTATTTCTCCTACCTTAACTTCAATTTTTTTTTTTTTTAATATGCCTATAATGAAGGGAACATAGTCACATACTTGGAAATTTTACATGTCAAAATCTATTATATTTTACATTGTCTCAGGAAACAATTAGATTCAAGCCACTGGGCTGGCAGAATACAGATAACCTGCACTTCTGTAGCATTATATATATTTGAGAACATTTCCTGAGGTATTTATATCATGTGAGTTCTTGTGCCTGTATTCCATTCTGTGAGAAAGAAACTACTATTATCCCTATTTTGCAGGTAGGGGTATAGGAGAGTTTATGATTTGATCAACAAGAAGTAATCAAATTTAGGCCTCCTAATTCCTAACAGCTATTCTTTCCCACTCTCAGTCAGCTTCATTTAATATTGCGTAAAGGTTTGCCTGGGATAGATAGAAAAGATGAATATGGAGGGCAGAATAGCAATTTTATATTTACCAGCAGGAGTAAAGTTCATCCGGAAACTTTTTTGAAATCAGGTATTTAGGGACAGATCGTGAACTTGTAGAAAAATGATAAGAATGATCATGAATCTGGAAGACATGTCAAGATTGAAAAGGTGTGAGATTGTTTACTGCTGAGGAAAGAGGAATAACAGCTGTCACAGTAATTGTGTATGAAATAATGATGACACATGAAGTTTCTCAAATGGTAGCATGAGAATAAAAAAAACCAAAACAAAAAATGCTTTTTATAAAGACATATTATCTGACTGAAGAACTGATTACTGCTGACATCAGGAATACAAGATTCAGAGACATCTCTACAGAAAATATTTTGCTATGATAAATATCTGTAATAAAAATGTGGAAATAAATTACACTTCTGGGTTTAAAACAACCTTTAAGTATAAGCGATCAGTGTCAGATTATCCTACACAAGCCATCTGTTAGGTTATTATAATCTTCCTTAAAAGCATTTTACATAGGCTATTGCCAGAAGAGAAGGAGCTTGGATCTGAGCCAGTATTCCTGCTCCTACACTCTCATGCAGAGCTATCTGAAGAAGTGAGGCTGTTGCTTCTTACCATGCGCCCTGAGAGAGCAACCACACATTTCTGGGAGAGATGAAATTCCTGGAGAGATACCGAGTTCCTAAAATAATAACAGAATGGAGAAGCCCCATTTGCAAAAGTAAACAGAACTATCTGTAAGGATGGATCCATAAGGATCATGCTAGGAAAGGTCACCATTTGAGCAATGCAAACTTATTTTAAAGGGAATTGATAAATAGAAGAAATATGATCTATCCCACCTAAAACTAAAAATTCATCAATTTCAGGTTCTCTTTCCTTCTACCTTAGCACTTATCTCAGAAATACTGATATTTATGTTTTTCAATATCTAGATACCATCTCAAACTTTTCACAGAAATTTCCTTAGAATTAAACAAATTAAATTTTGCTGAAATCTAGGTAAGCACACCAGCATTAGGCAGCAGAGATTGTTGCTTCTTGTGGGTTTAAAATTATTTAAAGAAGCAAATAAATGCCAGAAAGAGGCAAAAGGGTGAAGCCGAAGATGGACACACCAGCAAACAATCACCTTGTTATTTTTTTCCCCTGGATCAGAAATATGAAGCTTAAATATTACTGTCACTGTATTTCAGCATACACCACCATATGTTAGCTAGCATAGCCTCACATGGGTATGACCACATTTAGGTATGATCACAAACCTTCATAGGACAACAAGGGATGATCATAAACCAAAATAATCCCTGGCAGTGGCATAACATAAATAGCAGTCCTTGAGTGATCTATAGGATATACTGCCATTTTAAGATCATTCACCACAAGCTTTATCCTCTCTTTTTGTAGGTAACAGTTTCTTTTATGCCACCTTTTCAAGCTGAAAAAAAAGGAAGTTTAGAATGTAATTCTGTAAAGAACCTACTGCCATGATAAGTGAGTCCTCAGAACTATACTCCTCAAACACAGGCAAGAAAATGCCATGTGGTAACAGGCTTTGCAAGCTGTGATTTAAGATGACTGATTCAGAAAAAGTGTTCATGCCTAATAGCCATCACCTTCTCCTTGTTGGGGTTATCTGTCCCATTCACTTCATCCCATAATCTTTATTCCATTCCATTCATCTGCCTGAGAAAATAACCAACAGAAAGATGCCAAAGCATGCAGATGATACAAAATTATTCCTCATGGTCAAAAATTATTAAAAAAAAAACCACTGAAGGGTCCAGAAAGACCAAATGTATTTAGGGAGTGATAGTTAAAATAGCAATTACAATTCATTATCAATAAATATGATGGCTAATAAAAAAACCCCAAACATACACAATGCTGGATTTGATTTAGCTGTTACCCATAGCAGTCAGGATGGCAAACAGATTGTTGGGAGTTATTGGGAAAGGAGTCTGGGTATAAACAGAGACATATTAAACTGCTTGTAGATCTTTGGTGTGCCCACACTGTAATTACTGTATGCAGTTCTGGCTATGCTGTCGGAAAAAATCATATGGTCCAAGTAATAAAAACATAGAAGGCTGACAAGTGTGAGCAGGGGGTGCAGAACAAGTTCTGCAGAGAGAAAAGACTCGATAGTCTGCAGTGAATAAAGGGGCAACTGGAAGGGTACTTGAAATTAAGGAAAAGGAAATCCTAAATGGTGTGAAGCTGATCAGTCAAACATTTTCACAATATAAAAATTAGTCCAGCTTAAAAATTTAGATAATAGTTTTAAAACAAACAAAAGAAAACTTTTTTTGTTTTGCACAGCAATGTCAAACCGATGGCCATACAATATTCAAAATGCATAAAAATACAACACACTAAGATGAATTAATCAAGAAAAGATAAACTAATGCCTCTTAAACATGACCATTCAGATTATGATCCAAAGCAGGAAGTTCTGATGCTGCTGGATTGGGAGGGTGTGCTAGCAAAAGACATATATATGACTTAATTTTAAAGTCTCTCTGGAAGTACCTTGATTAGTTGCTGCAGAGACAGAACACTGGGATAAACAAGACTGCTCACTCAGAAAGGAGTGGGACTAAATGCCATATTCCTAGTTTCTTAATACTCAATACCTGAATGAACACGGTTCTTAGTTAATATTACCATCATATTTTAAATATTTATTTACTTTATAATCCTCATGAATTGTTATAAAATATTAGTTTTGCCTGTTTCTAAGTGGGTTGTATATAATTCATGGTAGCACCCAAAAACTTCCATGTACCAAAGATTGAGGTGGGCTTGGTTGTTCACATTATTCACCTCTAAATTATGGGGTCTTTACGCCACATTATTTGAGCTGTGAAGCATTCTTCTAAATTAGGATATCTTTTCTGGCTTCTGAATTGGTTTTTATCTATCTTTGCTTCTCTCTGGGGCTGTTTCCAGCTTGTCTTCCTAAAAGCTTTCACAGAATTGTTTCCAGTGAAAATCTCTCCCGTGCTGCAGGACTCTCTATCCCACGTTGTGGTTATTTAAAGCATGCACAAGGTTGTCAGGGTAAGGGAGGTTGAACTGACATGCCTGGAGTTGGCAGATACACTTTAAGCACCTCTCCACTCTTCTGCAACTTAATTTAAACTGTGTTCAAGGTGGGCATAATCCCTGCAGCACAACCCAAGTGTGCCATATTTCATGGGAATTTCATTCCCTGGCCAAGAAGAACATTACCAAATCCAGCTAGTGAGTTGTATGTACAGAAAAATGTCAACCAAACTTCAGAAAATTAATTATAAGTAACTTTGATCAGGGAGGAACAGACACAAGGAGGGCAACACATGTATCAGGGCTTATTTCCATGGGATTTTTTGAAAAGGAATCAGGCATCAACTTCAGAGGCAGAATGTTGAAAACTAGCCTGGAAAATTAAGACCTCTAAAATATTTTGAGCTCTAAAACAGAAATTATAAATGATTTCATAAATTTGTTTGCAACATATTTCTTGGATTTGAAGTGACACAAGAAACACAAAGTCGTTTGATACGTGAGAAATGAGGTCTATAGAGCACAGTCTGCCTTGAAAGTGGCAAATTCATGTTATTCTTTCATAAATGCTCCACAGAAGGTGGAGAATTTGGAAGTTAAAGGGAAATTACAGTGGTCTGAGGATACATACAAGTGAATAATTATGAAGTCCACTGAAAATTATTCAATTGAAAACCAATTAACAGCCTTGTCTACACATCTCTTTCAAAAGCCTGGTAGTAGAAATGTCTTTTTTGGTATTGATTTCCATTGACTCTCATACACTTGCCTGCCATGTAAGCTATTTAAGTAAATGATTTTTTTTTTTCCCCAGGATCTACTTTTGAACAATATTGAAGTGTTAAAACATAGCAGCATTGTCTGTTAAACCAAAATACCCCATTAATAACATTGAGTACTGCTCCTCTGTATAAAACAGGAATAAAAATGTGTGTATTTCCATGTGGTTTTGCACACACTATTTTTCCTGGGTGTAGTTGAACAGCTCTCTGCCATCCATCTGGGACACACTAATCACAAGAAGAAATTCTCAGTATGCATATGCCTGTATATCCAAACACAGCAAAGCAAAGCAACCACCCCACCTGCATAATTAAGGCATTTTTAAAAGTGAAAAGGAAGAGCAAAGACATGGACTTTTAAATGAGAAAATTATACATAGAAAACTCGACTTTTTTCCCAATAATTCAAGTAATACATTTTTGAAAAAAATGTGCTGAATTTTCACCCTGTAAATCTTATCTGTAAGGTGCCCAGACATCAACTCCCTTTCCCTCCTGTCTTTAAACAGGTAGCACCTCTTTTTTAATCCTTCAAAAAACCCACAAGGCCCATTTGAAGCTGCTTTTCAATCTCTTAATTAAAACCTCAGCACATTAAATGCAGATATTAGAAAGGTAAGAATGGAAGGGCTGATTTGGGGAGTAATGGATACTGGGGCAGCACTGGAGGCACTGCTCTTCCCAAAACAAAGGGAAGCACTGCCAGGAGACTGGCATATCACCTCTCTGCCATGGCAGCTGCTTTGACGTCCACATCAGGAATTAACTGTAGAAAATAAAAAAACATAACAATCAGTGACCCTTGTAAATACAATAAGTGTTGTGCACATGGTCTTTAAAGGAGAGCAGGAAAATATGGATCTTTTCTGCTAAGAGAGAAGGTTTTTCCAAAGAGTTCTTTTGTTTTTATTTTTTCACCCAAAGCAGCTGCTAAAGCGAAGGCGAGCTTTGAAGAACATTGCATATATTTTAGAGATTATGACATCATAAAGGGAAAGACTTTTAAAGTTGGTGAAAAGAAAGGACAGAATTTTGATCCATACTTTCCCAAATCTTTTCTGTTTGTATTTTTTTAACACAAACTCTTGGCATACGCTTAGAAGAGCGATCTGTGGGCTTGTTGCCAGAGCTTTTATGTACAGAATCAAGGTCTCTTGGATTTTCAAAAGAGGACAAAAAAGATAAACTGTTCCTGTTAGTTGCAAAATACAAACAACGCGCCAAGCTGACAAATGCTTTCGCTTCATCTGGGTGTGCAGTGACACCTTCTAGAGAAAACAGCAAAACAATCTTATTCCACATCCACTGAGCTAATCAGGGACAGCCTTTTGAGAGAGAAAAATCCTCAAAAAATACCCTCCAAGAGAAGAAATAAAGCTCTTGAATATCAGTTTGCTTAGGTAATAAAGAATATACAATAGTAAGCTAAGCCATGGAAAAGGGTATGGGCAGAGGAACCTGAGTACTCCAGAGCTGCAGTGCTTGGCAAAACTGTACCTCTGCAATAAAATTCCAGTTTAGCCTGGGAAGGGAACTTTAGTGTGGGAAGCAACTTGTCAACACTTCTAGTGCTGCTGCCTGGCTTCTGAGATAGGTGCAGTCCTATCCCACCTACTACAAGAGGAATCATTTCACATGAAAAGAGAGAAAGGAAGAGAAGACGAATTCTTTTGCCATAAGTATCCTGTCTGTTTGGCATCTGCTGTGACTGTAGCATCTATGTGCCTCTCACTGGTCCTTCTCCCCATGCTTTCAGAACATACAGGACAATTTCCACTGATATCTCAGATTTTCCCAAATGACTTCAACTGATTAACTATTGTCCAGCCCTGACAAACTTGTCTTCTTCCACAAGAGATGTCTGCTGAGAAAGGTGCTGCTCTACCAAGTAGTAAATAATAGAAAGATGTGAGAGGATTTGATACCCTTTGGCTTAACCCTCTGTTTATCTGAGTGAATATTTGGTCTGTACGTAACAAAGCAGGCACTGTTCCTTAAACCACTGTAGAAACTCTGCTCCTATACATTGGGTCATTCATTTCCAGCACTTTTCAGACTGTGATTAATTTCAGAAGTGAAAATGCAGATGTTTGTCTAGCCAAATATTTGTGTGCGCTTAATATCGCATCACATTACATAGAAACCCTTACCCTAATTAAACTGAGGCATGAGCAATGTCTGGATACACTTGAAGGAAGGGGTATAAGGTCAGTTTACACAAGTGCTGACTAATCCAGTTTATGTGGAACAAGATACTCCATTCTTCTACAAAAGGTCTGACTGGAACTGCTAAGGTATTTTTGAGTACCCATCTTGCTTCTTGCTTTTCCTCAGTGTCTGTTGTCTTTTTTTTTGCTGTAAGCATTGGAGGAAGATGATAATAAAGCCCTGGAGAAATTAACTAAGTAGACCCCCACTAAAACACCATAGGAAAAAAAAAAAAAAAGATTGACTTTACAAAGTCAGAGGAATCCTAGTGGACTCAATTTGAATGAAATCACAAAAGCTTGCTGATTAATATGCTTAACAGCCTTTATAAAACATTATAAATCTGCTGAATACCTCCAATGTATAGATTATAAATATATTAGTTCAAGAAGCTACCACAAGAGGATTTCTGAAGTTAGAAAGCTGTGAAGAATTTTCTATATTTATTCATAAAGCTTTAATCTTTTATGCTGATAAACAAGCGTCCAAAAATATTCTGAATCACTTACAGCAATTGTCTGCCTTTCAAATGTGAAATAAAAGATAAACCCTTCTTTGCAAAATGCAAACTAAAAAGAGCTGAAAAATATGAGCAGTTTTCACTTTCCTATTTACAAAATTTAAGAACCATATTTATTGCATTAGCTATGCATCTGCTGCACATAGACCCAATATCGACTTGCTTCCTCGAAGGAAGAGTCACTGCCAGTTTGCATTTAGTTCTCCTGGTTCAGTCAAGGGGGTTTAAGTGAGCTAAAATGACAACTGGACATTTAGCTACTGCACACAGCCCTGCCATTGTCATATTTTCAGAGAGAGCAGGAGAGAGCCAGTAGTGGCTGAAGTTGTTCTGCTCGTGTTTGCATCCAGCAGATGTTATCACCCAGCTTTCACCCCTCTGGAGTGCATCAATAGCTCCATATATTTTAATATGAATTTATTCCAGCTCTTAAGATTGATGGCAGATCAGGAAACACAGGCTGGGCAGTGAATGCTGTGACTTCTTAAAACTTCATTTACCACTAATGCAAATCACATAGGTTTGTTCATATGTTTAGTGCTCCTAGTAACAGAGAAGATTTCCAAGACTGCCAAGCTTGTGTTTCTATAACTTCCTGAAAAATATGTTACCTAAATGTTACCTGCTATTCGAAAGGGTGTATGTGGTCAAATCTAGGATGTATTTTTTAGAATCTGTATTTTCGTAGAAGTATAAAAACCAAAGATAGAAAACCTAAACCTCCTTAGCTGTCAAGGATTGTAATAAAGGAAGCAAATGTAGCATTTAAAAGATGAAATTTTAAGAACATCTTGAATCACTTTTAACACACATATAGACTGGAAGAAGCCTTCTGTACTCTTCTTCAGCATAAGGAAAGGGTAAACAAAGCATTAATGTAAAATACTTATTTTAAACAATTCTGAAACATCAGATGTTCTGGTTATACATTATGAGACCCAGCTGGCAGTAAACACCAGAGAAGTGTCCAGTGGAGAAGTGGAAAACTACAGGAGTTACATAAAGACCAAACTTACTTAGAACACCAGAAAGACTGAAGAAATTCTCTCACAGAAGACCTGTAGCTAAAGAGCTAAAAAGATCAGAAAATCCACTCTGAAACACAGTGCTAACACCCAAGCAATCATCAAATTACTTACACACTTTACTTGTACTGATTTTAAAATGTGAAGGAAACACAACGGAAAAAGTGCTTATCATTTCCCTGGGGAAATTTTATGCTTGGATTTTCAATGTGTACAGGCAAAAAATGTGCCGTGGTTCAAATGGGTGTTCAGCATTTAAATGTGATTGCACTGCAGGCTTAAATTAGTGAACTTTTGTTCTGTTGTCTTTCATAAAAGTGCAATTAGTTATGCTATTTGACCCTTCCTGTGCCTGAAATTCTAGGTGACCTTGCAGGCCATGACAGTGATGTTCTAAGAGAGAAGTGGGGTCAAAGTTTTGCATAAATGCAATAAGAGATTACTTCAAAAATAATATAAACATGTATGTGTTTGTACTATGAATTGTTTGAAAATTATGGGATGGATCTGATTTTTATTTACCTGTGTAGTAGAGTGAAACAGGATTGAATCTGAACTTAGATTCTGTTTTTTCCTTCAGATTGATGTGTCCTCAGTTTTCATCTCCAATGCTTCTGGGTTTACTCAAGTGTACTTTGTGGGAAGAGCACCAATTATAGGCAAATATATCCAGAACTCCCTGTCTTTCCCTTCTGCCCCCTCCAAGGAGGAGTTGTTTGGTTTGTGAAGACAGCTGATGAGAGCCTAGAGAAGCACATTGTGCCCAGGTGCCTGAGGGATGTTTGAATAAGGGGGTCAGAAATCCTATGGCTCTCAGAGGGTAGAGGAAAGCACTGCCAAGTCCCCACTAAACCATGGCCCTCAGTGCACATCCACATCAACATTTTAAACACCTCCATAAAGGGTGACTCCACCACTCCACTTCCCTCAGCAGCCTGTTCTAATACTTGATAACACTTTCTGTGAAGAAATATTTCTAAATCTCTGACCTAAACCTCCCCCTATGCAACTTTAGGCCATTTCCTCTTGTCCTATCACTTTTTACTTGGGAGAAGAGGCTGATTCCCACCTGGCTACAGCCTCCTGTCAGGGAGCTGTAGAGAGTGATAAGGTCACCCCTGAGCCTCCTTTTCTCCAGACTAAACACCCCCAGCTGCCTCAGCTGTTCCTCATCAGCCTTGTGTTCCTGACCCTTCCCCAGATCTTTTCCCTTCTCTGGACACGTTCCAGCCCCTCAATTTCTTTCCTGTAATGAGGGGCTCAAAAGTGAACACAGAATTTAAGTTGCTGAGCACAGGAGAGTGATCACATCCCTAGTCCTTCTGGTCATACTTTTTCTGACACTTAAGTATTGCTAGAATAATTCTAGATATGCTTTTACTCTCCACCAAGCAATGTTTGTCAGATAAAACTAAAGTGTTTATTTTCAAACAGCAAGCATTCAGCATCTGTAAAATCCCTTAAGAGTAAGTACTGATTAAGTAAATCTTGCTGCTCTTCAGTTCTTCTAAGAAATACAAACAATAAAGCATTCAGATTCTGGCAGAAAAATGTGATGTAGGTTTTAGTAGGGTTTTTTTTGGAGAGCAATTGATTTTGTTAATTTAAAGAAATACTCATCATCTATTTAAATTTTAGTGATACCCTTAGTGGTGGCATGGACAGCTTCTCTGTAGAAATCCTAGCTGATAAGTTCTGTGGTCACTAATCGGCCATATGTTCTATGTAGTCTCAAGACACATCAAACTATTAGCAGAGGCAAAAATAGGAAAATTTGAGAGAATGGGATTGAACTATGACAACCAAGATTAAAAGGGACAAGAACAAAAATTGTGAGAAAGAACCAAATGAGACCAGAAATTATGTTCTTTCCAGACAGTAAGATAAAGACTTAGTTTCCATTTACCTTGCAAAGTAGCAGTTGCCCATCCATATAAATACTATATACCCATTTATGTTTATATATCTATAATCCATATCTGTTTACATGTGGGTTTTTTTACCCCAAAGGTAAAGCTATGACTCAGAGAAAGTACTGAGAGTTTGCCTTCCCTAAAACTGATTGCATTAGAGGTTTGGCAGAGCTCACTGGAACCTGAGAGGCCTCTGTGACCAAGACTTATCATTCTGATATGCTCCACAGGCATTTATTTTCTTTTTCTAACATATCATGGTGACAGCCACTGGTACTTGTACAAACAATACAGAACAACATAGAGCAATATTTCCATTTTTACCAAGCCCTGGATAAATGACTCCTTGGGTTAAAGCCTGGCCTTCCTCAACATACGAGTGTAGAAATCATTCTGCACAGTTGCAAGGAAAAGGTAGAGATTAGCTCCCCAAACTCTACAACACTTTTGAAATCCTAAAAGTAAAACTAAAATAAATGATTTCTTACCTGAATAAAATATTTAGATGAGAATTATTCTGTATGTAACCAGCATTTTAAAAATCAGTCACAAGCTAAAACTTTAAAAGCTCAGCAAAACAAGCATGCTTAACTTTTATTTTTCCCCCATAGAAACCTGAAAAGTGTATTATAGCGGGAATTTTGAATGGAAAAGATGTTAGTGTTTTTAATACTCTCATATTTGAACCATCTTTTGGGTTGCAATAGCTAGCTGTTAGTTATTTCCTAGGAAAGGAACTGTATCCTCATGCCTTAGGCTAAACAGCTCAACTTAAGAAGTCAGAACAACTCAGAGCACTGAGAACCTTTCAGATTTTCACAATGCAGTTTTCTCAACCAGGAATCATCTGTTCCTTGGGGTTTGGCTATGGAAACAGGAGGCACTGCCTCACAGTGCCATTGTGAGGCATACAAACATTTCTATCAGCTGAATCTTGAGGAGGCATTGGTTTTAATTTTGAATTCCTTGTGCATTCCAATGCTCAAAAATGTTAAAAATGAAGAGGAAGATATCCAGGAAATGGAAGACTGAGCTGTGAAACCCTGGTCATGCAGGAGAAAGCAAGCAAGCAGATGCCTCCACCTACTCCTTAACTTTTGTGGATGTGGCATCAGTCCAGGAACCCTTTGATTCCAGGAAATGGGCCTTTATTGTTGCTGGACTATTAGTGATATCAAATCAGCTACAACATTTATTTTCATATTGATACGTTCTTTTTTTTTTCTAATTGAAGAATCATCAGACTGTTTCAGCCATCCTTTTAAAACACTGGAGATGAATCAGCAAGATTCAAATCACAGTAATTGTCTCCATTCAGCACGAGAGGCATCTGAAACATGTTCCTGTAGTTTTACTGTGTTTTTTCTTTAGCTAAGACATAACACACGTTATATGACTAGGCCTAACTGGCTAAAAAACAGCTTCCTGTCTTTGTCAGGTAATCAGACTGTATTACCTTTCCTTTATGAGCACACCTTACATCTCCAGTTGCTATAACATAAAAATATTGAGCGTAGACATAGCTGAGCTGCCAAGCTGTGCTGTAGCCATTTTAAGAATTTACAGGAAATGCACTAAACAGCTTCCATGAAGACTGTTGGTACATTTACACTTAAGGTTCTGAAATATCACCTGGTAAGATCAGTATTACAAATAGAGTTTTATATCCCTGCTGATAGCAAAACAAGAGGAAAGATAATCTACACGACAGTCAGAAACTGTGGGATGTAGGAAACGAGCAGGCAGTGCATTTGGAGGGCAGTGAACTGCCAAGCATCACACCAGGAGTCATGATATGCTCAACAGGGTGCAAAATAATTTGTGATAATCTCTCTAGGAAGGATATTATGCACATCATGTATTATTATTTATTGTCTTCTGGACAGCAGTGGGTGACTCAAGGCCATCAGAAGAACATTTGCCTGAGAACTGTGAAGTAAAAATTTGAAATAAAACTGGCACAAAAACACTGGCAGTCAGATTAAAATAAAGCACATTCTCCACAAAAGGGATTCAGTTATTCTGAAATATAACCTCAGCTTCAGAGATCTCATCAGATTTATTCTTTGCTTTATTTCTTCTACCTCTAAATCAAAAGTTGTAATGCTGACATTTTTAGAGTGCAGCACCTCAGGTGTGGCCACAAATCCACATTTAGTTACTTGGTGAAAAATAACTCAATTTGAAGAGGTCTAATACTCATTCGAAAGTCCTTTTTTCTTCCACTCCTTACATTAAAGAAGTTGATTTCTTGATTTTTAATGATCAAATCTTGATATTCAGTTATGCCTCATTTCTTTGGGTCAAACTCACCAATGACAAATGCAAGAGCAACTACAGAATAAAACCAGATCTTCAGTGGCTGGAGTGAATTTAACTTAGGAAGCATGAAGATTAACCTTCTTTTTCTCACATGCTCTTCAGATCAAATTTAGTCTTTTTCTAGATTTCATTTGAAACTTACAGTGTTGTTTGGGTTTTGGTTTGTGGGGTTTTGGAAGTGTTTTTTGTGGTTGATTTTTTTTTTAAGTCATTCATTGTTCAGAGTCCCTAGAGGTACGGATTCATAGAGTATGGGACCACAAAAGTTAATCAAGGACCCAGCCTCTAAAACTATGGGAAAGAACCAGAAAAAAGAGCTGGACTAGAAACACATTTCTTTCATACTTCAAGATGTAGCCAGTATTTTATGTATGGTTTATAGTTCATATACTTGCTTATGCCAACATCAAAAGGGCCCTTTCTGATTCGAAGAACACTGAGGTGAAGTCTCAAGAACAAAGTTTCCAAGCAGTTAGCTCCTGCTGCATAGGCATCAGCATAAAAGTAAAAGGAATTTAAAAAAGGAAAGGAAAGAAAAAATACAGATGAAGTATTCTTAATGCATCCAGGGTCAAAAGGAAGTGCTTATTCACATAACACGTAATTAAATTGTGGAACTCATGGCCACAGGATGTTGCGAAGGCCAAAAGGATAAATGAGTTAAAAAAATAATTAGGCAAATGATTAGGAAAAAAAAATCCATTAAGGGCCATTAAGCACAAAGATGTGCATGCAGCCTCTGGCTCAGAAAATCTCAGTGCCACAGATTGTCTGAAAATGAGAGAATATACTAAGAAAACGCTCAGTGTTTAGCCTTTTATAAAACTCTTTTCTTAAGCACTTTGCTGACTACTCCCCAAGGAGGACAGTGACTATATAACTTAACTAATACAGCTGTTCTTATATCACCATGCACTAGCTGGGTGTGTATAGCATCTAAATAACTCCAGCAGCAAAAAATGTCCTCCCACACGCTAGATTTTTAGTACCTGAATAATATTAACTTTTTTATTTTACAGGGCAAGACTTATTTTCAGTGTGCAATCTGCATGTAAGAATATTAAAGAAAATATATAGTACACGTAGACAGGGAAGAAGTTAATTGCACCATGATACAGATGTTGCTATAAAATTAGATATTCTGCACCCAACATAAGTCACAATTTCTGTCAGAATGACAGTAAGAAGTCAGTGTAACAGATTTCCACTAGAGATATATGCACTTTATATCTGTATGTGTGTCAGTATGACTGTCTGTGCAGAGACAGAAAGGGATTTATGTACATATATATGTATATAAAACACACTAGTCTTGACAATAACATACTAAAATACCTTTTATTTGCAGTGAAAAATATCTTTTAGCATCCTATAATCATACTGCACATTAATTGAGTACATAAATGCCAGTGGCCAGATTGTTGTGGTATATTGTATTAAGATTGCAATTAATTCCTTATCATCCATTTCTACTCTGAAAAGCCAGACCTGTGAGGTGTGGCGTGCTCTTTTGTTTTGAGCCAAGGAACATTAGGAAAGGATCCTGGGTACTTGGCTTATTCAGCTTTCCTCTCAGCATCTTTTTTACTGGGTACTTTCAAAGGCAGAAGCCTGACTGTGTAATCTAACCTGATATTTCCATCCTTCCATTATCCGTTCAGAGAAGATTTACATGTCTTACTGCCCACCACACATCTACATTAATGTAACCATCCCTCCTTGCTCATAGTGCTGATTACTGAGCTTCCATTTGCTCTTCAATTCTTAAAATTTCAGGCTGTGGTTCAGTGGATATTGAGGTTGGAGCCCCATTTCGCGGTGCACTGTGAAATCATGGCTGCTCCCTGAGAGTGCTTACGTTTGACAAAACGTGACAGATGGATCAGGCAGGCATATGAGATGTGAGGCTGGTAGAGAAAAAGGCTAATGGAGTGTCTGCAGTTGTTAAATGAACCAAATACTCTGCTTTGAACCTCGCTGGCAAGTGTATATGCAAACCTGAATATTTTAAATGGTAGGAATCTAGTCAAGTGCTGCATGACACTGACCTGCTTAACACCATTTGGATTTCTTTCATTGCAGTAGTTCTTGGGATGGACTTAAGCTGGGTTGTACACATTAAGCCCTTCACTTTTTTAATGGAAGACAATCTACAGAAAGAAAATAATGCTACACTAAGGAGCAACAGTGTTTGTACCCTAACCAGCCACAAAAGCTTTGGTGCAATTGTTCTTGGATCAAGGTTAAAGGAGGATGAATCCCTTCTGTACTGAAAATCCATATCTCCAGTCTAAACCCCAAACCTGCTATTGGTAGTGAATGCCATCACCACTCCTGCATGAGGACAGCTTGTGCTTTGCTAAGCATCTTCAAATGGACCCCAAATTCTGTCACATTACATTTCACAGATGATAAATTCACTTACATAAGACAATAAATCTGTAGTAATTAGGTCAGTCTTATTAGCAGCTACTGATTAAAATGGAAAAAAAAACCCCAAACCAACCCACAAACAATTCAAAGTACTCCAAATCACAGGGATTTGTTATTCTCCTGAGATTTTACATCTGTAAATTATGTTACTGTTGAATGATAAACATGCTCTGAGTGTGGGAACAGAGATGGCATGTTTTCAATTAATTCCATATAAACTATAATATTTAATTTAATTTTAATTTGTGGCACCAAAGATAGATGGAAATTACATTAAACAGTTTATTGTTGACTTTGTGTTCCCTTAAAACTCAGTAAGACAAGAGATGTAGCTGTAATCACAGCTGGTGGCCTGTTTAGCAGTCCAACAAAAAGGGACGATGTAGATGCACTAACTTTACTCACTTCTTTTAAGATCATATTAATCTCAGAATTCTCACTGGCTCTCAGCAGACTGCATATGACATAAAAAAAAAATTAATTTTTTTCAATCCAGAACTCAAGCTTCAAAAATATTAAATACCTGAACCAGGTATCTCTTATTCCATTAACAGATATTAACTATTTATCAAGTGTTGGCGTATGAGATAACCAACCAAGATTTCTATTATGAGAACATAAACCCCTATGATATGGCCATAATTTTCATAAGAAGACAAATAACTAAAAGATATTGAAACATTTTCAGTTGGCATACGGCCACACAAAGTTGCTAAAAAAAATCTTGGAAGTAAACCAGTTCCAAAATGCATCAGAACTAGATACAAATCTAAAGCTTACTCCATTTTAGTGTAGGGTTGTTTGGTGTAAAAACATGTCAGTGGCACAAGTAATTATCTTTTAATATGTTTCAAAAATTTTATTAATCTTACCTCAGTACTGGCTTACAGCATACAAATATTACACCTCGACTTCTGAATTTTTCACAACTTGAATTTTACCACCTCTTACTTAATTAAACCTCATTAAAATATATCTTAAATTTCATATGAGAGCTTGGTTCTTTGAAAAATGTGTCTTCAGTACAAACCCTTACATTTGCCTTTTAATATGGGGTTTTTTGAGTTGCTTAGTACTATCTTTGAGTGCACTAAAATATTTTTAAGCATATTGGTTTTCAGTTTAGTTTTAGTTGAATAAAAATCTAGGGCAAAATATGGTTGTGTTAACTCTAGTGGAACCATTCACTTGAAAGCAGAGAAATTGCAGGCAGACAGAGCATGCTCAAATAAAAAAGTAATATAGTTTTTAATTTCACTAATTCCCTTGAGGATAGAGCATTTAAATGACCTAGATAGGCTAGAAATGGAGGTCTAAAATATTTTATTGATTTACTTGTATTTATAGATCAATTGTGTATAAGTTCTTTGTTCAGTGATTGCTTCACTGAAACGAGTAAATGTTGGGTTTTTTAGACCTGGATGCTCATCTTTTAATTAAATTGAATGCATATTTAATTTATTCGTATCTCTTAAAGTACTTTTTTGATTCATAGATACAACTGGATTTTAAATCTGAATTGTTTCAAGTATGTCAATTCAGGAATGTAGGTGACTAAGGAGAGTTTGGTTCAAAGTATATGCTAACCACAGAAGGCTTTAGCTCAGATTTTGTAGTGAAATGTACGATTCTTGTGCTACCTCTTAATAAGCTGAGAGGTAGAAGTGAGAAGGATGTTTTAACACCCCAGCTTTATTCAAGAACTGTGGAAAACAAGCAGCATGTTTCAAATTCATCACAATGTAACAGAAACTAATGGTGAAATACACAGGTGACTCGATTGTCTCATTATTTCTTCTCTAAGATTCAATTCCCATTACGCACAGACTTTGTACTCTTGGCCTGCTCCAGCTCTTGTTGAGTTTTATGGAAATTTTATGCATACAGGAATGTAGGGTCAAATTTTCAACTTGAAATGAACCTTGTAATAAAACTCTCAGTAATTTCTAATTTGCCTCCATATGAATAAAAAAGTTTTGTTTTGGAAGTTTGTTTGTGTGCATGTGTATCATTCAAACAAGTAACATAATTACAGGCCACCAACTATTTGTTGAGGTTCCAGCTTTTCTGCACATCAAAAATAAACCACACCATGAAAGTCTCAAAACTCAGGCAAAGCCAAGGACCTGGTGTGTGGTTTTTTCATAAATTAGAAATAGAGTCCAGATTCATAAAACTTTTGGAAATCTTGGGCCAAGTTTTGAGTGAATTTTGGAAAAATCTAGTTTATAATGAAAAATCCATGCAAAAAATGTTTTTGACATTCTCATCTTTTGGACACTTTCAAAGTGCTAACCGTGAAATAAAATTCAAGGCACTCATAATAAAATAAAATACTTACTGAACATATGAAATTAATTTGGAAATATGTATTTATACACACACGCTTGGCACATGCTCTGTATATGGTTTCAACAGTGAAATGTGTAAAAAATTGAGATTTGTTTTCAGTACAAAGCCTAAGAATAATAATGTTTTAGAAAGAGAAAAAACATTTTTAGCATTGTTTTTTGTATCATAAATAATGAAATTGTTGCAGTTGGACAGGAGTAGACTATTATTAAAAATATTTCAGATATTTTCAATATGCTTGCATGGACTAGGAGTTTTCCTAAAGGGACTAGAAAATGCATTCTTGCAGCTGAACCTACATGGGAATCTCTTTTCTCAGAAAAAGAATTAGGTTTCAAAACTTTTATAGGTCCACCTGGGGATGAAATTTAGAACCATGAAACCTAGTGTTGATGTACTTCCATTCAAGTAGAGAAACAACTTGGGCATGGGCCTTCCACCCCCAGGAAAATGCTGTGTTGATTATATTTTGGTCTCAGTGTTTTAGAGGGAAACTTTCCCACTTAAAATTTCTTGCATGTGATAAGTTCCCATTAAAACCAAAGGGATGGCAATATAATAATCACTGAAAAGATTTTGTGTAGCTCAAAAGAGCTGCACAATGTACAATGGCAGCATATTTTTAGTAACTAAAACGTAAATCCTAAGCTCAAGTACTTATTATTTGAAAATCTTACTGACTCCAAACAACTGAAACAAGTAAAAAATCCTAAACAAATTCACCATCCCAAATTACTTCAGAATAAGTAACAGTAACATCGTCCAGTAAATAGTGCTGATACATGTGATCTCTCTCAGATAAACTCTCCACAGCAGATAGTAAG
Organism: Argya squamiceps; assembly: GCA_037834095.1. Taxonomy (NCBI): domain Eukaryota; kingdom Metazoa; phylum Chordata; class Aves; order Passeriformes; family Leiothrichidae; genus Argya; species Argya squamiceps. The sequence goes on from JBBMKD010000001.1 coordinate 9,772,271, forward strand.
AAACATACGTGTACTTCAAGAGGGGAATACTCTTGGATTTCTTTACATCACCTTTCTCACCAAAAAAAAAGCTGTTTCATTTGCCAGTGCATTTGTACTTGTCTTGTACCTCCTTATATGAGATGATTATATATGTACGTGGGCCGGAATATGTTGTTTGTTTTCACTTGCATGCAGCACACACAAAGAGTGGCACTGCTGATACTCAATGAACCAGCCACTAAATTTGTCCTCCACAATGAGCCTGAGATCAATAACTAATTTTGAAAACTGATTAGTTTGCAGCAGGGAAGTAGACACAGTCCGAATCTTGCCAGAGGATATAATCAGCCCGTAAATAGCAATATTAGTGCTGTAGGTAATAGGCTGGGAACTGCACAGGAAAGGAGTCTGGCCCAACTCTCAAAAATAAAGGGCTTGACATGAAGGCCAATTCAAATTCTCTTTTTTTTCCTAAGTCACATGACTTAAATGGAACTATTTTTTTCTTCTTCTTCTTTTTGGTGCTGGAGTAAAGCTTATTTTTATCACATTCCCTGCCTGGAGACTAAAGAGTGTTTGTAATGCATCCTAATAAAGCTTGCAAGTGCAGCCTTGGGTGATTATTAAAGAGCTACAGACATTTTTACAGATCTTTGCTGGTTGTGAACTCCAGATGTTTCCAACATGAAAAATGTTATGTTCTAACAGTTAATGTTGTATCACCAGCCATTCAGAAGATGTATCTTCTTATTATAGCTGGAATGTTGCTATGGTGATAATTGTAAAACTGTGACCTAGAAGGAGGAAAACAAATGTATCTGGCACAAAAGAGGATAGGTAGTGTATCAATTAGGCCAGTGAATGGGAAGATATCAAAAAGGTGGTAGGAAATTAAAAATTATGCATGGATCTTGGATACCATATGATATACTGTACAATTAGCACTTTTATTTTCATGTGGAATGCATCCTCAGTCCCCCTTAGGGACAGACAGCACCCTGTCTACCTCCAAAATTACAGTGCTTTGCCTTTTCCACAAAGCCCATCCATAAAAAGCATCCCTATGAAAGACTTGCTCACATAAGGGTTTTTATAATTAATTAATGTTTTGTATCTCATGTTTTGGTACTAAAAACAGAAGTAGACCATGTCACCAGATACAATTAATTAATTATAGGTTTTGAGCAATCAAACCCTAAGGATCAGAACAGAAAGAGACTTCATGCAAGTCTGGATTATTTGGGGAATATTGTGCTGATCCTATTGTTCAGATCACCACAATTCTGCATTTCTGCTGAGCCTATGAGGAGAAAATCAGCTCAGGAGAGTCATTCAGTCCCTGGGGTCAAACCGCAGGAGGACCCAAGTCCTCAGCCACCTCTGCCAGCCAGTCTGCTCGTCACCTTGAGCTAATTTCCCTCTGTCTGCTCATCCATTTCATCATTTGCTCGATGGGAACTCTTTTTACAAAGAGCTTTTTCAGATCAATGGATGAAACATGCTCTTAATTTCTAAGCTCATAAGCAGACGCCTGTGTGGAAAAACAGCAACTCCCATTACGAGGGTAATGATCAAATATCCCATCTTCAGTCAACTGCTATTGCTGCTGCAAACTGCAAATGTTTTCCAGCTCACAAGCAAAGAAAATTTCTGGTATGTGCTAAAGACATCACCATTACCATTCATCCCAATCAGCTTGATTAGACTAAAAACAAACAACAGGAAACCATCTATCTGTACGCACATCAACCCCTTTTCAGGAGTCCTTGCCACTGAAACACAGAGTGAAGCCCTGCCACTTGTCCTTAAATGTATATCCTCCATAGCTCTTTCCTACACATCAGGAAAGGAAGGAAACAGAGTAGATTACATTTCTTATTAAATTTATGGGTTATAACAGCGTGCAATGTGCTTGGAAATAAATCACAGAACAAAGGACAAAATTACAGAAAGAACTGGCACACTGTAAATCTCTTGATGTTTTCAAATGGAAACTGACTGTCTTTCTGCAAGTTATGCATCAGTCAAAACATTATTGAGATAAAGGCTTTCAAGTGATATTTTCAAGCCATATTAGTTTTCCTGTAGCTCTGCACTTCTCTCAGACTGGAAAGTAGCCAACCAGCATGGCTTGAAATCTGTTAGTTTATGTCTTGAGGGATTTTTTCCAGCTGTATTAAAGAATTAAGACCTAGCACCCCAACTCTCATTGCACTGCCTTCATGCTGATCTGGGGCAGGAAAAGAAACAGAGGCATGGTGAGGTAAAGGGATTAATCCAAGGTCAGACTGAAAGTTAAACGAAGGATTTAGACATAGATGCTTGCTGCTTGATTATGTTGAAGTCAGAGAAAACAGTGAAATGCTTTTATTTTAACTTCAAAGAAATACAACTGTTTTGCACATGGAAGGGCAACAGCATGGTATTGGGGAAGGTTTTACATCAAGGCAAACCACAATTATGACTCAGACCAGAAAAATCTCACATTAAAGTTCTCCTAAACTTTGTTTCTCCACACCTATATACCTGGTTAAATAGACTTTGAGTGAGGGATAAAAAAAAATATGGGAAAGAAATAGGAAACTCCAGTTGAAAAGGAAAAAATAAACAGAACAAAATCAAGCATAACTGGAACAAACAGAAGCTTACATGGCCTAGCAATTTGAATAAGACTGTAGTTTTTCCCCTTTTAACATTTTTTCCTCCTTCTTACTAGGCTGAGCCAGGGCTAGTGACAGGCACAAAGAGAAACTGTATGAGAGAGACAAAGGTCAAGATAATGGTATTACTGTGCCGGTGCAAAGAACGCTTGACTAGATGGCAAAAACTAAAGGTCACTTATAAATGTGTTTTTCATTTTCTCGATGGAAAAGCTGGAGAAATGTAAAGAATCTGCTGGAACTATAAGCCAAGAAGATGAGTTTGATTTTTTTTCATGATAATGAAGAAGAACTACCCAAGAATGTTCTTGTTTGGCTGTATCAGGCCAAAATATTCTAGTGATTTAATACCAAAAAAACTACGCCGCAAAACATTTCTGTCCAAGCAGTCCCTGATAGATCAAAAGCAATAAATATATATATTCAGACCTACTTGCCTTGCTGCTCTAGGTCTCTCTCTCTGATGCCTGTCCCCTCACAGCTGTTAGTGAAGGTAGTTTGTGCTGTCTTTACACCTGCACCCAATGTCCAGCCTTTTTCTTCTGCACCTGGGTCTGCTGAGAGAGCAGGGGTGAAATAACTCTCATAGGTGCAACTAGTCAGAGACTGAAACTCACAGAATTCAGAATTCAACAGATAAATCTGAAGAAATTAAGGTGAGTAACAGGCTACCAGTACAGCTCCACTGGCCACATGATTTGTGAGAGCTAGAATATGCCAGCATGCAATGGGATGCTTCCTTTAGGTTCTTTCTGGTAAATACAAAGGAAAAGAAACCTACTGCCACTTCCCAATTTCATACAATGGAAAACCCCCTTTAATATTCTTTTTGACATCCTTAAATTCCCAATCAGGCCACCCTTAACAGATGCCTCAGTTATAGTTTTATAGACCCCCAAAGGAAAAAACAAAACCAAAAAACCCCACAAACAAACAAACATAATCAAACAAAACAAACAAACAAAAAGCCCCAAGAAAACAATGCATAACCAGAACAATGCACAAAAACTCTTGGGTTTGTAGAGGGCAGTGATGGTGAGGACCTGCTGTAAGCCAATATCCCAACTTTATCTGGTTTTGTGATGTCCAAGGGGAGCAGTGAGTTCTAGCTCTGTCTGAGGAGAAATGAGTGGTTTACCAGCCAATAGAGCAAAGAATGAAAAGAGAGAGACTAGAGAGCAAAAAAATACAATAATGACCTGTTTCAACACTGCCTTCATTTCCCTCTTTAAATATTTCATATTTGCATATCATGGAATAGCAAATGTACCACTGTTGTGCTATTTTTTACTACATTAAAGTAATTTCTATCATTAAGATAAAAGCCTGCAGATTAAATGACTTTATTGCTATAAAGTTTTCTCCCTCAGCAAAGGGTTCATCTAAGAAAATTCAGCCTCCCACCCTTGCAAGCCTATTCCTTGCTTTTCTGGTCTGGCAACTCCCTTTCTTCCTCTTTTCATTCCAGTGCTTCTGGGCATTTACCATATGTGACAAAGTGACAGTCCAATCAATACTTGGGTCACAGATTTGCTTCTCAGGCCCCTTCAAGTCATCTGCTATGACTCAGCAATAGCTTTTTTTTTTTTTTAAGGGACATTCCTTGGGGCACTCCAGACCAGAATCATAGCAAAACTGAGCTGCTCAGGGTGTGTGTTTCACTCAAGCAGCCCCTTAAATATTTGCATGCAGGAGGCAAAAGTACTTGAGAATAAGAACCATGTACCCAGGCAGCCTACAGGGACTGATGCTCCACAGAGTTTATATGCAGCAAGCAGCAAAAATGTGCCTCAGTGTATCAAACACTAGTGAGACTCCTGAATAGAAATTATTCATGTCATGACTATGGTGAAACAGAGCAGGAAGAAAGACAGAGGAGCAGAATAAAACAGGCAAAAAGGAGAACAAAGGCACTGAGTGAGGAAAACAGGAGGAGAAAAAGAGGAGAAAAAAGAAGTGCCAGACACACAAACTAGCTAAGTTTAAGAGAAAGAATGAGAAAATCTTGTCATGCTGTGGTTAAAACAAAATATAAAAGGGAAGCGTGATGCTTAAACATGCAGTAATCTCCTTTTATCCAGTATATAGGAAACGGTCAACCAATTAACGTGCACTGAAATATTTTACCTATTTTACACTTGAGAAAGCAGAAACAGTGGGCTTATATAACTTGTCCAGGTCACATATTAAGTCAGCAATGATCCAGACGTGGCTCTCTGACCTGCCTCCATGAAATATTTCTTCTCCAGGGGAAGTGAACGACATGTTTTCACTCCAACTTTTCCACTACATGCAGCACTTAGGGGCCTGCAAGGAGCCATAAATCTCAGCAGTTCCTCATTTAAAGTTTGCTTGCAAGGAGATTAAACCAGTTTGCAAATAAAGCAGCTGCCCTCGGTTTCACGGTCAGGAAAGCCCCGCCACATCTCACTTTTTCTGTGGTTTGACATTCAGTGCACGCTGCTGCAAGTCTTTGGCACTGAAGAACTGGTGCAAAGGGTGAAGTGAACACATTTCCCAGCCTTGCCTTTGGAGCAAGCAACGTGCAGCACAAAACTTTTGCAATTTCTAGAGGCCAACGTAGTATCAAATGCCCAATAAACACACAAATTAGCTTCCTCTCAAGGTCCATCCACTCATTCTTTGATTTTTATCAGTTAATTAAATGGCTTGTCAGAAGAGTGCAAGGTAGTCCATCCACATATGTGTTGTGCGTTATGTACTTTCAGAAATTAGTGGTGCACGGTCTAGGCAGGATTGACAGTTATTATTAAACATCAGCTGGCAGAGGCAACTTGCACCCATTTTAGTCAACTAGTAATGACCTGTAAAATTTCCATAGGAGGAAAACTATTTGCCATCATACAAATTAAAATAGTGAGTGTCCTGGTTTAGGAACACTGAGTTGCATTTGCTGAAGAACACAGCAGAGAAACAAAACCTTGTGATCACTGACAGAGAACACTTTGGTATGTATGAAGTCTGTGATATATGGCATATGATATATGGTATAGAAATCCTTACTATCTGGAAACTGAGAGTACACTTTGCAGCTAGGACTTGGGATGAGCTAAATGTAAGTACCAGTGAGTTCTTTAAGATGTCACATTGCACAGTTCATGCAGAACAAACTGACCACAACAAAGGAGCAAACCTGTATTTGACCTTCTAGCCCCCAAATGTCAACATCTTACAGAAAATTTATATTCCATCTGACAGAACTGGGTAACCTTGACCCAGAGGAATAAGAGATATTGGATTAGGGAGGCGTGTGAGTACAGACTTTCTGCTTTCTTTGAGAGCTTACAAATGACTGAAGGAGAAAATAAGTGATTTTCTGAAGCTGCACAGTTAGATTCTTTCACTTGCTAAGGCTGCTTCATGCTAATGTCATTGAGCAGCATACCCTGTGCACAAAGATTCTATGGTTTCCTTAAGTTTTCCATAATGCCTTTTCCTGCCAGTGAAACCAGATCCTGCAGTGTTTGGTCTTGAGTGAATTATTTGACCATGATTTGTGTGCAACTTAGACACCGTTTGAAAACTACACATCACACTGGAATTGTGGATGGCCCAGGGATTAAGCCAGTGGACTCAGCTTACTGGATATTTTGGCATGCAATGGGAATGCAGATGTGCTGCTGGGCACTGCAATGGTATGAATAAATTTTGTTCTGTAAAAGTGAGTATTTTAACTGCATAAGTGTGTCCCATCCGCTAATCAAAGTTGAGGACAAATATCTCAAAACTTCTAGCATAGTTTACTACTGTATCCTTCCTAAGGTTTTATGAAGTGACAAGGAACTTAACAAAAGAATATCAACAGATTGGAAAAGTCCTTTTACACACTAGTATGTTTCTTTAAAAAACCCCAGCTCTATATGCTACACTTTTATAGAATGTTCCTTGCTCCTTTTTTTTTTTTCAGAATATGAGTTTTTGGTAAAGCCAGGAAGCTTGCTGCTTGCTGGCAGACACGGCAGTAAGTAATAGTGAGAATTAAAAGGACAAGATGATTGACATTTCTAAGTGTAAACACAGATGTTTTCCAACCAGAGAGTGATGCTTCTTGCTGGAGGTGCTGATAAAGCTTCTGCCACATACAGAGATGAGTGGTGTGCAATGTCAACTTGAGATAAGGAGGTTACAACACTGTGCAGTGGAATCCCCTGCATATAGACCCTGTGGCAGCAAAGTGAAACTTTGCAGTACAGCCCTCACTGACTTCCTGGTGACTAAATAGCAGAAAATAGCATTAATAAGTTATTGACAGGATATGAAAAAAAGAAAAAAAAAAAGCAGCCTAAAGCCATGCTAACCATTTGCATTTAAATTTTGCCTCTGTTAAGAATAGTTTGGATACAGGATTTGTTCTTTACTGTAGAGTAGCAGTAGAAAAGTTTACTAGTACTTTGGTCTTCTGGTCTTTGTATAGACAGATTTAAAAAAAAAAGAGAGAAAAGTTTCTGACAAATCTGTAGTTCTGTCAGTGAACTAAAACCATCTATAGAGGAAACTTCTATTTTCTGCCCTTTTTGTACACCAGTCAATAAGTAATTGGGATACATCTACTGCAGTCACCAGCTGCCAGGCCAAAACCAAATCACCACCAAATCTTGTACATGTAAGGTGCAGTAATAGGAGGCAGGAGTACATGACCTCTGCTACAGCCCTACACTAAAAGGACCTTGTAGATGAGACCTCTTCTGGCCACCAGCTCACACCTGGGGCCTCCCTGCTCTGTACGGTCCAAGGAATCCACCACAAGGGCCTGCATGGATGAACAGCACCTACTAAAAATGTAAGTCTTGTGTATCAGGGACCAGGGAAGTTTAGGTGACTGGCCGTGGCCACTGCTGCGGAATCTACTTTGCACCTGCAAGAGACATTTTTATTGGGGATTTAACCAGTGCACGCCTTCAGATTCTTTCCCTTAAATTACTGGAATGCAGCCCTAGAAATCCATGGATTTCTAAGCCCTTTGAAATCTATGGTGGACGCAAATAATAACTTCCTTCAAGAAAAAACAGAAATATTTCAAGTGTGGCATGGGTGCAGACCCTAGTTAGAGTTTGAAAATTAAATACTGTATATTGTTATATTTGAAATCTTATCATGGGTCTTTTTAATGCAAATTTCCATTTGCTCTTCTACCCAAAATTTTCATCTTTTTGAGGATTTTTTAATCAATTTAGATGTAAACAAAGATACAGACTATACAAAATACCTACAATTACAAAAGTGGACTGTGGAGTTATATAGAAAAGTTTAAAATAAGTCTCGAAGAACTTAACAATCACTTGTGATTTCACTCTATGTTTTCTCTACAGTGAGAATCCTTTTTTACAAAAAAAAAGAACCCAAACCAAACTGAACAAATCAAATCAAACCAACCAAACAAAACAAACCAACCTACCTTCGTCTGAATTCACATTGATTCATGCATCAGCTTATCTAAATTACAGAGCTTCTGGTCTTACATCTATTAATTCCTGAATAGTGTGGCTTTCTTTGTGAGGGTTTAAATAATAGCGTACCCTGTTATAAACAGAATGTGTGCAAGATTTGCCTAAAGATGGTAGGAGTAGAGAAGTCATGATTTCTGCTCCCTGATGGTTTTTTGTTTCTCCCACCATCTGAATTTGAATTGCATCAGTTTCAGCATTTTTGTTGTTTTCAGATTTACAGACGAATTTCAAGGCCCTAATGTCCATTGCAATCACACAGCATTTAGCTGTTAACTACCTAGGTCAATTTCTTTTTGAAAACTTAGAATTTAGACTCAAATATCCAGAAAATACCTGTTTCTTGTCAGTCCAACCTCAAAATGATATCCTCCTTGTTTCTAGCTACACTTTTTTTTCATTCCATACATTGCCTAATCTAGAGCAGATGCAGCAGCTGACCAAAAATTTAACCAAGGAACTTCCACAGTGAAAATTCATAGCATTTTGGTGATGTGAAGAAACGTACCAAGGGCTCGCTTGCTGAAAAAAAATCCACATTAATTTACATCTTTCTCTTGAAAAGAATGTCAGTTCTGATATCTTAGAAAAAGTGCATGTGGTAGTGATTGGTGAGGGGTGGAGGAGGGGGATTTTCCCTATTTTATGGGACTCTGATGATGATTCACATTTTACCAGGGCAGGATGACAGGAATTGTTTCACTTTCAGAACCTCTTTTCTGTTCCTTGCTTGCCTGCATGATCATTTCTGTTTCTGTCACTATTTAATGTTAAGAATAAAGAGATGTGATGGTAGGAAGAAACTGGGATTTTGCATCTCTTGTGTATTCCTCCAGCCCTGGTGAAGGTAGCAGGTGGACTGTGTTAGCATTCTCTCCTTTAGTTTCCCAGATAGATCCAAGCCAGTGCAGAGACACAGCAACAAACAAAAAAATATGACTAAATGAAAAAATTAATATTCTGTTCTTTTGCACTACATTTCCACAGAGCCACCATGCAATCCCTGTCCTAAGGGGAATCAAAGAATGGCCTGGGTTGAAAAGGACCTTAAAGATCATCTACATCCCACCCCCTACTAGACCAGTTTACATCATCCAGCCTGGCCTTGAACACTCCCAGGGATGGGGAATCCACAGCTTCTCTGGGCAATTTTTTCTACTGCCTCACCAGCCTCACAGTAAGTAATTTTGTCCTAACATCTCTTTTCTTTGAGTTTAAAAATGCTTCCTTTTGTCAGTAAGAGAGTAATTATGACTTGGGGAAAGTATATATACACATATATACATATACATATATAATGTCTGGGGCTACGTAGGAAATTGCATATATAAAAATAGTAATTTACAAGGACAAAAACCACTGGATTTATGGCATTACCAACCAAACACAAAACAAAACAAAGCATTAACTGTTACTTTCATTGACCTTTTTCTTGGGTACAAACATTTTTCCTGACTATTGCCATGACTTTCTGGGGTACCTATCATGTGCACATGCCTTTTTTCCCTCATGGAGATTAAAAGTCCTCGTGAGTAAAGAATTTAATCGTCAATGAAACTGCAAATGGAAGGATTAAGAGTAGAGATGAATCTAACAAGTAGGCATGTCATTCTTTCATAGTGCTTACAACAGGAAAAATGTCATATCTAATAAATAAATTTTGCTTTCCAGTTACTTTTTCAGTGTAAATTTTGGGAGTAGTTCAAGCCATGGAAATTATCTGTATTCAGCGTAGAGGACGTATGCAAACCTGCAGGTATTAGGAGGTACTGGTTTGGTTTATGCTCACTTTTAAACCTAAGTGCAGCCTGAAGTGAGTTTAGATTTTGCAACATTTTATGGATTCTTATAACAGATATGACTAAATTATTACTTTCTAAGTTGCCCTCAAGCAAATGAGCTCCCCCACACTTGTCTGAGGACCAGGCTTTGCTCAGGTCAACAGTTTCACCCTGACTTCCACTGACTTAAAACAACACCTTCCTCTTATGTATTGGAAACTAAATGCTCTGAGAGAAAATTTACCACCTTATTATCCTCTGTTTTTCACCTAGGAATATTTTTATCATGTTGCTTTCCTGAGTATGTTCCAGAGGTTAAATTTGGAACCTGTGAAAATAAATATTTTTCATAGAAATATTCTAATCTCAAATATAGTAGCACAATTGAAACTGCTGTAATGCAGTAATATTTTTTGTGATAAAACTAGCTTGTAAATCTATGTAACTCTGGCACTTAATGTTTTCTGATGTCTGGAAGGTATTAGACTGTGGTTGTAATAATCTCTATAATTGTAGCAGTTCATGCTAGCTAGAGTGCACATCTATTCTTCATCTGTCCTTAAACTAATTTGTTCTACATATGAATATATCCCAGTCATCAATTTAAAGTGCCATTCTTTGGCTATGCAGGTGATTAAGGAATATACATTATGTATGAGGCACACACCAAACTTACACAAATGCTTTTTAGGAGTGTGCCAAATAGCTGCTTTCTGTAAGAGTTTGTAAATTGTTATTCTAATAGAAACAAAAGTCAAAGCTGCAACTAACCAGCAATCAATTACTTCTTTCCCTACTTAATGCCTTGGATGATGAGAGTTATGCTGTGGCTCTGTGCTAAATTCTAAAAATATATTTTAAAAAACAAAACAAGCAAACGAAACAGAAAACCCAAACAGAACAAAAAACCCCACACTCACCTCCCCCCACAAAAAAGAAAAAACAACCTTAAAAATCAGGTGATAATGTATTTTCCCACTCATTGCTGCCCATAAAGTTTTCATTGCAAATATTGCAGTGCTGGGCTCTTAAAATTCTTCTTTTTCTGGAAGGGAAATTTTGCTCTACAATGCACCTAAGTATGCAGGGAGCATCTATTAGAACATCTAGCACAAGCACTTCTCTGGTCATAGGTCTGACAAAGAAACAAAGACACTCTGAGGTTATGATTTCTTGTAGGGCATGAGTCCAGTCTGTGGTCTCAAGGGTGTACTTGACAAAAACATTCCAGAGGAGGCTGAGGGCTGTGAAGAAGGCCAGGGACCACTGGGCAGAGGGATCTCAGTGTCAATCTGTACCAGGAGGGTGGCTCAGACAGCAACATTTGATTACTCCCTGATCAATATCTTATAGCTGACAGGAAATCAAATACTTCCCTCAGTTATATTCCCAGCAGATGGGCAGTCAACACCAGAGAAACATACAAACTGCACAGAAATCAGTTCTCTGGAGAGCCCCAGAGTACGACAGGAATTTAAAATTAACCCCTTATTTTCAGTCTTTGCTTGGCCCTTGAAATTTTACATGCAACGTTGACAAAACTTCCTTTGTTCTGGATCAGATTTCTGTTTACTTGCAAGACACACTCCCTCTTCCTGACTAATTATGGAGATGAGCAACCAGATCTACCTATGGAGCACTTACCCACAATCTGAGAAATAAAACTGCTTTCCTCACCACGTTTCTGAGCTGTGTATGCTCAGAGTCACTGAAAAGAAGGGTGCAAAGAAGATAAAGTGAACCATTTCCTGCCAGTACAAGAGGAGCATCTCTTTGGGGACAACATCTCCAGGAGTGATTAAGTGCCAATCACTTCATTCCCATAGTTAGGTACAAAGAGCAGAACCCAGTTCTTGGTAAATTAAAAAGGTTGACAGCACAGAACTGTGCATCTAGGAGCTGTTGAAAGGAAGAAAGAGAAATATAAGATAAGAATACATTTACATGGGAAGGGGAGATCATCCATGGAATGAGACAAGTACACCCCTTACTGCTACAAGCAGGTAGTGTATATTTTTTTTTCAGTGCTTTACAGCCATGCTCAACAAACACTCACAGAAACCCATTAATAATGCTCTATGACCGTGACTAAATTTTAAAAAAAGCCAAACCAGATGTTACTACAAAAACCCGTTCAAAAATCATGTCAAGAGTCAGTTGCCAAAATATACAAACTTAGTGTTTTTCTCAGCAAAAATACACTTCAAAAATACACTTTGCCACATACCTCTGTTCAGAATAATAAGGTAATGAGTCACACAGATTTCATACACACTTGCCTTCATATATTGGCATATAAATATAGTTTTCATTTCTTCTAGTGTTCCATAATGCCATTGGCATTTTTTTTTTTTTCCCTTGAGAATAGAGACAAAGGGGGAAAGGGAGGAAGGGAGGGAGGAAAAGAAAGAAGGAAGAGAAAGAAAGAAGAACCTAATGATTGATTACCCACCGATCAGACTATTTTTACCTATTTTATCATGTTATAATCATCACTGAAGAGTTAATTATTTGAGTCTCTAGTTCAATGGGATGGTCATTATATATTTAAAATCAGGAGCTATGGAGAACCAGGAGCTTGGGAAAACAAGTAGGAAACAGTAATTTCCCTTCCTTTTTGCACAGGTGCCAGGTTCTCCCTGCAGAATAGGAAACAGCTAAGAAATTAGTATACCTGGTGCTAACAATGAAATTATTTGAAGAGTGAAGGAGACCTTTTTCACCCTAGAAAAACAGTAAAATAAAAGTGGAGGACTCTCATGTTTTACTTAATGCAATGAGTTCGTATCAACTTTGATAGTTATCAGCTACAGAACTTGCCCAAGTATTTCTCTTAGATAAAAGAAGGCTGTGAATTGTTAATGACAAGCTCTGGCTGAAATGGGAGATAAATTTGGGTATTTTCAGGCACCATGTCCTTTCTGAGAAGATGCCTGATGCTTTTCTTAGAAATTTGGATTAGGTTCCCCAGCTCAGATTGCTTAGGATTGATTTTGCTGTTACAAGAGTGATATCAGGTCTGATTTAATAGAGCATAAGAGAACATATTAAAAGTATATTCAGATTATTTTCTTCAGCCTTCCTCATCCCAGCATTTTCGTATTAATTTGTTAATTTGGAGACAGAGACTGCATATCAAAGGAAGGCTGCAGGCAATAATGAAGGCTGCAAATGTTTGCTGTTTCAATAGTTACTGTTTTGATTTCTGAAATAGAGGGCAACTATCATTATTAACAAACAGTAGAAGAAATTATACAAATAAAGGAAAAAGAGAGAGAAGCAGAGCAAGGCTCGTTCTTTGAGAGGTAAATCTCTGTATAAATGCTGAGTGGAGAACTCCTCCCAATATGAAAGGAAGCATCCTGCAAATCTAACATTAGAATCAGATGCTCACTTTCCTGCTCAGGAAATATTTATTACAAAGTATTCGTGAAACAGTCAAAACAGTGCAATGCTTTTTTTTCCTAGACCAGTGATCTGATTAAGAGAGTGCCACACATATTCGGAGATACAGGAAGGCCAAACTATCCACTGCTTTCTCCATCTTCTTTTTCTGCACAGTGATATCAGATGCCAAGAAGTAGTAAAAATTTACCCCAGAACTGATGTGTTTTTCATCAATATATGATTAGAGAACTCAATTCCACCAAAAGAAACAAAAAACAAAACAAAAACAGAAAAAACCAAAACAAAACAAAAACCCCAAACAAACAAACAAAATAAAAAACACCTGAACCCAAAACCAACCAGCTAAACAAAAAACCCCAACAAAAATATCAAAACCCAGAACCAAAAAAACAAAACCAAACCAAACAACCAAACAAACATTTTTAAGCTAAGGGAGTAACAATAGCTAAGATAAAACCTCAGGTATTTCCAAACCTTTAAATGTAATCCCAGGTCTGAGCAAAGACTCATTTGAGCAAACACTTTTAAGACTGAAAATGGCCTCTATTATTCCACTGTAGAATAGACTGATATGATTTGTTTTCAGTGTTCATGTGGGATGCATTTGGTTTGGAAAGAGGTCCCTCAAGCTGAAAGATATGTTTCCTGATGTCATGATACTGTTAATGTGCCATAAAAATGATTTAGCAGTTGGGATCAATGTACTGCATTCTAACAAGCCAATAAAATAGCCCCTACGGTATCCCATCCTTATTATAGTGTCCTATTAAGAAAATGGAAAAAAAATTGTTCATATATAAACTATTTGGATTCTCTATACAGGAAAGATGTATTTCAACAGGAGGGGTACATTTTAGCAGGCTGGAAAAGAACAGTATGATGCCACAGCCCTTGTAGTTCTGAGTTAGATGTCAGCACAGAGTTTTTGCAGTGTACATGAAGCCTGGATGTGAATAGATGAGGTATGATTTCCTGGGTGCCACAACAGATTATTTTATTTTTATCTGCAGAAAGGTTAACAAACTAAAGAAGAAGCCAACACATGCAACAAAAAGAAACATTCAGAGAGTAAAAAGTGTAATATTAGAATATTTGAGAGCAAAGTGGTAGTTCTAACAGGACAGATTAATAAGAAAAAATTCAAAATGTCCAGTGAAGTGTTAGTATATAAGAGCATTAATGCCTTTTCTCCAAAACTTTACTTGTAAGATATTTTCAAAGACTTGTTTTAATAAAGGAAATGCTTAACATCTTACTGTTCAGTAATAGTTCTTCCTTGCCCACTCATGTCAGTTATTTTCAATACTCCAGCATCGTGCTTTCCAGAAGCTCACTCCTTTCCAAAGAGATAAGGGGCTTATTTTAGATGCTAGAGTAGATTAAGACACCAGATACAGTCTCAGGTTTCAAAACCTTGCTGGTACACACACAGGTGTAGTGCCTTGGCTTTGCCCTTGCCATTATTCCAGCCTTTGGAATAGTGGTACTGGCAGGTAATCTGCAAAATAGAACTCAGGTGTGAAAGCTGAAAGTTACAGGTGCTAATCCCTGGCATCCCTGGACAGGCTGTTATTTCTTTACTACAAACAGAGATCAGGTTTGAGATTGGCCTAGAAGCAAAATCAGCAGAGAAGGTTAAATGAAGCAGTTCTGGGTGGATCTCAACTGCACACACTTCCACAATGTAATTCCACTTGGCAATTTCTCATCCCAAATATCTGAGAAATGTTTTTCAGGAACTTAATTTTCAAGCTCTTAACCTAAGCAACTGGCATTTCCTTGGAGACTGAAAATTGCAATGGCATCCAGAGTCTTCTAAAAGTAATGTGAAAGGATGAAAAATAACCATGGAAATGGTTAACTCACAGAGAGTTAAAGGATAGAAATTGTATGATATAAAGACATGGTAAAAAAAATTAAAATGTTTATTGAGTTTTCATGGCAAAGTTTTTGTAAATGGAGTGAGAGCTACAGGAGGAAGAAGCAACAGAGACAACACATGCACAAAACTGGGAGTGAAGTTGAGCTTGGAAAGAAGGGAGATGTGGGTGAAAGGTTTTAATGTTTAGCTTATTTCTCATTATCTTACTGTGATTTGATTGGTGATATATTAAATTACTTTTGGCCCAAGTAAAGTCTGTTTTACCTGTGACAGGTGAGTGATCTCTCCTGGTCCTTACCTGACCTCCACCCATAAGCCTTTCATTGTATTTTCTCTGCCCTGTCCAGCTGAGAAGGGGACAGTTTTGGTGGACACTTAGTGTACAGCCATGGTCAAACCCTCCCCAAAAGTGGAAAAATTGTTCTTATTTTTAATGTATGATGGTTTAATTTGCTAAGAAAATGATTTCTAATATGGCTTTTAATGGTGCCTACAGGACATTTTCCTTTAAATTAACTATATATTTTTAATTCCATATATGCATAGATGCAGTTAAGGCTTTCGTTTGATCATTTATCTCTTTCATGTGTGTGAAAAATTATAGGTTGAAAAATGGAAAAAGATCACACTGATAATAAAACCTAACCACCTGCCCAGTCAAAATTCAGTGACTTCTCATGTTGTAGTTGCTGTAAAAAAATACCCTTATCCTAGAAAATGCAAGGCTGAAACAAATTAAATATAATTTTTCTTAGAGTTCCTTATCAAACATCTATAAAACATACATGGACAACTTTCAAAAGGATTAAATTAATGTTATTGAAATTTACAAAGTGGGTCTTCACACTTTTCCCCTGGAAATGTGTATGATAATACATTTTTGCCTGTAGAGTAATTTTACCCCTGAAGTTGTTTTTATCCTTTTGTTTGTTTGTTTGTTTGTTTATAAATCTGTCTGATAATTTTCAGTCACTTTGGGAGTGCTGGTCAGACACCACCACCTCCCAGACCCAGCCAGACCAACTGAAACCGAATTTTAGATTTCTGGGAGTTAATGATTGCTGAGACGTGAATATTAGTGCCTGTGAGGAGTCACCAGTCTCCCCCAGGTCTCTTTTCAAAATGAAAATCAAAACCTACTGAAAATTGAATAAAACTTTAGGAAACCTGGGTGCCTAGGAAGCTTCCACAAGTCTTTTCCAGTTGCTCCCCCACCAGCACGGCACAGAACAGAAACATGGAAAAGTCATTGTCGTTGCACTCTGAAGGGCTCCTATTTCTCTGGCTCCCAGAAGGTTACTTATAGAAAGAATATACCAGAACTGTAATACAATAAGCTATAATGTGAAACAACTGTAAGCTCTTGAAGACTTCTAATACAGATGACACACTGGTCTTTTAAAGAATGAAACCATAATTTATACAAGGAGCTGTCAGATACACGGGACCCAAAATGCATTTGAGCACACAGCTTGCTTGCTTACTTGTAGGGATATCAATCAATTTATTAAGAATTAATCTGCACCCCAGTGTTCTCCTAAAACTGCCTAATGTCTTGGCAAGCCACTTGAAAGGGTTCAGTGAGAATTTATAAGGGCAGCTTGGAAACAGGATTTTTTTTTTCTTGCTCAACAAAGGGGATACTGTTTCCCCTCTGAACATATCTCTGTTATAGTTTAACACAGTAATGGATAGGTTTGCCAAAAATCACAGTTTTTAATGGCCTTCAGCGAAACAGTAGATTTGTCTTTGCCTTCATACTGTGTCCTGCATTTATGCTGTTAGAATGGCTCTTAATCTGCCTGGAAGTATCAAATGCTCTTGGCCTTGAGAACACAAACTTGTGCACACACTAAAAAGTACAGTTTGTAGAGTAACCACATTTTCCATGCATGCAGAAGAGTAAGCAGGACTGAAACTAAAGGATCTAATTTCGAGTACTTTCCAGCTCTTGACATAAAAATGGCAAGAAGGCCTTGGGCAAATTTAAAATGTGATATTCATATTGCCTACATAAAATGTGCTAAAATGGCTTGAATGATGTCACATGAGCAACAAATCCAAGCTACAGATATTTTTGAACTCTGAGAACAGTGTATGCTTGGCCCTGACCAGATATGTGGACTGTGTGAGGCTGCACACATAAAATCATCTTATGGCTATCTCAAACCACTAGTAAACAATGCACATTTTTACCTACAAATATCACACACGTTATGCAAAGCTATTGCATCTCTCTGGTTCCTGGCTTTCAAACATTTCACTTTGACAAAAGCAGTCAATGAAACATCAAAGGGGTGTGTGGAAAACATGAACCCTTACTTGTTCGGCCTTAAGTTCAAGGAAAAATTAAACAGATAATGGTTATCAGTGGTCTGTCAGCTCTCAGGACTGTTTTTTTGTTTTCAGAGATAATGGCTGTGTGTGCACACAGACACACATCTCTGTTTTAGAGTATTACAGGAATAGATTTAATAGAAACAGCTTATTTTGGACTACACTCACGAGAAAGCTGTTTGGTACATAATTTTTTCTCCATTTTGTGAAAATCTCAGAGTTTGGCCATTTGTTCAACCAGTTTCATTGTTTTTCACTCCAGTGACAATGTCCTCTTAAAACATCAATTCCAAATGATGGACTTGCATTTCTGAAAAAACCTTCCATTGGTAAAAAATTCTCTCTTCCCCCTAGAATTCATCACCCAGGTAGGTCGGAAGTCTACTGCCTCCAGAAGGATTGTTTACAAGGCTAGGGACCTATCCTTTGTAGCGGGATTTTGAGGGCCATGCCCAAATTTCTGAAAAGGAAGATTGTTTTATATCCATGTTTATATTTTAATGGAACATATTTTATCTTATCCACTTAAATCCTACAGCTGCCATTTTACTGAAATAATTACAGCATTCAACATGTTTGAATGCCAAACAGAGAAAATGCACTTTAAAATTACTGGTATTTGTAGGAGAAAACAAATTCACTGCTTAGTTGCATAATGTTAGACAGATAAATTGACCTACTCTAAAACCTGCCAGTCTTTCTGACTAATGAACTATAAAGCCAAAATAACTGCTAAATAATATCTAAAAACAGTTTGATTCTAATGTCAACAAAATCAAAATTGCTTTTTTTTTTTTTCCAGTGTGTTTCAACCAACATATCTTTTGTGAAACAGCTCTTATGGCTTCTTCTGAATTCAAGAGCAAGCAAAGGACTGTAAAGATGAAGCTGCGCCCTTGAAGAGAAGTGCACGCTCTCTATTCCCTTTTCCTTCTACCTTATTAATTCAGAACTTTGCATGAACAAAGTGGCAGTAATTAGCCTTGACATGGACCAGTGCCAGGCTTTTCTATCAAGTTTCTTTCCTGTTTATGTTTGAATTACTCCGGGGCTGCCTCTGTGAGCCCTTTGGTCTCAACAAATGTGTTTTTTTCCCCTTACTCTCATGGTACAAAGAATGTAATCTTAGTTGACTGGAGTCTGCTGAACATCACATTATTTACTTGACTCAGTTAAAGATTCACAAGCTGGAGTGGAGAAAAATGTTTTTGCTTAATAAAGGCTGCAACACTAAGAGGATATGCTCTCCAGAGAAGAATGGCTTTGCCTGAAAGTGTTTTGCTCGGCACTGTTCTTGGATTTTGTCTAGAAAAATCAATACAATTTTGTCTAAAAGAATCAGTATAGATAAGAGTTGAGTGATGAGGGTTCCAGTTAGTGGTTCTTCCATGCAAATTTGACATATAAGGGATGTCTAATCCTGAGTGAGAACCACTGACAGTAGTCCCCCAGGTCTACTGTCTTATTTCCACCTCCTACCTTATGCTTATGACCAGACAGGGGCTGGTCTCACGAGAGCTTTACCTGTTTTACTATAATCAAAACCTGTTATGATTACACATCTAATTAATGAAAGAGGCTGGGTACAGAACATTTTATTCAGGAAGAATATGGAGTTAGTTTAGTGAAGGAAGTTATTAACTTTTGAATCTGCAATGACTCAGTGCCCATTTGTTATTTGTTTTCCCCCAGTGATCAAAAATTATGATCATAATATTAAAAACCCACAAGGTAATGAAAAAATAAGCATTATTTTAAATCACAAAAACTACAGGGGAATTGATTTTCATAAGCAGCTATCACAATATACTTCAATTTAAGTGTCGTACAGAAAGGTTAAAAGAAATCCTTCCCTAGAAAAGGAACTCATCCACAGGGATTAAGAGGCAATAACTGGAAACACTCAGGAAAGAAAAAGGCTAATTTTTTAGCTTACTTCTAAACATAACCTCAAAAAAGAATTATGAAATTAAAGCTCTCCCTTCTTCATTTTAGCACTGAACATTTTGATCCTTTAAAATGATTTTCTTTTCTAAGATCCTGGACCTATCAGGTTATCAAAATTTGCATGTAATGTACAAAAAATTATTTGTCCAAATATCAGCTTTTTTACAAGACAGAATTGACTTAAGATTTTAAAATTGTTTCTAAATTGTGTAACGATGGTTAGTTATCCTGAAATGTTTTTAGTATCACCAAACTCCCCAGATCTTGACATGTCATTGAGAACTATTATTTCTTCTTTTTGGGGATTTGGCTTGCCCTCATCATGACATCTAACTTTGGAAGCACTTCCCTAAAATACTTCTAAAACTGAAGTCTGGCCTAAAAATCAAACCAAAAAGTTAAGCCATGGATAAAGGAATAATGTGTGTCACACGGTTTCAATAACTCTTTATGTTTATTGGGTTGTAAATAAGTTTAAGTCTCAAAAAAGGCTTGAAACATGCCATCAATATGAGCATATATTTATATTTAAGTGAGGCTTTTGTGCAACCACAAGCTGTTGGTGCAGCAGTGGTCTCATCTTTATTTTATTCCTGACATAGCTGATGGAAATTTAGTTGTGGCACACAGAAAGGGCAGGAGTTGAGACATCCTGCAACTCGTCTGGTTAGTTATGTTCCTAAACACGTTTTGATTGGATGACCTAATTGAGGATTGAACTGAAGTCCCCTGGCTTCTGTCTCAGTACTGTCATAGGTGACTTAATGGGTCAACAACATGGTCTGAACTGTCTATTCCCTGAGCAGACATAATTTTTCTCTGTCTAATTCCTCCAGCCTCCAGCTATTTACATAGCATCCTATAGATTTTTTTTTTCTTTTTTTTGTGTATGAACTCCAAAACTATCCCTCAGCTATCATTCTATTTGTAGGGTTCACTGCTCTCAAATCTATTCAATAAAAAGGCTGTTCTGGAGAACATTATGCATGGAATTCTCTATACATACAAATGCATTCAATGCACAGATATTTCCAGTGTCAGGAAAAGCTCACATGCCCATTTTCCTGGCCATAGGGGAAAAAATTTTCGCTTTCAGATAGCTGGTTATGGCTAACTGAATTCTAAGCATGAATTTCAAATCACAGATTGTGAAGGTTAAAATAATAATAACAATAATAATAATAACAATAAAGAAACATAATAAAAAATTATCTTTCCAAACTGAAACATCCTGAGGCTAGATCTTCCTATTACCAGGATACAATTGTCAGACTTTGTAAGAACAGATTCAAGACAGAACGAGCCCGATGATTACACATTAGCTATTATTATTATTCTCTATTATTATTTTAAATATTATAGTGTATTGTGATTATAATGGAAGGTAATGTACCTTGGGAATGGAGCATCCCTGAAACTCATTAGAAATTAAATATATAGAATGAAAATGTGAGAGATAAAATTGCTTTTCTGCCTGCCAGTATAAATGGAATGGTGTATGACAGAGATGGAATAATGGGATGATCTCAACTCAGTCCATGTAGGAACATCTCCACTTCCTGCCAAGGAAAATAAAATTTAACCTCACATACAAGCACATACACCAGGAAAGCAAATGCTAAACTGAGGAAGAAGAGCTGACTAGAATTCAAATTTTGACTTGGAAAAGATGGTGAATGTCTGTGCTATTTTTTTACCTTTGGGATCTTGGCATGAATCCAATCAAAGGTTCTAATTAAAATGAGTTTGATGGTCTCAGACTAGTTCCTAATTGATGGCAGTTCACACTACAAAACACATAAGAATTCATTAGAGTGCTCATCTGGCAATTTCTGCTCAGAGAGAGCAAGAGGAGGTAACTAAAATGGATTCCAGCAACTATCCTGCATTTAAGTAGCATGGTCCTTTCTGGGCAGTCAAAAAAAGTGTCATCATTAGGGCATAAGGGATCAAAAATCAAAGCTTTCCTCTAGAATTAACTCAGATGTAGAATTGCAAATGTACTTCCTAGTCATTTATTTTAAGACTCAAAGCATGGATATAGAAATTATGACATGTTCCAAGAAGAAATCTGCACAGTATTTCTTGGCATTAAATTTTATGTCTTGTTGTCAAAATACAAGTCACTTCAAAGAGAATCTTCTACTTACACTTTGCTAAAAACATTTTATTCAAACTCAAAAGAAATACAATATTTTTTCCATCCAAAAGGGTAATTTGGTGTTTTGTCTTGAGGTGGTCACTGGTTCTGTACAGATAATAAATAGCAGAATATTCATGTTGTACTAAATATGCTGATGAGAAAAAGTATTTGCAAGTTCTAATGCCAGCCAGCAAAGAGACTTTGCAACTAACGTATAGTGACCCACAGCATCCATCACTTGGTAAAAAACAAACCAATCTTTATATTTGGGGTGGTTTTCCTGACCTAATCAGGTCTTTTTCTAAGCCTCTTGAAGTTTTGGGGTGCTTGTTCAAGGTGGCATGCTCTGCCTTTAAAGAATTTTGTCACTGCTAATGACTTATATTCCCCATACTACTAAAGATTTTGGATAGATCAAGAGAGAACACCTCCCTATACATGGAACATTTTGCTTTATCTTCAGCAGACCCATAGCCCATTTAATTTTCTTTTGAGGGAGTCTTATCTAATCTTCCTTGGGGAGCAATGAAAATGGCACCATTGGCCTCAATGGCCTCCAAATAACAGACTAAAGATCCAAGGTTTAAGTTTAGTTTTCAGTTTAGATGAAGGTTATACCCAGGTCTCTTGCTGTGCCTCAGCATTTTTTGGCTTGCAGAGCTAATGAGCCCTTTCTATAAATGAATAGATCTTCCAGAAAAGGGCACCAGAGAAACAGCCCAGCAAATACTTGGTAATCTGAATGTGAGCAATGCTGATAACACAGAGGCAAAATACAAAGTATGAAGATAAGAAATCTTGGGCACAACACAAAGTTTCCTACCAATGCACCATAACAACGAATTATGGCTAATAATTTTGTCTGAACCAGTTGCAGGTCTATTACATATCTCTGCTATTTTATCGTAACACTATGACTTCATGTCATGTTTCTGAAAACCTAGAAGGCCCTGGGATGGGTTTTCTGAGGCATAAACATCCTTCACTCTTGATTTCTAATCAACTGCCAGAAATCATGTGCTGAATTACCAACAAAAATCTAGGATATTCATTGAGGCATTTCATTTGCCCAAAAGAAAAAAAGCCATTACTTTGTGACAGATGCACTTTTTCTCCTTGGTGAGTGGTGCTACCTTCAGGATATAATTTTTCCAGGAACAGCACTAACTTCCTACTTGTTTCTGGACACAGTTCAAGCTGTTGACAAGGTTTCCATGTAGTCATTTATCTTGGCAAAAGGAAAAGTGCAGGGGAACATTCCTGATGCTAAAATTATTTTTCTTTTGTAGCCAAATTCATTCTATGATGTCAGAGCTTTAAAAATAGTTTTTCCTAGACTCTTTCTAACATTAAAAAGAATAGATACGCAATTATCAACAAAACAGGTTTTTGCAGGAAATTGTTGCTTTTTGGGTTTTCAACCTCCCGTCTCTCAGTTTCAATTGATGAATTGGCATTCTTTTCAGAACTGTGTTATTCTTCACTTAGACAACAAGTTCTTTGTGTTGCTTTAAACGCAGTATTTTAAAATATAACATTTAAAATGAAAATAAATCCCTTATTGTACAGATACTGCACTGGATAAAAGATAAGAGAAGAGAAGGCTCTGGGGTGACCTTATTGAAGCCATTCAGCATTTAAAGAGGGTCTATAGGAAAGATGGGTGCAAACTTCTTAGGGTAGGGCCTGCTGCAATAAGACAAGAAATAACGGTTTTAAATTCAAGATGGCACATTTAGAGTGGCTATAAGGAATAAATTTTTTATGGTGAGAGTTGTGAGACACTGGAATGGGTTGCCCCACCCTGAGTAACATTCAAGGTCAGGATGGACAGCTCTGAATAACCTGATGTAGTTGAAGGTGTCCCTGCTCATTGCACGGGGTTTGGACTAGGCAGCCTTTAAAAGATCCCTTCCAACCCAAATCCTTCTATAATTCTGTGATTCTATAAATAAGCTTCACTTGGTCTTTGAAGAGCACCTTATTGCCCTCTCAAATGCATATGTATGAATCAGGTCTATATTTGCAGGTGTCATGCATTTCGAGAGGTAAATTGTGTCTATACAGTACATGCCATTTAAAAATGGCTTGACATTTTCAAAATATTATTTTGTCTAGCACTTGTGTTAACAAAAATAATATTTCAGTGCACTTGAATCACAAACCATCTATTCAGAATGTCATCTAGAGGCAAATGATAATAAAACAAAAAATGAAGCAACATTTCTTGTTGCATTATCCCATTGCCCTGGGGCTATGCAGGGTCTATCGCCCAGTATCTCCTCCTCGACCTCCAACAGCTCCATTTAATTACAGCATTACCTTCCAACTTACATTTCTTTCTGGTTGCTCATGTCTTTTTTCAAAACACTCCTTCCTCACTTGCTAAAAATCGCCACTGACTACTTTTGCCTCAGCTTTCCCCTACACATCAGTCCACAGACTGCAAGCATTTCTATGCCTGGAATATTATTTTTCTTTCTACAAAATTTCAGCATCACCCCCGAGGCTGTTCAGAGACCTGTGCTAAAAAAAATCACATTATCCACTGTTTTCTTTTTTTCAGTTAGGAGTTGAGTACAGTCTACAGTCTGTTAACAGGGAGTGGGTTTAGTGCTAGTGTTAGTGGGTTTCTTGTGCTAGTCCACATACATGAATCTGAGAGTTTCCCATTTCCCATCCTGTGTTTTGTATCTGTGGCAAAAGTCTTGTAATAATGTTGGACTACTTCACTAGTTCCACAGCACAACAGGATTTTTGCTTCTGCAGATGAAGAAGAAAGGCTCATGGTGAGATTAAATAACTTTTGCAGAGTCCCTGGGTTGGTAGAGATTCTGTGTTCCAGCTCAATGAGTTTCTTAGAAGACAGTAGTTTCTAAATGTATATTTTAAAGAAATTAAACCATTTCACTAATTTTTAATAATTGAAAGCTTAAATTTATTTTAAAGTTTCACAAATATAGAACAAACCCAGCCTTTTCTTTCTCCTTTGAGACCGGTAAACTTTCTTACCCAAAACAATCTGAATTAAACACGATTATATGGTTCTCTTTGCAACTGTTTTCATTTTGAGCAAAGTCAAGCGTAAGCTTTGATTTTCACATGTTGAGCAAAAGCAGCCAGTCAAACAACACCTCCTCATGTAAAAAATACCCAATACTGAAATTTGAGCCATAATCCAATCCTCACTAGCCACATACAAAGCATGAGCTGTATAAGCTTTATGTACACATCTAAAACTGAACACAGTCTCTAAATTTCTCTTGAAAAGCTTTGGTTCTTTATTCCATGTTAAAAATTAAAACAATCCCTCATCTGTAACCATAGGTTGACTAAAAGCATTAATTTAATAGGTAGGGGTGTCAATGCTAAAAAAAACCTTCCTGGCTTTACTCTCGGTGCTCCATGTCTGCACAGAGATGGGGAAAGCTGAGGGAGTTTGGTTTGGGTGGGTTTTTTTTCTTTTGGGAATAAGGAGACCATTTGTAGCATATGTCCTACATCTGGCAGTAGCTCACTGATAAACACGTGTAGCAGCAGGAACCCAATTATCCCTGTTGCCCTTTTTAGAATTACTGTGAGTTGTGCTCTTCTAGGCAGCGGAAATAACACATGAAGGGAAAAGGCCCCGTTTTAAAGTTTCCACGGCACATTTCCTGGCACTACTCCACAAATTACATGCAGTAACACTCTCCCAAAGAATCTTGTGCTACTTTAAGTGTGGTAGGGCCTGCACCACATTTCAGCTGTATCCCTTACAAACACTGCATGTAATTGTCAGTGAAGAGAAAGTAATTATTACAATTTCAAGACAGAATTTTAGTTCACTGCAAAAATCAAAAATTTACTTATTCTGAAAAGGCATCTTTTTTTTTTTCATTTTAGGTGCTTTTCATTTTTAGATCCTACATCCCTCCTTCCCTTCAGTCCCTGATCTTGGGCTGCTTCTAGGCCACTGAGATCACATTGCTCTGTGCTGCAGATGAGCCACATCAGCATGCTCAGAAATTCAGAGCAGGAGATATAAAGCACTGAGGTCTTTGTCTTTCCTACTCTCATACTGTTGGTTGTAAGACAGTATAAACAATAGCCTATTAGTATTCCAGAGGCTCTGTTTCTGAAAAAAATACATATTAAATACAGAGAAATACAAAATCGCAATATTTGTATTAAATTGTCCTCAGGAATGAATTGTATTTCTGCACACTTTCATCTAAACCGTTTTTGAAGTCTCCTCACATTCAAAATGATTAATTTATTGAGATTATTTTCCAGGCTCATATATATTTATATTACTGAAAAGAAGTCAAAATAATAAAACTCCATATTCCAGACATTTATTGTACAATTAGCAACTGTTTTTTCAGTTTAACAAGTATTATTTTACTTTATGTCATTGTGCTCTGGTTTGGATTGAACCAAAATGAGCCAGCACTATGTTAATATATTCAAGGAAAACATTGTCCCTAATGACTATCTTACTATGGGAACATCTATAGTATTTTTATAAAATTAATATCTGTATTTACTATCAACCTTCCTGCCAAGATGACTGAATTGTGAGAGCAGAATTAAAATTTTCCTCATTGTTAAACTGGCATAAATCTGAAGTTAATACATTTATTTCCTTGTCAGTATTTTGGCAGATTTTCTTCAGCACAATGAAAATCTGACAAGGTAGCCAGTTCTAATAGCTTTTTACTGTCTGCTTCTCTATGACCTCTAGAAGAAATAGGGAAGATGAAGATTGTTTTGAGCAAAAATGTATTAATTGCCTTCATCCTTCTTTACTCTGATCATCCTCCCATATATCTCTACTTAGGAAGGTCGTTTATGTTCAGTGTCTGGGATGTCTGGGACCAAGGGAAGCATTTCTCCACATAAGGCCAGGAGGGAATGGTGCAGGCTGTTTAGGTATGTACTTTGAAAAGATAAAGCAGCTCAGGATCCCCCCTGGTTAGCTTAGAGGAATGATTCTTAAACAAAATGTACACATATATGTTACCATAACTACTTAGAAAGTCCCAAGTGCAGCCACAATTGAAAATCATTATGCTTGGACATAAGAAGACTTGCACATACTGGTTTTCGTACTGGAGTCACCTCAAAGTTTGAAATTAGAAGGTAAAAAAAAAAAAGTATTCTTGTATTTATTACATTTATTTTGAAGGTGGCAAACCCAAAGTTACCTGAGTAACCCACGGCATTGCCAAGAAGAGCTGCTGGGGATGGGATGAGGAAGAGAACCCACTCTCTCCCAGCCCTGGATGCTCCAGCCTTTGATGCAGAAGCTTACAAACACACACTGACAGAACTGTGCATCCACTGGAGCTCAAACAGACCACTGGTGTCTGAGGGAATATGGCAGAACTCACACATCACTGGAAACACAGCGTGCTGTTCTCTCCTGTACCTACCAACCTGGAAAAATCTGACAGTGGGCACTCTCTGGTGGGATGTAGCAAAAATTCCATCTTTCATAAAGATGTTAATTCCTGTCACACAGCTTGAACATGCCCAAATCCTAGCTTTTTCTCCCAAAGAGTCTTAATGAGTGGTTCTGTCCTGCTGTCACTGTCCATGCTGGTGGTAGTATATCCAGGCAATCTACATAGGTGGATGCATCTCCATGTAACACAATCTTAGAATGGTTTAGGTTGGAAGGTGCATTACAGGTCATCTCATTCCAACCCTGCCATGGGCAGGGACACCTTTCACTAGTCCAGGTTGCTCAGGGTCCCATCTAACTTGGCTTTGAACACTTCCAGGGATGGGGCAGCCACAGCTTCTCTGGGAAAACTGTGCCAGGGCCTCATCACTGTCACAGTAAAGATTTTTCTCCTAACATCTAATCTAAACTTACTCCCTTTCAGTTTAAACCATTGTCCCTTATCCTGCCACTATTTGCCCATACAAAATGTCCCCCTTCCTACTTTTTATGACCTCCCTTAAGGTTGTGGAAGGCTGTAATGAGGTCTCCCCAAAACCTCTGCTCCAGGCTGAACAACCACAGGTATCACAGATGGTAACAGACCTAATCTCTCTTTTTAATCCTCTCTTTATGTAACAGTTTGATTGGATGCAAAGAACTTGTCAAAGGAGACAGAAATGTCTTAATTCCTTTAAATACACTTGCCTATTCTGTATCCTCACAAAAGGTTAGACTGAAAGCACTAGTGAAACACAGCAACTGTACTGAAATGGTGCCATTAGGGAAAGAAATAATATTTAAATGAAATTAGACAGAGATCTCAGGCACACAGAGCATAAATATTTAATTTGGAATTTCACCAAGACACTGGGGCTAACACCTTTAACTTGGCACATGCAAGATTTTTAAATGACCACAAATTTTATGAGGGCCTCAGATTTCACCTCCCCTTTAAAGGATTGACTCCCTAGTGGAAAAGATCTGGTGAGAAGCTGATTCTTTATTAGTTCAGGTGGGAATTTGGCCTTTGGTTCTTATTTCATTAATGTAACAGAATCACAACACTCATGCATAGAATTTGGTGGTAAACAAAATTTGTTCCTGGAGGCTTTACTGGGAATTCATTGCAAGAACCAATTAAGCCAAGCATATCTTACCTATGAAGTGAATTCAAAAGCAAATGACCCAAATCTTACAGAGGCTTATTAATTTTTGCAGGAAAAATAAAAATAATCTGCTCTTTTTTTTTATTGTACTACAGAACTTAAAAAAGAAAAGAAAACAAAAGCACCAAAAAAAACTTCAAAGGGAAGAGACTGAATTCATCATTTAAATACAGTAAGCATCCTGTATAAGTCTTTGCTTAGTAATTAGAATTAATTTATAAGGTTTTTTTCTATTTTCTTTTTCTAGAGAATGTTGGTGTGTCTTGTATTTTTTTGGTGGGAGTACTGCAATTAGCAGAAGTCAGAATAAAAACAGTAGGTGCTAAAAATTCTCCCAGATACAGAAATCTTTAACACTGTGACACATTATCAATTTAGGCACAGTGGGTTTTAGACAGATAATTAGCAAGTCTTGGCTGACCAACTTCCATACTGCTGCAATGAAGACTAAGAGACTGTTTTTCAGCCAGTAATGCAACTTCTGTCAAATAAAGTTTTTCAGGAGCTAATACAAGAATTTTATATATGTTCAGTATCTCATTTGTATAGTGAAATGAGGCAAAAAGTAAGATGTATACAATTAATCTTATAGTGTGTGGTCTGCAAGCGGTTTTAGGAGGAAATTCAAATTTTTCTCATTAAAGCTGGTTGAGAATATATCTTCCAATTAAGGTAATTTTTTTTTTTTTCTTTTTTGAGCAGTGTAAATAGTTGTATATTTAAAAAATGAGCTTGAAAATTTCAAAAATCAGGGATGGCAAGATTTTCAACATGCCACATATACATATGTGAACATCCAGACTAGACAAGTAAAAAATAAAATGACATCCTCCTCTATTTATGGCCCTGATTAAAACTTGGAGCCAAGTTTCTTCCAGCAACACGAGATAAAGCTATTTTTCTAGGGGCACATCCAGATGGTGGTTTATAAACTATAAGAAAGCTTGATGTCATTTTGAAAGTTCAGCTGCATCCTGGCTGATGCAGCTGTTCTGGTATGCAAAGATAGCTGCAAGCACGAGTTCGAGTTAACTTCACACATAATTTTTTCATGTGATTATGCAACAGAGGCGACATAAGCAGTAACAACCTGAACCTCATTTGCATATATTCCTAGTTCCTCTGGCAGCAGTTGGGTGCCATGGTGCCAAGGCACCATTCCAGTCTGAGATCCTGACCAAGAACATCCTGACTGGCCCAATGCCAGGCTCAGGAGGAGGAGCAGGAGCAGGAGGAGGAAGGAGGAGGAAGAAGAGTTGTCCACCAGACTTGGACCATATTGAAAAGAGGACAGAGATTGCTTTGCTTGTCACTACTTCCTCTCTTCTTATCCCACATATCCCCAAATATCTTCTGATCTACACTGTTTTTCTCTACATTTGAATTCAGAAGATGGTTTTCAGAAGCTGTATGAGGTGTTGTTAAGTTAAAGCAATGGTGAAGTACCAAACAACATACAGCATTGTGTATTTCAATATTTCCTTGTTCAATAATGATTGCCCAATATATCGAGAGGCAATGAAATATTTAAAGAGATTACTGAGAAGAAATATACAAGACCAGCCAGAAAAGAGACAGATTGATGATATATTTTCTAACACCTCAGCAAAGTTGTAAGGACTTTCTGTTGACTTCTTTTTTTTTCCCCTCTCAAAGTGGGGACTAGAATCTGGTGAATACAAAAAGATATTGGAGATGGGGAAGGCTAGGATAAGAAAACACCACAGCAATGTACAAATTCCAGTAGCTCAATTTGAAAAGCATTGTGTATTTAATAGTTGCATGTACTTTATCATTACAGTCTATTGACCAGCTTCCCTGGCATCAAATCTGACTAAATTAGCCACGATGAGTGAAACTTGGAGTCAAAAGTCAGTTAAATGGCACAAGAATTGTGTTCCGTATGTGCAGAACAGGTGGTAAAGCAGGGCCACCCTCTCTCTCTAAGCCTCCTTAAGATGTGATGCCGATTAAGCAGATATTTTTCTAATTTCAGTGTAGCATACCTGATCCTTAAAATGAGACTTTAGCTCTTGGGGAAGTTGATGGCATATAATTTCCTCTCATTTAGACAGATTGCTGGAGAAGCATGCTAGCAATAAAGATAAGCTTTATTTATCATAATTATAGTGACTTGTTCTTTTAATTAATTTTCCAATTCACACTAATGTTTATATATTAAACAATTTACATTACTGCTTAGTGGAGGTAATATTGATATTACTCTTATTTTAAAAAAATGTGTCCCCATTTATGGTATAAACACACACAATTGTGTAGCGTAATTTAGGAAACCTGCTTTGTGTGCCATAGCAGAAATTAGCTCATCAAATATGTTGTATTTGGTAGAGACTATAGGCCATTAGAAGCATCATGTCTCTTTTCCATCAATTTATCAAATTGTTGTCTGACTGGCATTTCCTGATTACACACTATCTTCTTTATGCATTTTCTTACACTTCAGTACCCGGCTCTGTCACAAAATGACGGCATCTTTAAATTAACATCCATCCATCTTTAAATTACTTCCATTCATAACTCCTTTAAGCCAGAGCCAAATTAAATTCCAAGGAGCCTAGAAGGGGAAGAGCTTATAAGGAAAGTGAGGATTAATGTTGTTTAAATGCACATTTTCTTAATATCTCAAAGCTCCTTGCCAATCTTGCTTAGATGTTTACTGTTGTTCTGCCAAGTTGCTGACAATTGTGACTTTTAAATTGATTTCATTGTTAGAACAGCCAGATGAATGAAAATTAGATTCAGTTACTATAAAATGAGTATGACTATCAGGAATGATGGTGTCTCCTTTCCCTCAGCACATACTTTGTACTATGCCTCAGTTTGTGGTGTTTGCAGGCAGGATGGGAATTCTGCTGGGGAACAGCTGTGGAGCTTTTAGGGAGAACACCCCAGACTTTGGGGGTTTTTTTGTTTTGGTTTTGGTTTTTTGTTTGTTTGTTTTTTGTTTTTGTTTTGGTTTGGTTTTGGTTTGGTTTTTTTGGTTTTTTTACTGTTTTGGGTTTTGTTGTTGTTTAATTTTGTTGTTGTTGTTGTTTGGTTTTTGATGCTTGCTTTGGTGAGTTAGCTGTCTCTTCTCCCTCCAAAATATGGGCTGACAACACTATGCTGAATATTCTAATAACACCCAGGAATAAATGGAGTTCAAACTCCGTGGTTTGTACTCCACATTGTTTGTGAGAGTTGGGTGGTTCCAATGTGTCTTTTTCTCCATCTATACAGTGGATGCAAATATGGGTAGTTAATTTTTCGAAATATTTTTCTACTGTTTACCCATATCTTCCAAGTAACATCCTTCTGACTCTGTGATATTGGCCAACCACACCAAAATTCACTTTGACATTGAACACTGCCTCTGTTTTTAATACTATATCTTCTCTCAATTCCTGAGACATATTCACAATATATCCTGCCCTGAAATAGAATTAAATACCTTAAAATAGACTTCACTGTTATTGTGTTTTTTCCAGAGTCACCTACTCCTTGATCTTACCAGATGTATTTACACTTTCCATTCCACCTTCCCACTAACTGACACTGCTCCTGATTATTTTTTTTTTAAATTTTGAAAATTACACCAAGTTCAGGAAAGTTAAAGTATCATCAAAAGGGTTTTTTTAGCAATAGAATCTAAGTTATGTTAAGGACACATATCTGGAATAAACCTGACTTAGCAAGGGATCAGTCTTGATACGTTTCAAGTCCTGTCCTGAAGTATTTTACTTGAATACCAGAGTAAAGATACAGATATCTATACACACACACACACTTGAGACAGCTCTTCCCTCCAGGTCTGCTTTCTCCAGGCAACTGCACTGCCAGTTTGGCCTCCATTTTCTCTTTTCTCTGAGAAATTGCACTGTGCTCTTAATTTCACAAAAAATTTCCAATGACTTACACTTGATTTCTTCTTCTATGCAAAACAGAATATTTCAGGAATGAGTATTATTCAGTTTCTGTTGGCAAATTAGCAAACAAGAAATAGTGCTCCAAAGAGGATTTTCATTGTGTTTAAAGAGAATAATATTCTTCAGCTTTAAAGTCTATTTCAACATAATATCAAGGGTCAGAAAAACAATCCCTCAAAAATCCAAAATGTTAATTTTATCATGAGACATATCAAACAGCTCATAACAATGAGCTGCTCTCTTCTAATATCAAGCCTCCAAAATAGAAAGAATAAGTACTCCTTTTCACTTAGAAACAAGGACAAATTTCCTATTCTGAAAAATACATTCTTGCTTCCATCACAAACGAAAACTTTTATATTTTTCACTTTTATCTGTCACAGCACTTTAAAAAATGCGGTAACAAGCATATGCGGCTTGTAAAGTATAGAAAATATTGGGGATATTTCCAGTAGGTGAAAATAACATGTTTTATTCAAGCACTTTGAGGCCCTTCGGGTGTCATGCACAAAGAATTGCATTGCGTGTTAGCACCTGAGTGAGAGGAAAAACAAAGTGTAATGGAGTACTACATTTAAAGTTTAACTAATTTTGCATCAGTATGCTTCTTCTTTAAAAAGTAATAATACCAGCAAATCATGCTACTCAAATTTAAATGAAGAATATATATTTGTGTGCAGTGTGCCAGCTTCACAATCAACAACACCTTTTATTTAAACACTACTCGTTCACTTCTGAAACACCTTAGGCTGTCAAAATCTCATGTTTTAAAACACAGTCAAGGCTCGTGCTTCTCAGGAG
Organism: Argya squamiceps; assembly: GCA_037834095.1. Lineage (NCBI taxonomy): Eukaryota > Metazoa > Chordata > Aves > Passeriformes > Leiothrichidae > Argya > Argya squamiceps. Next base: position 9,805,200 of record JBBMKD010000001.1, read on the forward strand.
GGAGAGCAGAAGAATAACCAGTCCCAGTTCCTTTGTTTCTACCCAGCCTTGGTTGCTAATCAATTTTTCTCGGCCTCCAAATCTGTAATTATGGTGTCGCTTTCAGGCTGCAATAGAATACCAGGTTTACACAGCACAGGGAGAGATAAACAAGTACTCAGTGCAATTTGAAAGGTTTTGACCTTTAAAAGCTGTTAATCTACACGTGAATTATAATTAATCAATTAAAGGAGATTCAGTCTAGTACCAACATAATTAGATACAATTTTACTGCTGAATAAGCCACGATAACCCCATACAAATGAAGGCAGAGTCCACTGCTCCTTACATTTTCAAATACCCCAGCTCGGCAGTTTTAGCAAAACTATGTAGGTTTCCCAAGTGGGATTTTTATGGTTTTGGAAAGCAGAAGTGTTGAATGGTGAGACTGAGTTCCAAGTTCAATAATATGGAATAGTGTTTGGAAAACTCTTGCCGTTTTAGCCTACATACTGTCTTCAAATATTTCCCTGAAACACAAGGGAAGGAGGAAAATGGGATCCAAGGCACTGCAGGAGTGGAAAGAAGTGGTTGCTGACGACTGTTTTCTGACATCTTTGAGGCCAAATTCAGGGATAAAACAGTAAACAAAACCTACATAATGTGTGTTGTATTTAACCATCACAGCTAATAGCCCTCAACCTGACTCCAGTGGGAATATGCAGTGATTAGAGGCACCTGCAGGTTAATAATTGGAGGCATCTAAGCACAGAGGCAATTAATATAGGAAAACTCTCCTGAGGCTGGAAAGGCAGCACTGTTTAAATAAATAAATAAATGAATATGTATGCATACATAAAAGGGAATACTTCCTCTTCTTCTGAATAGTCCACCTTTCTACAGGGACTAGAGAGGAAGCCACCACTGAGGCATCCTTCAATATCAGTAGAAGTCTTGTCCCAGAAAAATGGCTGGAATAAACTTTCAAAAGTTTATTAGCCTAAAATGTTAAAAGTGTTTGATTTGGATACATATTTTGAAATTCAGTTTTAGTCCCAACTGTGAAGTTTCTCTGTAGAAACTTTACATTAATTTCAAAGATGTTTTTATGCCTTTTATGTAGCATAGGAATTAAGTCGAAATTCAGACATGGGAGAAGCTACTGAAAGATAGTTTTACATGCCTGAATCCACAGATCTATGAATGATCTGGGAAGTATTGCTGAACTTTGTTTTTGATATATAAGGGTAACATAGTTGGCATTTTAAGAAATTCCATGTAAATCAGAAGAGACAATATTTTTTCCTGGACATTTTCAAGCTTTTGGGTAAAATTTCTCCCCCAAGTATGTAAGATGCAACTAATATTTCACTACTCATTTTCTCTTCAAAGCCTGCTGCTAAAGTAGATGTTTCAAGGGTAAGTAGCAAAGGCTAATGTATTCCTCAGCAAAATGGAAAAATGATAAAGTGAAAAAATACATTAAAGGACATTAAAGGATAACTCTAACCATGTGACCTGGTCATAAAAAAAGCATTTTCAGAGAAAGAAATCAAAACCACGCAAGGGCATGAATTATTTATAGACATAAGGGTCCCCAGGAAACATACAAAATTTGTCCTTAAATGATTCAGTTTAAGAACTGTTCCTGTTGCTTTTCCTTGACTTCTAATGAATAAATAACTCGCTTGAATCTTGCTACATTTTCCTTGGATGATTTTGGCCTGAAAACAGGTATTCAAGTTATCTAAAGCTTCCTCAATATTCTGGGCAGAAAAGAAGTCTGTGGATTTCTGGGGCTGAGGAGTCTGAAACAATGAGAGAAACATAATAAGATGGAAGAAAGGGAAGAAGGAAGGGAAGGGAAGGGAAGGGAAGGGAAGGGAAGGGAAGGGAAGGGAAGGGAAGGGAAGGGAAGGGAAGGGA
>JBBMKD010000001.1:9807713-9906674 GCA_037834095.1 Argya squamiceps
GAAAGGAAAGGAAAGGAAAGGAAAGGAAAGGAAAGGAAAGGAAAGGAAAGGAAAGGAAAGGAAAGGAAAGGAAAGGCTCCCAACTAACCTCAAACCAAACAAAACTCAACACAAACGCTGCTTCTGCCTACCAACCTGGGGCACTTTTCCTACCCTCTCTTGTTAGTGGAAAGAGATGAGGAAACCTTCTCATCTTTCCCTCTCCCCCTGCAACCTTGGGGCAGCAAGGAAGTTACTTCAGGCACAGAAACCACCCTGCTCACATACTGGACTGTACTTCAGCTTCAAAACAAGTCAGAATAAGGCATGGAGCAGATGTCTATAGAAAAAATAGACTTCTCCAGAGCAGTAGAAAGTCCTGCCAAGTCTCCCTGGACAGCCAGGCCATGGCAAGCCATATACATTTCATTTCTCTTGCTCCTTACAAAATATGCCCCAGCAGCCTGTGTTCTAACATCATGCCTATCTCCTTAATTAAGATTAAAATGAATTCAATTAGAAATGTATTTTTAAACACATTTAAAATGCTGAAAGAAGGGAGGAGACTTGTTTTCAGCTTTCAGTTTAATCCTACTAGTTGTCAGTAAACCAATCTCAGTTTTCTTGCACTAAATTTCCAGAATATTTTAGCTAACATTTAGCATAATGACATGTTCAAATGCAATCAGGACATGGCAGAAAGGTCTCTCTGAGAAGCAGGGCAAGTCATTTATTTCATGTAACTTGCTTGTTTTTGTTCTAGACATTGTCAGATTAAGTGGGCCACACTGAATTTAAAGGAGAAGATAAGCTATTATTACATTGTATTCCAAAATCTTCAGAGAAATACCAGAGATAATTGCCTTTAATGTCAATTTATTAAGCAACATTCTTGTGTGATGCATCCATATTGTGTATTCAGGAGCAGAATTTCTAATTCTAGTAGTAGTTTTTGTGTGCACAGAAAGCCAGAACTCAAGCAGCATAATTTATATAAAAATGTCCCCTAGGGTAAGTATTTTCTATGTAAAAATGAGTTATAAAAAAAGAGAAAAAAGGCATATGAATTCACCCAGATACATGGGAGATGTGTAACAGAAATGGCAGTTAGGGCCCATTTGTCTTCTTCCTAAGAGTTCTCTTGGCAAAATGAATTTTCTCCACTAATTTCTTCCTTGTGTTTGTTGGTAAACAATATAATTCTTATTTACAATGTTTAGCAGAGAGAGAAGCAATAGTTAAAAATAAAAGACAATTAGCTTGTTCTATAGTCCATAAATTTTAGGGTTTATAAAGGTAAATGTAATTGTCTCTGAAATGTAGACATTACTGACAATGCAAAACACTACATCTATATAATAGAGCTACCTAATAAAATGGATGTGAATGTATGAATAATATGACACAGAAGGTAGGAATAATGATCTGAACCCAAAAATCTGAATTGTATTAGGGCCATGAGGCTGGGGCAAGTTAGCTGAGGCCAGCGGCCTATGTAAGTGCTTCCACTTGCCCCCACTGTGCCTATGGGATTAAGGATAGGAAAAGATGTGATATTTGTGGAGGTGCAGTTTGTTCTTCTACCCCTCTTAGGGACAATGGATGGGTACAGACCATAGCAGAGATTTTTCCACACAGTTGAGCTCTGCCATTAGGCTTTGTTTAAAAACACAAAGGAGCTGCATGATACAAATCATTCAGTGCACTGGTGGAATGGTGAAATTTTCCATCAAATGTTTCTATATGTTTATTTTCCTAAAACCTATTGGGTGCTATTTTCCTTAGCACCCAAGTTCTTTATTTCCATTTCTCTTACAATTCTAACTTAATGAGAAGTTGAGTTACAGATGACAAGTAGAGACTGACTGGTTTGTCCAGGATTACACACATGGAGCAATATTTCAATGAGGAATTAGTCCTTAGCCCAAGGTAGCACTGTAAGGTCAGGATTTTCCTTTAATTTTGGGACAAATGTAACACAGAAACATTAAAAAATGTAAGAGAAATCTTATTGCTTTCTCAAAGGAAACCTCTAAGGTGTTGCTCATCTACGTGATTTGATTGGAAATTGCTCATAGTGCTCAAGACATCTCTCTCTGATTTATTGTTTCCCATGTTACCAATGGAATATTGTTCCATACACTGCATAGTTTAGGAGTTATGTAAATGCTGGGGTAACTTGTGTCACTTGAGAGATTTAAAGACAAATGATTTTTCAAGAATTCTCACTGCCATGGCCACCTATATCACTTGAGTTATTAATAACATTATTATTAATAATATTAATATTGATATAATCCATCTCTGAGATCAGTCTCGTCAGGACCTCTAGCTCACTCTGAACCACAAAGATCTCAATGAAAAGAATGGAAAAAGTGCAGAGCCTCTGTCCTGTGAACATCAGTAAAAATCTAGGTGGAATCTACCTCTCACAAGCCTCCTCCTCATGCAATCAGTAAATTGGAATATAAGCACAGAGTGAGCTTTTAGGCAGGATGCAACATAGCAGTCCACAAACAGGGAGAGAGAGCTACACACAACCAGCCAAAACTCAATTAAACAGCAGGTATCAGACAAAGACTATCTCTGCCTGACAATAGTTCACAAACCATTTTACTAAGGATTTTTTTAGTACCATACTACACACATTTGCAGATAAACCAAATCTCTCTTACTCTCTACAACGGGTATATAGACACTTGCCTTACTGTTTTAACATGTCTTTGTTTTGCTGCTCTATATCAAGTCCACCAGCTTCAATAAACAAACAATATAACAAAATTGGAGGCTGATCTTAATATCATTACAGATTTAACAACATGATTTCAATCACTTTTCATCAATATTCTTGCCAAACATTCAAAATCTGTAAAGAAATTATAACCTAGAAATCTTAAACTTGAAAGAATAGGCTATTTACTCCCAATAAAAGGATCTGGAGATAGAGCTTTAAAAATTAAAGTTTATAGAGGCCTAAAAACTGCTGTTGGCAAGCAAAATAACTTTAAAGTACAAATATCTTCCTGGATAACTTATATATTTCTCAATAAGCCAGTATCATAGGTCTCTAGAGAATGCATCCAGATTCTAGAGTAAATTTTATTACACATTTTCTCTTCCAACTTTGAAAACTACAGGAAGATTTGGTAAAATAAAAATACAATACCCATTGGCTTCAAACTTTCTGTAGCTTGGAGCAACCCTTTAGGCAAATTAAAATATTTATAAAGTGTTTTTCATCATCCTGGGAAGCACAAACTTAATCTCAGCATATGTTTTAACGTTTATTAAGTGACCCATCAGCAGTGGGTATTAGCTAGAGTTTGTAGCACCCAAGGTGGGCCATAAGGTAATTTTGTCTAATATCAAACTTCTGTAAGCATTTCTGGATTGCAGAATTGCAGAATCACAGAGTATCCTGCATTGGAAAGAGCCCACAAGGATCGTCAAATCCATCTTGTAGTCCTGTACAGACCACCCAAGGAATGTCCCACCATGTGCTTGAGGGCATTGTCCAAACATTTGTTGAGCTGTCAAGTTTGCTGCTGTCACCACTGCCCTGGGGAGCTGTTCCAGTGCCCAGCCACCCTCAGGGTGAGGAACCTTTTCCTGATATCCAGCCCTTACATTTCTGTAGCCAGCTACAGGATGTGGAATATTGGAGACAATATCAAATTGAGGCCATAAAAGGCATGTGCGGATTTATGACATGAGTTTACTCTCATGCATTATTTACAAAGGGTTCTCAGAGTAGAAAGTTGATCATTTATACACTCATTAAACCAGCTAGGTGCTAACTTTTTTAGTAACTTGTTAATCTGAGCCAGCAACCTGAAGGAAAAAAAAAAAAAAAATCTTTTGCTTTGTGGGATGCTGCTAGGGATGCAATGCATACAATAAAAATATGAAACTAGTACTGCAATCTTGTTATGTCAAATGAAAGACTGAAATTCAGTTATTAAACAATTAACTTTCACAACTGTAATATATGGCTGGATTATAGACTTATCTTTTCATCATTCTTTTCCTCATTTATATATATTCCTAGCTTGTGACACTATTCACTTAACTCTCCTGAGATATAAAATTAAGATAATTTTGAACAGATTTTTTTTCATGTCCTGGTGATTATTTTGTAAGTCAACACACGTATCTTAAATTCAACAAAGGTTCAAATTTTAATATGGAAATTCATCTTTCATGTACCTATCATGGCTCACCAAGAAACTGAATTTCATGTCCAGCTTAATGAATAAATTTCTTTAGTGTATCTATTTTTCAGTAATAAATATGACCAATCTAGAGTCATACAGTCATTATACCTGGCTTTTCTTTACTAGTTTCTTAAAAGTAAATGTTTCAAAATTCTTTTCCCTCTCTTGCCATATTCCAAGATATTGTCAAATTATATTCTTTATATACAGAACATCTGTAAAATCAACTTGTATTATGGTTTTGTGCAAATATTATTTTTCAGATGAAATGAAAATATCTTTGGGATTAAAAAAAATTAATGTGTGTAAACATAACATCATTTTATATGTGTCAGCCCTGGGAATTGTGTTTTAGAGGAGTATTTAACATTCCTGTCAAAATACACAGATATTTCTTGGACCTGCTGGTTAATCAGTTGTGTGAAAAACATGTATTTGAGCTCTACTTTCACATGTTGTGATGGAAGGTGACTGTCAGATATGTCACTTCTCACAAACATGTTCACTGGGAGAGATTATCACCACTGGGATAACAAAAGCAATTCCAAGCCATATACCTGACTAAATGCCATTAAGTAAACCAGGTTAAGCACCCAACGTTTATTGAACACCACGTATGATCAATCTGTATAGCTAATTATAACAACAATATAATCCTCATAGATTGAAATGCTTTCAATAAAATCAAAACTAAATATATTCTGTCAGGTAAAACTAAGATCAAATTTATCTTAGTCAACACATTTATCAAGATTTGTTCTATAAACTGCATTGCAGTGCCTTGAAAAATTCTCTGTCATGGCTTAGATTGCACAGTGTCTCCTCCTCATTCAGGTTTTCAGTGCTGGAAATGTTTGCTGTTAGCTGAAACCCTGACCACACTATTTGTCTTACAATCCCATCCCCGTGTACCACTATTTCCCAGGAAGGGCTGGCATGTCCAGTCCTCTACGTCCATCTATTGCTGTTTTCTAAGATTAGTTTGCCTTTCTGATTCTCATTGACTTAATATTCCAAAATCATAATCTCTTAAATGTACCAAATGGAACCTTCTATGAGACAAAAAGTGTGACAGCTTCAAAAGAGAAGGAGAAGATAGGTTAAAATTTACAGTAAGCCTAAAGTTGAATATATAAAGAAGCCTATTTAAGCACACACTGTTTCTCCAGAACACATCACTTTGTCTAGGAGATCAAAATAAAGGAGTCAAATAAATTACCATGAAGACGTGTCACTGGCTTGGCCATGTAGAAAACAGATGAAACTAGAAAGATAATACTTTGTGGTAATCAAATGCATAATGATTATAAGAAGGTGTATAGTTTGATAAAATAATGTATTGCATCAGCTCATGAAACACCACTCCTGTCACAGACCCTAACTTTAATTACAATATAAGTTTTTTGTATGTGAGGTAATTTATTATTAGTGTAGGTAACAACATTTGAATGAGACGCTGGGATCTGGGTCTGGGAGGATGGACAGACCTCCTTTGCCTCAGAGGTTGCTGGTTGAGTCCCACAGTGATGCTGGGAGCATTTGTTTAAATTGCTGCACAGACAGGGTTGGAGAATTAAGTGATTTCACAACTTGTTTACCCTTAGGAGCATAAAATATATTTGCCACAATTCTCTGGTCCAAAATGCTTTCTAGGTCCCTGGATTTAGCCCAGCAGAGTTGGTCTAATGGAGAAACTATGAACAAAATCTCACAGAAACTACCAAAGACCCTGCTGACCTTACTGATCTTTAGATTGGACTGTGAGAGTACATCTGCTTTCATTTAACATGAGACTGAAGTGTGATAAAGAGAGAGATATTACCTTTCATATTTTTGAAATCCAATATTATCTCTTTTTTTCTTTTTTTTTCTTCTTCTTTTTTTTTTTTTTTTTTTTTGTTTTAACCTTTAGATGTTTTTGGTGTATGGTTACTTCAGTAAAGAGTCTGCCATGACACATATCCAGCTGATGAAACTATTGAAAAACATATATCAAGAAAGGTGTCCTGGATACCATAAAAAAAACCAAAAAAACCAAATGTTTTTTTAATTTCAATGTTCATATTTTGTGTAGGGTAGGGGGAAGAAGCAAATTATTTAGTCTATTATGCTAAGAAAAAATTCCAGTAGCATTTTAGGTTAAGCCAGGCAGTCTGCAAAGAACTAATACTGAAACTCAACTCATTGCCCTGAAGAATTTTAACACTTCTAAGAAAGTCCCTTACAAGCATCTAAGGAAAAAACCTGAAGCTTGAGGATATCTATGAACTATTTAAACTTGAAAACTGAACTGAGTACTTTCACATCTGCTTTTACATACCTTGTGGGGGCACTTTATCTTGTATAAAATGTCCAGCAATTAGATAACGCAGTTTTCAAGTATGTAAATGGATATATACTGAGTCAAGAGGAGCAGAGATACATGAAGCCAGAGAAACACGAGGGCAGATTTTATCTGAATTCCATGCCTGGATTAGAGGTTACCTTGTGTCTACACATTACATGGTACCATAGCTGCAGTTCACAGTGAGTCAACCAAGATGAAGTGGGAGATAGTGAAGCAGAGATTTTTTTTTTCTGGTAAATAATTTTATTGAAATATATGCTTCTTATGATTGTTCAGCAGCAGTTTTTAATTCCTGGGGAACTCAGAGTGTTGGAGTGATGGATTAAAAGGAAGCAAAGGGAACACAGTTCACAAAGAAATAAGTTGTTAACAAGATGTTCTAGCTACATAGCTGGGGTCAGTTAAGTCATCCTCTCTTGTAAAACCACTAGGAATGGCTGAGTGATTAACTCATTTGCTAAATGACTGAACTAGATCAGACTCTCAAGAAATTCGTGGGATGAAGAGTAGCTCAGATGTGCAGGTGCTACTACTCAGTGCCTGAAAATTATCCTCTTCTGGCAGCTATTTAATTCAGTCTAATTACATATGCAAAATTCTGTTACCTTTCTTATACACCACTCATTTTCCAAAGTAAACTGCTGTAAGGGTTATGCTGCATGACTATCCCACACACCTGTTGAATAGAAACAGGTTAAACCCAGACAGGAAATGTAGCATACAGCCCAATGTAATTGTCTCAGAGATGAACTTTTGCAAATACTCAAGGAAAAAAAAATTAAAATTCAGCAGTTATTTCAAACTCATTTAAATGAAAAGCTATTGATTATTACAACATAGTATCAATATTTCCTCGACTTCAATGATAAAAACCTATTGGATTTTAAATTTTCCTAAAAGCTATTGGTCAGTTTTGGATCTTATGTAGTTTAAGCAACCAAAAAGTACTGCATGATACAGTAACTAAAAAGGTCAAGCGAAGGTACTCAAAGAACAGTAGATATAATTGTGCTCAAACTATATTAGATCATGCAGGTCACCTTTCTGACCAAGTAGAGCTGTTTAAAGCAGTTCAATTTCTCATGAATTGTTTGAGTTTTTAAAGGAAAATATTGTTGGCTGAACTTTTCAGCAGAGAGTTCCAACTTGAAATACTGTTTTAATTTAAAAATCACCATAGCTGCTTACCACTGAAAATTCACCTATTAAATCTAAACATTTCTTAGAAGGCTGGAGTGAAACAGAAGGAAGGCCATTTTCTAATGTTTTTTGCTCAGGCATCCTAAAGCTTCTCATTGCAAAAATGATACTGTCTTAAAAAGGCTCTTCTCTTTTAGACCCAAACACCACAATTCCTAGAGTTGCTGCAGTTGTTAGAGCTTTCCCAAGGTTGATTTCTAAGTATGGATAAACACCAGAGGAAAGAGAGTAAATGCTACTGCTCCCGTTGCTGGGGCAAAGCAGTCTTACATGGCAATAGTCAAATTGGACTTCTACTGTACTGAGACTCACAATCATCTCAAACCAACAGCATCAGGCAGACAGCACATCATGAACACATCCTCCACTCACTGAAGTCTTTTTCTAAACTGGGAAAAATTTGTGCATAAACCCAGGATGTAATTAAAATCAAACCTATATTTATATGAACCTTGTTAAACATCTACAGAACGTAATAGTGAGCTGTCTGTGCCAAATTTATAACCCTGCTACTTTGGAAAGAAAATCATTGACTACTAAATGGAACAGAGTGTGGTGACTAATGGGGTTCACACTGAATCTGCACTGCTTGTTCTGGATGGCTGAAATCAAAAGAACACTTTTCACCACTTGGAGTCTGGATGTGCTTTGAAAAGCCTAGACTTCCCTCTCTTTGATCCAATGAAATGAAGTGAGACATGTAGCCTCTAGGCAGTTTTTAGGTACTGAGAGATCAAATAGATGCTATTACAGTGCAATTTGCTTGGTGAAGCCTAACAGAACGGATCTGCTCAAAACTCACTGTGTGCTTTGCAGACCACATAGAAGAGGAAGAGGTGACTAGACTGAAATTATAGTACATTTGTACTGTTGCTTCAAATGTTACTGAAAAAAAATTGTTCCTTAATAGCACTAAAGTAAGGCTCGAGATCCATATATTTGGCTAAGAAGCTGCTCTGGAATTCCATCTAGCCTTGCATTGTGCAAAACACATGTTCTTTTTGTTGTTTTTTTTTTTTAATCAAAAGAATAGATCTCCTTAAATGGCTTATCACAATAGAATTCTGTGTTCAATCTATATCTTGTATTAGTCAATAAACAAGTCCTGCCTCCTCTGCATGTATTCTTATGAATTCAGTATTGCCATGACTTTGATCTCTCTCCTCTAATTTAATTTTTGTCTCATCTATGATTTCCTAGAGTTTTGCTGCTCTACATGGATAATCATTCAATAAGTGTTTAGGATTCACAAACATTTTCTTGAATGAAATGGCAGAGTTCCAGATAACTACACAGGAGAAAAACCCTAGAAACTTATTTATACAAATATTCCCTCATCATACTTTGTTTGCCATGCTTGGCTTGTTTTGTTACAGAAAAATGGAGTTAACATAAGACTAGCAATTATCCAATCAAAAGTGGCGTCCCAAATTTTCATGTAAGAATTTAATACAGGACAGAAGAGCTGCATTTGGAATTCACTGTAATTTGGCACTCCCTACAAGTTTGGATTGGAAATTACAGTATTTTTCCCTGGTCTCCCATAGATTTTTAATTCTTTGTGTATAACAATCTGAATAGTTTTAAGAAATCAACTTTTACAGTGTGATATAGAAAGCATTAATTTGGTCCATTGCCCCTGAAAAATTAATCATTTATCAAATAATCAATATTGTTACTCTTTCAGTGTTAATGTGAGAGTCAACAAAACCTGCTACAATCCTATTAAAAAATTCTAATGACTTTAGATGTTCTACAAGCCTCAGATTTTAACTGAGTCTACTAGAGAATAGAAAGACAGGAAGATCCAGGTTTGAGATTCTTATAGGCTAATTGGAAAAACAGAATTGATTGCTAAGACATCCTCATCCAAACTTTTCTCGAAACTCCTTTTGTTCATGATTATTTAAAAATAAAATTCCATCCTGGTGATGATAAAAAAAAAAAAAAAAAAACAAAAACCCAAAAAACACCAAAAAACCCCCCCAAAAAACCAAAACCAAAACCAAACAACCAAGCCAATAAAAACACCCTAACAAAACCCAAAACAAAGAAAGATAAACTCCCCTCCAACATTCTAACTAACAAATACCAGTTTTATTTTACTAAGATAACACACCTACAACTGCCTTGAAAAGCTGTATGGAACTACACAAAGATCATATCCTTCCACCACAATACCTCAGAAAAGTCCTTTTGAGGAGAATAACTTTGTCACCAGCAAATAGTACTCAGTTGGGTCAAATTACACTTATTTGTTAATCTACCTTCAAACCTTGAACTCTATGTGGTTCAGATAAACTTCTCCCAAATATCTTGACTCCTTGTGGTTCTGAGCACTGCTGTATAAGCAGCAGCACTGGATACCTGACTGAATAAAAGATTCATCTAATCAGATGCTGGTGTCAGTCTGTTTCCTCTAACCCTGGATTTCATTTCCAGTTCTGGGTAAGTTTAATATTCCCCATACTAGGCATGAGCAGAATTGCATGTTTTGTAGTCACTCATAAATCTGTTTCTAGAAAACATGTTGCAATTCTTCATGACTGAAACCTGAAATCTAATGCATGCACATGTGCATTCCCAGTTAAGTTACACAAAACTGCTACCAAGCAGCATCAGCTGGATTGATTTGCCTCTTCCAGGCACTGGAAGCTTTCAAATCCCATTTTCTTGTTTCATGAAAGTAGTTTTGATTTCACAGATTTAATTTTAGATCTAATTTTCAGCGATGCCTAACTGACCCAGTAGTTATAATTCTGTTTTTAAAACTGACTTAGCCTTCCAAACTGCTAATGAATAACATTAGTTTCATTCACCAGCTGCCAGGTTCTTCAAGATGATGAGGACCTGCCAGTGAGGCAGAAAGAAAACTTTTTATTTTTTTTTAATTTCAAGCTTATTTAGAGCTAAGTGTTGCTAGTCATATTGAGATGAATTCAATAAATGATTCCCAATCTCTAAATTACCTGTGACTGATAAGTTCTGAGATTTGGCCTAGGATACTTAATATTCAAGGTGTTTGTCACACCTCTTTAACTGGAGCTAACACACCCTGCAGCACAGCTGGAAGACTTCCTTGAAAAACAAGGCCAAAACTTGGATTGCATCAACTTCAGAGTCAAAATACTTTAATGGTTTTGCAATAATAACTCACAACTGAGGTTCTCAGTAGGTTGCCAGCCATTACTAGGTATAGTTACTATTAAAAGACCAATTTGTACCCTTCCTCAGTGATGTAAATCCCATGGCCTGGACTACACAATGACATCTCTGTGAGGGACTCAAACCACACTCAAACACAATTAATTACCTACAAACTGTGTCTTTCATTCAAGTGTGTGGAAGCATTAATTTTGATCTTATCTCTCCACAGATTAATCGCAGTGCATATTTTTATGGTGATTTCACAGGACTGCTTGAAGGAAAACAGCACTAGAATATTTTCCTTGCCTACTTTTACAGTAACTTTGTTTTTTTGACTAATTAAGAGAAAGTATGGATGCTTAGATTTCCAAAGATACTTACTGGAAGGTAGGTGTTCAAATATTGATTTTTATGGGAAGCAAAAATCCAACTTTTCTAAGATTCTCCATTGACCCCTACCATAAAGTCTGATCAGGAAAAAAGTGGAAGTGGCATTAATGTGTAAACTACCTAGCGAGGAAAGAGTGTAAAAAGGATGAAGATACTTGATTTCTTCTAAGTAAGCACAGATTACAGGCTGGTGCTGGGGCATGGAAATAAAAAAAAAAAAATGACACTCTTTTCTTGTCATATGTGACTGAGCTCATAGAAAGAACACTGGCTTCATAAAGCAAAAGCAACATATTAGTTCAGGGGCATAACAAATTTTAAGGGCAAAAGAGCTACTTCCTAAATACAGCAGCCAAAACACTGGTTCATAAGGATCTACTACAAGCCCTTGCTTTTCTTCTGATAACTGAATAACAAAGCCACTAGAGAATAAAAAAATACTACCATGATGGTTGAGACAAACGGAATAGAAATATTTGACTGCCTCTCTTCTCCTATGTTACAGATAAACAATCCAATAATTGGGCAAGTATTGTGACTGAACAGGAGGAGATTTTGGCTTTAAAAGATCCCAGTTATTTGCCAAACCAAGAAAAAAGTATGTGAGTAACAGTTTGTAGCTTCCTTTTATCTCATAGTCAGGCATTTTATTCTTAAACAATTTAACGTATGCTTGTATTCTAAATTAGTAGTTTAAGGTTACTAATTACATTAACTTACTCAGCAATGCAAAGCTGAGCATCAGACAGGATACATTAGGAAATAAGAAGCACGTCTAAGTTTGCTCTCCCTCTAGAATCTAATAAAAATGTCACAGTACTGCAGTCAGACAGTTCAGATATGAATATTCATTGGCAACTGTTTTTGACAGATTTATGAATGCTTTCACCTGCTGGTGGAAAAACATTAAGTTGCAAAATAAAGCTATTAAAATAAGTGAAAAGAAAAAATAAAGGATATACACAGATGGATGATGATCTTGGAATTATGCAATCTTGAGAGAAAAGAATGGTCTTAATTTTCATATTATGAAAACATTTGTTTTATATATGCAGATTGTCAAGGTCTTAGCATTTAACTCACTGTCATCACACAACGTTCACCAAACGTGCAGAATGACGGGCTCAGCTATCCCATCACCACCGTGTGGCAGAAACACATGTAATGGTAATTCTTTAAGGATTTTGACTGCTATTTTCCTAAACTGTCCTAACAAAAGAGGAAATCTCCATTAAGAGAAGAGCATTTTGTTGCCCAGGATAAAGGGCTTGATTACAATTATTGTAATAATAAAAATGCATAACACTGCTAGAGTGCTTTCAGCCTGAGGATCTGAAATTGCTTTTAATAAATTAAGTCTTGAGATTTTTAAGAGAAAAGCATTAGCCCCACTTTAGAGATGGGGAAAGTGATGAACACAGAGGATAACTGATTAGTTCAATTTAAAAACAAAGCATAACACACAGGTTAGAGGCAAATAAACTAATTCAGTGTTTTATTGATGGATTAAACAAATTTCTGTGAGTTAAAGCACTTTTTAAATGATTTATGCTGGAGAAGCATCATGATCTGAAGCTTGTTAAAAATATGTAAAAGAAGTATGGGTTTGTTTTACCATTTGTGTCACAGGAGACCTTTCTGTGCATTCTTTGCATTCCTCTCTTAAATTTTGTAAATTTGACTCCACAGGCCTCATTTCATTTTTTTTAATGCAAACACAAGTGAAATATGCCAAAATTCTGATTGTTTTAATAAGCTGGTGGAGGTGGTTAAGCAAGTTTTTTGAATCAATATCTATAAATACCAGGCTAATCTGAGTGGATTTGTGTGATACTTCCTGACACAGCTTCATAAAGATAAAATCAAAAGAAACAAAGTAGAAGAGATAAGGGATCATAACAACAGTCCTTAATGAAGGAACAAAGAACAAGCTACTAAATGGGGAAGAACCGAGCCCTGCTGCAGTGGCCAGGTTTATTAATCCCTGAAATAGAAAGAAATGTAATAATTTGAAATCAATTAGTTTAATCAACCAGGAAGTTTGGGTGGGTGTCTTAACAAAAATTTTATCTGAGATTGCAATAGAAACAGGGACCAATAGCAAAGCAGGGATGACAAGAATGCAAGATTCAAAAAGGAAGGTTCAGTCTTTCTTGAGAATAGATTTTTGGGGAAGATTTTTTCTTGCTTCAGATTTATCTGTATCTATGCATGAAAGGAGAGACTGCATTGCTTTTCAAAACTCATATTATTAACATGTTTTAGTAGCTTGCTTCTGTTTTCTGGTAAGAAAAAAAACACCCAAAGCTGTCAAAGAGAGTGAGGCCAAACAAGTAAACCTGCCTGGCTAACAAAAAAGGATGACGAAGGACAGTTCCTCTTGCCCTGAATGATCTATTTAACCTCCTGGAAGAAAAATATGACATTTGCTTCAAAGATGTACTCAGAGGCACTAAAAAGGGACAAAAAAATGTGCTGCCCAGCTTTTAAACTGTGGAAACTTCTTGTGATCTTGAGTAGTGTTCATAGAAGCCAAACGGGGTGCAATCCTAAAGCAGTCTTTGCATTTTTTGACAATCAGAAATCTGACCTGTATTCTAAGCCACAAGTTTGTGGGGTCTTTTTTCCCTAATCCCTTTTTGAGTCCATACATTCAGCATCAGCAACATCCTCCAGCAATGCTTTGCATATTTCAAGTAACAGAAGAAGGAAAAAAAAAACAAACCAAAAAAAGCACTTCCTTCTGGTTTAAATACGCTACTCAGTTATTTAACCAGGTGTCAGCAAGATGTTAAGAGTAAGATCAACTCATTATTCTGTACTTTTTCTCTACTGATCTTCCAAGCTGCCTGCAAGGAGGGACCCTTGCTCCCAGGTGCCACTGAACTCAGAGGGGCTCAGTATGGCCTTATCAACCCAGGAACATACAGTATTTTTGAACTTTACAAGATTTTTGAACTGCAGGAGGTACAGACATCCTCCTAAAACTACATTTTGCATTCTGATGAAGCCAGAAATTGTCTGTAATTACATTTATTTTCAGCTACAAAATTAGAAAATGCTGAAGAGCTTGGCTACCTGAACTTTTCAGATATTGGCAAAGGACTTAAAGCCTGGATGACCATTCTTATTTCATTTGCCATTCCTTAATTTTATGTAAATATTTAATTAACTCTTACTGCAATATTATGAGAAATTCACTGAGCTTGATTTTGAAAGGAAAACCGAAATGAAACCAAAGAAGTTGCAAAATCCCTTGAGACATGATTTGGGAGAAGAAAATTGGGGTGGTCTTTTGTTTTTAATTTTATTTTTTTAGGCGTATTAACAAATCGCTGTGGTAGAATTCTATCTTATCCATATTCTCCACACTTGTTTCCTGCAGGCAATATGAAGATAGGCTTTTCAAAAGGAGAAACAGAAATAAAAACACTTGCTCCCACTCTAATTAGGAATTAATGTAGATATTACTTTATACCAAAGGGGTAAAGGAACACCATGGTAATGTAAGAAGAAAACAGGGTGTGTAAAATGCATTCTAAATGCATTTGAAACTCCCTTAATAGTATGCCAGCTCAAAAACTTCTTCACAGAGTGCATGAACATTACTTCTTTTTTAAAAAAAATTGTTTATGAATTATTACTTTGCCATATTCTATGCAGTTCAGTTGAGATCTCTCCCTTTCACTCATTTCTGCTGTCATGAAACCTGTTTTCCATTTTATTGAATTCAGTTTGACTGTATACTCCAATCCACTATAATTGAAAACATTTAGTCCCAGATGTTGTCATTTTTTTTTCCCTCACAACAAAAAGCAGTTGTGGTAAATGCCTTCATGTTCATATTTTGTTTCTCTAAATTAACATGCTAATGTTTTCTTTCTTCTTTCATGTTAATTTGAAGAAGGACATAGGGATACTGCTTAATCCAGGTCAAGATCTTATGTTTCGTCTTTGACGCTTTAATCAAGGAATCCAGAAAACATCGTGGAAAGGTTTTTTTGAAATTTTCTTGGTTTTTAAAAGAAATTTTCAGCTTTGTGTGTGTAAAATAGAAATAAATCTTTTAGATGTCTTGAGAATGACAAGGAAATATCAGTTATGGAAAATGAAGGAAAAAAGAGTTTTCATTGTCTTTCAGGACCAAAATTTAAATACAAGGGTCTGTTCTGCATTCACACTGTGGTTTTGCAGTAGTCAGTGTGCTGCCTTAGTTAGTATGTTTTGACCCTGAATGAGCACTAGTTTTCTACTATTTTTAAAGTATATTCTGAGGGAAACCCCAGAGACTTCCTCCATTTCATTCATGCAATAAAAATTTTTGGTAACCTGATCTGATTGTTGAATTTCTGAGTCATAACCAGGTGCCTATTACGTATCTTCTTAGTACTAACTTGACCCACATTATTTTTACTGTAAAGTTTTCATTCCTATGACTCCCATGTGAGACCCCTAAGCACTGTTATAACTTCATTTTGTGAAAGGGAAACAGACCGAATTCTGATCCCATTATAATCACTGGCAATATTTTCATTGACTTTAGGTTCTTGCTCTAATTATCTTTCCCATTATTATTCAAGACTGTCAAAAAGCCAGAAATTAAACTCAGTTCTCGCATATCCCAGTGTATCCGTGACTCTCTCTATAAAAAATAATTAAATAAAAAATGATCTGCAGAATAATTTCTCACTGTATTATTACATTTATTAAGAGATCTATTTATCAAAATAGACAATAGCTTTTAACATGAAATGTTAAAATCTCGAATAGTGTAGAACTTTGTACATGTTTAGGCCTTTTTTTTTAATACAGCTAAATGAGCTTCAAAAACATCTCATTAACAAGACCATGTTTTTCTTTTACCTCTTCTGCCTTTTCCCAAATACACCAAATATCCATTTGACAGATTTAAAAAAGGAGCAGGATACCATTCCTGGCCTTTTTTTTTTCCCAGCCAAAACATTCTCATGCAGAGACACGTGGATAAAGTGTTACTGCAGAACAATATGGTGTGTAATTGTATGTATGCTGAATGTGCTCATTTTCTAACCAGGCTATGTGATAGCAGCTCTGACACATCTCATTAAAGGTCTATTTGCCATACCATTCACAGTCTTGATGATTTTCAGATGTTTCATGGTATGGACAGGTATATGAGTTTAAAAAATATGAGACAGTGCTGATTCAAGATATGATATATTATTCACCTCTCCCACGTAAGTTAGTTATCTGATGATAAACAGCACTACAGACAAACAAACAAGCCCATATTCTATTACTTAATATCATATATATGTATATATATATATAAATACATAATATTCTATTACTTAGAATTGTTTTGGTATTGTTTTGGTATGACAGTTACAACTGTCAGGAATTTCAAAGTTAATACTCTCACCTTTTTCAACCGCAGTTCCCAAAGAAATTGTTTTCATTGTTCAGTGAGCTATGATCTATATATCTACATCATTGTTTTACACCATATTCCTTCTTTCTTCTCATCATGATATGTGATAAAAATATTCCCCAGTAATAGTCGGCCTGACTGCTTGCCCTTACACACACACACACGCAAGGCAGAGACTGGACTGTAAACTGAGCCCATAAACTGTGAAGGACCACCCTGAAGTCTTAGCCCAAATATTCCTTAACCCTATTCCTGCTTTATGGCAGCTGAGGGGCAATGGGTGGGCATGATGCTCTTTTTCATAAGCATATAGCCACTCTTCACAGGAAGAGGACAGAATATAGATGAAAGGAAATCACTCAGGTTGCTAATCACTGTAGAAGTGATTTCTAAAAATGGAGAAGGCAGTGGGTTCAGGTGAAAGCTGCTAAATATTTCAGCAAGGAAATCAAATTGGGGATTGGCCTTTATAAAGGAAAATTATTATTGACAAAAGCTGTTCAGTGTGCTGTTGAAAATGAGCAAGGCTATTTTCATTTTAAGACCGAGGAAAAACAGTAAAGAAACCAGAACAGAATCTTTAGAACCTCAAGCACACAGGAGTGTTGGTTTTGAGTTCACCATGCTGCTGAACCAAGGCCCACAGATCCCAACTGAGCTGCTTCTGAATAAGGTTCCATGACCCCCATAAACCCCTGTTACTCAGCAGCCATGTAATCAATTGGTTTATATATGCTGTAAAATAATTATCTCTCGTGAAGTTTTTAAACCTGCAACTTATTTCCCACTTTTCCATTCATATCTCTGGGAAAAATATTTCAGCATTCTTTTGCTTCATGCCATTTTCCAAACCCAAAAATGACAACCATGGGCTTGAAAATAAAACTAATTCTAAAACGCATATTTCACCAATGACATCATAAAAATTCCAGAGAAACTTGCCCATGTCCTTCTATTGACAGTAATAATTCTATCTCATGAGTTCCTCCATCATGCATAACCACAGGGATAGAGAGATCAAAGGAGAGATTAAAAATATTCTTCTTGACCTGACAAAGGGGGATAAGCTGTAAAACGGGAGGTCAAGTTTGAGGTTGTTCAGAGAGTGACAGAGATCCTATTTTAAGGACAGTAGTAGAAATCAAATGATGTAATTTTATTTTTGCAGCACCTTTAGAGGAGCAAGAATCAACAGCTTTTTGTTGCAACATTTCAGTTAATGATCATGTGTATGGAATAGAAATTAAAACAGAGTTACTAAGGCAGCCTCTACTTCACATCCTAAAACTCGGCTCATTTGTGTAAGGACAGTCCCAGGCTCACAGAATATCATGAAAGTTTTGCATTTAAAGTGAGGCTTAATGAGGAATCCCGAGTGAATCCAGAGTTGCCAAAAGGTACTTTCTGGTTAATTGTGAGAATGGATCTCTTCTAGCCACAAAACAGAGGCTCTGTAGATAGCAGCTTCCTCATCCTGTTCTACTGATAGGTTGGAACTGCTATGGATGAACAATTACAGAGAAAACAAAGATCAATTATTATAGTCATTTACATTTACTGACCCAGTTTGAACTTGGGTTTGTGCAATGGCTATGTGGAAACTGAAATTTTATGCTCAGGTGAACATGAAAACTTCTTAAACTGAGGGTTCTTTCTTTCACTCTCCCTTCTCCAGGTTATGACCCAACACCTCAACAATACACATGGACCTGAGAATGGTCCAGGTTGCAGAGTTTTCTTATTCCAGTGGTAAAACTCCAGCCATAATTTCTGCCTAAACTGCCTGATTTAACAAATATAATATATAATTTAATGAGAAAACATCTTCTACTTCAATAGACTTATTAAAAATAGCTCTTGTCTCAAAGAATACTATACTTTTAGCTGATTATTTGTATTTGGATAAGTAACCTAGGTGTGCACACCATTCTCCAGTATTTTAACTGCTTTTAATAGAGAGTTTGTCCTCCAATATTCATTCATAGCCATTTAAAAACCTAATACTGGTAAAAATATGATGGCCAGAAAATTATTTTGTATCTCTGAGATTTGGAAGTTGTCTCCTGCCCTAAGATCATTTAAGCAATGATTACTAGATTACAGATAGAGTAAGCATTCTATTTAAATCTGAAACAGAAACTTTTTCTTATTGCAGTATAAAAATGACATAAAAAATCTCTAATTTCAATGGGCTGAAACATCTCCATTCTTTCCTGTCTGTTCTGGACATTTCTGTGCTTTCTTTCATCCAGACCACACCAAGCCACTGCACATTATTCTTGGGAGACAGGAAGAAACAACAGCTGGACTTTACCTCCTTAAGGAAAATATTGCTGCTGTTGGGCATTTGGTTTTTTTTCTATCACATCAAATATTTATATTGGTTGAACATAGCTGGGCATCTAGGAAGACTGATGCTGCCTGACTGTTTCATATTTGTCACTCATGTTGCTTTGATATATCTTGACTTTTGGCCTAATTTCATCCATGTACTGTTTCTTCATTTATTTTCTGTGTGCCTCTAAAAGTAAATCTGGAGCATCTTGAGGTCATTAAAGAATGTAAATCACAATGACAAATTTGCATAATGTGTCAGTATGTATCTGGCATGCCCTTGTGGCAAGAGGCTTTAAAAACACAAACACTACCCACACTTTCTTCGAGTTTACTTTTAAAAGTCAAAGCACATCACATTCTTACAAGTTTCTATGGTTGTATGGCTTTCAGAAAGTTCACAATGTATTTTATTAGTAATAAAACAGATCCATACTTAAACAATCAAATTTATATCAAGGCTATTTTAGGATTTTTACCTTATGAAGTGATGCCACAGCAATAGATAAAAAATTAGTAAGTTTGTATCTTTGCTCAGTAAAATAAGTGTATTAAAGAACCACTTGCTCACAGAATACATTACGGTTAAAGAAAATTAGAAAAGAGCAGTCATTGAATTATGAGAACAGACTGACCACATTCATTCTATCCAGCTATAGATGTTGATTCCAATTTTCTTTGTTTCCATGAGAAACATAAAAGAAAATTTTTCTTCCTATTTTCTGACAACAAAAGACACTTACCTTCCTTCCCACTCTCATCCCAAATTTCATTTATTCACAAAAAGAGTACTTAACATCTTGTCCTTAAAGGCTTTTCCTTACTAAATATATTAAAAAAAAAAAAGGTGATTTTTTTTCCTCCACAAGAAATCTATATTTTGAATGAAATTTATTTAGAAAGACAGAAATTCTCGTGCAAGTTCAGAGTAACTTGAAAAGAATCAGGACAGGGAAAAGGAACAGTTATTTGTGCTGAATGATGACCTACTTAATTACAAAAAAGAAGAACGATTACAGTGAAGGCAAGAACACATGCAGAGAGATATGCTGGTCATCAAGGAAAGTATTTGCAGATGTAGGTAAAGTTGGGGAATATAAAACATAGAGCAAGAGGCTCCAGGGAAATTGTTCTAAATGGACATGTTCAGTGTCACTTTTATTTCTACAACAGTTAATCAGTGAACAATAAATATAAAAAGGGTGGAGAGGCAATATTCTCTTCCCAAGTGTAGTGAAAACATCTGAGTATGATGCTGTATATGCCTACAAATTCCCAAAGTATCTGCAGACAAGAGGAAACTGTCCTTTTGTGTCTTCTCCACAACCTAGATGAATAAGCCTGATGTTAAAATTTTATACTTTTCTTTATAGTCTATATAATCAGTGCTAGTCTGTTTTGGGTGAATATTTAATGATGTACTGAGGAAAAAATAAATGAAGCAAATATTCATTATTAGCTTTTAAAATGAAATATTTTTCCTTTTTCTTTTAAAATACTTCATTGCCAGTAGCTTTCATGTCAGAGGTAAAATAATTTTGATAACATAGCCAAATTCAGCCCTTATACAAAACCAGTATAAAATATTTTGAGACTGTTGTCAGTCCAAATGTTTATCTGTTAAGCAAATGACCCCATCATTTTCTTAAGTCAGAAATACCTCACAGCAATGTTTCAGTACTTGTTAGGGGGTACATGAAAGAAAATGTTAAAATGTACATTTGGTCAAGAGCAATGTATAATGAGCAACCAAGTAGGTGTGAATACTTGTAGAGATTATCATAACGAATATATTTCTATTGAAGCAGGATACTATTGTAAATAAAGTGCATTGTTGGCACTCAAAATGCCCAGGGTCTACTCCTGGCTTTGATGCAATCTCCTTGTCTCGTGGTTTCCATCCTGGGTAATGGAGAATGCTGCAGAAATCCCATATCTAGCACGTTTAGCAGAGCACTGCTTACACCTGTTTGGAGTATTAGTCAACATCAATATAGTTTGAACACATCTCTGCTCTGTTCCCTTCAGCCTTAAATAATAAACTAAAATACATATTAAAAAGTTATTTTAAGGAGGATACCATTCCACTTTTGAGTCAGCAAAGATATTCCATTGTACCACTGTTCTCAAAATATATGAATCTGTAATATCATATATTCAAAATAAAACCTTTTCTTTCATGTAAAATCATTATGTGTCATTATATACATGTCTTGCCTCCAACTGTGAAGGGATAAATTAAATTAAGTTTTTATAGTGATAACAAAAGATTAGAGAATGGTCATTACACTAATAAAGAGTAACATCCTGGAGAGCTGCTGTAAGGAGCTGTGGGATTGATTGGACTGGTTAGTTCTAAGAGTTACAGAGCCTGTGCAGAACCTGTTGAGGGGGAGGTGGCCAGACACCCTGGTGACATGTTTGGAAAAGTCAAGGGTCACACCAACAGGCTGCTCAGAGCAATAGCAGGCTTCAGGCACCATGGTTCTCTCAGCTGCTGCCAGAGGATTAAGCTGAAGGATTCAAGAGATAATCCACATACGGAAGCAGAACTGATGTCTGTAGTCCAAGAATAACATTATTATATACATAAATAGTCGCAGTGTAACTGAGCTTTCTGCCAAAGGGATCATGTTGATATAAGGGTGATGGATTTGAACTTCTGCTTTGTTACCTTAACACACCAAATTCTCAGCTTCCCATTTCTCAAAAAAAGTCATTTTGGTTTGTCAAACAGTGTTCTGCCTGCATCAGTGCTTTAAATTTATGGCATGCACCAGCTGTGCTCAAGGTAGTCCCTGTGACACTGCAGCATCCAGGTGCTTCTCCCTGAACCATGGGCTGCAGGTATTGATTTGGAAAAGGCTTTCAAGCTCCTGCACATTCATATCACTCTTGCTTAAGTCTGATCTTGTCTTCAACAAGCACAGCATTAATCTTTGAGCTACTGACATGATTTACATGAGCCAAAACTGTGAGACTCTCTCTCTTTCCTACAAGCTGGATCCTAACTGCTGCTGAGTGAACAAACACAAGAGAGTCAGAAGGGATACAAAACTAAGATGTAGGGAATAGGGTCAAAGACTGCTTATTTTTGTTCAAAGAATTGGCTGGAGAAATTTAGGCTGCAGAAAGTAGGAGCCAGCAACTCTGCTGGGCTTTTTTAAATCACTAACTATATTTTTGATTGACCAGGGGGAGAATATGCCTGCCCAAAGTCCACTTGAAAACCTAAGGCTGCCATTTTCTAATGAATAGTTCATTTCAGAGGCATATCCTGCACATATAAACATGAAGGCCTCTATAGGAGAAATCTATTTCTATACCTACAGAGCCTCTTGAGGGGATCAGTAGATGGGCTCAGGACACCATGGAGCTGTACCAGGGCTGCCTGGACCCAATGAGGCCAGTGCTAAAAATAATAGAATAGTTTGGGGTGGAAGGGACCTTAGAGATAATTTGGTTCCAACCCCCCTGCCATAGACAGGGACACCTTTCACTAGACCAGGATGCTCAGAGCCCCATCCAGCCTGGCCTCCAACACTCCCAGGGATGGGGCAGCCACAGCTTCCCTGGGCAACCTGTGCCAGGGCCTCACCACTCTCAAAATAAAGAACTTCTTCTTAATACCCAATCTAAATTTCTCCTGTTATAGTTTAGAGCCATTCACCCTTGACTTATCACTACATGCTCTTGTAGAAGATCCATCTCCAGCTCTCAGGGAGCACCAGTTTAGGTGCTGGAAGGCCTCAATAAGATCACCCCATAACCACCAGCTCTGCCCAGCCCCAGTGCTCACACAGGGTACAAGTGTTGGAGGAACAATGAAAAGCTGCTGTTGGGAAGGTTGTTTGAGGAGACCTCCTGGGATGGTCCCTTTGGGTGCATTGCAAGGGATAATTCTGGATAACTGCTTCCAGTGGTTCTGGTAGCATATGTTGCTATCATTTCCTACTCCTGGTGGTGAGTAAAGTGAGAAATCAACCTTTGAAATACTGACCTTTTCCAGAAGGCTCCCACTAGGGTCAATTTAAATTGTATGAAGAAATATCCACATTAATCTCGAAAAATATGCAGTTTCTTGGGTACTAAAGGACAATATTTAGCATTGCAAAAGGTAAAGGCTGTGGCAACAAATGTCTGAATAAATGCTACTATCATATCAGTATAGAGCTTTCAAAATAAAGCCAGCAGCTGTAGATGCAGATTTGCCTTTAGAACTTACACCCTACTGTGGATGTGCCAAACTGACAAACTAGAGTTGCTTAGGCAGCACGAATAATCCCCTCAGAACCACAGCTTCCTGCAAGTTCCTTCCACATCTTCCTGCCCCCAGCTCTGCCTTGGCTGTGTGATAGGATGCATTCCCCAAGTGAGATGGGGCTGGAGGCTGGTGGGGAGAGTCACTGCTGCTGTCACTAATTGCAGTGCAAGGAGATGTGCAGCAATTAGCTGCTCCTGCTTTGGCTGCACTTTGATGATGTGACTGTTTTGATCTTACCCATCCTCAGTCTTTTCTATCAGATGCTGGAGTTGTATTCTTTTGAGCTGTACAGGACACCACTGGGCAAAGAAAGCTCACTATTTCTATTTTTTTTTTCCTCTCCTCTGTAATCTCTCCATGAACCAGCTTTGGCAACATCCTTTTTGTTTGTGCAAAGATACAGGCACAAGAAGTATGTTAATCAGCTTGCAATATAAATATGGATTTTGTACTGTGGCATTGTTGAGTTTTTTCACACCGAGTAAAAAGCACTAAATTTGTATTAAAAAAAAAAAGAGGATTACTAGAAATAGGCATTTGCCACAACTCAGTTTTATCTGCTGTTTCTAAATGTAAGCATTTTTGAATGGTAAAGATGCCTATTAACACTTCCAAAGTTTGTCTCAACTTCCACATATTGTGGTATGATCAGCATCATTAAGCATTATTTTTTCATATTATTGGGGTACCATTGCCTTCATACAGGTTCTCAGAAAGAGGAACAAAAAATATTGCTAATATAATTTAAGAACATGTATGATGTCATTCCTAAAGGGTAAAGAACTGAATTTAAAACTATGCAGGGCCCAGACTTGTCAGTCATACCTCACACAGTAGTTCCATTTAAAAATTCTATTTCCGGTGTTGAAATGACACCATCTATTTCTGAGCTCAAGGCATTGTAAAAATAGATAACATTTGGAAGAAAGGAGAAGCTCTGCCTGGAAACAGAAAAGGTACTCTTAGGGATTGAAAGTTAAGTCTGAGTCTGGATGAAGAAAAAAGTTATTTCTTATTTTAGACAGAAAATGCTGTTGCTCAGTATTTCTCAAGTTTATTTGATTGCGACTCAAGAATATAATTGGATGCCATGTGCACAAATTGTCTCTTTGCCATGAATAGAACTTTCACATGCTAACTTAAACTTTTATTTACATTTTTGTGTTACGCATTCAGTTGTGTGCTAAGACAGGAGAACCATCTATTTCATTCTCAAACACAGTCATTTTCCTTTCATGTGAATAATCAATTTGATTAGTTGACTGAAGAATTTAATGATAGTTCCTATGAAATCCAATCAAAACAATGCAGAGTGTCCCAGAGGTCAAGATAACACAGATGAAGGGCAAGATGTGATTTTCTGAATAGGAACAATAGGAGAGAGGATGTGTGTCCTACATATGGAAAGTGCATGCTGCTTGTATGTATTTTTATACCTTATAACAAAGAAAGGCAGAGATTCTAAAATGGAATCATGAAAATAACTTTTTAAATGGTATTCATAAAAAAAGAAAGAATAAAACAATGTTATAGCATCTTAAATCACAATGCCTGTACCAGGTATAGGAATAGCAGAATTGTCTTTATAGCAGATTCAATTTATTGTTGGACAAAAGTAATTCAGAGAGACTGAAAACCTCCTGACATGGAAAGGTTAAGGAAAAGATGGATTTTTTTTAGGCACTTTTGAAGCACTTGCACTAAGAGGTAAAAATTCAAGAAATATTTTTGGAGACTTTAAAGCATTACACACTTGAAAGAAGCCACTTAGATTTAAACTATGCCTACATTTTCTATCCAGTCATTATAATCCCCAACTTTCTTTTTCTCCTTTTTAGGCATGAAAAAAAGCTTTTTGAAAGAGTCTAGAGAATAAATACACTTATTAACTGGCCAATGTTTGATGATATATGAGCAAAAGAGCCTTAAAATTATTAAATGGGGGAAAAAAACAACGTAACAAATCATTGTAATCGAAATGGTGTTTCAGTTTTTATATCTAGGATGAAATCCAGGCGAGTTACATTTTCCATACTGCAAAAGAAATAAATAAAAGAGCATTTTAGGCTGGAAATAGAATTGGTTGCTCTGATAGCACTATCTTACTTGTTCATACTGGACAGTATTTGAAGTGCATAGATTAACTGAGGTTACCAGGTGTAAACCTCTTCAGTGGTTTTTCTGGCTTAAGTGATATTTTTCTTCAATGAAGAAGAGCTCTAAAATATTTTGTTAATTTTTTTTCCAAGTGCTTTTGTGAGTGAAAACTTTCTTAACATTTTCTTTTTTCCATCTAGGTAGATTTCATAGCAGCAGGAAGAAAAACAGCTTTAGAGCGGTATAATAGTCTCTCTCTAAACAACAAATACAAGCTAATTCCTAAGGTTCATAAAGCAGTGAATAGTTAATGTACAGGAACAGAAAATTTATAAGAGTCAGATTAAATGACCACTAGATTAACAACATGTTCATCTCACTGAGAAACCCTGTGGTGCCAGGACTCCTTCTCTACTGCCAACCCTAACCCCATTTCACAACCACTTTATACAGACACAGAGAATCATTGGTGAAAAGAAGCAGAGGGATGTGAAAATCTCTTTCTGTGTGTTTTCAGAATTCAGAAGTTTGGAAACATGCAAAATGTATTTTACAATGTGCATTATCCAAGGCTACACTCTCCTGATACACACTGTGAATATCACCACCACCACGATATCTACTCCTGCATGACATATCCTTTAATGCTTATTCTGCTTGCCTCAAATATGCACCTGACTGTAGAAGAACATAAAAATAATTTAAAGGCCATCTATATGGATTTTAGAAGTCTTTAAAGCTTTTCAAGATAGGATATTTTCTCCACAGCAGGTGTGGCCTGGCTTCCCAGGCTAAAGCCAAGTAATACATAATGAATAGAATATATAAAAGATCTATGTATTCTGGGGAACATGATTTTCTCATTCTACATCCCTATACCTGAAACAGAAATCCATCTCAAAAGGAAGACAAATTTTTTTTTTCAATTTATGCAGAAATAATCCAATTGCTACTTACAGGTTCCATTTAGCTCTAGAAAACTTAAATACAATTAATTCAATACAAATTAATTCACCATCTTTTGTTAGACATTTATTAATGGCTTCATAGGTTAGAATGAATAGGATTTATTACATTTGTATCCTTTTCAGAACTTCTGAAAATCACTGCAACACTATATAAAGGCTTTGATACAAATCCACTGAAATACATGAAACCAACTTTATTTCAGACTCTGTATTTACATCATTAGTGGCTTTCTTTAATTATATTTTAATTGAACAGTAACTCCATCCTAAACTGTATTGCTGTTTGCATTAGCTTTTGAGGAGCAGGGCATTAATGTTTCTGGGCTCCTTAGAGGTAGATCGAATTTGACAAGTTCTTGAAAGGGCTGGAAAAATCCTCATAATACTGGAAGAATTTGCCAAGCCCATCCCAGAAGTAATTTTCACCTGGTTTTACAGCTTGACTAAGACCTTGCTGAGCAAAGCAATCTAGCTCAGGGAAAATAAACCCCTGTTCTTTTGTTCACAGGTCGAGTGCCTGTTTGACTCTGCTAGGAAATGATTTACTACACTTACCCAGCTGAGGAGCTGAGGCACAGTCTTTGTCACTGCTTCCTCTGACACAGGTTTCCTCCAGTTTCACAAGATGACTAAAACTATTTCAATAAGAGCACATTTCTTGGGTTGTGTCAAATATTCTGACCAAGTTGTCTCAAAGTTTCCTAAATTCCCTCACTTCTCCCCAGGAAATAGCTTTATGTCTTTCTTTGTACATCATAACCTGGACTTTTGATTTCTCTTCCTTTTTGCATCCCATTCCCTATTTACCACTTGGGGGTACCTTCTCAATAAATACAAGAGTATAAATGAAGCATGTTTGCCTAAATACCCACAACTGTGATAAATTTAAGTTAGTTAAGAGAAAATTAGAGTATTTAACTATGGAATTAGCTAGGTATATTACTAACCTGGATAAAACCAACAAGCATGTAACAAAAATGCATTTCTGGTTAAAACTCTCTCAGCAGAGCTTGTGCTGGCACTCTGGATGCTGCTGGATAATGTTTTTAATTTTTTTTTAAGGAAACCAGCCAAGACATCTTAAAATAACCTTTTTTTCAGGGTGACAGTTAATTCCCCAGAGGTGAACATGAAAATATTTTCAGTCAATATTTATACACACAAACACATACACACACTACACATGAAGAAAAATTAGGATAATTGCAATAATCTCAGAGATGCACTAGGGATACTGAGTTAAAAACATTTCAGAAACGTCTGGAATGCAAAAACACACAGAAAATAAATAAACTGAGAAAAGGAGGGTGAAAATATAACATTCTTGCAATAAGTAATACAAAGATAACAAAGTCTTAAAAAAAGATGTCTGATGATTTTTATGTCACATTATATAAGACAAACAGCAAGAGAATGAAAAGTATATACTATTTTATTTTTCTTATGTTCACGAATATCAAAATAGGATAAAAAGAAACCCATTGTCACATGTAAAGCTCACAATTCAAGCATGGTAGACAGGATGCAGCAGTAGTTCATACCCTGTCCAAAATACAGAGTAATATAAGAAGTGTACTTTCTCTTTGGCTAATCTTGCCCATTTTCCCTGCTACCTTACACAAAACACTATAACCTCAATGTCTTATTTACCAATTTAGCAGTTCCGAACCCCCAAGTAGAGATGGGTGGCATAAATAACGATGAGCTGAGCTGCCAGAGCTAGGAAGAGATCACTGAACCTGTGAAGGCTCTGAAAGGACCAGAAACTGGCTGCAAGCAGGTCCAAGGGCTGTTGTGCCACTGTCAGACTGAACCAGCAGCCAAAAACAATGAACAAATGCACTGAAACATGGTGGAACCAGGGTGCTTTTTCCTTTTATGAACTTTGATTGTGCAATGATGAGAAATATATAAAAATAAAAAAGAAATCTTGCTACAAACAAGTCTCTGATCGCGGCCAATTCAAGCCTTTGATGGGTTTTCTAGACCATCAACATACATATTTCCCTTGTTAAAGGAAACTGAAATTCCGTAAGTCATCATTGTGGAAGGAAAAATAACTAACAACAACAGAAACAACAAGAAGCACAACTGAAAATTTAGCTTGCCCAACAAACTTCTGATTGTCTTTCCCATTATATGGGAAAGGTTTGATATTAGGGCACTTCCAGAGATGCTGCATTTGAAGTCTGTAAAAATCAAACCCCACACACAGCAGGCCTGGAGCATTGCTCTCACAAAGGATGCCTTTGACCTCTGCATGAGCCAGTATCTCTTGAGGGAGGGAAGTTCTGCAGCTAAGTCAAACTAAGCTTAAGAGACACACTGGGCAGCACAGAGATGGAAAAGGTATGAAATTGTTTGAATCGATCCACAAGCACCTTTAGAGAGGGTGTTCAAGCCCTTTCATTAGATGCATTTTCTTCCCAGGCTTCAAAGAAGCACCTGTCACAGCTGCCACCACTGCTGCGTGCAGTTGCAATGAGGCTGGAACCAGAACACAGACAAAAATAATAAGGGGAGAAAGGGAAGGGAAAGGTTCCCTTGTGACTAAAGGAACAAAGCCTGAAATTTTAAGCTGTATAGCTGGAGAAAGGAGGAGGAAAGGGATTGACAATATGATAATATGCAGCAACAGAAAGCCTGGCTCTTTGACATTTTTAGACAAAGAAACTCAGTTATTGTATAACAAAACATTTTGGTTTTCAAAGTAAAACTTCTGCAACACAGATGAGACAAGTATAAAGAAAATGGTGTGAAGACATTGTGGACAAGTGAACATTACCACAGATTGTCAAGAAACCTAATGAGGGACATAAAAACCTCCCCCACATCACTTCCATAAATCTGGCCAGAGAAAAAGAAAATAGTAAACTGTGAATAAAAGCCATATTTCTAACAGCAGGGTTAACATTCTTCTGGGCAAATATTCTTTCAGAAATAAGAAAAAAGTGTTTATTTTTTTGTCTTTTTGATTACAAAATAATTCTACATACTGATAAAATCCAGTAATATATACCACTAAGAAAAATGTTATTTCATACAGTGGACAACAAACCAGCATTTAAATATTGGAAGATTGATAAAAACTTGGAAAAGGCTTCAAGACATAATTTTAAGATTAGATATTGGTCTTTGTACATATTCTTGAGCATGAACTACTACATGAAGAAACAGAGGGAGAACATGAATCCCTGTGTAGGTTTTGTTTGAGAAAAACCCCTTAAATAACCATACATAGAAATTCATAGTCAGAGAGAAGTCCAAGTGAGAGTGACATCAACTGAGAGGCAGAAAAGCTGTTCTGACTGGACAAAGAATAACCACCTCAACATTTATGATGATTTTGGGTGAGGATATCCCACCATCTCCCACTGTGACTCATTAAGGTGCTGGGATTGGGAATAGAAAGGCAAACTAGGAATAATGAAAAGGAAAATGTTCAGATTTTAGTGCCAGCTGCTTTCAGTCATTCCTTCCCTTGTGCACTTGCTTAAGATAGATTTACACAGCTCAGCAATAAGGCTCTTGCACTTGTTGGTATCTTATTTGAAAACTTGCAGTTCCACAAACAAATTTGCTTCTAGTTTGAATACATAGGATGATTTGATTCCAGCAATAATGTTTTCCTCATTTGCAAACTAGTCCTGTGTGTAAGTTCATATCCATTCTTACGTTTGGTTTCAAGTTCTGCTTGAGCCTTGAGCCCTAGTGGATTCTTACTGCTGCTGGGTTTTTTGTGCTAGATTTCGAGTTTCTGTAACAAAATGACTGACATTTGCAGGCAAAGTGGGGGAAGCAGTAAATTGGCAATACAAGATTGCACTGGAGTACAGCTATAATGCTGTTTCCTTGTAAGAGAGGAAAGATTGCTGCTGGATTTCCCTGTTGCTCAGTTTTACCAATTAAAAAAAATCAATTATTTCTTTGGCCAGAGGAAAATAGATCATACAAAGGCGAAAAGGGTTTTTTGCATAACATCAAATACAACATCAGTGGAACAACACTGAAGCATGGATCAACTTTTAGAGGCAAGTGAGAGAATGACATGGCTGCACCAATGGCACATATTAATGAAAGAGGTGGGGTGTCGTTCCTACTGCTGACACTGAATTTATCAAGTGTACAGGGCCATGATTGCTCCAATGCATTAAAACCAGATCTCACTTGTCTTTGCTGAGTTTCTTGGTTTAGCTACAGATAAACATCTTATAGCTGAGGTCTACATATTTATTAATTTTAACTAAATGTTTACAAATAAATTCTTCATAAAAGGCACTATTGCAATAAATCATGCTATTCAAATAAAATATTTCAAACACTCCTGATTAAAAACCCCCAAACTTACCTGGAGATTACATGCTCTACATGTAATGTAATGTAATGTAATGTAATCTTATCTGTACCATGATACTTTTCAAATCTGTGAGAAGGAAGAAGAGACAACAGAAGACCTGTTGTCCAAGCAAAGATACAGACCTGAGGCACTTGCTGAATTTAGGACTTGATAAGAAATCTTGGTGGAAAAAAACTATATTGTTAGCAAACAGGTCCTTAGATCAAATAATCTTACTCACCATAGGCTATATCCATTTATTTTAAAACTATTTTAGTATCAAAAAAATAGAAAAAAAATCACAAAAATGGAAAACTGTCTCACACAAAAAACATAGGTTTATGTTTTTCATTCATCCATTTCCATGTCTTGCAATCTATCTAGTTTATGTAATATTTCAAGAAACTATCATCCAAGAAAAATAACTCAGCAGCTGTGAAAAGTAGGGCAGAGAACCTGCCCAACTTGGCCAAGAATCAAGGACTCTGGAAGGATCTGCCTAAAGGAAAAAAGAACCAAACAAAACTAAAGAGGGACATATTCCTGGTGGACTTAAATTAAACAAAGTCTGTGTCTAAAATGATTCCAGGAGATGACCAATATAAACTCACTCTCTGAATCAAATCATACCTAGGATGGAATTTATAAGTCCAAAGACACAAATTCTGGCTCATCGAGCTAAAAGTGTTCAACTTGAAGGCTTGTTATTTTGTATAAATCATTCCTACAGCTGGACATGAAATCATCTTTGAAAGAACAACATAAAATTTTGTTTTCAGCTGATGACATAATCTGAGAAAGAGATTGTCTGAACTAGTAAAAAGATGACATGCAAATTAAGAAAAGAAATAAAAACAAGCAGCAACCAACAGGTATTTGTCAAGAATTAATTTTACCACACAATCTCTTTTCCTTTTATGTATGACTCCATAATATGCTCTCCTTGGGGAAAAAGCAGTAAATGCCAGATGCCTGGAGTTTAGTAAAGCAGTATCTGATGTGCCCATCTCGTGAACAAGTTACAGAACTGTGTCTAGAGGAAATCGCTGTGAAATAGCTGCACACCAAAACAAGTCAGCAGAAAATGGGAACTAGACCACCTCTCTGGTAAACATCTACTCAAGCCAGTGATTGTCAAGGTATCCCTTTAAATTAGAAAGAAAAATTCCCAATTTGGGATTCTTTGAGTTTACCCCAATCTCACATCATTTGCTATTTCACAGAAGACTAGAAGGAGAGAAAGGCAAACTGGCTTTAAATTTGCATCAGGCTGCAAGAAGAATAAACTCTTTGAAAACCAGGTTTAAAGTTCAAGAGAAGGTTTATACTGCTTTTAAGATTTACAGCAGACAATATAAGAAGCAGTAGAGTTAAACTAAAGTGTGGTGAATTTAAGGTAGGTAAAACGTTTAAGGTAGGAAAACCTTTATAATTGAAAGGACAGTAAGCATTGGAAGAAATTTCCCTGAGAAGTTTTAAAGAGTGGATCTCACAAACAGTCATGACATTTTGAGTCAAGGGAAGGACTAGCAACCTCCTTACTTCTGAGGTCTTATTTTCTACGAATCCTATTACTTCAAAATAGCCTTTGCATTATAGTAATAGAAATGATCTAAGAACAAGAAATAAAAATGCTTCCTACCCAATGATATATTTGAGTTTGATTCAGATAAAAGGGAAAGAAGTGTGCCACTACCTTTTATTTCATGTCTCCAATCAGAAAGCTGAATTGTTTTGAAGATAATCTGCAAGGGTACATGGTTACTAACACAAACATATGTCGTCTGCTCATAACAGTGATCTTTACTGAAGTTTCTTGCTCCATTGTGCCAGGAATCATTTGATTTGCAGGATACATAAACAACAATAAACTTGGACTGAAATCTCCTGCACATCCTGCATTTGATTGTCAAACAATTTACTTCTCTGACAAGATGTTTATGGAGCTCACTGCAGAGAGAAATTATGTTCTGCTTGCAGATATTCATTGGCGTTTAGTATCACATGGAAACTAAATCTTGCAAATTTTGTCAAAAAATGCTTCTGGGCTGAAGCTTCAGTATTTGTTTTACATATAATAATCAATGTGCAGTCCTTGTTTTTTTAATGTATCCATCATTCAGTCCACTTGGCATACACGATAGTCCTTTGCCTTATGTTACTCCTGATAGGAAATGTGTATTTATTTTGTTTAGTATCAATATGAATCAACATAGACTTAGAGCAATTAATGGAATTTTAAAAAAAATATGTATATATATATCCCTTTTACCAAAATTTCACAGGAACTAGTGAAGTTGAACATTGAACTCTATTTAAAATGACAGAAGTGGTTAAGAAATTCTGTGTTTCTCCCCAGCCTTAAAATAGACCACAGAACTCTGTGATGCAGAGTATTTGAGGCAAGATGTAAATATTTATAAAACTGTGTTTGGATACCAAGTCCCCATTCTATAGCACTCATAGTACAAATGTAGAGTTTAAATTAAATTTCATGTTCTAAGTCTTAGGCCAGACTCTAGTAAACAGAAAAAAAGACCAAACACATCTCACACCTGCTTGCTGTGACAATCTCACATATTTCTCTGAACTGTGTTCCTGGCTCTGCCAAGCCCTGGGTGCCAGAGCTGACTGGGAGCAGTGGTCCCAGTGCCAGTGGCCAGAGCCACCTCTGCCTTTGGATGGAGCTCCTGGATAGAAACACTGGCCCAAGGGCAGGCAGGGACCCCTTGGGATGAATAAATCCACAGCAGCAAAAGGAAAGTTATTTAAGCCAAAATCCTTGGTCTTGGAAGTCTAATCAAACCTGATATTTAATACTGCAAGGTTAAACTATTAGCCTGTTCATTTTTTTTTACGTTTCTTGGCTTGTTTTCTTAACCTCCCTCTGCTGCCATTAAAGGTATGCTATCTGTAAAAGAAAGGTAAGCACACCCAATTAGCTCATACCAGGATTGTAAAATGTGATATCCTTCAAAAGGCTAACTGAAAACCCAAAGTAAAACCAAAATAATTATATTCTTAGTAAATATATAGTTTCTTATTCCAAACCCAGTGGGAAAAATAACTGATTTTTGATAGAGAAAATTTACTCCTGAACTCTGTTGTCTTCTTCTTCAATTTATTTGAAATTTATGAAGAACCACCTCATCTGGGTGCAGGTTGATGCCCTGTCCTTGGGGTCATTTCAATACCCCTTTCATATAGCCTTGCAGGAAATTAAGAAAATCTAAAGAGAGTGGAACACATTTCAAAAAAAGTACAATAATGAATCCTGTTTCTTTTTCAGCATCATGAGTACTGTAACTCAAAAGAATTGTGACAGGAGAAATCAATAATTCATCAACAGCTGAAAGTGGCACATGGTGAAAAGGGCATATGTACATAAAAGTGGAAATTTGTGTGCTCATAAAGAAAGTCTGAAAGGTAGATGGGTGGACTGCTGATAAAATTCCTTTAGTAACAACAGCTAAAGTAGCTCTTTGATAACTGCTCTGTAACACACCCCTTATATTCCCATTAATTTATTACTTTTATTACACCAATAACACTGCATGTAGATTACTGTGGATATTCAGGCCCTTTAGAGAAAGAACTATAAGTGATAATTAAGGTTGATCTTGAGAGAATTACAAATCTACAAAACAGAGTTTGCAAAGCTTTGTGTTGTTAGAAACTAAGACTTCACAGTGAACAGAAGAGGAATTATTTTTGTATTCAGGGAGACATGACTCTAGACAAATTCACACTCCTAAAAATTCAACAAGATATTTCACAATCATCCATATGGTCTTTGTGCTAATGTCACTTCACAAGCTGGCTTATAGATCTCTTGTGATTATTAAAATGTGTTACTAAGCTCGTGAAATTGTGAAGACAAAAAGATCAGTTACTGAACTCGGTGCACTATGAAGGCACATTTTAATTCCTTACCCTAACTTTCTGATTCTCAACTTTGTCATGTAACTGAAGCAAGCAAGAGATGCTACCTTACAGTTTGGAAAAAATAAGATTGTGCCACGTGGGAAGAGCTTTGTGTGGCCTCCTTCAATAAGGAAAACAGCCTTTCAAGTGTTCACTGAACTAGGAAGCAACAGGAATAAAAGAGGCCAAAACAAAATCAGCAGGAAAAGTGTTAAAAATAGGAAAGTAACAGAGCAGTTTCAGCTAGGGAATGAAATGGAGGTTATGGCATGGCCATTCCAGTGATTGAAAACATCAGGAGGTAAACCACACACTCTACCCACAGTCCTGTGACTGAATTTATACTCCCTGAAACAGCAGCTCTACTTCTCCCGCCACAGGAATCGCATCTCACGGGTGAGAGGGAAAGTTGTGCTCAAACACAGCCCTGGGGATCAATGCAGCTTGAACCTGCAAGGTTCAGGGAGATGGGATACAGACACGGCACCAATAAAGACACTTTTTGTATTTTTTAGTCCTAACAAGGATCACAGGATGCTATGAAATTTGTTGTGTGTTTCCTAGGTAATTATTTCAGCTTATTTAGTTATGTAATTTCCAAATGGAAATGCTGCCTCTGCATGGGGTAAGATTTTGTGTTCTTTGAGGCCATTTACTGGTAGCTTGCTCCAAAGTAAGACTCAGATGATCAGAGTGCCATGCATGATATCATTCACTCATACACTGAATTTCTCCAACCTGGAGCTATTTTTTAAGCCTCTAGAAAACTGCCTAATAGAGACTAATTAATATAGAATGTATGCATTCTGTGTGTTATATAAAAGAATATTTTTTTTTACTGTGCAATGAATGCTCACAATTATGATGCTGAACAGTTTGAGTAAATCAAAATGAGCACAGCTCCACACAATGGAAGTCAGTCTCCTAAGAGGATGTGTGCAAATGGGCAACAAGAGAGAGGGCAGTAGTGGATGAAGGAGGCGAGAAGACCCTGTCAGCATCAGACATAACCATCTTGGAGAATATTTCCATCACCCCACACACCAACTTTGTCTTTTCATTGGAGCAGTACCTAGAAAACCAGGAAAAACACTCCTAGCTAGAAGAAAGCATTCTGCAGCTACATGAGATATACTTTTTTTAGAGCAATTCCTTGTTTCCTGGGATATGCAGCCATTCTCCCCATCAGCATCACCAGCTGTTATCTTATTGGTGTTTTACAATACCATTGTGTGCCATACTGACAATCCAATTGCACCATGCTTGCATCCTGAGTAACAGAGGTGAACGAGAGAAGCACTTAAAAATATGGTCACACACCATTTTTGTGGTTTTCATTTTTTCTCTTTGTTTCAAGCAGAAACAAACAACACAACAAAACTGAGGCAATGCAAGTGTGACAGAAAGAATTTGAGAAGGAGACAAGAAGTTTCAAAGGGTTTTAGATACAAGTGTTTTACAGATGTTCAGTAAATGAAACCACAAAGTCTAATCAAACAAACATTTTCAGGCAGTTTATAGTCATGGGAAGAAAGTGGAAGGAGATGGGAATTCTACCTTTGATCATGAAGCTAGTATCAAGGAAACAGCTATTTTCAATTTCTGTTTGAAAAGTGTTGTTTAGTAGATGTACCACCACCCTTCAAGGCCTCCACCCTTTATGCAAAGGCAGCCTGTGGTGCACTCAGATTGAGGAGATCAGAGGAGATCATCCTGGGTCTCAAAAATGAGTTCACAGTTGACTTTTGTTTCAGTAGAATCCTAAAAGATCTGAAGTTCAACATCACTGTGGAAAACCAAAGCTCAACCCAGAAAGTCTTTAAGTGGTTACCAAGAGCAGTCATACATTTCAGGGTTTTTTCTCATTTCAAAAGCCTTGCAGAGAGGAAAAAAATTATACAGAGGCAAACAAAAGTGTTTAACTTCAGTAGAATTAACCCTTTTCACTTTGTATGCTTGTTCAGAAGGTTGGTAATCAGTGTTAATTGATCAAAACCAGTATGTGTAAGAAAAATGATATGGTGAGCAGAATATTGCATTATTTTGCACTACATGCATGATCATGTAATTTAGTGTATATTTACCTAATATTCTTGTTTAAAAAAATTGTTTGAATTTACTTTCTAAATCTGAATGGATCTACAAGACATTTTTCTATACCACACCTAAGAAAAGCCAAATAAAAACACAGTTGAAGTTCTTGAGCTCAACATCTGAACCAACTAAATATACTGTGTCACACTTACATTTCCAAAAAGTTCTTGTATCTGTGAGTTGCTGTGAGTTTGTAAATGAATTTTTTTAAAATCAAAAGGCTGCTCACATACCTAATTCAAGAATGCACATGAATTGGCACAGAGCTGGAGCTCCCCAAGAGAATTGCAGACACTTGGGATCTACAGTGTCAGATCTACATCCCATGTCCTTTCCTCATAGAATGCCTAAGCATGTTTGTAGTGACTTGGAAAAATATTAGGTTTTTTACTGCAATTAATTGTGGGTTATATGTAGCTAAGCAGACTATAAAGAATTTGCTCCTTCATAAGTAGTCATGTAACAAGGCATTTTGCTGTTTTCTAATAAATGACAGGCATTTTCAAACTGTCATCTAAAAAGTTTGTGTGAATTCTTTATTCTGCTTATGCGAACAAGTGCAAAAACTGAGTTTCTTTTTGTTTAGAATGCAATGACATTCAAATTTATTTCCTTATTTTTGATATCAGATTGGGTAATCTCAAATATGAACAAATGATATTCAATTTATCTTTCTTATTCTAAAGAACACAGACTGGAAAGTTCTGCAGCAAAATTACTCTAGTTCTAAAGCAGAATGCAAGCAATGGGGATTGAATTAAATATCTATTTTGTAAGTTTGTGAGAATTTTTTTTTCAGTTTAGAGAAAAGCCAAATTTAGTGCTGGCTTAGGAAATATTCTATGCATATGAGTCATAACCATGCAGCTGATCAGTAAGAGAATCCTGAATGGAAAGGTGAACAAGAGTTCACACATCAAGTTTTTGCACACTAAGCAGAAATAATTTCAGAAGAATATTATCTCTGACTGAGGTTGTTTGCATCCCTTCTGTAACACTTTTCTTCTTAATGCCACACGTGCAGCCTAGAGATTGGAATCAGCTCTGGGACTCTAAATTGCTACTTCAAATGCTGGAAAATACTGAAAAGAGCTCTGTGATTGCTTGTGCCTAGAGGGGTATTTTAGTTTTCCTTGTCTAATCAACTTTTCTGGCTCCTTAGTACGCATAAGTTGTTTCTTTTACTTTGATAGTTTGCAAGAATATTAATGAGAGGACAGGAATGTATGGCAGAAGTTCTTTGTAAGACGAGAAGAAATAAATTAACTTCACTTACATAGTTTGAGGAACACACGGTTGAAATGCAGCCCATATGCATAGTGATTATTTATAGGCATACAAATTATATTCAAAAAAGAGCCAGATGGCTTTAGCAACACATCTGCTGTCTTCAAGGCAGAACTTCTGAAGCAAAGTTGGGACATTAACTCCTATTATAGAGCAGTCAAGAACCAGTAGGGCTGCATTTGCTTTGTAGTCTGCAAGAGTTGTATCCTCCTACACAGAAGTTGAATTTAATCTGAAGTCAGCATCAAAGACAGGCTGCAATATTTTGCATTTTAACAGGGTTATCATGCTGTTACTAACTAAATGCAAGGCTGCGAAGGTAGGTCACCACTAAGGCAGAAGCCAACCTTCACACATGCTAAGATAAGTGGTGGTTACATAAATCTTTATGTCAGCTAGCAATTCTGTATATTTTGCACTGATCTTCAGCAAAGTCACCATCCCTGAAAATCATTCAAAATCTCACTCACACTACATATTCTAATTTTTTTGCTTTGTTTTCCTTAAGAGAAGTTTCTCATTTAAGATAATACTGAGAGGTAATTGAAAGACATCTTAGATATAAACATCAGAACCATGTAACTATTAAATACTGATTTATATTAACAAGGGTAGGGTGGGGGTGAAGTAATCCATTAACTACATGCAAAATATGCATTGGATATGAGAAGAAAAATTGTGAAAGAGTCCTGGGAGCCTGTGCTCCATGATTTCTAATCTCCACCTGGATAGGCACAACTTGTCACAAGTGCTTGAGTTTGCACCTACTGCCTCTCATAGTACTATGTGCTACTCTGAGTAGTATTATTTCTCATTTTCACTTATATTCACCTTTTTAGAAACTTTAACAGGAACAGAACTCATTTCTTCCCTACTTTAGACTCCTTTTTGTAAAAAGCAGATTAAAAAACCCAAACAGAACATCTTCATCAGAAAAAGCTGGATTTGTCTTTTCTGCTAGAATGGATTCACTCCTTAGGGCTCAGTTTTGCCCAAGGCACTTTTGGATCCCGTCTGTTTTTCTGGCAGCAGAGATAAAACTGGAAGCTTGATCCACTGCACCACGTGGATGTCCCAGTGCTGGCAGCTTCGAGGCTGTATCTGGCTGGAAGGAGGAAGGAAGGGGAACCTCTCTGGGCTCTGGTGCTGCTCATACTCCCAGCTGTGGGTTGGAGGGCAGATGGATGCACTGGAAATTGTGCATCCCCTGTGAGCATGTGCCAGGGGAGATTCCGCTGCACCTGCAGCTCTCTCCCAGGACAGATAAATCCCTGTTTTACTGGCCTCTTGCCCAGCCTGCATGCTGGATATTCCTCTATCAGCAGGGTGGCAAAAGGTCAGAAAGGTTGTTAGTCTGGAATATACAGCAGGACCATGCTTCTCCTTTGTTCAGGGCAAATTTAGCTCTCTTTAATGAATGCACTGCAAATAAAATTCTAATTGTAAGTAGTAGCAGAGAAGTTAAAGCATATATAGATACTTTTCCAAGTTCAAAAGTTTTCCTAAAGTCTGAAAATTCTAGATATCAGTATGTTAGCTTACCTCCCTTAGGGAAGGTACTATTCTTGATACTTATGGCTACTCTCTTCCCAGATTTTCAAAAGCTTGAATGATTTTTGTATGATTTCAAAATAAAACATTGCCCTCTCTTTCCTTATGTATGTCCTTTAATTTTGTTAGGCTGTCTAATTTCATTGAGGCTCCCAATCATCCCAAATAAGCTATTAAGAACTTGCTAGGAGAGGGAGTGAGTCTGACACCTTTGAAATGCTAATTGAATTCTTTATCTACAAAACCTTATTTGTGTTGTACAGCTCAATGATGGAAGAAAATAATAATCCATAAGCCTGATGAAATGATAAAATGCATTTGTTTAACTAAGTCATTAAAATTAAACAGTGCTTATTCTAGGTTCTTGTTTCAATTCGCATGAGATATGAAAAAAACCACAAAACAAATGCTAGAGAGCACAGGTCTCTGCAAAAATTCTACTGCATTGCCCTTTCAGTTGAACAAAATCAACCCAAAACGTAGGTATCCAACCCTCACATGCATCTCATTCTCCACAGTGATATCACCAGCATGACTTGGGCTATACAGGGTGAGTTTCCCGGGCAGAACTTTGTCAATATTTTTTCTATCTTCCTTTACCATTAAAATGCTCTGTCACACACTCACAAACACACACACAGAGTGTGTTTTCTTCCTGCTACTGCAAGGGGAAAGGCATTTTTGCATCATTGATAATAGCAATTCTGAAAGCTGATGGAACTTTCAGAACTACTGAGGTTTCCATGTAGTTCTCTATGGACTGGAGGAAGGAAACCTCTCTGCTGGTCCTGGCCGTTGCTACAGCTTCAGCTTGCAGTGGTAATTGGGGAAGGGATTAACTCTTGTTAAACATTTGACTGCTTTTCCTTTGGGACACTATGGAGACATGCCAGAAGGAGTGATTCTTCAGAGTAACACTTGTCCTCATCTCTAGACCTGCTTCCATCAACTGCATGTGCAAACCTCTTCATCCCCCTGGGAGAGGAGCTTCCATAGGGCTGATGCCTCTCTTTTAACATGCAAGACTGGGGCTTAATGGCCTTGGTTTCTTCCACCAGCCGTGAAAACAAAGATGACAATACTGGGATTAGTTAGTTTTAAATTAGTGGAAACACAGGCCAGAATTGCCGATTAATAAAACCATTAGCAGGAGTTAGCAGTGCTTGCTCCATGCTTCTTGATATAAGCACTATTATAAATCATGTGTGCTCAGGCATTCCTTCACCTCCTCACAACTGTGTGTGCAGGAGGGAAAACTGGCATTGGAGAGGGTTCATCCCCAACGTACTCTGAGACTGCCTGCTCTAGACAAGGTCTTTCTGGTTAGGCCAAACCACTGTTCCATGTAATTTAGGTATATTCAAACCAATTTCTGCCTATGGTTAACTCCCCACGATGACTTGAAAAGTAAAAACAGTGTGCTTATTAAGGCAAGAACTACAAGAAAGGTAATTTCCTCAGAAAATTACTGAGTGTAATATTTGCATGGCATAATGCATATTTGGGGAAGAAATGAAGATGACTTGGATACTTGCTAGGCTTCCTGTTCAAGAAATACCTAATAAATCATGTGAGAGATTATTTTCCTGAGAAAATATTGTATTAACTAGAAGTCAGTGGAAAATCTTGCTGTTAAAGCCATCTGTTTCCCTCCCTCATGCTCACAGAAACTCCACATGCGTGTGCCTGCATGAAAAGAGGAGAATGGATTAGACACAGATAAGTATTTGGAACTAGAGGATTGATTGAGTTGAAATTAATTTTAGATGCAGTGAGATGGTGTCAGCCAGGAGCAGATCTTAGCAAGTAACACAGCGAACAGCACCATGTGTGGAAGAACATAAGTGAATTTTCCTCTTGACCTTAGGCTAAGGTTAGCAAATTCTTGAACATTGATTTAAATCCCTTAAAAGATTTCTAACCAAGGTAAATTCTAAATATGTGGGCAAATCTTGTAATTATCATTGTCAAAACATGAAGTATATGGACCAGCAAAATACATACTTCAGGGGCTCTGTATTAATTGTAAAATTAAATTATGAAAGTGATTGCAGAAGGCTGTAATTAAGACTGTATTAAACTAAGACCTTAGATAGGGGAGAATGATACATAGAGTCACCTGTATCTATGCAAAGCATTCAAATACTGATGAGCAAAGACAAATCTGTGGCCATAATCATGAAAAAATTAAATGATAGGATTTTTAACACAAAAATGTAAATTTATCACATGGGAATAAGTCACACTGTATATGGGTTATTTTTTTTACACAAATGTAGCTATTCTTTAGAAACATTAATTACATAATCATTTAATTAACAGGGTGGAAGATTAGGAAATGGAGGGAGAGGGGAATATAAGCTGTTTTCCTGTTTCTCCTGTCCAATTGTTTTGAGAACTGAAAAATTTTAGCACAAAACTTGCTTGAAGAAAGAAGTAGCCTGCTATTTTACTACTAAAATTATCTTGAAATCTTGTGCTGTAGACAGTCTGGTCACAGAGGAATGAATAGGTGTACATAAATAGCCACATTAAAATCAAAATCCATTACAAACTCAGGATATTTCCTTTTCAAATAGAGACGCCAACCAATAGTCCTTGCCATGGGCAAAGTAAGCATCCTCTCATTTTAGAACAAGTGTTCACTGAGAGCTTCTGAACTTCAGGGATTACCCCAGCTCAGAGGGAGGTTTTCAACTCAATGTCTGCAGTTGACTGAGGTCTTCAGGTGAAATTCAGGTATTGCAAATGAGCTGATTCCCAAAGTACTCAAAGAAGTAACATGAACCCCTGCAAAGCAAATCCACAAATATGTAACCTCACTTGACTTCAGGTCAAATCAAACCGGGTCAAGAGCAATATTTGGGCTGTTGGTGTAATTGGAATAAGATGGGTTACAGATGTGAGGGAGTTGGGGGAGAAGCAAAGAGAGGGAGACTGAAGCAGAAGTTCTTTGGTTCCCCCCAGAGATGACACTGATTGCCCAAGGGAGTTTTTCAACCTTCTGCTGATCATCTACCAGTCCTCCCCTACCTCACATAAAGTGGAAAAATATCTCTGTACCCATGCAAAAA
Organism: Argya squamiceps; assembly: GCA_037834095.1. Lineage (NCBI taxonomy): Eukaryota > Metazoa > Chordata > Aves > Passeriformes > Leiothrichidae > Argya > Argya squamiceps. The sequence continues at coordinate 9,850,330 of JBBMKD010000001.1, forward strand.
CATAAGTTTCCTCTATTGTCTTCATATTGTTTAATTTGAACACTAGCACACTTAGTGTACCGTAGTCAGAATAGGCTTAATATTTCATGCTCTCTTATTATATGTTTCTGCTTCTATTGTTGTCAAACATGCTCTGCATTTTAAAACATTAAATTTTATGAAATATTGGATGTTTTGCTCAGGAAGATTTCATTATTAAAATAACCACCAGGTTAAAGCAGATATCACACAACTGTTGCTGCCTGAAGTCTAACTTCTAGTTTTGTTTAACCTCTACAATGCTATTCAAGAATCACAATCATATGAAATCTAATTAAATCATTCCAGAAGGGATAATATTACATGCAAAGGGTTCAAGATGGAGAGCAAGAATAATAATGCTGAGCATAATTTGTCTTTCCTAAAGACACATTAAAGATCGGTAGTAACTGTTCAGTGATAAGAAACTGTAGTTAAACTCATTTACAACACAGATCTCCACTGAATACAAGCTATCATGCATAATAAGTTTACTATCCTTTCATAAATATGTAAAGCTGATATAATGTTGTGACAGTTTTATGCTTTCTTTCAGTTCCCTTTAATAGCAGACATAAAAAAGACCCCATCAATTTTAATAAGTTTTGGAGAAGGTCCAAAGTGAGTGGAAGAAAAAGTAATGGTGAGGTTCTTGGTAAAGAAATAAAGGAATTAAATAAAGCTAAAAAATTGACCTCAAATAAATTAAAAAGGCAAAATTCAGCTTGAAGTTAATACTGAAGCTAAACAAAACCCCAAGTGAGGCTTGCAACAACTTTTTATGCTGGAAAGCTGGAGGATTAGGAAAGTCAAATGCATTTACAAACTCACAAACCTGACCAATTATTTCTGTTACAAGTCTATAACCTGTGGATTTCCATCAGAATTAATTACCCATCCTTTACCATCCCACACTCTAAGATGGACTTATTTTGCTCTGTCAGTTGTGGAGCCAAGTTTAAAGCCTCAGAGCTCACCATCTTCCAGTATGGAAAGCTAACCATCAATACCACATATGGTTATTATTTCCTTCTTTTCTTCACAATGAATGCAGAATTAACCTCTATAAATGGTTTGATTATCTCCAATATCAAATCTGAAGCTAATAGTTCACAGTATTTTACCAAAGCATTTCTATTAACAAGTAGACCACAAGGCACATTTCTCATGCGCAGTTCTCCTCAAGAAGCTTTTAATTCAATAAGAGTCTCATGAGAGAAAAAAATATGCAAAAAAAACCCCATTGTTTAGGAACTCTTCAGGGAATAGTCACAATATAAGCCAGTCTCCAGGCAATTCAGGTTGCCTTCCTCTGAAAATGCTGTCAGAGTACTCATTTTTTTTTCTACCGTTGTTTAAGTGTAGCTGAACAAACCTGATAAAGTTAGTAATGGAGTCCAGATGCATTGCTGCTGCTTTCTGATATTATAAAGGGCCCCTCAGCCTTTAAGGCCCTGTGGTGTTCTGGACTAATCCATCTCACTTTGTGAGGAGATTACTTGTACAAAAAATATAACACCACCACCCCTCACCCCCTTTGACAGTTCTGTATCTGCCCAGAAGGCTTTTGAACTTCCACAATCACACAAAAATTACACACAGAGAAACTGCAACATCCTCAGTACATATCTCCAAACACTGCAGGCCATTGGGGCCCACCTTCCACTTTGCCAAAACGTGGAAAATTGCAAAGGACACACCCAGAGTTCCTGCAGGATGATGATGTCCCACGAAACAGGCACAGCAAAGCTCTTACAAATCACAAGTGTTCCCTCTCTTCTTGTTCCATAGCACAGGCAACCATAGATTGATGAGGTTTTACTAAAGACTTCCTCTCTCTCCTCCCCAAATCCGTGGATTTGGTTGCTTACCTAAATGGCTAGTGAGTACCATGATGATGCTTTTCTTCAGTTTGAGGCAGATTTTCATTGAAAGATAGGGCACTATTTCCAAATTTCTTTCTTATCATGCCTTTGGTAGAATATAATGGAACATGGAATTCCACCATCATGAAGAGAAAAGACAGTTGTCTGCTGGGAGCAAAGCTACAAATCCATTCTGTAAAGGATAGTGTGTCTCTTGGTTTGTAAAGTAGGCAGGCAGACCAAGCCTAGAGTTTAGGCTCAGATAATTGTTCTTCCAAGGAAGCTCTCCAAGCGCAAAAAGAAGGGCTTGGGGCAGGCAGAGAGGAAAAACGAAAGGGATCAGAATCACTGAAAACAGAGAAAAACACCAGGGCTTATTTTAAACTCTCAGCTGGTTTTTAAAATATCCTAGCTTCTTAGTGCCGCTCTATTGCTCCCAACTTATAAGAAATACACTAAATTGAAAAATTTAATAAAGTTTAATATATTTTAAGGAAACATTCCATATTTTTCCACTCTGGGCTAGAAATCATCTAGCTGTTCCAGAAGATTTCAAGGAGAAATTAGCAACACTAAACATCACTAGAAGAGAACACACATCTGGACCTTGATTCCGAAAGGATTAAAAAAACCTGTACAGATCTGTATATCCATTGAGGAAAGGAAACTTAACATCTGCATTCCTTTTAAATCAAAGCTGACATTTTCAGGACAATGATTTTACGAAGAACCATCAAATGAAGGCAGGGGGAAGTAATCACAGTCCTTGCTCAAAAAAGCAAAAGAAAAAAGGAATTATTTTTGTAGTCTCAGTCACTAAGAGAACTCATTAACTTATATAATTTAATTGTACCCAGCTGAAATGGTAAATATCATGATAGATTTTTTTCTTATGGGTCATTACTTTTGTGGTTAAGTGATTGCAAAGAGATATATGGAAGCCTATGGTGGTATTTAGCTTTTAAATATTGAATTTCTTTGCACCTCTAATGCAAAGTGGAAAAAACTGATACAGATTGGATTTTTGGCTTTCAACACGATGCAGTTAAATACATACCCCTTGCAGATATTTCCCAGGTGCAATTCTGCAGCATGAGTACCTAATAAACATGTTTTCCTGGAGGACTCATAAGCCATTGAGCACCATTTCTTTTTCTTTTGTTTTTGTTCAAAAAATGGTAAAATTCTTCTGCAAGAAGAGTGGGAGGTAACTTTGACTACAAAGGACAAAATATAATGCTGGATACAGAGAAGGACAGGATGAAAACAACAAAAAAAGGGCTTATATTGGGAGAGCTCTTGTTGTTCACAGTCCCTGTTTTAATTGAATATTTATCAAAATCAAAGAGTAATACTCAATTGATCTTTATTTATCTGCCCTGTGAGACACCACACCTCTTAAAGCAGTCCCAGGTACATTGCAGCAGCAGCTACAGCTGAGCAAATGCAGCCCTGGCCATGCCGAAATAAAGGCTCATGATAACATGGTATTATTGAAGAATATGCATTTCCATATAGAGAGAATAGTAAAATTGTACAGAAAAAAAAGTGTTTTTGTAGTGTGAGACGAGAACCTTGAAGTGGCAACATTAAAAATTTAACAAATCCTGCTTACACGTGATCTGCCTTTTTTTTTTTTTTTTTTTTTTGGCTGTTGTGGTGCCTTGAGTTTCTGAAAAGAACCAAAGTTCTGTGGGAGAAAGAAGGCAGCAATTAGCTTAACTGTAGTTCCCATCATTTCCCAGAGAGCTAACTTCAAAACATTTTTTTCTTCAAAAATTGTGATGTTATTTTCAATTGTGCACATTCAATTCCTGAGAACACTGTCTAGGAGATGAATCCTAGACGCATAGCAATGTAATTAAAAGAAGAAACAAAACAAACTAAAATTCCCTAACCAAAAAACTAAAATAAACCCCAAATTCCTCAACTTCCTGAAGATAGTCCTTAACAAAAAAGGTTTCTACTTCTAACATTGACAAGAGTTGCACAAAGAGGGAATTATTTCAAATGCAAAGAGAATAGGTTTCCATTAGATATTAGGAAGAAATTCTTTATCAGAAGGGTGGTGAGACACTGGAACAGGTTTCCCAGAGAGGCTGTGGATGCTCCATGCCTGGAAGTGTTCAAGGCCAGGTTGGATGGGGCTCTGAACAACCTGGTCCAGTGCAAAGTGTTCCTGTCCATGGCAGGGGGATTGGAACAAGATGATCTCTACAGTTCCTTCTGACCCAAGCCATCCTGTGACTCTTTACAACTTGCATGAACCCCTCAGCCCAGCAAGAATTACTGCTTACAAAGCAGTAATTTTGTGGAACTAGCTAAGATCAGTTTGTGGAACTAAGATGAAACCTAATCTCTCATAACAAATCAACAATGAGTATCCTCCACAGTGTTTCCTTTGAGCCTACACTTCCAACTGCTGGACAAAGTCAATGCAAATTCTGTACTTTTTTTCTGACACAAGAGTGGCTGCTAGATTCACAACACTAAAATGTGAGTCTCCTAGGAACAAGTCATCCCTAACTCTATTTTCAGCCTCTTTTCACAGGATGATTTGGAGAGTCTTCTGGATACTCAACAGTGCCAGTAAAGACTTTCTCTCACACTTGGTACATCCAGTCCAGTGCAAGCTTGTGCCTGTCAAGCTGTTTCTTCTAAAATCATGTAATTTAAGTATTTAAGTATTCTCCCTCTCACTTTCTCAAGCTGCTATTTTCTTTTCTTAGAACCTGGTATTTTACTAGATATTCTCCTGCTTCTCTAGTGTCTCCTGCTTCACTGAAGTAGTTTAGAAATTTATCATGTTTGTTTTGGCTTGTTTGGTGGTTGTTGTAATTTTTTTGTTGTTTTTGTTAGGTTTTGTTTTTAATACTTTGTTAATATTTGCCATTCTTTCACTAGCAGATATTCTCATAGGTAACTACACATCTTCCCTTATCTCAAAATCTTACAGAAGTTTTAATTCATAATTTCATTATCGGCTTTTCTAACACCTCCGTTGAGTTGCAAATTATACTATAGCCAGTTGAAACAAAAGAAGCCAAAGCTATCCTCTTGCTGCAGTATCACATTCCACCATCAAGAGGATATGAAGTGTTTTATGTTCCTTGATCTTGTCAACGCTCTTGGGTTGAGATAGGAGGTTAAAGGGAGGTGACAAGGTTAAATGATTTGACTAACATCCCAAACAAGGCTCAGTGTGATTATGAGCCTGCCTCAGCTTTCTAATAACACACGTAATGAGGGAGAATGGGAAGCTTCCCACACCAACAGCTCATGCAGAAGTGATTTATTTTTCTCTACACCCTAGCCACAATAGGCATCCATATATTTCTTTTAAGAATATTGTCATGGCCCACTAAATTACCCCTGGGCAGTGCTATCAGTGGTGTTCCACTTTGCCCCTTTATTTCTTTCTGTGACATTACTCTGCACAAGGGTTACCAGAAAGACAGATGAAGTAGGAGTAGATGGGTCTCTAAGGGGTGATATATAGTGGGTACATAATAGAAAAAAGCGAGGATGGTGTTGTAACAGGAATTTTCATTTCTTTCTCCTTATTTCCAGAAGAAATTCCAGACATTGGAAATTTATTGTGCATGGTTATCAGGTTTATATTTTCTTAGACTCTAAATTCTTTTCAGGGAACTTGACTCCTAATGGCCCTATACTTTTCCTCCTCCATTTTATTCTCTCCTTCACAATGGCAAATCAAAATTCACAGTGGAGGAGAGAACTCACGATAAATTCTCTTGTCATCATATCAGATAGTATTTTTATTGACATCAGACAATGAACAATGTCAAAAATCATTCAGGAGCATCATTTGTGAATGGTGCAGTTTGACTAGCAGAAAAAGCAGCTGTTCTGGCAGCCAGGATGTTGGAGAAATGTCTGACAGCTTTTAATGGGGGTGTAAAAGTTGTCATGTGAAGTTGCTTTCGACCTGATGGATTTAATAGTTCCTCAGAGCCATCATGGTCTATCACCTCTATGAGTATTAAGGGACTCCTAAATCCATGGATAGATAATTTGGCTGCCACACTTGCACCGTAAATCCACATCCTTAAAGCCTTCATTAAATTTGTACAGACCATTTCTTAAGTGCAATTAACTGTGCATTCCTTAAGAAAAGAAGCTGATTTGTCTCCATCTCCCATAGACTCCATTACTTCCCACCGTCCTTGTGGAAATGAGAATATATCTCCTTCAACTCCTTTAAAAGCACATCCAGTTGCTGGGAGTTGGAAATTGTTTGTAACTTTTGTACTCCACCTGTATCACTACAGAGCACCAAACAAAGAGAATTTCCCCAGCTGCGTCCTAGATTGGTTGAGCTTGGTGAGGTTTACAAAATACTGACATAGCTGTTAGATACATCAGTTTGTGGACAGACTTGTCCCATTGATTTATTAAATTTTGCACTAGATTAATTTGTTTCAACTGTGACAGCATAATCAATCCACTTTATCCACCATTACTTCTGGGCAGCCAAGCTAAAATTTACAATACACTGTTAAAAAGTACGGAAATCTGTGCATTTTGATTCATAACATTCTATCATTAAAGGTTAAACCACTCAAAAATCATTCCAAAATCATTATTTCTAAAAGTTACTGAATGATCACTTGAAAAATCTCACTAAATTTCTACCTTGGCAATAAAATTTCTGAAGTAAAGCCACCATGTCAGTTAATACCCAGTGATGTAAATTTTCAACTAGTTTAAACCTGCACACAACACAAATTCTTGATTAAAACAGCACGAACAAGATATTCATTGCTTTATAATATGAATCAGTGTTTTCAAGAAAACATTATTTGCACAAATACTTTTCATTAAAGTGGTATAAGCTTGCATAACTTGCAATACCTAATGAAATGAACCTAGATACTCTGAATTCTCACTGCTTGGGAAACACTGTGCTCCTTCAGAATCAAGTCCTTACACAGCATGTACAACTATCTCATGTTGGTTTTGTGGAAGGAAGTTAATTTGACTGCATGAATAAAATAACTTACTTTCTTAATTAGACATTTTAATCAGAGATCCATTAGCTAATCAGAGCTAATCAGTGTTTCATCAAGACTGTAAATAGGCAGCTTGGGATAAGATGGTCAGGACTCAGGCTTGCATGCATAATAGGAAGCTGAGGACATTCTTTTTGAACATTTATCATTGAAGAAGGACCTAAAAGATTGTCATCATTTTGACACACAGAAGGACAAGAGAAGTTATTCCTCGTCACCAGCAGCTCATTAGAGTAATTTTGAAAAGCGTAAGTGGGAGAGAAAACTCATATTCTTTTCATATTAATGCCTGGCCAGCTAAAATGGAGCTTTAGAATTCAAACTAATGTGGTGTTGGGAGGTCAGTCAGCAATACTACATTGGCATTTATGTTTAATCTGAGATTTTTAACATTCAAGTCCTAACTGAATCTCTGCAAATGCCAACAGAGAATTCAGACTATGTTTTTCAAAGCTGGGCTTTCAGTCATGGCCTCCTCAGATTTCTTATCTAAGTTGATGGTGAATATTTTTAAGAAATTAGTGAAATCAAAAGAAAATCTAGGCTAATAATAAGAAAATTTACTAGTTTGCTTTATGGATTGCCAGATAAAATATTTACAATGACCCTTGCACCAAAGCATATTTTTTCACAAGGAATACCTTAATAACTGTGACATTAACTGTAGTGGTCTGGTAAACACAGTTCACTTCTCCTCTGATACCTTAGGCTATCCAGAAAAAAAGAGGTATAATAAAAATTAGGCAATCAACCATATGTAAGAAAAGACCTACTATGATTGTTTCATATTCAACTACCTCTTAGAAACTCACCTAAAATGTGGATATGTTAATTTCGGGGTTTTTTTCTTATTTAAATTTAAAATATAAATTTAAATTGATGCCACAAACAAATCAAATAGGATAAAAAATTTCCAGAAAACTGAAACTTCTTTGGATGGGAAAGAGGGAAAAACCAGCCAGGTCAATATTCTCCCCAGCATGGGACAAAACGAACAAAGCTTTAACTGATTTTCCAGGCTACTGGTGATCAAAAGGAATCCTATAATGCAGAAGGTGGAATTTAACTTTTTCCTTATCAGCAAAGTACTGTTACATTAGAAAAAAAATGCTGGCATTTAATACTCAAGTTAGTATTTGCAAACTAAAACAAATCTAGTTACTTCAACAAGATGCCATATGGTCTGTGAATTTGCACTGTGCCAAGTTGGGAGAGTATTTTTTTATTTCAATGGATGCCAAAAAACTATACTGAGTAGTTCAGTGACTGCATTGTTGAAACCCTTCACAGAAGTAAGGATTCACCAGACTAAATTAATAGAAGACAAAGGAAATTATACAGAAGTTAAAAGGAAGGGGAAATGGGAGATGGTCCCAGCAGAAAGTCCTCGTTAGTTAGACCTCTGACAGTGAAAGAAAATGGTTCTGCCAGAGTCTGGCTTCAAGTTGCCCCTGAACACCACGGAAAGGGGTACAAAAGAACAGGGCTGAGCTTCCTTGGTACTCTGTAGGCAAGTTCCTTCCTCTGGCAGAGCACTTTGCTCACCCTTGGAACTGCTGGGTACAGGTAACCAAGTGTGTGACATTGATTCTAGGCAGATATTGGGAATTTCATTGGTTGGGATGGTGGGAGCAACACCTATTTCCTATGTTCCATAACACAGATAAATAACAAAACACTAAAAACCTCAAACCCACACCAAAAAAAACCCCACATACTGCTTGTTTGCCACCCTCTTCTTCTCAGAAATTTCACCTTTAAAACAAGCATGATAATTTCTGATAATCTTAAAGCTTATCAATTATTTTCCTTTTTATTTAGGTTATATCTGGCATTCTGACTGAGTTTTACTGAAAGGTAAAGCCCTGTATTACCACAAAACATTTCAACACTACAGACTTACTATGTATTGCACTGGAAGACAGAGAGAATACCAAAAAATTACTCAAACAGCAATGAGGAAGCTGACAGAGGGAGGGAATGACAGGGAAAACTGAGGTCTGAGTTTAAGGGCTCATTGAATTTTCCTCAGCAAACAACATTAAACGTTTTGTTGGGTTTGTTTTTTCTTTTTTGGTGATATGAGCAGTTTTTCCAGTAGGAACTACATAAAACACTACTTCATTTAATCTAACACAGCCAAAAAGGGCTTTAAGAGGATAACGTGAATCAGATTTAAACTAATGGCCCAGATAAATCTTTCTAATCACTGGAGCCACCTAGTTTCAGCAGGCTCATTGAGAAGAAGCTGCTTGCCCTCTTGTCTGAGAATCTTCCTGGACAGCTGGAAAGCATCAAACTTTATCTACAGGTCTCAAAAAGTGCACAGCATATTTGTATTTACTGGACAGCAGTGTTGCTGTTAATCAGACTCAGTGGCCTTGTTCTGTGAAGAAATCCCTGAAATTGCTCCTAGTCTCCTTTCCTGATGTATGAGAAATGTTTGCTTTCTGAAAGATAGGGTGGGAAAAGATATAATGCAATGGATGGGGGGAAAGGACCTGTTTTGATCTATTCAGATAAACTTTGCTGGTTCACCTGAGTGACACAAAAGTAATGTAGATTTGACAGGTTTTCATAACCAGAACACATGAAACATAAGTATGCAGAGAAGAAAAGGGAAATTAACTGCAAAGCCTAGTGCAAGGAAATAAAATTCCTCCTCTGGAACTCTCTTCCAGTGAAAATGGATAGATCAGTAATTTCATGTATGAGATGCTGTTTTCTCTTCCAGCTCCAGCAGTAACTCTTACCTTCAATCTTTCTGCTTTCTTAACAAATGGGGAAATGCAGCATTCACATGGAGAGAACCCGTTTGATCCTCAAAGGTGATCAAATTAAAGTCTGGCTAAGAGGATTTTTAGGATGAACAACACTAAATACCTTGCACCGATTATCCATTGTTCTTCCATCTGCTAATGGCCAAGGGAATATGCACTTCTCTAATGACTGTGGACCCAGTCAATCTAATCCATGCATTTATCCTCCCTGTTCTTGGGCACTGCATTATAACACATGAGAAGATGAAAGGAGACTTAGAAACAGCTCGAGTTTGTTCCATCCCATTACTTATAAGCACACAGCCTTCCTATCTCACCACCTGATGACAGCACACACTATATTGCCTCCCCAATAAGCACTAAATCAATAAAGACTCACTGGAGCTGGCCCATTCTGCCTTCAGGACCCTCTCTGACTGAGATACACGCGTCCTAAGCTGCAATCCCCAGAAATAAAATAACAATAAATAACCCGAGATGTAGGAACAAGATGCAGAAATTCCTTGGCAGCAGGGACTGCTGCAAGCTCCACTGGTATTTATGGTTCCAAACCCACAAAAGCCTGGGCATATTCCAGCATCCCTGCTTCGGCAGGACTCCTCTGAGCTCAGGGGGAGTGCCATTATGCAATCAATTTCATGGCTGGAATCTCAATACATATAATTTAAGCAAAATAAAATTAAATTGATGGGTCACCAGGTCATTTGGAAAGAAGGCTTTTCTGACAATCAGTCCAGCCTGCCTTTTCTTTACTGCTATAATCTCCACCCTGTAAAGTGAAGGAGTTAGAGTCATTATCTGTGTTTGTATTTTATTATGTATGGGCCTGACCTAACAGTGAATTCTCTTCCTGCGTTATCATAAAATATTACAGTGGTGTCTGGTTTTGCTACTGCAGTAAAGTGTCTTATCATGTTTGTTCTTAGTCCCTGATTTCATGGGTTTTAAACTAGAAGAAAATGAGGTTAGAAGTTAGCAAACCAAACCAATGTCTAAGAGAAATATTTTATTTTCAGCTGAGCTGATAAAATATGATTTTCCCCTTTACATATTCAGCCCTCTTGTACATGCATCTATAGATGTGTAGATGAGATGGACCCTTTTTCCCCAGACCCCTTTTGTCATGTTATTTTTGGAAGACTGATTTGCTTTTTGAAAACAAACTGGAAGTGAGATTAGTTTAAAATATGTTATCTAGTTTCAAACAAAAAATAAACTGAGGCAAACAGAAGAGATATCAAGGATGTTTTAACAAAAGTACTCTAAAGATATTCTACCCAACATATCCATTCATCTGAATCTGTGGCCTTCAGACTCCATTAAAAAAATCAGATTTTTAAAAACCTACAGATTTTTATATCCAAGTCTTAAAAAACCTCCTGTTCAAATATGAAAAAAAGATTTTTTCATAGAAAAGTTTGAGAGCATACCACACTGCCAAGTTCTCTGTATGTTATTATGCAGCACCTAATATTCATGTAAGTGTTTTCTAAATAACATGAAGTAACTTCATGTGTTGCTCACTAGCTTTATAATACACATTCCAGGATATTTTAGCAGTAATTAATTTCAAATGTGCTTCCCTCACCTTGCAAAGAAGTACCTCGTCAGAGGAATCCACGTTTAAAGAATCCATTTTAAGAACAATATGTTGAGATTAGGCCAAACATCTCTCATGAATAATGCAATAAAGATTAGAATTTTACATAAATGATGCCAAATAATGGACATGTAATAGCTAAGTATTTTTATATATCTAGTAAGAAAAAGATCAGGTAATGAACAACTGTCTCTCTCTTTGGTGTGATACATGTTTCTCGTGTTGGAGAACAGTTGCTCCAAATCATAACGACAGTTTAATATTTCAACACTGAATTCTTACCCAGGTTCAGTTTAAGGAACTAGAAGTAAATTTTCCCATTTCTCTAACTCACAGCAAAAGGCCTGAACAGGTCAACACCTGTCCAGGTAAAGAGAATGGCCTTTCAATCCCAGCCCCTTCAGACCCAAAGGCTGCCTGAGTGCATTCAGTTCTCATTTTCCACAGGAACAGGGAATGAAAATATTCAGGCAAATATTCTTGGATATGCAGCCCAACCACTAATTCAAGTCTGAGAAACATACAAACTATGAAACACTCCAGGTAAGCCAAAAGCATTAACTAGAATGCCTTATTTCATCTTCACTTCATTTCTATGAATGGCCAAGTCTGACATGGCTATTGTCGTTATGCCCACGCAGGGGAGAGAAAATATTTGATCTGAACAGAGAAATAATTCATATGAAGCAATGATGTTTGAGTAGAAAATAATTTCCAGGTTTTTTCTGATCTCCTCAATCCTGGATTAATTATATCCTCAAAAGACTATAAACAAAACTAACAGCTAGGATAAAACTACTTGCAGAAGGCTGAGTGTTCAGGCCTCAAGAAAGGGTTTGTCCAAGCAAACTTGGACATTGTACTACACATCAATAATCACCAAAAGCAGCAGTGAAAGCAGCATCAGCAGGAACTAAGGGAACAGTTTAAAACACACATTTTATAACCTTTTACAATCTAACTATTTTAATTATTCAATAAGAATTAAAAGTGGGAGGTTAATAAAATTCATCAGTAGGTGTTCTTATCAATGAGCAGAGCTGTGAAGCCTGCATGACGGTCTATCAATAAACTAAGAGGGCTGAAATCTTTCATTAAATTGTAAAAAGAAATGTATGTATTTCAATCCAAAATACTTGTATACAGTAGGCTGATTTCAAGGGCGAACACAGTTGGGGCTGAAAACATTACAAGTGAGAACTAATCTTCAGCAGAAGCCTGTGGTGTAAAGAGAGCCAAAAGTAGAAATTAATCAGTTTTCATGGCAGATGAAAGGTGTCTTCCCAGTCTTCACTAGAAAAATGAGCTAGCTGTCTCAAAAAACTGGTTTTATTGGCCCAACAGCATACCTCCCACATAAAGGAAATTAATTTTGCAATGCATTTTGCTCTCACTTACTTGTGTATGCTTACACATTTGTCACTCTGATAAAAGTTCTTGCAATATGATATAAATTAGGTGAATGTACATATCAAGCTTGTGGATAAGTGAATTTTAACTCAAAGTGTATTCAGGGGCCAAATGCATTTCAGTACAAATTCAAGATGCTTATCAAGTCACAAGTATTGCTCCATGGAAGAGTGAATGTACCTTATTTTTTCATTTTATTTTCACTATTTTGTAATGCATATATTGTATAGACCATTTCGTAAATGTGATTCCCACCTTGCATAGGGAGCTATTTCAAAATTATGGGGTTTTTTTTAAATTAGTATTTCAAATTAGAAATAAGCTCAAAGGTAAATTCAAGCATTTGGAGTCAGGATAGAGGAAACAGTAAAAAAGATTAATGTGTTTTTAGCCTTCAGACCTTTTCTGTTATGTTAATAACTCTTCATTATTAAACCATGATTTGAAGAGATTTGAAGACTAAGAGAGACACTTTACTTGGTTCTCAGGAGCCAAATACAGTATTAAACAGACTTCTCATTATTTTTTCCTAGAAATCAGAACAGGAAAGAAATTAACTGAAAACATCCAAGAAACAAAGCTGAAATTAGTACTGTGAGAAAGAACAGAAACATTCTTTATTGTTCTCTCACCCTTCCCACTTTTTTTTTTTTTAAGGCTGTTCTTGCTTGTGCCTGCAACTAAGAGTTAACATATATGCCATGAGAGAGCTATATCAAAATATTGCATTAGGATGACATTTCAGATTGCTGTACAGCTCTTCTAAAATGATTAAAGCTAATTCTAAGAAATCAGAGTAATAGCTGCTATTAAAAACCAAACTCAACTCCTGGACTTCCTGGAAAGTTTGACATGACAGATATCTGCAAGACATTAATAATACAGGATAGAAATTAAGAGACCTTGGATCTGTTCCTGGCTGTGATATCAATTATTTGTGTTCTCTAGGGAGCAGGACTAAACTTCCGTGTGTTGGGGCTGACCTACATGGAAGGATCCAGACTCCTAAGAAAGCCTGGGCAAGGCAAAGGTCTAAACCTATTACCTGCTAAGGCAGGTGTACACTGGTTCCTCACCCATAAAAATGAGGAAAAGCACTTGCTTCCATGTAACCCATAAAATCTTCCAAAAACATATGCTTATCACTGTATTCAGGCTGCTGAGGATATGTGCTCCCGTGAATGCTGCAGCAGGGCTTTCCTCTAAAGAGCTCGCTGCTCCAGTCTGGGAAGAAAGCCAAACCTGGAGTAAATATGAACAGCTCAGTGCTGAAAACTCATCAGAGAAGTGGAGGAGTGGCTGCCTGCAGCTATCCTTGCAAGATCCACTTTGTCCATAGCTGAAAATTTGTTGATTGGCCATCACAGGCACTGCCAAGAACATGGGAATAGAGCAGGGCAGTTTCCAAAACAGCACATGGATGCAGGCATTTTTGTCCCCTGTTGAAATGATCATTGCTTGCACATTACAGGCATTCTACTTTTTCTTATTTGAGGATATTTATACAGCAAGTAAAGGCCCAGAGTGCTAATTTTAAAAAGGCTCTTTCCTAAGAAATAAAATAAAGTTTCAGCAAAATTCTTAAATAAAGATAAAAATCTTATAACGCTTGCTGAAATTATTTTCTTTGCTTTCCTCTAAATGTTGTCCTAAAATTAACAGGATTTTAACACATGCATTAGCATTGGATTAGCTCCTCTAAGTGTTTCCTTCCAAGCAGCCTCTTCTCCCATCTTTTGATAACCTTATTACTTATTTTCAGTGTGTGATTTTCACAAACTTCTGCGCCAAGCCATGGTTATAACAGAGAAACAACTTTGCAGATGGATGTTGTTAGAATAACGGCTGCAGCACAAGTTCTCTGTTTCACTATCAATGTGACCTGATTTGGGGAAAACTACTGGTTTACCTTCAGAGAAGACAGAAACCTCATTCTATCTCAGTTCTTGCATCATGACTGTTCTCTGGTGGATCCAAGCATGAAATGGTTATAACAGAGAACCAGACAAATTCTGATCTTATTTTCAGGTGGGTTATTTCAGCATTGTCCATGTATTAGAAATTGGGAATGAATTTTGACTCATTAATACACACTTACAAAAACTGTTTTACACCACCTACCTGTCCTTTCCATAGGCAGCCATTTACAAGGAGCATTCCTTCAGCAAACCTTTGAAAAATTTTATAAACATTCCAGTAAAAACGTGCATATGACCCCTTCTCTGGAAAAAGGACTCAAATGTATCCCAAAAGTGTGTAGGTTTAACAAGCCACTCCTCCTTATTGAGCAGTCCTTTTTAACCTCCCAAGCTGCAGCACACCAGGGAAACAGTTTCAGTCCCTAAATCCTGACTCATTCTATCCCTGTTATCACAGGTGGATAGCGAGGACACAGCTTTTCTAACAGTGCAAAGATTGTCAATATGAAATACAACGTTAGCAGAGATCCAATAGCTTCAATCTGGAAAATTAGATAAACTCAGTTTCTAAAACAGTTAAAATCACAATAAAAAATTTCCTAGAAGCATGACAGCAACTGAAATCCCCAGAGTTGTTATCTTCTTGTGGATATATTTGGACTACACAGGAAGTTATTGGCTGATGAAAAAAAAAATTCCTCTCTGAAATTATATAGCCTCTGCATTGCAGGAAGTTGTCAGCATTATCAAATTGCTCACTCTGACATGAATAATAAATCTATGATTCCACAAAACAGTTCAGTAATGTCACTTACATTTTTCTGAGTTTTATGAGGAACAGATTCTCTCTTAGTTTGTGTTATGGTGTCAAATACTCCATTTATAAGTTCAGCTATAACGAAACCAAGAGTTCTCATTACTGTGCTGAAAGTCGTATTGTAAGCAAGGAAATCAGCCAACAGACAGATTGCACAATCTATTTCCTCTGAACACAGGAGACATTATCCCTGTTATGGACATAATTTTGGGATACCTGAGCAGTGTGGTGTGTTGGGGGCACAGCCACCCACAACTGCTCCTTTAATGGGGGTCTCAGTCTTCCCCATAACAAAGGAATCCATGGGAATCCAGCATTCCATCCATCTAAAGCAGGACTCAAACTGAGTCTTGGGAGCTGTACTAAGCTGGAAAGTTTTATTTTAGTCTATTTTTCACATAAGAAACACTTCCATAAAGTTTGTCAAGAAACAGATTGCAAACATGCAAATTAAATCTACCAAATTTCTTGAAGAGCATGGAGAAAGAGAGAACTGATTCTACGGTCCCGACCATTTTCTTTTTTCTTAGAAAATCTGAATTTAACCACAGGAACTTGTAAAATATTTGTGAAAATAATTATTCTGTATTTGAAAGTTCTACCAAATGGGAGAAAGAGTGAGAAGACATTAGGTAGCAAAAATCATTTACTCTCTGTATCTACTTGCAATCTTATTAAAAAAAAACCCCAACCAACACAAAAGGAAACTCTCCTCAGGGACTGCTTTTGTGTACATATGCCCTCTGAAAAGGCAGGTTTTATATCTCATTACACCATTAAGAAGGTTTTCTGAGATTAAAGGAAGATAATCAGCTTTGAAGTTTCTTCTGAAAACAGAAGTCAGGTCTAAAAGCCATCCTGACAATGAACCAGACACTCTTCATAGGTAATGCAATGACTAACACAGGTAAGGAAGAAGGAAGGTGGTGGCCAAACACCAATATCACTTTACTGTTGGGAAAGCTGAAAAAAGCCTCTTTGTCCATACTTTCATGCACTTTAAATCAAGAACTACCCAAACAGAAATTGCAGGTGAGTTTTTATATTATGATTTCTACATCCTTTATTCACTTCCTGTAAAACTGTTGCCAGTTTCTGACTTTGTTCCAAGCTCCAAATTATTTCAAAATGTGGCAGTCCCATTCAGAAAGTGATGTTTCATTTCAGGAGCTCCACATGTGTGCAAGCTCACACAAGCTTAGTGGATCCAGCTTTGAATTCATTTTTCAAAGTGACACACAAAAGGATCACATATGGTTCATATGGAAAATGACTGAAAGGTTTTAGGGCATTAGCTTTCCAAAATTTTGGTAAGAAGCAACATTTTCTAAAGATGGTTGCAAGATTCTCAGAGTTGCATGACATTATATCCCTTTATCCCTCCTATTAATCATGACTAATGTCCAACAGTATTTTTAGAGAGTTATGTGGGAATACAGGCTGCTCCTAGACCATGTTCTCCTCTTCTCTGTCACAAACTCTCTCTAAATTGTCAGTAGTTTGGGATTTTGTTCAGAAAAAAAGCAAAGAAGCTGTCATATCACCCAGATTTATCAGACTCCTAATTTACTGTGACAATATTTGTATTACATATCTAAAAGAAACAGAACAAAATTTGACATTACAAGGGAAAAAGAAAGATAGCATTCTTTTGCTTATGGTACATCCTGCAAATAGAGTTCTGCCTGTACTGGGCAGCTCACTTCTGGATACAATGTTTTAGAACTAAACCCCAGAACAACTCCCTGAGTTGGAAATAATTGTAGGTATTAGTTCTAGATATAACTGATATTTTGTACATTAACATCACTTTTTTTAACTACTAGCAAACACCGACTTCTTAATCCTGGTACCTTTATTTATGTTAAATTTATAAACTCCTAGTGTTAGCTAAGCTGGATCTCCTTTCCAGCCTCTGAAGGGTAATTTGTAGCATCATTTAGAGACTAAATGATGACACTAAATACCTGGCCTTTCTAAAAGAGACCCATCAAAAGTGGAGAAAAAATGATTAAAATTGCTTAACATCAGAAATCTTTATAAATTATTGAGTGAACTAGTTTGCTACTCTCTAAATTAAATTGCCCTCCTGTGCCTTAAAACCCCCTTCAAAAAAGAAAAACACCTATTCTGAGCAGAAATATAGTTGTTCAAAACACTCTGGATTTTTTTTTGGAGGCAGAAGAGAGGGGAGGGAAGTGCATGTGTGTACACCATGGTAATTCTGGGGGGAGTTGTATTCTTTCTTTAAACTGTGGTATAGCAATTTCCTTGCCCATCTGTAAACAAATATCAAAGGACAGGCGAGACAAAGAAACTGAGCAACTTGATTTTGTCTGAGGAGTCTGGTTAGTCTTTGAATTCACGGCCTAATTTATCTGCTAATTCCACTTCTTAATCAAAAAGCTGTCTCGAAGTCAGACATTAGCATATATCATCAGTTTGTCAGCTGGAGAACAAAATTGTAAACCTTGTTTCTTCTCATATCACCAATGTTAACTGAGCATATAAATCAGAAAATATCTTATAATACTCAGGAATACAAGAGGAAAAAATGTAATACAGAACAAAGAAAATAATAAGAATTCTTGTAGTCACATGAGAAAAAATTATGTTCTGTTCAAAGCAAGGTTTTTACTGTTCATATTTAAAAACAGCAACTTTTGAGTGAAGGAGGTATTTTTACATTTGAAATATATAATATTAAATCTGAAAAATACCATAATTAGCTCTGCTTTCCTTAGTACCCATGGTGAGGAACTTGATGGAACTAATCTATATTTCCCAAACTGCTCCAGGTTCATCAAAAAGAGACACCAAATTCTATGACTGTCCTATTTTTTGTTACTTAAAAAAGAACAACAACAACTAGTAATTTCTGTGTTCATCACAGTTTCAAGTTGGATTCAGGAACTGTGAGATGGCCTCTTTGGATGCTCTGCATTATTTATTTGGAAGCCAAGAACAAATCACTCATTTAGGCAAGAGCAGATAATAGAGAGCAATAACGTGTTACTAGATATCCATCATGCTTTAGCACTGCTTTTAGTACCTTAGACACTGACACTTGTTGGCCCATCTTCAATATTTTAATCTCAACGTGAATATACTGGAAAATGAAAGAAACTGAAATGGGCTCTCATTATTATATTGTCACCAAGAACATTGATTAAGTGGCCAGGTGAGGGGCTGCTCTGGCACATCCTGTGAAACCAGCTGCAGGTTTTCCAGGAGTACAAACAGCTGCTGTTACCACCCCACCTTATATAACATATTTGTGGAGGAAGAACTAAGCCAGAAAAAACCCTCAACTTTAACACAGAAGCTGCTGTTCACGAAAAATGTTCACTTTGTCCAAATATATCATCCAACTCCTGTAAATCCTCAGAACTTTAAGCATGTTCGCATTTCTCAAGCCATTTGTCTATTTCAGCATCTGTCTCAAAAAAGGAAATTGTTTCAAGATTTTCTGTCTCCATGATGCTCCTTAAAGGCTGAAGCAACTACAAAGAGGTATTTGCAAGGTATAAATGGCATCAACAGGGAAAATGAGAATCTCATCCCAGGACTAATTCAAATTGGCTTCCTTGAGTGGATGTTAACTACTGGGGATACTCTCAAAATGTTCTTCAAGTCAAAAAAATCTTACAGTCACACAGTTCAGCTCTAATTTTCCTTACAGCATCCACTCTTAACAGCAAGATTCCACACACAGTAGATTCCCCCACACTCACATATATGCTTGAAATTTAGATAATAGCTTTGTTCAAGGTTTACTAAAAAAGTCATGAATGGTCAGGTTAATTTTCAACTTCAAAACCTGAAATATGTTTCTAATAAATTCATCAAAAAGTTCCTATATGCAGACCAGCTTTTTAAAAGTAATATAGCTCCTGCAGGGATTAATGGTTAGAGTTCTTATCTCAAAATTATTTCTAATAGCCTTGGATAGCAATTATTGCACTCTGTAAGATCCCCTAAGAAGTCAGCAGTCTTTTGATAGCAGATGGCAAGTCACAAAATGAATCTGCAGAGATTTTTCAGATTCTTTATATAGTAACCACATTGTCCTTTGTATAGTAAGTGTCATTTCATACTCCTTGAAACTAAAACTGATTAAACACACATTAGAATTCTGGACACATGGCTCAATGTAATTTTGGTATTTAGTGCTATACGTGCTACAAATTTCCTTTAGAAATCCCAATGCCACATTATCTTATCTTTCATTTACTTTAAAAAAAAAAAGGAAAAAGAACTCAATTGCCATGCATTTTTCAATTTAAAGGATTTTTTGTAAGGCTACAAATGTTTAATTACAACAGAAAATATGAGGGGCTGACACACCTTGAACAAAGCAAACAACTTTCTGAATTAAACAGTTCTGGAAATTTTAGCAGCTGCTTATGTGTTGTGAACATGATACCCACCTAAACTCACAGAGTTCCAAGAAAGGTTCTGCTTTGAGTAGGTAATGGGTAGAAAATTCTAATGGAACCACACTGCAAACCTAACACTCTGATGTTGAAATACACAGATTCATACTTAATATTATTATCTTTGCCTTCATTTGTCCCTTCTTTTCAATGCATGTACTTATTTATGTTTATGCAGGCCCTATTCTAAGAAATTTGACTTCAAATTAAAAAAAAAAAAAAAGAAGGAAAAAACCCCCACTCCTCAATACATACACAAACTATTAAGAACCTGTTTATACTTTACTATCACTCTTCTCAACTACGTTCTAACTTCCATATAGACTAACTTCAAAAAAGTCTCATTCTGTAATTATTCCTTTATTTGCAGTGCTGCCTAGACCTTCCAAATCTGCAGCAGTAAAACCAAGCATATTATGAAAAGGATTTTTAAGTTTAACAAATTACATTTTAAAGTTTGACTTTTATCCTTCTAGAACATCACAGATGACCTTTCATGTAATAGAAATAAAAGAACATGAAAACATCTTGCTTCCCTCCTAACAACAAAAGTTTATTTAATTTCTTCCTCTCCTGCCTTCCTACAAAACAGCAGAAAATTATGACCAGCACAGACCTATGGGCATTGTTCTATCGTGACAACATGGGCTCTATTTGACTTAAGGATCATCAGTAACTGAGTTTTTGGAGTACTGAGACCCTCAGCAGAGCTCATTTACCTTTAAATATTCTTATTGCAAAGTAGCACGAGGAATCTTTCATTAACCTTTTTTGCTCTACCTGCTGTGTGATAGGACTTCTTAGCTACAAGGTTTTTAATCTGTAACCTAAAAAAACAAAACAAAACAAAACACTACATTCTCTTAGCAGGAGTATGAATGAGATGCAGCTATAAATATCCTAAAGACATTTGTCCAAAATACCAGGCAAATTTTTAGTGGGCATTCCCTGAAGGAATGGATAACATGCCAGTTTGCTACAGCATGGACAGTGCAATTCCCATGTTAGCAACCTAAATACATTATTGTATCCCTCTGAGGCATTACACAGCACTGTATATCGCACTCTGAAAGAGGGATTTTACTCGGGGTTTTTGTGTTTACATAATTTATTTTTTTATTCAGAAATCATTAAAAAAAGTCTCTTTTCAGATGTGACTGTCCCAATGCCAGCCTAGGTGACAGATGGGGAGGCAGACAGTGAAAGGGATGCTCCCTTTCTGCAGACTCCTCAGGATGGGCAGCTCCAGAAAGGAAGACATCTCTCCTTTCCTCCCACTCAAACAGTTAATTTGGGCTGGGAATGGCAGAACACAGGGAGGGAAACGATGTCTCCTGTGCTGCTATTTCCAAAATCCCAGGGAGAGAGAAGTATTTGTACAAAGGTAAAAATGTAATTACCATAACAGCCTAACTAACACTCTTTTTGTGTTTTGCCCTCTACAGCAAAATTAGTGTAAAAATTAGGTGCTTGTGCCTGAGTGGATCATTGGACCTGCTCATTGAAGCCCAGTGTTTCCAAATTCATTCCTGTCTCAATCAATGATTACTTAGGCTTGGCTGTGTTGAGCCTATGGACAATATCAAACATTTTTTGTGACTAACAGAGGATCAAACATTTGCGAGTCTCCAATACAAGTGATACAATGGTTTCTGCAAGAGGGATCAATGACTTTTGTCAATATTATTTCTGCAAAATGTTAATGATATGAATGACATTAAGTCAAATTGATCCAAACAAAAATAAGCACTTGGTATTAATATATCGAGTATATTCAGGCTACATTGCTGCTACAATAAAGGAAAAAGATCAATTCAAGCATTGCTAAATAATAAGTTGCTAACAATCAAATTAACAAAAATCAGATAAGCATGTGTAAGATGTCCTTTATCAGCTGGGTTGCTTTGATGAAATTCCACACTGGAAGATTTTTAATCTTATTTTTTCAAAATTTAAAAAATTCATTGAACAAATACAGGAAGATGAATTGAAAAAAAAAAAAACCAATCCAAACAAATGTAGTAACAGGTGGATAAGTTTTTCCCTGTCTTGCTTTAGTAGTTTTTTGTATTACTCCTCCCAGTCTGATTTCAGCATGAATATGACTACTGTAATACGACAACAGCTCAAGGCCCTCGGAAGATTTTTTCTCAATCTATTTTTCTAAAATGAACATCCAAGATGCTCTAAAGGCAATGCAAGTTTCCAGTATGAAAGAACAATAGTTTTTCCAACAGGTACAGTCACTCCACAGTTCTTCCTGGTTGGATGTTTTTGCTCATCACTTAGAAAGCTTACAAACAGTTAAAAAGGGATGTGAACTGGAGATTTGTGTCTGCTGCATGCTCCAAAATCTCAGCTGGGAGGTTCACACATGAAGTTGTTCTTGTGACTAAAAGTATGAGTCAGGAGATCTTGGAGCTACTCTTGCAAGAAACAAGCCTTGAGCTGCAGTGAAGCTTCTCAAATACTTTCTCCATGAGATCACAATGGTAACCTGACAGATTATCTGCTTAATGCTCAAAATGCACTCCAGCATTTTCAAATGAAATAGTCCATGAGGCTGACAAAGCACTATCATCACAAGTCATTATAAAGTCATCGTTGTTACCGCTCTGCCAAAAGATCTCAATAATGAAAAAATAAAGATCTCATTTTATTACGCTAAAATAAACACTGAAACAAAGTAAATGGCAACTAGCATGCAATGGAGCATAATTTATCCACAGTTACTTACACTGGGGTTATTATTACATTACCCAAGAGTCTGAAAAAGTACCCACTACAAACATGACATCTACTCTAATCCAGTCAGAGTTTCATGTTTAAAAGTATCATTTGGGAAGTAAGGAAAAAAGTAAATTAACTTTGAATACATAAATATTCCTAGAAAATGCTGTTATTTCACATACTACCTCTGTTTTCCTATTATGTATAGAATTGTGACATTATACATTCAATATTTTTGCTGCAGAAGTACACTACATTAGCATAACCAATCTCAAGCTAAAAAAGCTCCAAAACACCAGAATTATTTAAAAAGAAAAAATTGAAGGAAAACATATCATCGGGAAAGAATAAAAAGCAGAAGACGTATTACTACGGTCTGAATAATGTCACAGTCCATTATTGATTAAAATGATTTTACCATGACATTTCATTCATCAGATTCCATTTCTCATTACACACAAACCCTTAATATTTATCAAGCTTACACAAGGCTTTTCTTCTCATCAAGCAATGCATTTCCTCTCTCCCCTTTAAAACTAGGTTATATTATGTTGAAGGGTCTACACTGTCTTTGAACTCTCTCCTTCTCACACTTGACCTCACTACCATCACTTTTTATCTCATTATAGTGAATGTTATTAAGTATTTATGTCTAACAAGGTGATTTCAATGGTTCATCCTTTTTAAACAATCCTGTGATCATTTTCTGTTAGCAGGAAATAAAGACATTTCATTAAATCAAGATCTATCTGCTACCACTCAGAATTAATATTCTTTCTAGTCAGGACATTTAAAACCTTCCCCATATATAATTGCAATGCATTTTTGATGGTTAAAGATGGAATTGTCCAGTCCTCAGACATCCAGCATGCACATGTATTTCAAAGAGTGATTTTAGATTTTTACAGAATGTAGGCTCAACACATTCTTTAAAAGAACAGGTTAACCCTGGAATGCATTATACTGTTATTATGGATGCCTAGGGAAAACAAAGAAAACTGCAGGTGCATAAGAAGTTTGCTCTAGATTAAACAAGTCTGTGTAATCACCCTTTTAAAATGTACTACATTGACATGTACTCCATATTAAGGCTTATTATTTCTGGAAAAATATGTGAAACTAATTAAAAAAAGAGATTACCTTGGCAGAAGTGGTGGTATGTAAAAGGTGATTCTGCATTCTGTATCAGTAAACCTTACCCAAAATCTCATAGTAAAAGTATGCACAATACAAGCAAAACCATGTAAAACCTCAGTTCTGATATATTGCAGCTCATGGAAAAGCCCGTATTCATTTCATTAACTTTTTGACCAAATTTCACAGGATTAACAATAAAACCATTTCACCTTATAGAGGTTATCTAGAAGACAAAGTGCTACCTACTCTTAACACTAAACACAGTCCTGCTTTATCTCCACATTATTATACACATCACTGGACTTTATCACTACAAACCAGTTGTGTTTGCAGAACTTCATCAAAAAACCTTCACTTTTTCTTTTCCTAAATAGACTGACAGGCTTATGATCCTCTCAATCTTAATCCTTAAAACAATTCACAGCTTGGAAATACTCCAGTATTTCCAAGTATTTCCAGTATATTCCAAATGCAATATACTGACTAGTAGAAAATCCATTGACCAAAGCAAAACAAACAACAGCATCACTATCTCCCCACCCCAAACCAAATAAAAACACACCCAGATTTCCAAAATTTCACCTGAATTATTTCAATGTTTAACAATCTGAGCTTTCAAAACCACCTTTTCTTTTATAAACATGCTTTTCTGTTTCAGAATATAAATATAAAAATGAAATAGGCTTTGTTTTCTTCTAATATTTTTCCAGCTGTTGCAAAGAACAAAATCAAGTTAAAATATTTATGCTTTTTTTTTAAAAATGTGAATCTATATATTTTTATGTGTTTTAGATTGAGAAATTAATATTTTTCCAATATCAGAAATTCTCATCACAATAAGTAATTTTAGACTTTGGCTTCAGGAACACAAAACAATTAATATGGTTTGATCATTTCCCATATAGGCTGAATCTTAAACTTTTAAGTTTCAGCACAGCTGGCCACTTTCTAAGGTTTCCTCCCCCCAAAAAATCATAGCTGGAGAATGATGAAGTATAATACAGCATACAGCAAGCACATGGCACATGTAAGCACATGTAAAAGATATTGCACAAGAATTTGACACTAACAGCTACATTACTTCCACTCCCAAGAACTAAAACAATCACTTGTAGGAAACTGGCCACAGTAAAGCAGTGGTCGATAAAAGCAATCATGCCAGTTAAATTGTAGCTGAAGTCAGTGGCACAATTATTTTTATTTTTAAAGCAGTGACATACCAGTGAAAACATTCCACTGAAGATGAAGAGTCTGGGAAGTATCTATAAAGCAGATCCATCTGGAAGAGCAGCTGAAATAGTGAACAGAATGAATTTCCCACTTTTAGGTGTCTTGCATAATTTCTTAACCCTTGCCCTTAGATTTCAACAGATCTCTTCAGTCTAAGACTTTCAGTATTTAGCTACCAGCTCTAGATAAATACCTGAAAAAAGGGGCCCAGTTGTCTGAGCTTCCTTAGACCCTACTTAAATAAAAACAAGCCATTTTCCCCACATACAGTACTTCTGTTCTGCTTAGTCTTTACCTTTCTCTTTGGCTGTCTTTTAGATTTCATCTGTTGATATTGCACTTTCTGCCTTCAAAATAGAAATTATTTGTGTGTTGGTGCATATTTATGAGTAACAGCAATGTGTAAGAACTCAAGCTGTGAGGAAGTCTTTACCCTGAGATCCCTGTGGTCCCTCAAAACTCTCCTCAGCTGTTGCAAACCCACAGGAGACCTATTTGTTTATGGAAGTATGCCAGGTGTTTCTCTTTCATAAATATTTAATTAATCAATCTTGTGAGGAAAAAATGCAGCCTGCACAACACTCCCGGTAATGAATATGTGTTAGCTGTCTCGATTTTTTCCCCTCAGAAGCTGATTAGTTATGTCATTTGTAAAAGAAAGCACATCCATTGTATTTCAAATGGGGGAGCAGAGCACAGTGGTTTTGGGGGAGAAGTTTGTACCAAATAAGACACAGAGAAAAGGGCCTAGTAAAAGCTATAGCTGTTCTGTTAGCAGAAAGGGATGTGGATTTGAAAAGATGTGTTTTCATTTTATCATGATAAAGAGTCAGTTCAAAGGGATGCACGAAACCCGCTCACTGGGGTATATCAGGTCACTTTACTGAGTCCTGCTATTATGGCCAGGCAGCCCCTCCTGAGATCTGAGAGCCTGTCCCCTCCTTTCACCCATGAGAACCCATGGATCACATCTCAGTGGGTGTTAGCAGCACTAAACATGGACTCATTTGTAAAGAAAAATAAAAGCATATCTGAGGGAATTCTGGATGCACTGATCGGCAATTAGATCTCAGTAAGTATATATTATCAAAGACTTTAAATTTCTTTACATTTTCTAGAAGCACAATTTCAACTGTGTGGTTAGGAATATAATACCTTGATGCAGGAAGACAAAGATACCACCAGACCACAATTCTGAAGGCCTAAGATTGATGCCTGACTCTGCATGGTAAAAATC
This sequence comes from Argya squamiceps, assembly GCA_037834095.1. NCBI lineage: Eukaryota > Metazoa > Chordata > Aves > Passeriformes > Leiothrichidae > Argya > Argya squamiceps. Next base: position 9,876,542 of record JBBMKD010000001.1, read on the forward strand.
TACTTAAATGGCAACAAAGAACTCTGTCACACATCTGCCATGCTCAGGGTTTGCCTGGGGTTGTGCAGAACTAAATTAAAGCTGCATAAATTTGCTCAAGCTTTAACTACACACAGGACTGAAAAATATGAAATAGTCAAAAGGAAATTTAAGGTCTGGTCAATGATAAACAATACCGTGACTATCACAAAGCAAAAGAAATCTCAAATGGTCCTTACTTTGTGTTTTACATCTTCTTTGGGCCTTTCTTCCTGGATAGCACACATTAGTTTTATAGATAACAAATATGAAAATAAAAATATAAGATATATAATTCTTTTGTTAAGGGAAGTTGTGTAGATGACACTGTAACAGGGGCTTAGTCCTTGGCAGTGTTTAGCACTGGCATCAGGGGTTTGGTACTTTTCTTTTTGAGCAACATCACACAGTCATAGTGTCTTACATTGGGACTGAAACACAAAAATGACAGCTGAAAACACAGTCACATAGTCAGTGTTACTGGGGCCAGGCTTTCACTTCTACAGACTATTACTTAGGAATTCATTACAAGAAAAACAACAACAAAACAAAACAAAAAAAGCAAAACACCACAAAGAAACAATGTATTTTGGATTTTGCAAAAGGAGGTATTTTAGCTGACCATCATATTTTTATACCAATTCTCACAGGGAGTAAGATAATAGTGACAAAAAAAGCTCTAAACTAAGGAAGGTTTAATTCCTGTACTTAGACATTTACTCATAAGCACAAGGTTTGTACTAATGATGGTGAACATTATTTAACTACTCTTAATAATATTTTAAGATCTGTGGTGGGGACTGAACTACTGCTGTCTGGTAACAACATATTTCAGCCCTGCTGCATGTTTTGCAGACATGGCTCAACATATGGGATTAATCTGGCTCCTGCTTAGGCCATTCTACTTGTAAAAACTTGAATCTAAAAACTTCTTGTTTCTGGATAGTTGCACAAAATTTACATCAATTCAGGCTGGGATTTCTCCTCACAACCTTTCAGTTGCATGAGGAAAAAAAAGTAAAATTTCTACTGTAATTTAAACATGACGAGTCAGTATATGAAATTTAGGAGTTCAACACTCATCCCTACAATAGCAGATTTCTCCTTTTCTGGATTCCTTGGTTTTACACACATGGTTCTTCTCCCTTCTTTGTTTTCTTGGCACATTTCCACTTTTAAATTGTAAATGAAAGAATACACATTTATTCTCCTTTTCTCTCCATTCAGAGCTCACAAAAAGTAAACATGTAGAGCCAAAGTTGTACACATGAAAACACAATCAGTCACAAAAAATACAGTTTTAAACAGTGTTAAATAATGAAATACGACAACAAAACTACTATTTCATAATTTCCTTCTGCTTTATAAAGTCAGTCAGTGTATGGTGCAAAACTCTGCCTTATATAACACAGATACCTATTAAAAAGACACGGTTGGCACTTTAAAGCACACTGCTCATTAGCTGATTTCAGTGTTTCCTCAAGTGATTATTTAAAGGACCATTGAATACAAAATGATGGTGGCAGAATAATATGAAGTAGCATAAAAAGCTTACAACTGGTGACATCTTAACTTGAAACACTTGACTGTAGGAAATATCTTACTTTTCATAATAAATGTTTCATAAATGTTTCTTGCATCTACACAACTCAAATAGAAATGCAAAATAAACCCCACAAAAATACCTTGCAAATTATCTCTACAAGCCCCTTTTCATTTGAAATATGTTTCACATTTTCACGCTTGTACTTCATGTAAAATATAAACAAATTAAACTTGTGCAGAGAAACTGCTTATACAATAATGAAAGGAGAAATCATGAATAAAAGGAGAAATCATAAATGAAACATCATCTAAAAAAATTAGAAGAAAAAGGCAGCCCCTCCCCCAAAATGGCTGTATGTAGAGCTTTATGGAATTGATATTATCTAAACTGATGGGTTCTCTTTAGGTTATCATGTTTCTAAGGACTTGTGAGAAATATTGGTTGAGACATTCTTGAAGAACTGCCCCAGAAACCTGAAATTTCCTTATTGTTTATGTATTGATTAGTATAGTATTCACTACACTCCTCCCCCCTGCATCTGTTCCAGAATATATTTGGAGTATAGTTTAGGCTAAACACAAGGCTGGCAGGCTTTTCCAGTGGCAGAGAAGGCAGTATTTAGCACTGAACAAATTCTCAGACAAAACGGGTACCTGTAGTGCTACAAACCTTCTAAGGCATTGTCAGTGTCACCAGAAAACCACAGGCATGTTTATGTTCATGTCTGACCATGTTAACTTGAAGGAGTCACCTAAGAATAGGAAAGGTTACTTGGTGGCATACAGGATCAGTTTCCTTGTTATTCCCTCTTTTACTTTATGCATCTTGACCTTTTCCAGCTACCCCAAGAGGAAACTAATGTGATCTCAAAGAAACATTCAGGCATTGGTATATCATTGCTCTGTAGCTGAACTGCACAAGGATTACAATATTTATGTGGCTGAGGTTTCTTAAGGGAACTTCTGTAGTGCAGTATGACTTTTGCAGAAATTTGTTAATATTGTTAACAGAAATATAGCCTGGGAATACTATATTAAAATATCAATTCCTTCTCAGAAAAGAATCAGATAAATATCTGTCCAACATTACTGCAGCAATAATTATAATCTCAAAGGGTGTAGTTGTGTTATCTAGCTCCCCAGTGGATAAATTACAAGGTCAGTTTTAGTGAGAGAACTTATCTGCTACTGAAAAATAACACAGTACTAGTTTTGATGCAGTGTGCCATTGCATTCTTATGCAATTGAGGTTTTGTTTCCACTTTTATCACTTCAGATAAAATTAAGACTTGACAAAGAAAAACACCATCATTGCCAGCGATGACATGCAAGAAATAAATATATGAAGAACAGGACAGATTGGGAAGGAGACTATATAAAACAGTGATATGATCAACAATGCATCCTACACACACACATATAGAGAACTCCTCAACAAAACAACCAACAAACAACACCAAAAAAAAAAAAGGAGGTAGATATATAATGAAATATTATGCTGATCTCTCATAAATCCCCTGGTAGATCATGCAGCCAATGGTGCCCCAGCTCCAGAAAGTCCTGTAGCGCCATTCATGAGAGCATCAGCAAATCTACTTTTCATTAGCAGAAGCAAACAAAGATCCTGGTGATAAGTGAGTCAGTCTTGGTGGTTCACTCCAGCCAAGAGCCTGAGGAAGTTGCTCCAGCTCCCAGCTTGTCCTGCTTGCATCCCAGTGGAGCTTGCCGGGACCTCTAGGCTTCATCCTAGCTCTAGTTGTTACTCTTAGAAGGGTAGAGAAAATGTAATGATCAGGGAAAATGCTAGAGGAACTTGACAGGGAGAAAGCTGGTTCCCTGGCAGTCATGGTGTGTGGTGACATTCTCTAGCATATGACAGATCAAATATAAGGAAAAGGCTTTCTCTCTGGCAGGACACTCTTTATTTCTTTTTTCCTCAGGACACCAACAAATGCTTCGACTATTGTCCCTCCACCCGAGGTCTATCCACTGCTCAGATGCTTTTCTTAAAGAAATGCAAGTTTTTAAGATACATTCTTGACCACACTGATATATATGAACACAAGTTCTAAGCCCCGTGTTTCTTTAAATATTTTCTCCCTGTGTTAAATGGGACTGACATTGCAAATTAATGGAGCTTGGACATGGATAGAGAGAAAGGACTGCATTCTGGCAGTCTTACACAGCTTATGTAAGATTCTTTCCTTGGAAAAGGGTCTCAACTGTTTTTAGGGAAAGGACAGGAAGGGTCACACATAAAGCTGGGTACACAAAATGCCAAGAAGAACCAATGGTTTCTTAGTGAAAAGCTCATGCCAGCCAGAACTGAGCAAACAAATCAGACAAATCCTTGTCTTTGCTGGAGTCACAGCAGAGTAAACTGTTCCCTGGATTACAGCTATCATTAGACAGCTCAGCTGGCCGGTGTTAGAACAAGTCACCAATGCTGGCTGCTTCTTAGGGCAAATCCTACTACGTGTGCTGGGCATAATGCTACAATGCAACAGAACTCACTTTAAATCTGTTTCTATGATTGACAATATTTCCTGCAATTCCCTGGTGTATGAGGGACCAAAACAGAAACCATGACATTCATAGTTTGGGAGGAAAGGCAAACCCATGGTGAATTGTATATTTCCACTAACGGACCTTACATGAGTATCCCTGCTTCATACCAACCCATTGCTTTATGTCACCTTGCACTCAATCTAACAAAAAAGAGATTTCTCTATAGTGGGGGAGTACAGAAAGTGGTAAAAATGGAAGAAATGCAGTATTGGGTGCCGCAATACAAGAAAGATACAGAGCTATCAGAGAGTATCCAAGGGAGGGCTACAAAGAGGGTGAAGGGACTTGAGGGAAAGCTTGTGAGGCGTGGTTGAGGTCACTTGGTCTGTGCGGCCTGGAGAAGAGGAGACTGAGGGGAGACCTCATTTTGGTCTTCAACACCATCAGGAGGGGAAATGGAGAGGCAGACACTGATCTCTTCTCTCTGGTGACCAGTGACAGGATCTGAAGCTGTGTTGTGGGAGGTTTGGGCTGGATATTAGTAAATGTTTCTTCCCCCAGAGGGTGGCTGGGCACTGAACAGCCTCTTCAGAAAGTGGTCACAGCATCAAACCTGACAGAGAAGTGTTTGGAGAACGCCATCAAGCACATGGTGGGATTCTTGGGGTATCCTCTGCAGGGCCAGGAACTGGACTTCAATGATCCATGTGGATCCCTTACAACTCAGGATAATCTATGATACCTTAATTTTCCTGTGAGTGTAACAGACACTGCCCAAAAAAGTCCCATCATACACAAAAAATGTGCTGTTAAAGAAGAAAATCAGCTGGACACTGTGGTCTACATTGCCATTGCTCTTCACCACTATCAAAAAAACTTATGCTCTAAAAATGATTGGTTTCAGAATCAATTTAACTTATTTTCAAATAAGCTTTTCTTTGTAACTGGAACATCAAAAATTTATCTTGTTTTATCAGGAAAAAGTTGATTTTTTTTTTCCCCCCAAAAGTTGATCAAATCTGACCAAATTCCTGGTACAGTAAGAACATTTAAACAAGGCTACAGTAAGAAAGCTAATGCAATAGAGTTATAGAATGGATATTTTTTTAATCTTTGTGAAAGATTAATGATACTTATAAAAAGCAAAGCTTACTGATCTGTTATATGACAGACAGCAGCAAATAAAAAAGCAGATTCAGGACTATTAACAAGTATAATTATATTCAGTCATTCCTTTTAAAATTGCTTAAAGCTCAGCTGGATTTAATATTTCCTTCAATCAACAACATGCAGGATGTGTGGAAGAATAAATTATGATTAAAATACAGACAATATGAAGCAAGGAGATGTAGACCATTAATTTAATTCATGACATTTTCAACACCACTTTTATGAAAGTCATGGATTTTATTCAAATGGACTTTACAGAGCTTTTGAAGTAAGCAGTCTTTGAAGTTCCTCCTTTATTTGTTGTTACACTTATCATGAAATGTCAAAGAAAAATGGTTTATTACTATCAGAGGTGCTTTATTACTCATTTTAGGGGGATTATCAAAATGAGACTCTCCATCCAAGGACAGATTTATCAGGTCATAAATTTTGCACATTATTTTGATAATAAAAATTGGCATTGTAATTATCCATTTCCCCCAGATACTTCCTCTGGAAGAACAAAAGCTGAAAAAACTCTCCCACCTTATGAAAGTTTGACTCAGCCTACACTCCTTTTTTCTGCATAATGAAGCAGGAAAATAAATTGCTAAATAGAAATTGTTAAAAATAAAGCTTGATATTCATATATTCAGTATCTATGAACTAGTCTCTGTTTTTATGTTTCAGTAAATTTAAAGAAACATTTTGAATTTTAACCTTGAATAAAGATTTTTCTTGCTTATTACCATTATTAGGAGGGTTTTGAATAAAGATTTTTCTTGCTTATTACCATTATTAGGAGGGTTTTGAACTGGTTTTAGAGTATGATAGCTGAGTCAATAAGGGTTGGTGAAAAATCTAGAAAAACTGTATCTTTCAGCAAAAATGATCCATTTCTAGAATGGTTTGGGAGAGGAAATATGGGAAGGAAATAAGATACCTCTATTGTTAGAAGGACGTTTCATTTCTCACTTTTGCCTCAATATCAAATGAGAAGGATCTAGAATTCTATAAATTTCCAAGGTTGATATATTATTATTAGGACAGAAAAACAAGGAAGGAATTTGAATCCTGTCAAAATTTTGAATCTCAACCCTCAGAAAATTTTGTGGGCAAGAAGAAAAAATACTATGATCTTTCTAGTCTTTGACAATTCAAGATATTTCTTTAAATAATGGCTCAATGAAAAACTGCTTACATCAGTCAAGTGCTTTATAAAAATCTACCACTGTTTTCAGTTATTCATATGAAAACTACATTGCATAAACCAATTTGAGAAAGTAGATATTCCACTCTCCTACACCAAATGGATGCCAGTCATTGTGAACCATAGATCCATGGCCTCTTTTGGCTCTAAATGAAAGAAACATTGAGGAGTTGTTTCTAATTAGGACATCATACATTAAATGCACTGCTGAAAGTCAGTCTTGCAGATTTACAAGGCCTTTCATACTGAGAATGATGACAAAGGTGCAGAAATGTGTTACAGTAAAACCAGTCCAGAGTACTTTTTAAATGGCCAGAAATTAAACCCTTCTGTAGGAAAATGTTCTGTCAAGACTTACCATGGAGTTGCAAAAGTCCCAGTGAAATCAAGAGAAATATTTTTGCCGTAGGGCTCTGCATGGAAAAACTCACCAAGTTGCCTTAATTAGATGTTTGAAAAACAAGCACAAGTATGTGTGAGCGAGTGTATGTGTATTCTGTGTTGTAAAACTCAGATCTTGATTTGAAGCAGGACTTTGATCTCCATAGTTTCAGATGGTTCATTATAAAGTCATAGCAAAATCTGGAAGGAAATTCTCCAAAAAAGACATAGTATGTATGCATTTTGGGTCCAAATCTATAACCTGCTTTATGTTTAGTGCTGATCTTCAGACAAACAATTCTCTTCTCATCACTGCCTGAAATTTCTCTGGGGAAGGGGAATAGGAAGAAAAACAAACATCCCAAATGTAAAGTCACAAAGCCCTCAAAAGACTTTCAGTTGAAACTTTAGCAAGCATGTTGTTGGCAAACATTTGCTTTTAGAAATATGCAAAAGTGATAGGTTTTGGTATATGGATTCTGAAGCTAAGAATTGACCTGAAATGTGAGTAAATGGAATTTTAGATCATGTTTGTTATCCACTAAATAATTCATTGTTCCATTTTATACATGCAGCCTTTAATTAACTTGCTGACTCAGACGCACGATACCACTAATCCATTCATTTCCCCAAGCCCACTGAAAAGTATAAAACATGTGTGGGCACAAGCAAAAGACTGGGAGATTATTAAGGAAGAATTTTTAATCAGAAAACCTCAGACAGCTGGATCCTCTTCTCCCAGCTATGAAGACCAGATTGAGGACTGATTGATAACACCTGTTGACTACTGGCTTTTTCCTGAAGCTGTTGAGTCATAAGCCTGTACAACTATGTTTTCCTGAAATACTGGTCACAATAGTGCAAACCAGTTAATAATAATTCTGAGTTAAGGTTTAAAGTAGCTTCATGTACCAAGCACCCAATTTCTGCCTGACTGGAAAATGTATTTAGTAAAATAGCCTTCAATGACAAGCAGAGCTTGGATAATTTATATTAAAATACATAAATCTATGTTTATATAAACAAATACATCTGAAGAGGATGTATTCTTGTTACAAACCAATTCTGCCTTAAATATCTGCAAACATATCCAGCCTCTTTTCTTAGAACAACATTTAACTACTTAATGTTCCATTTTGTCTTTACAGATGCCTTTGTACCTTCTTCTTCAGGGAAGAACAGATTTTTTCGCCAATGAAATAGAAGACAAAGGGCTTTCATTAGCATCTAACTATATGCTAACACCACATAAACATGATACACCAAGTGAAGCATTGGGAATAAAAAAAAAGAACTATTACAGCAGAACTCCAGTAGCTAATAATTTTCCTTTTCTCTGTTTCAGATAAGGTAGTAAATTTTGCTTGAAGACCTATTTTCACCATATTACACAGACCTAAATTTCATTCCAGCCTGTGTTACCTTTGCAAGGCTTTTAATAGAAATGTATCAATAACTGTTTTGTGTGGACAAACACCATAGGAGTGAGAGACAGACGTAATTCCTTCATTCCTCTCCCTTGATCCTAGTCTACATAATTAAGTATCAGACTACATAATCCCTTAGGTCCCTTCATTATTCCAGTCTATTTAATACCACCATATCACTCTGGGATAGGTTACAGTGCTCTTACAGGCCTTAAAATGTGTAGGTTAAAAGATTTACAAGGTAACTGAAGTTGTGACCTCCTTCCTGGGGGAAGGGAAGAGGCGTTAAAGGAAGGATAATTCAGAGAAATGTGACTTAAGTGCAGCACAAGAGCTACAACCCCTCAAGTTATTTAAACCTTTGTCTTTTTTCACATAGTCCCTGCTGGGTGAAATCTCCAGTTGGCCTAAAAGACTTAATCACCTCTGGCTGGATGAGTATTAGCAGTTCATTTGCATAAGTACTTGTCATTATCATTAAGTGTGTTTGCTTTCAGATATATTTAAGTCCACATTAACTCCTTGCTTGACATTAGGATCTCTCAGATTGGCAGTGGCTGCATTGTACTTCCTCTGAACAAGTCTCCTACTTAAGACATATCTAGGACAGCTGTATTCTTTAAATACTCATCAAAGGGAAACGATTCCATCTACTGCATGAAAAATTTAAGACACATAATTTCTGTACAAAGTCAAGACGTGGTCACAGAGAAATGAAAATAAAGGCTCTAAAGCACAAAACAGTGTAGCAAATGGGGTAGAGCAACCCAGTTGCCAGAACACCTCCCCCTGGGGCTCAGAAATCTGTAGTTGTAATCATAGCTCTCCACACACCACTGCAATAGGCAAATTTTAAATATCTGCAACTCTGTGTAAAGCCAAACCCTAGGGTTAAGCATCCAGTCACTGTGTAAGAGATGCAGCTTTACCAGAGACACTCTCGCAATTCCTCTGCCATACGTTCTGAGAAAACAGCTGGACATACTTGCTTCTGTTCTTCTTTGTGTTGGCTGCATGCACCCTATTACGGAAAAAAATTCTTTACTCTGAGGGGGATGAGGCCTTGGCACAGGTTTCCCAGAGAAGCTGTGGATGCCCCATCCCTGGAAGTGTTCAAGGCCAAATGGGATGGGGCTCTGAACAACGTGGGATAGTGGAAGGTGTCCCTGAGTATAGCAAAGGGCATGAAACAAAATCATCTTTAAGGTCCCTTCCAACCCAGCCCATCCTTTGATTCTGTGGACACTGTGAGGAGGTGACACGTCAGGAAGAAGAATCAAAGACCTCTCAGCAGAACCACAGAGCTGCTGCTTGGGGCTGGCAATCCCACCCTTCCTCAAAGTCTGAGCAACTCTGGTAATCCTGGGCATGGACCTTTTCAAGGATCTCTCTCCTTTTGTCCCAGGACATGAACATTTTGGACTTTCTAAGACAAAGACAACTACCCCTGTGAGGTGAGGGCACTGAGGCCTAGGGAATGCAAAATGCTCCACAAGATGGGGAGAGACATTATTTACCTGCTGGTTATGGTAAATAACCAAGAAGAGAAACCTGCCTCTAAGGCTTACTTTATGAACTTCTAGACATTTTAAATTGGTGAAAACAGACGCAAACTTGAGATCTAGAATGAAATTATGAACCTCTGATGAACATGAAAAATCTAATAAGCTAAAAATCACATCCCTTTCACTTGGTCTCCTTCAAGGCATATGAGTCCTGAGAGACTGTTTTTCTACTTAATTTTGGAGACCATCCATCTTGAAAAACTTATTACTCTGAAGAGAGCACATTTTCAGGAAGAGATGAGTTTTAACTAAAGGTAAATCCAAACTTTGGTGTTCCACTGCCTAGTAAGCAGACTAACAATTAAGCTACTGATACAGAGTTAAGGACTATGTAACAGTGGCTTTACTCTAAAAGTAGTTTAACAGTTTTAAAATAAAACATTTGAAAAATATTTAAAATAAATATCTTATAAACTTTTTTTTATAAGAGACTTCCTTCATCTGACATGTTCCAGGAATGTTCAGACTTTACTGGATGGGTATTTAGGTATGAATCTGTGCAGTTTCTGACTTAGTTTTGCAGAAACAGACTGGGTCAGCTCTAATCCTGCCATGTGACATTTAACTTATTAACTGACAAGAACTTAAAAGAAATCTAAAAGAGAGTTTCTCAGGAAGATTTGACAGCTCTAAACCTTTCGTCTCAACATCTGAGCGTTTTTTGGACCATAATTTTTACTTCAGATGTCAGATCCCCAGTTCATGTTTCCAAAATTACTGTTCACATCTCCTTGCTCTCCTCTGACAATGAACAGATTAGTGCAGAGTCTGTTCTTCTAATGTACACAAAGTAATATTTCAGAACATTTCCTCATACCTCCTTAAGCCGGTGGTAAAAATATTCCTTACTGATTCCTGAAAACCTGGGTTACAAAAACCCCTTCTGCTGCAGTGACAAAACATGTGGTAATGACAGCCTCAGGCTTCCCCATGAAAAAGTTAGGCTACAAACATCTTGAAAACCTTTCTTGCATTTTCATAGCATGAGACTTTAGGCAAAAAAACTAATATAATCTGCTGCTATATCAAACTAATGTATTATATATTCAGGTCACATTAAAAATTAATTTCTTACATATGGTATAAAATACACATTTTTACATCTATTATTTTTCTTGAGAATAACATGTGTGAACTTTATTTTGCATCTAACTTTATTTATATTTGTAGTAAACTATGTATAAACACATATTTTTGCACTCAGAATGGATGTTTTTAATAAAAGTTAGTCACAGGATTCTTAACTCATTGTTTTCTACAATCTCACTATTAGAAATCTTTTAGGAAAAGAGGAATCAAATCCCTTAATAATCTGTTGGGGTTTTTTTTAATATGTCCTGTGCTGAAACATTCATAACAGAAAATCAAGTTGGAGGGCAAAGGAAAACACACTCGTTTAGAAGTCTTAAACGGGTAAAGTAAACAAAGTGAATATCATTTGGTAGAAATTTACGAAATAGAATTATAATATTTGGAGGAGTTTTATCAGTGTCTTGGGTGCAACGTTATTTAGCAAGTTTTCATAGTTGTTTCCAAAATGGATTTGTACAGTCCTCACCTCATGCAATATTTTCCTACAAGCAGAAGCCTGAACTGCTGCTTACACTGATGCGCACTAGGTCATGCCTGCTTTCAACAATTCATATTAAATCCATGTTATCTCTGCGTGTACTTGTGATAAGCTTGTAAACCTGTAAACAACATTCATCAGTGTATTCACAGTTGAAATTAATTTTGCATCTTTTCCACTGGCCCTCTCTTTCAAGGGTCTTGTAGAAATAATTTCCTGATAACGTCGAAATGTCACCCATATTTCCAAATTTTAATGATAGTCACTTCACTTCCTGAAAATATCACAAAATACATTTTTTAAGCAATCAGGATTGAACATTTTTAAATCTGACAAGAATATGATGAAAAATAACCCTAGGACAGAAAAACTGTCATCCCTAACCAACTTTGGCAACTGAAGGACCATTGATATTTCTACTTCCATTCCTGTTCACAACACAAACAGACTTCTGAACTGAAGCCTGTGAAATACTGACACAAGAGCAGAACCTTCTGAAGCATTTCCTGCTTAGGGATTGCAAGCAACTAGTCAAAAGCATCAAATATAACTGTAAATGTGTGATACATAAAAGATTTCCCATTACACATAGTTTCTTTTCTATTTTAAAATAGACTACTGTAAATATGAAACACAGGCTTGTCAAACACAAGTCTACCTGAAAGACAGCATCATATTTGAAACCATGACTCTCAGAATGCAAGCCAGGTAGTTTTTATTTTTTCATAATTTAATTTATTTTATTTTACAGTTAAGAGATTTGGTCCTGGCACTAGTACAGAAACTCCCATTTGGGAGCCAGGCACTTTGCTCCATTGAGACAATTCTTGTTCTATCTCCTGCAGATGAGATTGATAAAGGACAGTGGTTACATCGAAAAAAATATATATGATCATAAGTATATTTTTCTTGAATAACACCTCAGCCTACAGTTCACTATACAGAGGTAAACAGTCTAAAACACAAAGCAGAAGACAGCGGAATATTACAGTACATTTTTTTCCTTATCTCTATAGTCATTAGCCTAAGTGTCTTGGAAAGGAAAACTATGAAGAGTATTAATTACCAATAGGTTTCTCCCCAGAATGCTTATGCACTTCAGTCTCCTCACATGTTAAGCTCTTCAGGATAATAATTATAAAACGCTATTTTCTAGACAACAATACTAAAACATAAATAAAAACAAAGCACCATTAAGTAAATGGGTTTTTACCTAATGACAGTTAACTCCAGTCATTAGGTAAACTATATTAATGCACGTCCCTCCTTATGTCAATAATTTAATATTCCCAAAATAATGTACAGAAACACAGATAAGGATTTAAGAAAATAGAAAGAAGAATTAATCTAATGCTCTCTTAGTCAATAAAGAGTCCTGTGAAGGCAGTTCCAGTTGTTACTCACAAAACACAAGGGAGATGGGCTGGGGTACTCAAGCATGGATTTCCAGAGGGAGAAGGGAGCTTTAGGTCGCCATAATTGGAATCACCAAGCACCACAAATCATAGTGACAACTGCCAAGTTTATGAATTAGGACCTGGAATTAAGTCTCACAAATTTGGATCTTGCTACCATTAAATATAAAATTTAGACTCCTAAGTACTGATGATATGGGCCTTTAGATATGTTTAGATTCATCAATGCTAATAACCTACGTGGTATAATTAATACCAGTAATGAAACAGGTCTGTAAACCTTTCCACGCTGTCTACAAAAAGTCTCAGAATAAATGAAAATTAATGTTGTGTTCCGTTTTTTGATGCACAGTGTGGCACGACAATGGCTTTTACTTTGTCTTCAGAAGTTCACTCCAAGATAACAGAGGATGGAATGGTCCTGCAGCTGTAAGTGACCACAGTTACTGTATTTACAGTGAGAGCTGTATTACAATAAATTTACAAAACCATTATACAGTTAACAAGAGAACAATGAACAGAAATGCCACGATGGTAGCTAATGCAGGACTGGGTAAGCTCCTGAAAACCTGGTTGCTCGGATGGGTGTAATCTTTCCTGACTAAACACTGGCTGATTGTCAAACATAGAGTGGTGGTGAATGGAGTTGCATCCACCTGGGATAAGTCAGCCATGGTATTCCTCAGGGCTGTTTTGGGAAATGCTGATTAATAGCTTTATCAATGCTCCAGTGCTCACTCAGTCACTATGCAGTTCGGGTGGGAATGTGGATCTGCTGAAGGGCAGGAAGGCCCTACAGAGGGATCTGCACAGGCTGGATCCATGGGCTGAGGTTCAACAAGGCCACATGCCTAGGCCTGCACTTGGGTCACAATAACCTCCTGCAGCCCTGCAGGATTGGGGCAGAGTGGCTGGAAGGTTGCTCATCAGGAAAGGACCTGGGGATGCAGCAGTGGCTGAACATGAGCCAGCAGTGCCCAGGTGACCAAAAAGGCCAATGGCACCTGGCCTGGACCAGCAGTGGTGTGGCAGCAAGTGATTGTCCCCTGTGCTGGGCACTGCTAAGGCCACACCTCAGTCCTGTGTCCAGCTCTGGGCTCCTCACTGCCAGAAAAACATTGAAGTCTGGAGCATGTCCAGAGAAGGAAGCAGAGCTGGGGAAGGGGCTGGAGCACAAGTCTGATGGGGAGAAGCTGAGGGAGCTGGGGGTGTTTAGTCTGGAGAAAATGAGGCTCAGGGAAGACCTTATTGCTGTCTAAAACTCCCTGAAAGGAAAGGTTAGCCTGGTGGGGACTGGGCTCTTCTCCCAGTTAAAAAGCTATCAAAGGAGAGGAAAAGGCCTCAGATTGCAACAAGGGATGTTTGGAATGGATATTAGGCAAAATTTCTACATGGAAAATATTGTAAAGCTGGTCTAGTGAACAGGCTGCCAGGAGAGTGGAGTCACCATCTCTGGAGGTGTTTTAAATGGATGCAGATGTGACACTGAGGGACACAGTTAAGTGGTGAACTTGATAGCACTGGGTTTATGATTGGACTTGATCTTAGAAGCATTTCTCAGCCTGAAAGATTCCATTCTGATCTTCATCCTATTCTAATCTAAGGGGAGAGATCATGTCACAGTTCCTGCAAATACCAATTTCTTTCTTTTTTACATAATTCAGAATACTCAAGCTTAAACTGAAATTTTGGTAGTTTTGTTGAGGGTCCCAAGAGAAAATGGTATGCACTGATCAGTAATATCAGTTTGCAAATTCTGACCCTTTCCTTTTGACCCACGGCGAAATGTTGTAAATGACCACACCAGGAAAACACTACTGAGAACCTGTACTTTTTGCTTCCACTTGAAAACTTTTGCAAAGGTGTGCAGTTCCTTGGGCCTCTTTAATTAAAAGGCTCTATTAATCATACTAACAATGTAACCTTCACTTTACCAGACCCCTGCATTTCAATAATTAGGTTTAATTGTTTGTCAACAACGTACCCTTTAGTATGCACTAAAGTACAAATAAATTTTCTTACACAGCAGGAACTTTTCCATTGCAATGTCATTAGGTCTTTTTAATTATTCTTTTAGGGTCATTTAATAGTCAGTGCAGCCAGAAGGCTACTTTTCATCCCTTTATTTGATGTCTCTGCATCATTTATGAGTATAAAATAGAGAATTAGCATATTGATGCCCAAGCATGATCTAAATAGATGTCTGTTTATTTTTATTCTTTCTTTAAAACAACTTTCATTTCTTTGTCTTCCATCCTTAGGTAAGTTCCAAATAATGCATGTCTTGGTAACCTTTCAGGTTCTCCATCCAGTAATTAAAGTTTTGTCTTTGAAAGCAAAGGAACATGCTGTGCAGAGTCGACACAGAGTGCAACCACCAGCTTTTAACACAAAAGGGAATGGCACCATATTGATCATAAAAGGTGGTTCTTTCACTCCTTTTTACTGGTGGAAAAAAAAACAACACAACATTAAGTTGTCTTCTGACCTACTTTTGACTTTCCCTTTGAAACTTGTAAATGAAGGAAGACTTAATTTCTCTGATGCAAAACAGACACTGTGATGTTTGAATCATAGGGACTGGGAGAATACATACAGGTGTGTATTAAAATTCAGAGAAACGTCCTTGTCTGGGAGCCTACATCTTCCACTTTCTTAGTGCTACATTTGCACTCAGCTCTGAATGTCAGATTTCCACAGCACAATGACACTTCAAAGCAGCACTTGTCTGTGCTCAAGTAATGTGATGGCAGAATTAAAGGGATGATCCACAATCTGGTGTAAACTAGAGCTCATTAAAAATAAGAACATTCTCCATAAATTTAAGGTGAAAAGATATCTTTTATCAGGCTTTGAAATTTGCATTAGCTGTGCAGGAAGGCAGCATCTGAGCTGTTAAGCAAGATGGCAGCTGTTTGGACATGCATGATAATGCTCTCTGACCTTGCTTCCACTAACACATGTGGGACCATGTGTACGGCCGTGCCTCCATCTCATGGCAATATTGAGAAAATAGCCCTACAAAAACTGGTAATCCTCACAAGAGGTGGTGGTAGAGAACTTAAAATTGCATCCAAGGTGATTGCCTCTGAGAGAAGTGGCTAAAGAAAACACAAAGGGAAAAGCAAATCTTGTGGTTCTGAGCAAGGCACAGCACCTATGGTTCAAGATGAAGTTATTGAAGCAATACTCTGAAATACTCCAGCTGCTGCTATCTTTAAAGAAGTCAGCAGACAAAAAATTCACGATAGTAAATTAAAATTCAAAGAATTTGAAGGACATGAGAATAAGGAATCTTGTTACAACTAAATTGAAATGAGCTAATTAGACAAGATCCTAGTAAAGAGCATGGAGTCTATCTGAAAATGGTACATTATAGGTTCAGGCTGCACTAGGTATTAACCACTAAAATCAGTCTACAAAAACCCACCACAAAAAATCAAACCCAAAAATTTAACCCAAAAAAATCTAATCCAAAGTAAAACCTAGAATAACCAAACATAGCACCTAGTAAGAAATGTTTCTGAATTAAGAGCTTCGAAATCAAAAGCAAGGAAAACAAAGAATGCATAGTATGGGGCATAGTATGGATTTCAAATCAAAGGCAGACCAAAAAGCTGTTGAGAAATAATTTGCTAAGCTCATAAAAAACACCTATAAAAGCCTGTTCTAATGCATTAGGAGCAGTAACCTGGCAAGGGCCTGTAAGGTTGAGAGATGACAGAAAAAAAATTAAATAACCTCTTTGTGCCCTTCACCACAGAAAAAGAAAGATATATTTTCATAATTACATCTTTCTTAATACAGGAAAATTTAAATAAATGGTCTCAAACAGAAGTGTCAATAAAAGTGGCTTTCGAAAAAATGGAAAACAAAATAACTAGTTCTATGGACTCAATGGTGCTCATTGACTGTTTCTAAGGGAACTTTAAAATACAGTTTTAGAACTCCTGTGTGATACATTTCATCACTTTTAAAACAGAATGGCTGAGTGATGAAAGCATCTCTGGAGATCACTTAGTGATCTGTGTCATATGCCTCAGTAAACTCCAGATAAACAGCATCCACTTCTCTGCCCTCATCCCCTAAGTCAGCTGCCTCAGTGTGGAAAGGTTGGGGAGGCATCAACTCATGCTGGTGGCTCCCAGTCCTTGAGCCTTAAGAAGGGCCCTGTGGTCACTAAAGCCAAATCATTGCTGTAAAGTTCAGCTGCCCATGGGGTGTTGACCTGGTAGGCCCATCCACTCCCCTCCTCAAGCCTTCCCTCAGGGACAGGGTGGAAGATCCAACCCCCAGCTCCCTTGCCCTACACCTTCTCCACCACATTGATCCCAGATGACATGCCTTGGGGGAACCATCCAAGGGCTGGATGCACCTTAGCCTTCTCTTGCCCATGTCCAGGCTCTGACATCTCAGCATGCAGCAATCATTCCTGGGCAGCAGCTCAGCTTGGCAGGGCCCTTCATCCTCTGCCTCAGGAAGTCTCCACTATGTTGCTCCATCCCTTCTCCCAGTGCTGCTCTGTGGCTCAGGTTCTTGGCTGGATGCAGGTCCTGGTGCCTCCTCTGCATCTCAGGTGCTGACCTGACCTTCCTTCTGTGGCCAAAGCCCTCCAGCCTTTACTGTCAGGGGTTGGATCCCTACTTCACAGCCCCATAAGCAGAAAACCTGCCTGCTCCCCTTGGGTATCCCTGGGGACTGAGACCCCCCCCCCCCCTTCTCTCTGGGGTCTCAGAGAAGCCCCATCTATCTCCTCCTCACGTGCAGTGTTGTGCCCCTCTTCCACAGCCCCTCTGCTTATTCCCTGTGCTAGAGTCAAAAAGAATGGGGAAGTAACAGAAGATCTTGAGCAGGGCTTTAGCAATGCCTGAACATTGTACATGTCCTAACTTCCATATCACAGAGATCAATAAAAAGCATTGGAAAAGATTACCCTTACTGGATGAAAAGATAAATTTTTTATATTAGGGACACAATAACCACCAGCTTTTATGGAAGAAAATAAATATTTTAAAATCTACTAGAATTCTTTGGGGAAAGTAATTGTGAGTAGATGAGTGTGATGAGTGCAATATAGAGCACATGGATTTCCATGTCACTTTTGACAAAGTCTCTCACTAAAAATTCCTCTAGAAAATAAGCTACAAAAGAGATAAGAGGTGTGACCAGGTCACGAACTAATAGAGGTTTAAGAATAAGAAACAAAATAGCCAGTATTTACTGTGAAGATAAGTTCACTACTGGAAGAGCCCTGCAGAGCTGTTATGTAAAGGTATTTTAATGTTCAGTATGTTCATAAATCTGTAAAGGAGGGTAGATATGGACAAGAACAAACTGGTTCTTATTAATGGTGGATTGACACTGAAATGGACTATCAAAAGTCACAAAATGTTCTCATGATTCCTAGGATGCCTAGTTAATATATTTTTAAATGCAATAGAAATATGATGCCTAGTTAATATATTTTTAAATGTAATAGAAATGTGCGAGGAAAACACCAAGTTTCCACCTCCCAAAAAAGAGGTTTTGAAGATCTTGTAGATATTTGGCCAAACTTATCAATTTAATGTTCAGCTGCAGTCTGAAGGAGAGTTAATATCAGGAGAACAGGGAACAAATAAAAAGTTCATACGTGGATTAATCTCTTAAGCCTATGACTTTTGAATGCTACACGTTGCTCTGGTAGCCCAATTAGGGGAAAAAAAAGGATACAGAACTAATACAAGAAATAGAAAGAAGGGCTAAATAAAAGGATAAAGAAGTTACAAAGTTTAAATATTTTAACACTTTTTGGAAAGAGGTAACTCTGGGGGAAAGACATGTCTGGTTACACTTGCATAATTTCAAAGAAACTGATAAAATTTATATGGTGAGTGAATGTGAAAGATTTTATCTTTTTATCTTCCTCAGGATGCAACAACTAGAGGAATCAACTTAAGTTATCACAGAGCAGTTTAGAAAAGAGCAAGTACAGGTTGGTGGGTTTTTTTGTTGGTTTTTTGTTTGTTCGTTTTTGTTTTTGTTTTGTTTTGGTTGGTTTTTTGTTTGGTTTTTTTTTTTTTGTTTTTTTTGTTTTTTGGGGTTTTTTTTGGCACAGGTTAGAAAAATAAGCCGTGGAACCTTTCAGCACAGGATGTATATGTCACTAAATGTGTTCAAAAGCAGTTAAGGGAATTCACAGAAAGTTTTGTGAATTATATAAAACACAAAGATGGACACCTAAGCTTCAAGTGTAAACCTCTGCTTCAGAAAAGGCTGTAGCTTCCAAAATCAGAAGGTTATGGCACAGGAAAAATCATTCTGTTTTTATATTCTTTCCCTAATCGTCTGCTAATGGCCACATGCAAGACAGAAGGATAACTGCACCTTCAGCTGGAGCCAGGATAGCTGTTTGCGTTTTCTTTAAAATTAGAAATGAACTATTTCCCTACAGTTTGAAATCCTTTATCATTCCTAAGTTCTCATTGAGATAGTTTATTATGAATTAGCTTGACAAATGAAGGGAATAGAGTTTAACAACAATTCTATGGGTAACAAGCACAGTTTAGGTACTTCTAAAGAGGAAAAACCCCCTACTTTTAATTAGTAGCAGCAGGAGAATTTAGATGTAAATTGTAGTCCATTTCTAATTTTTTTTCCTTAAGAACAAGTGGGAATTCAAAAAGCCAAACAATTGATTTATTCTGATCTTTACTTCTATTTGAAAACTATGAAACTCTCCTGGCAGCTTTCCATCCATCACTGAATTCCTAATTATCAAGGTGAACATTTAAATTTGCTTTATCTACTCTTTACCTTTAAAACAGCATTTTCTCCCTGGATTTCAGCTAAACACAGCTGGAAACTCTAGATAAACGCAGCCATTTCTGATGGAGACCAAAGTGTCTCTCAGATGTTCCCTCAAATGTGCTAAAAAAGCTACAAACTGAGTCACTTCCACAGTAATGGGATTAGAAATAGCCTGCAGGGAAGCATGTGCCAAATGGTGCCAGCAAGCAAGGATTATAACAAAAAACTGTGACATTATAAAAATACCTCAGAGTGAGGCTCTGGGTGGTAGAATTGTGACTTGCCAGCTCAAAAGAATGTGCCTCATTAAAATGACAGGAGAATGCTGGAGCAGTGATTTGTGCAGAAACGTGATCCTCCTGATAGCTCAGTGGCTAATTTTTTTCAAAAACCTTGTCACTTGACCATCAAATTCATAAATGTCAATTAAAGGAAAAAAAAAAGTGAGAGGGCATAATGGGGCAAAGAAGGGAGGGAGGGAAAATGGGAGGGAATGTTGGGGAAGGATAGTTTTAAAAACTTGGGGTTTCTTAAAGTTTCAGCCATAAGGCAAAAAATAAAAAACAAAACAACATAGCAATATACACAAAGATTAGGAGAACCACGCTTTTTAACCTTGTATTATGGAAAACACTTGAAGACAAAATGTTCAAATTAGTTCTTAGGTTTCCACAGAATTTAAAAGGCAATGAAAGCCCCTGCCTGATGAAGATTTAGAGGTTCTGAATTGTTTGTTTGATACATAAAGCCAAAGAACACTTCTTAGGTCACTGTTCCCCTAAGCCACCTTACCTATGAATTAAAGTGAATTAAAGCTATGTAAGAGTGTGACTCCCTCTTCAGAAAGGTTTGTATCCTGTAAAATGGCATTATTCCTACAACTTAAACTGTATGTGGCACTGAGGTCTTGAAATCTGAAAACTGTTCAGGCATCAAATTCTGCCTGAAAAAGTACTTGACACAATTCTTCACTGTGGAAAGGGAAAATTTACCAGCAGCTCCAGCAGCACAGTCTTTGGCTGAGCTACCCTTTTTCCACCTGGAAGAAGGCAGATTGGCTACTAATAGGAAAAAAAGCTGTCCCTTACCAGACACATATCTACATAGAAGCACTCAGCTCTGAAGTACCTGGGTCCAATCCTCCCCATCCTTGAACAGGAGAAAGGCTGAATAAAAAGAATATTTTCATTTTGGCAAACTCTTTTCCTTCCTGAAAACAGAGAGGATGTATCCTGGTTAATACCATCACATAAGATGAGAAAGAGGAAAGAGGAGAGGTACAACTGAAAAAAAAAACCAACCAAACAAGAATCCTAGCTCACACTAATGTGCTTTATGATATCCTTGTTGCATTTACATGAAAATTTCTGATATAGGATGACCAGTGTTCTTTTCTCACAAGTCACTATACTGTATTTCCTAAAAACTAAAAAAAAGAACTAAAAAAAAGGAATGACACTGTCTCATTTTTTTCTCTTCAGCTATAAAATTACTTTGAAACAAAATCTTCAGAGAATCCCAGAATCAGATAATCAGTGAAATCATCTAGTCCAACCTCCCTGCTCAAGATGGTCACCCAGAACCAGTGTTCCAGGACCATGTCTAGGTGGGTTTTGAACATCTCCAAGGGTGAAGTATCCACAAACTCTCTGGATGAGCTGTGCCAGTACTTTGTCAGCCTCACAAAGGAGGAATCTCCTGTGTTTCAGTGTGCTTATTGCCTAGTGATCCTGGGAGCCGCTGAAAACAGCCTGGGTCTGTCCACTCTGCACCCTCCTTTCAGGTATTTTCACACATTGATAAGCTCCCCACTGAGCCTTCTCTACTCCAGGCTGAACAGTCCCAGCTCCTTTCAGCTTTTCTTCCTACACAGAGGCTCCAGCCTCTTGATAGTTTTTGTGGCCTTTCCCTGCATATCCACATCTCCCTTGTGCTGGGGAGCTCAGCACTGGTCCCAGCACTCCAGATGTGTCTCAGCAGTGCCCAGTAGAGGGGAAGGATCACCCCCAAAACCTGCTGGCAACACTTTTTTTAATGCCACCCAGCACACCATTACCATACCTTGCTTTTTGGCAAGGGCACTTTGCTCACTGGTATCCTCTTTTGCAGTTTGCATCAGTAACAATATCAGGCAGTTCAGATTTTTTCAATCCTTATTGTCGTTGATTCAAATGAAACTTCAACCAAAAGTGATTGAATATAGAGTCAAAATGTAAACTTAAGTCTCTAAGATCTTAACAAGTAAACAATGTGGAACCTAAGCTGAGGTCAACAGGCAGCTAAGTATAAATTCATATAATTAATTTTCCATTCCTAGAATAGAGCTTGAACCTGCCAATGTATTTTGATTTGTTTTATTCTGTATAATTAAATAGAAATATTTATATAAATAAATAGTTATAGAAATAAATAATTTTAAAATATTCAAATATTCAAAATCTGGTTAATGTATGTTACAGCATTGTTTGTTTTTTTTTTTTTTTTTAATTTCTTTCGGGTTTTCTTTTCTTTTAGTTTATCTTACCAGCAAAGTCAAACTCAATTAGTGCTCTGGGAATTCAAAAAACTATTGAGACAAATAATTTTTTTCAAAATACTATATATGTTTACATAGAGACCACTCACTATACATTTAAAAAAAAATCTAAACAACAGCACCTTTTTAAAAAAAGTCTTTATTATTATTTTGCTTGTTTACTTGAAAATTTCAGTAAATAACATGGAATACTGTATATTCTATTTACCAACAAGTAAGTGCCCTAAAATTAAAATCAGGTCCTGTCCCTTTAGCTGCAGAGACACTTGTGCTACTCTATGTACAACTGAACTCCAGTTAAGTGCAGTTCCTTCAGAGAACATCCTCAGTGAACACACTGTGTTAAAGGCAGTCAACTGCATTAGTGCTCTGCTCCCATTCATTTCAAAGTCATCTGTTCCTTAATGTACTTTGTCTGAATATTTTATGAAATAGATGTCAGGCATCTTAACTGGCTTTAGTTCTCCCTGTTGTCCTGTGATTAAATACTTCCTCAGTAAACTACAAGGGGAAAGAAGCCTTTAAATTTATGATTGAGATAAAGAAATAAACTTTGAGGGTGAGTCACTTGCCACTCTTCTGTTCAGGTGCGTCAAGGCATATACTGTGCATTATTAGGTAGGAAATTCAAGGCACTGACTGACTTCAGCAGAGCTATGGCAGTTTATATCAGCCTCCCATGAAGGATGGCAAATAGTGATTTCACAAACATTTTATTTTGAAATATTCACAATTTTTATTTATGCCTATCCAGACCTTCTCATCCTCTGGTTGTAAAGCATCTAAAATTTTCTGTGTCTTATTTTTACATAATAAATATAAAGAAGTGGGTTTGTACTAAAAAAGGAGTATTTTTTTAACTTCACTGGTGTAAAAGGCATAAGAATCCTTGAAAAAGTTGTGATTAGCTCTGCAGATTCAGCATGCACAAGGTGGGGAATGGATGATGGGAAGAACCCTACACTGATTCCTGTATAAAAGCTTCCCTTATTTGCTAATATTCAAGGTCATCTAATTTTCCACAACAGTTATACCCCAAATTATTTTAGTTCCACATGACCTCTAGTCTTTCTGACTTTTGAGTCACCAAGTAAGTTACAGATCCTTTCCAAAATCAGGAGTAAACAAGAGGAAAAGCATTTAGAGGTCAGATGTGTCCTCTAACAGTACATTTAATATCTGTAGTTATCCCAAAATCCTAAGTCTTTTTTATCTGGCCATTCCTGACTGAGTGTTTGTACAGCAGCAAACACAACTCATCATAACTCATCTTGGCCATTCCAACACAGCCAGTACACTAAACTCTGTCAGTGAGTAACATCTTAAAAGCAATTCCCACTGACCTTTTGAAAAACACACTGAACCCCCTGATATGGTGGACAGCATCAACAAAATTACATTATAGAGCTCCTCTACAGGCATGAATATTAGGATATGTACATGTTAGAAGCCAGGCTGTCTCAAATGAGTGTGCAAGCAGGCACTTCTTTCTCTGCTGCAAAACAGCAGGACAGTTTTTTTGTCTTTTGAGTCAAGTCTACATGGAAACAAATACTAAATTTTAAGCTTTGCCATTTTTTGAGTCTTGCTAGGTCTACGAAAAGGAAATAATAACGCTATTGCAATGAAGGTAATGAAAACTCACAAGCGTCAATCCAGCAGTGCCAGTGCAGGACACCAGAGGATGTTATGTGTGTTGGAACCACTGAACATGCTGTGATTTGAAGGTCTGGCCTCTTTCTCTGCTATTGAACAGGTTGCTGAACCCCTGAAAGTTGAGTGCTCAGGAAATTATGTTAGCAGAGTTCTATAAAGGTCAAGGTAATACTATATTCCATTTTTCTTTTCTTCATGTTGAATGATGGATTAAGAGCTTCATTCTCTTTATAAGTTACAGGAAAAGGAAAAAAATATATGCTGGGTCAGATACTCCCTGACCTAAAAATGGCATTGCTTCAGTTGCCTGCTGTGAAGCCAGAGCACCATATACCACTTGATGAGGCAGTCCTACATATCTGTTATGATAAAATACAAAAATAATTGTGCAACTACTCCTTTGACATGGAAAATCTTTTCTTTGATCTATAATCCCAATTCAGTTAATAAAATTTGGTTACACTTATTTCCCATATAAATGTATTTCATATGTAAAATGTGATCAGTAGTTTTAATTAGGACTGTATGAAATTCTGATACATGGATATTTATCTCATGAATTGTCAAACTATAACTCCTAAGCAACATTCAGAATCCCACTAATAGCCAGCAAGTTGTTACATACAGGTGTAGAAAGGCACATAAACCAAGGATGTAGCGGGCTGTAACTGTGAAATATTGCTGCTTGTTTCTGCCTCACAGATTTTAGATTAGCCCTTGCTATCTAGAAGCACTGCTGAATAACATGCTACCACAAAGAACTAAGGATTGAATTCTTATTCTAAAAATTTATCCTGTATGGTAAATAATACATCGTCTCATCTCTCCTCTCTCCTTCTCTCTTTAATTTTTTAAGTATTATTTTATCTCTGCTTGCATATATATATATATATATAAATATCCAGATTCATAAACTAATTGAGGATGCAATCACAATAACATTAAATGAATAGAAAATTCACTATGACTTTCAGGATCTACGAACACAATAGCTCCTCTGCCACAGGTAGTTTATTCAGATAATAATAATAATAACAACAATAATAATAGCCACCCTAGAACCTCACCTGTGTTTTTTACAAATATAGGATACATTCCCGGCTCCCATAACACCACTGGCTCCTCAAACACCCTTCACGCCATACTTCTCAACTCCAATTTGAAGAAGTTCCCCTCCTGCTCTCCCTGGTTAAGCCTGCAGTGGTGGCAGTATAATTAGAGTTAGGGATTAGCATCATTTCTGGTACTACCCCTGCCCAAAGCTTGAGTGCCCTTTCTCTGCTGTAAACACCTTTAAGATGGGGAGTCAGGCCAAAGATCTGAAAATATCCTTGGGGAAAACGAGCGTGTATCATCTTGTCCACAGTAAAGTGAGAAGGTTATTCAGCTGTTGTTGTAGTCCTGAATCTGCTAAACTGCTCTTGGCATATGGAAACACATTAAGTTCATCCAGTCTGAAAGATTTCACGGATAATGGAGATATCAACTCAATTTTTAAAAGGGGGAACTCTAACCATATTTGAAATTGATAAATGGACATATCTAAATAGCAATCACTGGCAACAAACATCCAGGGTTTTCTCCCTCCCAGACCTGGGATTTTGAGTTTTAAAAATGCATAGTTTAAAAGAACCTTGGTGTAAAAATATTTTCATGTCTAGCTTAAACTGTTTATCAGAAATGTCACAAGCTCTGGTCATGACTAGCCAACACAAATATAAAGGTGGTGAATACTCCACTCTTTTTTTTCCTCTCAAGCACAGAGCACCAAAGCAAAAATCTAAAAATAAATTCTAGGTTTCAGGGTTTCATTTTAAATTTACTGTAACCTTAGCAAGCAGAGCTCTACGGTTATTAGAAAAAATTTTCACATCCCAGATGAGAGGAGCATGGCAGAGGTATGAGGTCTTGGAAATGCTGCCATTCACAGCCTCTCCACTGACTCCTGACAAACATGTTCGCAAAGTTTAGAATTCATCCACTATTTCATATGATGTTTGACAGGTTTCAGCCTCTTGCTTGATCCTGTAAATCAACTTGATCTGAGAAGCCTCATGTACATACAATTAAAACAGCTCCAATGGAGCTGCTGCTTTTTCATACTAAGTCTATGCAAATCCAAGATTTACCTAATAATTTTTGTAGTCTATAAATTGGCTAATATTGCTCAGTATTTGGGTGTCCTTATTTTTTTAGTCTTAGGATGAAGTTATACAAAAGTGCCACTAATGCCATGCTCTATTTTTCTTGGCAATAATTGAAAAAAACTATTGGGATTTCCGAATCTGTGGAGTGGGATTTTAAAAAGGTTGCAAAGACAACCTCTCATGCGGTGCAGAAAATAAACCAGCAAAGCATATAATTTTGCAGGTCAGAGGAAAATATATTCTTTATCTGCTCATTGATATTGATTAACTCTGTAGCAGTCATAAAGCATCTCAGAAGACCATGAAAAAAAGAAACATCATTCATACACTTTGTGAGACATTTATATTCACAAGCAAAAGTACTACGTATATACTTAAACAATCCATATCAAGATTAAAAAAAAAATGAAACAGCAACAAATCTTGTGTGAGAGTTAGCTTGTTTCCTGTCAATGCCTGAATACTACAAAATCAACAGAAATTTGTGCCAAGGGATTCCTATTGTGTCACACACTCGTGGCATATAACTTGTTTTAACATTACACTCTAAATTTCACCCTGGTTAAACCTGGATTACGCAAAAGTAACAAATTGGATTCCTCTAAGTGAAAAGGTCACTGGACTACATAGGTGTGCTTTTTTTCCTCCTTAGTAATAGTGTCATAGTCTTTTTAATGAAAACACTTTTGAAAGGAAAAGAAAAACAAAACAAAGCAACTCAAAACCCAGGATGTATGATGACAATTTTTAGAGAAGATAAGACACAATTTTGTCATGTTTATAAAATGAAGCAACACAAAAAAAAAAGAATTGGGTTTTTTTCCCCTGTTTTCAGCAAGGATTTTGTTACACAAGCAAGACAAAACTTCACACCTCCAGTTGTTCCTGGTAATTTTACTTATCCTTTTACGATTCCTAATTGTTTTCTCTGTGGATACTCTGTCAATGCATGCATTCACATGAGATGTTCTGTTTCAACATGAAAAAATTATAACACACTAAGCCTGCACTGTGAAGTTTCTGATATTATCTACAGCAATGGTATCGTTGGATTGCAGCAAAAGCCTTGTCAAAAAGTCATTAAAAGCACTGCCCATGCACTACAAATAGCACTAAAGAACTCCTGATCTAGTTTCAGCACAAACATGTTCTTCTAGCCTCTTAAAGTGTCACTTGACAACTAATCATATTCTGACCCGAGGACTATATTTAATTAGAGGACAGAGACACAAGAGCATTTGCAATATATGCATCCAGGCATTATGTCAGTAACCATTTCTCCTATGTTACAGTGTTCACAGTCCTGACAACATCACTTCCTAATGCGCTAATTAGAGCAGGGTGACTAAGAAAAATTATTTGCCTGCTCTAGCAAACAAAATAATTTATGAAACTCATCAAATAGTCATATATTCTTGAAAAATAAACTACTAAAATGGAGCTGTGTGTAAAGCAAGAAACAATGGAAGTTATGTAAAACAATTTATTTAGAAGTATAAATAGAGTGAAAATGATCCAGCTAGATAGTCTGATTATACGGTCTCTACTTCTTGCACATTTCTTAATTTTGAAAAATCAGCAATAATTGTAAAGTATTTGAGAGACATGAATGTTTCTGTTTCTTCTGGGTTTTACATTACCTGAATCAATACTTTGTGGAACCAAAATATTTATTTACATCAGCTGAGAATATGTTCCATAAGATAAAAATTTGCATCTAAGAATTTGTCTAGTATGATAAATTGTCTGACAGCAACTGTTCAGCATTTCTAGCTTTCTAAATTGAATTGTATACATATATATATGAATATATATGTAGTACAGAGTCAGCAGAGCAGTTCAGAGTTCCTGAAATATTATGAAACACCAGATTTTACTTCGTATCTATCATCCTGGTTCAATGGTTATTTAATTCTAATACGGTCCAATGTATTTCCATATTAAGTACCAGCCCTGCCAGTGTTACTCAGAAGTCACAGGGAATCTGCACTAATGAACAGCCTTCTGACAAGGGATCCTTCTGACAAGAGTCTCAGTGCTTTATAATTTAAATTCTACTGTTAAAGCAGTATGGGTACCCTGCTCAGCTGAATGTTTGTACCATGGCAAATGTAAGGCATCTCACTGATCCAAACAGGAAAAGCTAAAGCTTAACTTGCTATTATACATGGAAACCTAATAACCATTTTATTTTTTTTAGGGAACTGACTTCTAGTATATACATATGAGTGAGGAAAGAAGAAAAAGTTTTCTGGCAAAAAGAGCAGCATGATCACAGTTCTGGCTAGGACACAAGGCACGATTGCTTTCCTATTCTCAAGGCAGCTACTGGAGTTATGAGATCATTGCCCTGGCTTTAATTCATCTTTGTTAGGGACTCATATTTTCTTCTGTAGATGCCAGGCAGGTTCCTTACGGGGTTGCTGCTGTTTGGAGTGTGAGGATGAGGTGATCCAGCATGGCTGGTCAGGCACAGCAAGGACAGGGCACAGGGCAGTAGCTGCTCCTGGCTCGTTGCTCATACCAGGTGTGGGCTCCTAAACCAGAGCTCTTTGCTTACAACCTCCCTTGAAACGTGTAGCAGAAATAAGTCTGTTGCTCACCAGAGAGAGGCTTTACTCAGCTTACTTCATAATCCCCTGATTTTATTTCTGATAAGGCTTTAATTGCTGGCAGGTTTATAACCTTAATCTCCTCTATTTACCTCCCATGGCCTCCTTGAATGGCAATTTGCAGTATTTTATTTCAACTGGTACAAACTCCAGAAAGAAATCTGCCTTTTTTGTGCTGCTTGCATAAATATGGACTTCAAGGAGACAGCTCTGGTATTTGTATCAAATTATTCACAAACTAAAACTTGCTGTTTCTAGGGACTGCCTGTCGAAGAAAAAACTCTTCCACTCATCTTTTTGTTTTTAAAAAGGCAAAACTTTTCTTTCTTTTTTTTTATTTTTGCATAAAGGACTTTCAAAAGTATAACCAAAAATGAATGTTCCAAATAAATCCCCTTAGAAAGATAAAATGCAGGCTCTTCTGGGTTACTGCAAGATAGAAAATAATCTTAGCATCCATTTTTAAATCTTCCCATCATCAATCATCATCTCAATGCAGGCAGAGAACAAAGAAATACCCAAACCAATCAAAAAACCCCCAACAGGTATGCATGACAAACTTTAACTAAAGTTTTTGAAAACAAAACTTACTACTTGTAATGTATGCTCATAACTTAAGCTGTGACACTTAAAGTACCCTTAGAGATTTGCTTCAAAAAAACCACAAGACAGAAGACAATGAACCAGCAAGAACTATGCTAATCAAATTAAGAGAATATTTAAGAGTAAATAATGCAAAAAGGATTAAGCAGATGCAGGGAGGTTGAACATTATGATGTTTTTGTCGAGCTGGTATCACACAGCTATGTGTATCATAAAACTTAAGAGATATAAAAGACCAAGGAAATCAAGACTTACCTGCATGTACCATTTATGACTAATGATAAGTCTTAAGATGAAAGAAAAAATTGCAATGCTTTGGATGAGTTATTAGCTCTTTGTCTATGTACTTTATGGAAAATTAGGAACCAGAAATTTCTGCCAAAGGGTCAAAGGAAGAAATGATGAGGAAGTATCTAATGGAGTACAGGGAAAGCATTATTTTAGTAAAACACTTCAACCATAAGGGAACTGCTAGGACAAAGAAATGAATAAATGAACCAGGATCCTGTACTGAGAAAACATACATGGAATTCTTAAATTTTGATGCTGTGGTTCAAAGGCGTCTGCTCCATTATCCGTGTCTCAAAACCAAAATTCAAAGTACAAAGTTATTTCTATTGAAAATATAAACTAAGCCCCCAGTTTTCCAAACAACAAAGTCTACAGAGCTGTGTGGTAACAAAAATTACTAATAAAATTTAAAAAAACTTCATGCAGGTTCAAGAAGCCAGTCACAAACTCCAAAGGTGGGGGTCTTAACCTCAGCATTTTATAATTCATAGTGTCTTCACATCTAAATTCATAAACACTTTGAATAAGGACAGTTTCTTTGAAGTTAGGAGATGTTTCAGTTTTAATCCACCTTCTCTATATACGCACAGCTTTTATTTCACAGTGTCCTGGGTTGTAGAATAAGATATGCACCAAGTATTCTATCACCCTCTTCATCATCTGTTGAAACCAATTGTTGGAGCAGTGTTCTTCCAGGTTCCCCCTCCCTTT
>JBBMKD010000001.1:9911962-9937408 GCA_037834095.1 Argya squamiceps
TTGGCCGGCAGTGTCTCCTCTGATGGGACGAGGGGGAGAATTGCAGCTCAGGAGAGCTGGCCCTGCGCCAGGGGCCACAGCGGTCGGAGATCTGGCCCGGAGGGGGCAGAGAGAATCGAGAAGTTTTTTTTTCTGTAAACTGTCTATTTGGAGCTCAAGTGAGTTGATTCGGGTTGTTGGTGCGAGCCAGACTCTGAACTGAGGAGTCGCCCAGTGGGTGCGAACAAGAAGCTGGGCCGAACTGCGGACAGAATGCTTTAGATGGCCAGGGGTGGAGGAGGGTCAGCGGCGATCCTGATCCTAGGCATGTTGCCAGCTGCTTTGGAGTTTCAGTGCAGCGTGGCCTTGGAGAGGCTTGAGAGACTAAGCAAAAACATTAACCCTTTTCTCTCCTCCATGGAAAATAAAGTGATGCAAAAGACAACATTAAAACAAAGTCAGCAAAAAAACTGATAAAAATTCTTGGAAGATGGGATTGAAGAAGTAGACATTTCTGGCCGAACTCCTCTAAATGCCAATTATAAAGAAATAGACTGTCATAATGCTATTTTGGGGGGATGCAAGTTTCTAGCTGAAGAGTTGTTTTGACTAGAGTATGTCCCCGACTCCTAAGAAAGAATAAAAAGGTTTCTGTTTCTTTTGAAATAGAGACAGTTTTAGAGATAAATAAGAACCCTTGTTTAGTCCTAAAAAGGCATCCTTAAAATAAGTACCCCAAACATGTGGAAGCCCATAAGCAGCATAAAAAATAGTATATGAGTGAGAGCCACCAAGCCTTTCTTGTAGCGTTTGTCTCCATAAAACTCTCTAGAAAAACTTCTCTCCCCGTGATGCAAAATTGTGTTTCAAAGTTACAGCTAACCAAAAATCATCGTTTTCTCTCAGTGTTAAGTGAGAAAGTGAACAGTTTGTAGTATGAAAAGAAGTTAGTTTTCATTTCTTTCATTTAGTTTTTTTTCTAATGTGTGTTAATAAAACTGTTTGTTCACTTCAAGTTAAACCTGTTAATGCCTTTTTCTCCCAAAAATCCTATCTCCCAAAAAATAAACCACTACACTTGATTTAGCGAACGTAAAACCACAACACCCCCCCAGATAAATATTGAGTATGGTGGCAGTAAAACTTGATAGAATAAAATAAGAAACAGTAGAACAGCTACTTTGAAGCAAACAGGATGATGAGTGTTAGGACCACATATATATCTGCCAAAGATAGAGGAGAAGTGGTGGTGAATCCAATTAACACACTTGAAAAAAAGCGATGTTCTGAAAAAGGCCAAGACTAACTTTCTCAGCTCCGTGTGTGTAAGAGTCAAACTGATTGCAGCTGTACTGGAAGAAAAACCCAACAATGACAAAAAAACCCTTATGCAAATGTCTAAAAGTGGCTTGTAAGCCTGAGTCTGAGAACCATGTGTTGAAGTATCACGATGAATTTGTAACTTTATTATGATCAGAAGACAGAATGAGAAAATTAGATTACTCTTTTAAAATATATTGAAGTGCAAGGAATTACATCTCATGCATTCTGAGAGACACTCTTTGGTTACCTCATTTATGCATTCTTGCTAGTTCATGGTATCCCCCTTCCTGCTTGGCTGTCTGGGGACCTGCTCAGGTTTCACACTGAAGGATCAATTCACACACCAATGAAATACCCCTGCTTCTTGGGGGGAGGATGACATCTGTTAAATAGCACCCCACAACACTCCACAACAGTTTATAGCATCAAATGCAGAACAATTATGAATTTAATTAGAATCAGAGTGGGATTTTAATGAGAAAAAATGCAATTATCCATGATGAAAATAGAGGGCTAGGCTGCTTTATACTCACCCTGAGTTCCCTTACTACATAAGTATTTCCAAGGATTTTATTACCAGCAAGGGGGTATGACCTGCCCCATAGCAGTTAAAGACCCAACCTCTCATTTACCATAAAAAAGCTATGTTCTCTTTGTGCCACCAGCATGTTACAGAGATTAACAAGCTTCACACTCAAACACCATCAGCTTGAGCAGATCTTTCACTTTTTTTCCCCCCTCTGATACTGCATATACCCATTCCTCACGTGTTTAGTTGAATGGGCTACATCTCATCAGCA
This sequence comes from Argya squamiceps, assembly GCA_037834095.1. Lineage (NCBI taxonomy): Eukaryota > Metazoa > Chordata > Aves > Passeriformes > Leiothrichidae > Argya > Argya squamiceps. Next base: position 9,914,065 of record JBBMKD010000001.1, read on the forward strand.
GAATGGCACATGGATTTGGATATAAAATGATAAATGATGTTGGCCTGGAACATAACTAATCCTCTAAAACACCATAGATCAGTCAGATCTCTGAGTGCCTGTGACACAGGTCTACAAGAGGGAGAGGTTTAATGTCTGTACACAAAATAATAACTAGCTGTAGGAGAGGGAAATAAATTAATTTTATTTTCTCCTATAGTGCTGTAGGTGATTGCCTGCATAACTGCTTGTGAATAACTATGAATCACTGTAATATTATGACAATTGTTTATAAAGTTGACAACAGAGAAATAATGGTATTGCCATATTGATAAATATTAGTTTATCTAATTGCAAGCTGGCATTAAAATCTAATTGGAAACAGTTTGAACCAAGATATAAGAAGGGTTTTTGTATGTGAAGGAGAAACTATTTTATCAACACATAAAAGGGAAAAGATCTGTCTTAATTTAATGGCATAGAAATCCTCTGTCCTACAAGATATTAAGTCTTGGGTAACCAGAGCTACTTTCCTCCTTCAGAAATGCTCCTTCAATGTATTGGATCTACTTATTACAATAAAATTGCCAGTATAAGGAGCAGTAGGAGCAAAATAAAATATATGAAACTTGGATAAACTCTGGGAGTCAATATATGTATATATAAAAGGGCCAAAGCTAAGTAACAAGGCTAGAAAACTGCATTGCACTACAGTGGCCATTTTGCCTCTTTCACGTTTTTTGAGGCACAAACTCAGAATAACCAATGTTTCCATGAAGAATAAAAAAATAAGGCTGTAAGGCTCTGAAACAGTGTGTTAGCATTCACTTCCCAAAGCCTGAAAGGCAACTGCCTAACCATTCCCTCTGGCTGCAGGAATGCTTGGCAATTACAAAAGAAGAATGATGGTTGCTACTCTTCCTCCTCTTGGAAAAAGGATACACCAGCCAAAGGGCAACAATATTTTTAAATTCTATGCCACACTTTCCCCTCGTACCCATGATTTAATCTGTAGTACTCAAGCACTCCAATATAACTCTAAAATATCATTTTATGGAAGAGGAAATGGCTAGATGCACAGTAATGCACACTTGGTCAGAGTTGTCATGGAATCCATGTTAAAATTCATACTTGGAAAATATCATAAACCATAAAAAATGAATACAGAATGTTGTTTATCACTCTTATATTTGCCTGTTAGTGAGCAAAAGTGAAATTTGCATAATGACATCCACAGCTTTCTCTATGATGTTAAGCTTTTCAGATTTTCTTTCTTAGGCTATAGGAAGATTTGCCTTGAATAATATTTGCTTGTTTTTCTTAAATTTATTTTGGTTATGGTCAAGGGGTAAATTCAATATTATCACCCCTTTATAAAGACCTGTCATGATAGTTCACCTAAAAATGTCAAACAATAAAAAGGACAATAAATAATGTCAACCTTTCCAGCTACAGGTTATTTTGATCCTTATTGTGATAATGAAAAATATAAACAAATGTAGATTGTCTTTCTACATTTCAACAAACAGTTGTGGAATTACTTCATCATGTTGCAGGACTCTGATCACACTTGACCGAGTCCTCTGGACTTAAGTTAAATTTTCTGTCTAGTATCATATAAAAATAAATACATGTCCAAGCAGTCTGATGGTAGGATATATATGTTTTATGAAAAAGGAAATAAAACGTACAAGGCAGTCTCTTTTAGCTCTTAGGGAAAGCTGAACCCTACAGTGGTGTTCCTGCTTTGCTGGTGTACCTGCCAAGCCAAATTTTATTTTCTTCTGATATTTCCCAAAATAGTATCTCTTAGAGCAAACTGATCTAGCTTCCTTTCCTCCACCTAAGAGATATAAAATACTCATCCTATCTTACAGAAATGGTAGTAATGCCATGACCCAATCCAGCATGAGCAAAACTATAATATATCCATTTCTGATGTTGAATAATACAGACTTTCCCTAGCTGCTGTGGGAAATCTTACACTGCTGTGCTTATCTTACACATAAAGATACAAATAAATTCTTACTGAGTTAATAGTATTTTTTGTAGATCACTGAATGTGACATGATCAAAAGAAATCCAGAAACCTACATGCTCTTTTTCTGAAGGAGAATAAAACTCAATGACATTCCAAAACATTTAGCACCAAGTAGCTTCCAGGAAAAGATGAATTAATGTTAGACCAGACTGGCAGCCTGCAGACATTAATTGTCTGTGTTAACTTATCCACATGGCTTCAGTTTTTGTCCTGCCAATGTATAAGCTGGGAAAGATTAAAATAAGATCACTGACCTCATTCAAACAACACCTTACTTTATACATGTGAGCAAGCAAAATATATACATATTTTTTTAATTCAGTAATAATTCTCTTAGCCCCACCCCACATTGTTCTTTTGAATTTCTGGAAGATACTCTGCATAATTTTCCTCTTCCTTCCCAAGAGGACCAGGAGCAGCACCTCCACAATGCCCTTACCAAAATGTCACCTCCTGAGACTTCCAGGACAATTTTACAGAAGCAGTAAATCCAGAAAACAGTTCTGTCTGATCAACCTCAGGTGTAAACAAGCTTTCAGGCCTTCAAGGTTCATTCATCACTGGTTTCAAAGGATCCTTGCCTGGAGAGAGCACAGGCAGGGCAGCCAGCCTTAAAAACTAAGGGAGAGCAAGAGAGAATTATCCATAATACAAAATACTCCTTGGGATAGGCTAGGGAAGCAACCAGAATATAACGACAGTGAGTTAAGGGTGAAGAAAAGGAGGGGTAAAATGTCTTTAGAGGAGAAAACTACAGCAATTCCAAACACGCAAAGCACTCCTTTTGGTGATAAGGAAGAAAGTGATAAAAGAAACTGTATGCTGTATGTTGGCAAGCTCCCTAAAGTCACTAGCTCCTGAACATTCAATTACTATGCTTACTCTTAGTGCCAGATAGCACTCATCTGAAAAGAAAGGCTAAGGAAAAACAAAAGGAAAGAATTTTGGCACTAAGACACTCTCCAAATGCGAGAATTGCAGCTTAGAAAATGAAGCACTTGGATTAAGTTTTTTCAATAAGGCCTCGGTCGTTGCATTTGAATGTGAAGTGAAATCAAAGTCAGAAGATTTGTTATGGGTCAGCAAGAAGGAAGGAAAGGGGGTGGGAGTAGGGCTTTGTGCCCAGAACATTTTTAAAAGCATGATCGTCTTTCTAAGAACATGGGTTATTAACAGAAGGCAAAGAAAGGCATGGCTTAAACAACGATTTTAGAGGAAATCCTACAAACACAGATAATTATATACTTGATTTAGTTCTTGAAGCTGCATTTTTAGTAGTCTTATTATTCTAAAGTACAATACATCATCAGATACTTTTCACAGTATAGTCATTTAATGTCTCCAAATTATAGCCTGCAAGCCAGAACTGGGGATTTGGTCTAAGTAACAGAGTGGTAACTGCAGGAAATGTTGTGATGGATGTCAAGCCTTACAAGGTTCACTTTGCTGAACTAGAGTACACCAAGAGAGATGTTGTTACAGTTCTAAAAGTTTAATCTGTCCACCTCCTACTGTTTGGATGTGAACAACCTTTTGAATTTCATGATAATAATAGGATTGATTTTTTTTCTCCCTTTGTTTTCCTCCCTTTCTCCCCTCTTTTTTTTTTCTTTAACAAAGCCTGGGTACCAGGTGGATGGCATGTTATTTTCTTAGAAATGGAGTTGGCCAAAGATTCAATAAAGACCTGGTGGAATGTTTTAATCAGCTGATCTTGGGTCTCCAGTTACAGAGGAGGTAATATTTCTAGTTGTTCTTACAGCTCATTCCTTTATTAGGAATTTCTCTCTATGTTATGCTAGTCTTAAAGTTAGTATTTGGCTGCAGGCTGAATCAACCCCACATCTCAGACTCTCTAAATAATGCACAACCTATGTATTCTTAGCCCTGAAATGTCACCATGTCTGTAAGAGACAAAGGTTTACTTGACAGAGAACAAGTTGCCTTTAAAGAGGGCCAAGGACAGAGACAGGAGCTACTGCAGCTCACCCAGGATGCAACAAAACCTTCAGAGAAAAGATAGTGAACCAACAAGATTTTTCTCACACAAAAAAAAATAAATGAACACAAACACAGAAAGCTTCTCTCAAAAATACATGTGGCTTCTGATGACAAAAACAATGTAGGAAGGAGGAATTTGCTCTTGCCAGAAGCAGGAGGCTGCAATATCTGATCAGGAGATTTCTGCAAACCCACAAGGATCTAGGTATGTTTCCCTTCTTCCTCTTTCACAAAAACTGGGCACAATTTTAAAAGGTTTCTAACCCAAATGCAGAAACAAAATTCTTCCACATCCACCCCAAAACCCCCACCAAACTGTTGAATCCAGCAAAGTGGCAGTTAAACAAAGATGTTGAATGAGAAACCTGGAAAGGGAAGATGAAGAAAACTGCCCTGGAAATAGAAAGGATCCCAGTTCTTATATACTAAGTAGAAGCAAACAGCTTGAGTCCCTTCTGCTCACTGCAGTAGGAATGTCACACCAAGCACTAATGACTGCTCTGCACTACAAGAGAATGTCTCTGGGATGTGGCATTTCAAGTGTCAACTACAGCACTGCAGACATTCAGGCTTTGCCCTCAAAATATAAAATTGCTGGTACAATTACTGTGTTTTTAACGTTCCCTGTGAAGAAAAATGAAAGGCAACTATTTACATCCGTGGCTTTTCACCTGTTAATGTCCCATCATGTAATTTGCTTGCTTATCATTGGCTTGTGCTGAAGCTGCTAGGAGCTTGTGGATGAGATCATGCTGGAGCAAGCACACTGCAGAAGGGCCACAGCCTGTGGAGGAGCCATGAAAATTGCAGGAAGAATGAGAAATGAGAAGTGGGCAGAGAGAAATCATTGCCCACTGCCTGGAGTCCTTGTAGGCTCAGTGGAGGGACTGGCAGTAATCTCTCTCTAACAAGGTTGTGAAGTAATGAAGTAGATACTGGAAAGGAAGGAGGAAATGAGTCTCGAGTGAAGTGGATGCTGTAAATGTAGGGGGAAAGGTGTTGCAATATTTGTCTCCTTTGTTTCCCAATACTGGAATAGGTAATAAAAGATTTATGCTAATTGGCAAAAACAATTAAGGTAAATTCCCCCAACTCAAATCAGTTTTGGCTGCTGGAGTACTTTGTAGGTGATTTCTTAGTCTATATTTTGACCCATGAGTTTTCCTGCTCCCATTCCTCCTGTGTTCTCCCACGTCCCTCTGGGAGGCACAGTCAGTGGCTGGTTGCATGGGTGCTTCATTAGCTGGGGCAAATCCACCCTGGATATCAGTCATGGACCTGTGCTGTGGTCCAAAATATCAGCTGGCTGGCTCAGCCTTTAGTTCAAATGCTTCCATCACTCTGGTAAGGAGGCACTGGACTGCTCCAGCAACTTGCTTTTACAGGAGGAGAAAGCAGTAACATATTTAAGAGTAAGGGAAAGTTTTCACAAGTAAATCTTTGCTGTGTTAACACAATACCATTAATTTCAACAATCCTCTTATACTACTCGAAATCAAAGTTAACTTGTTTTATCCTTTAGCTGTCATTGCAAGAGATTTTGTTTGAATAATGTGGCTTTTTCGCTCCAGTCAAGCATTTCATTTGGTTTTATCCTGCTGAAAAGCTAAACTCCTGTGTTTCTGACAACTGTCTGGCTTCAAGAGTGCAAAGTGGAATTTAAGCAGAGATAAACAGGAAGACCAGAAGTAAGCAGGGCTCAAACCATATCCACCTACAAAAGCTAATAATATGGAGGGAAAAAAAATGTGTCTGTGACTTCAAACCTAGCTTAAAAGCCAGTAAATTTTAGAAAGGAGAATGTTTAGAAGGAAAGAACTTTGGGTAGGTGTGAGCTGAACAAAACAAAGTAATAACAAATAACAACTCATTTTAGTTTTGGGAGTGAGTATACTGATGGCTCTTTCAGATTCTTTGCCAGAGTCTACAAACTCCCAAAGGAGGCAGACTCCTGGCAAAAAGAATCTTCAACTCCTCCTCTTGTGTTGCTGGGTGGAAACTCTGGGAAAATATATTCATTCATTTCTTAAAAACAGTACTCTGTTCAGAGAAAACAAGAGAAATGACAACAGTCATTTTCAGAATACCTCCCACATTCTGACAGATAAGTTTTCCAGAAAAATATTATGATTATTTAAATATTTTCTGGAATTTCTGACCTTATTACAGACAACAAATTTATTCACCAGTCACACTGAAATTTTGCTGTATTGTATTTCCAGTCTTTTGATTTTAGCACATGATCACACCACAGAGGCTCTAGAAATAATATTCTTTTACATTCTTATTTGGTATTCTGCTCTTATGACACTAAATAATCTTAGCATGTACAGTTTGTTCACATCAAATGGAGCCAGTTTCACTCAGACTGGGGACACCAGTAGTTCAATAAAAATAAGTGATGTTTCTTCACCAATCCAACCCCCCCACACAGTGCTCAGAAAAAACAGAGTTAAATAATGATGATCAGCCTGTAGGGTGCTGAAATACTCTTTTTTTTAAATCAGCATTTTGTGTTCCATTGAGTGATGGAAGTGTTTGTCTCAACCAAACTGCATCCCACAAACCAAGCCTTTTATTTGCCTTTTTTTTTTTTAATTTGAGACATAAAGAGACATAAATACCTATCCCTCAACACTCAGCCTGCTACGCTCCACAAAGCATAATAGAATGAAAATTTCAAGAATGAAAGGCAAAAGGGCAGGGCTGGCTCAGACCAACTACATTGCACCATTAGAGGAGAATTCCCAAATTTTCAGAGGACTGTGTGGGAAGCTGCTTTTAAAACCAGTTCAACACTGTCCAAGTTCACAAGATGCAAACTAATTTCTTTTGCAGCTTTGGCACCGTTAAGTGTTTGTCATGACATATTTGGGTGACATCTGCATTGTTCACCCTAAAAGCAAAAATTCTACATCCCAGCACTAATCTCATGGACTGTGAGGACTAAGAACTCAATCTGCTTGACACAGCAGGGAAAAAAAAAAAACATCAAAACAGCTCAGTCTACCAAATTTTCTAAACTAAGAAACTGCATTTGAGCTGTATTACTAATCACATCTACTTTTATTAAACTTGAAATCCTGTAGGCACTGGAGGCAGTGGTATGTGAAGTTTTAAAATCTGCCCAGAGATTGTCTGATGGAAAAGCAACACTCAGAAAACCAGCGAATTTTAGCTTAAATTATGCAACAGGAATTTAACTGAACTGAGCTATCAAACCTCCTTTTTTACATAAAACTTTCATGTTACTAAGTTTCATGTTTTTTATTTTCAAGGATAACATGTTATAAAAATAGATGAACTGAGACAAAAAATGGTACTTTGAAAAGTTTTCTCTTTATTTTATTCAAAAGTCAAAGGTAATTCTACTGAGATTCCAGAGATAACTGTCCTGGATGCAGAGTTGTGCTCTGCTTTCCACTACAATTGAGAGATTTCTGGATATCCCTAGGTCACAAGTACTCTGGATAACTGAAGTCAATAAGGTGCAATTCAACAACAGCAAATGCATGAAGTACTATTCTTAGGAAAGACAAAGTTAAATACAAAATACAAATACAAAAGGACTAAAATGGGAACAGGGAGCTTTCTTGCAGAAAAAAAGTCTGGACAAATGGCAGATCTATTAGGAACCCTCGATGCAATGTTTGGGGAAGAGGGGGAAGGATTTCTGTTAGGTCATATTGATAGGAGTGGTTTGGGCAACATGCTGAGGTGGTGATCCATTGGTGAGACCTTAGCAAGAGGAGGGTGTGAGTTTCTAGCATTCCCTCAGGAAAGCTGGAAAAAGCCAGTCCAGAGAACAGATAGATATATTTATCTATATATCAAAGAATGATAAATTGTTTAGAAAACATGATGCACAAAAAGGATTAAAGATTAAGGTTGTTTAGTCTAGGAAACAGTATATTTAGAGGAAAAACAAAACCGTTCTGAGACAACTAAAATTATTTTCCATATGGACAAGGAGGAAGTTAGGAAGCAATTGACTTGATCTGCACATAGGTAAGAGAACTCACTCTTTAGCTATGTCTAGGAAATGGTTGTCAAGAAAGGGGTTTGAGAATCTTTGAAGAGTTTAGGACCAAAAGTTAGTGTTGATATCAAGATACAAGATACCAGCATTGCCACTGACTTGCCTCCTTGACCAATGAATTGCAGAACTCTCAATATCCAGCAATGCTTTCCCCTAATTCTCTAACAAATTGCTGTATTTTTTGCACTGGTCTCACTCATTTTTTTGTTGAGAAGGTGAAAAGCATGACCTGATTACCAGGAATTCCTGAGTGCTGGCTTCCAAGTCTGCATTGAGTTTGGATAGGGTAGAGATGCTGTCTCAGAATCCAACCCTGAGCTTTGTTACCCAGCACAAAGGCAAAGCTATTCCACTCTCCTGCTTACAGCTGCAAGCAAGACCCAAATTCAGCCCTCTCAACACTAAGTAATTGGCTGTGAATTCAGATGAGGAAGTGGCTTGCTCACAATGGTCTGATTCTGGCAAAACCACCTTCCTGCTACTCCAGATTTATTTTTTTTAATTTAATTTTTTTTCTCCTGAGGGAAATTCATAAAAAACCCACTGAATTATGTAAAGGCCTCCTGGAAATGTTTAACTACAAATCATAAAACCCAAAATAGAAAAAAAAAAGTGTGTGTGTGGGGGACCCCTCCAACAAAATACAAAGCATGGGCTGGGATTCAGGTGTGATTTTCTTTCTTTATAAACATAAAAATGTTGTTGGCACGTGCATGCACAAATCATGGGTAAATTGCTGTTAATAATGAAATGCTCAGCAAAAGTACAACGGTTCCAGTAAATGTCAGATCACATCTGCTCTAATTAAAAATTAACCGTATCATTAAAGTTATATTACTAGTTAATTTCTGAAAATGTTTAATTATTAGAGAGTTATCCCTCCAGCTTCCAGGGAAAGAATTAGAAATATTGCACTTTAAAGGTTTAAGAGGCATATATTTAAAGGTATTTGGGAGATATATGGGCTTTGATTATTATACTATAAAGTCAATAAAACAAACCTTGTGTCATGGCAGATTTTACCCACTCCTTGGAAGTGTCTTGAAACAGATTCTTTTTTTTCCCACTTTCTAGGGGAACTGAGACTGAAGGAAAGATGCCACTTATGACAGCAGCAAATCTGGCCCAGAGCCTTTCTTGAGAGGAGCCTTGTCTTTGGCTTCATCCTCCTCCACATTGTGTGTCAGCTCTGGCACCAGCTCAGTGTGACAAGCCACTTTTAAATGAGAAATTATTAACACAGCCAGAATAACCTGAATTTAGCCTAATTACCTGATCTCAGATGCTTTCAGATTTAAGTTACGTGAGGTTTCGGTTTGTTATGCCTGCCTGTAGTTTACCTTGAGTGATTCTCAAATCTGCAAAGGCCAAAGCCAGAGGCATTAGAGGCAAGAACTTATGGGTGTCACTGTGAGCTCTGCTGTCTCATTTCCCATAAACATTCCTCTAACAGCTCTCCAATCCATGATATGGGGTCTTTTTTCCAAAAGACTTCCATATCAGCAGATGCAATATGATCATTGAGTCAGAGCAACCTTAATCCAAGTCAATCATGCCTTTTTACAGCCAGGCAGGTATTTTAATAAAATTTTACTTGGATATCTGTACAAATACATTCAAGAAGTTAATTGCCTAATTTAATGCACATAGTAAACAGACATTACTTGCAACTGACAGCACCAGGTGGACTGAACATTTCTCATTCAAACCAGACACACAGCATAAAACTGAAATACAGAAATAAACGTAAGAGCAGAGATAGTGCAGAGGAAAAAATGTGTCTTAATTATGGGGTGTCCACTTTCTGTAACAGATTGTCATTTTAAATAACCCCATCTTCATCAACCTGCCAACTTGCTTGGGAAACAAACCAGCAGCTGCACACCCAGAGCTCTGCTTTTCAGGCATACAGGTGTCCTTGTTTGCATGCCGTAGTTATCCTGTGGTTCACTCTGGTGTCAGGCTTTATATTCCTCCTTTTTTGGAGGAATATAAAAAATCCTCACTGCCCAGAAAGAAAATATCCTGTCTGCTGTCAAGAATAACTGCAGCCTCAGGTCAAAGGAATAGAGGATCTTTTAAACAACATCCAATCCAGCTATGCAGCTGGTACTGTACTGGCTGGGATGTTGCTTTTGAGGTGCAGTGGAAGAAGAAAATCAGGTCCTAAGGTTGTGTGTGGAGAAGGTAACAGCCCCTTCTAAGCATCACCAAAATGCCTAGGGAGGCTGAGACATGCATGTTAATATGGGGGATCAGTAAAACAATAACCACAAGGAAACCATCGGTAAGGATAACAGGGATTACCCATAGCTAAACAAAGACCAGGAACTATTTACTATAAAGGCTGTAGAAACAGATACCACCTGGAAACAGAGATAAACCACCATGACCTGAAATATTTTTAAAGCCTCAGAACTCAGCTTAGTCCAACCCACAGAAATAGCTCAGCAAATGTTTAAATTCAAGGATGGCAGTTGGATTGCTGCCATAAATCTCACATATCTCTTAGAGACGGGGGGAAAAAAAAGTGTTGGATAACTTGAAATAATAAGCCTAGATTTACATGAGCTCACCTAGAAAACAAGATTACCTCAAGATTGGAGACTTAAACAGGTCATCCTCTGAGATACAGTTGGAAAACAAACTTTCATTTGGTCTTGTTAAAAGTGAACAGCATGTTTTGCTGGAGTTCCTATAAAGATGTTTTGGTTCAGGAACCAAAACAGAAGTGGCTTATAGAAATCTACTCTTCATTATTTGTCCTAGTTAGATTTTGAAAAAACACAGTTAGCTTTCTTTATAGCAAATGAAATTATAAGTACTTGAAGAACAAAAAAATCAATTCATTTTCAAAAATAATTACAATAAAATAAAAATGTTCTTAGTAAAAATCAATGACCAAATATTCCTTGAAGCACTACATGCAGCTAAATTAATAGATTTTTAAGGCATAAAATTAAAGCTTCATAATCTGAGAGTCATTCGCATGTTTGACAGACTTTTCTAATTTAATGGAGATAAATATGAGTTTTGAAGAAAAAGTCTCTAATATTTTCAAGTCCATAATCAATAAAACTTCTGATAGAAGTTACTCTGGTGCTTGGGTCCATCTTTTCACAAATTAAATGAGCACTCTGCTGAAGGAAGTGAGATGCATGGGCACTTTCTGGACAATCTTGAGTAGGTAACACAGGTGACACAGGGAGTAAATTGAAAAGCTTTACTAAAGATCCCCTTGGAGGACACGGGTTTGTACATGGAATAAGCTGAGGATGCAAAATAGGTATAGCAAATAGAACTATGCTGGGAGAACAATGCCCATGAAGTAACACACTTCTAAAAGTGCAAAGAAGAAGCAGATGTCAATTTCAACAGAAAAGTGAAGGGAACATAAAGAGAAAAGAAGGGTAGAGCAACAATTTTGAATGGATTTGTCAACTGTTTTAGAGACAGAGAAAAAAATCAGAATGGCTTGATTCAAAAAGCTGATATTCTGGAAAAATGTAATCCTGTATCTAGATGAGGACTTCTGCTCTAGCACGAGTATTTAAGTTTGTACAAGAGAGTAAAGAATGAGGTCAGCTTGGCATGTTCAGTAGAAATCTGTCTCGTAGGCAGACTCTGCAGTTTGGAGAAAGCTATTCTGAACCTACTTTAGTTTAAAACTCAACTTTAATCCCCTTGTTTCTAAGACAAGACTCAAACTGTCTTATTTCACTTCTAATCCAAACCCCAGAGCTGTTCAGCCACTATGAAAAGCACAAGAAAAAGGCTAATTTGCATTTAGGTTTCCCTGCCTACCTGCCATGGTGGTTATGAAACATTCACATGCGCACACACACATGTACAGATACCCTCTGTGTATACACAGGCATATGGGCTCTGTGTCTCTGCAGCTGTGCACACACACACACACACACATCTCTCAGGAATACTCTGTGTGCTTAAAAACGCCTGTGCAGTTCATTTTTTTTGGTTCCTTAGCTACCCTGAAAGCTATTTTTTCCTTATTTAAAATTTTACTTGGAATCCAAGTCCACCATAAAAAGTGAAGTGTTACTATAAAGTGATCATTTGGGAATTTTTCCTATGTCTTTTGAGGACTTTTTTTTTTTTTACTATTTGATTAACTTGTAATTTTATTTGACTTGAAAATAAATATTTGCCTAAATCTGAAAATTAAAAAAAATATATTTTATAATTGAAATCCATCATTTATTCTGCACATTTTCTTCACAAGAGCAGTGACTTGCTGGAAATCACTAGCCTAAAAGGGATCCTGTATCAGGCCAAAATTAGAGCAACCATGATATCCATCATGGTTGATAGCTAAAGATTGGGTTCTAGAGGTTAAATATTGCTTGCCATGCCCTTGGTGGGAAGGAAGAAACAAAAAGGAGCAGCAAAAATATTCTCTTCTATTTGTTCAGTTTATACAGTATTGCATTTTCAGACTGGAAATTATGGAGAAAAATACTGGGTTTACTGAACATATGATTTAACTACAGGCAATATTAATGAAATACAGCAAAACGCTTTGAGGGGCTTTTTTTTTTTTTTTTTCTTCGGCATAATGGGGCACAATGCTATTTGAACAAAATCAATGTGTTAAATATGGCTCCCACCCTTTCAGAATGTATAGCCAACCCCACAGATCCTCCTCCCCTGTCATGTGCTGGGATAAAATTAAGAGAAAATTTAAGTACCTTTCTAGATAAAACCACTCTGTCCTCTGTAAATATAAATTTATTTTAACAAAGGCTTCTTTCAGTAATATAAATAATGATAAAAGTAATGGAGTTGCCAATGTTGACTTGGTTCAATATCTGGGACAAGTATTCCCTTAGGTAAAGCCAGTAAGCCTCCTGAAGTCAGCTATTACATTATTAATCCTATCACTCCTGAAATGCTTTATTCCATTTATTACCTGTGTCAGCACGCAGCCCACCTTCACACCTCAAACTGGTGATCCAGCATCAGGCATTTCCTAATGGTGTTTAAGTGCAAGGGATTTAGTTTGCTTTACTTAGCCTGTCAGAGTCTTCTACACAATTTCCTATCCTCAGCTGCTGAAAACCCTTCCATATGGCTTGGAGAATAAAATGTTATCTTTGCGCTTCCCAATATGCCACTTACAAATATCTTGGTTTAAAGTTGTAGCTTCTGAAGAAGTTTATTTTTTTAAAGAAGCCTGACTTTATGTAAAATCTCTTTTTCTGGAGCAACATCCCCCCTTGTCTGCTGAGGATACCAAACTGAGACTGAATGTGGCCTGAGAAAAGGTGGTTTGTTCTCAAATTTTCTATCTAGTTTTCTTTTTCTTATACAGGCCTAGGGGAATTTCTTTTATAAACTTAAGGCAAACAGGTGTTTTGCATTAAGCATGGCTTTGGGTAGTGCTCTATGACTCTTTCTAGCTAGTAATTAACAGGAACAAATCCATTCCTTTAGGGGAAGATTTAATAGGTGAGCCACTCTATGCAGCATCTGCTGCCAGTCCCATGACAGAAAAGCTGAGAGAATTTGGTTTGCTTATACTGGAAAAGAGAAGGCTTAGAAATGACCCAATTGTTGCCTTCCAGCTCCTGAAGGGAGCCCACAAGAAAGATGGAGAGAGACTATTTACAAGTGCCTGGAGTGACAGGTCAGGGGGAATGGCCTCAAATTGACAGAGAGTGGGTTTGTAGATTTAGATTAGAGATAAAAAAAATACTGTGGAAGTGGTGAGGCCCTGGCACAGGTTGCCCAGAGAAAATGTGGGTGCCTCATCCCTGGAAGAGTTCAAGGTTAGATGAACTAAGGTTAGTTCAGGTTAGATGGGGCTCTGAGCAGCCAGAGGGTTGGAATGAGATGATCTTTAGGGTCTCTTCCAACCCAAACCATTCTGTGAAACCTTGCTTGATTCTCCCTCCATGCAGCTCTCTTCCTGAGAAAAAGGACAAGTGTTTGAGGCCAGTGAGGTGATCTGTAATCTCCTTCCTTGTGATAACATTGGTTCACCATCCAATGGTTATGGAGGGGTTTATGACAGAGTTATTGTGCCAGGGGATCACTGTGAGCAGAAGCCACCATGAGTGCATTCACTCTCTTCCTTTGTTCTGCTTAACTGCAGCCTCACCACATGATATATTTTATAAACTGTACTTCAATGAGAATCACAAATGGGTGGCAAATGACAGTAATTATTTTGTGGTAGTCATTAAACTCTTAGCCATAAAGGAAGTGGTGAGACAATGAGATGTTGTCAAAGAAAGTATGTGGATGCACACTCCTGTGAAACATGCGAATAGGAATGTTCAGCAAAAAAACAGTGTTTGGTTTAATAAACTCATTTATGATTTGCAGGCAAAACTTCTGCTCCCCAAATGTGCAAGAACAGAATGTCTACAGACATTATTTGGCTTCGAAAAATGAAAGGTTTAAGATAATGCCAGCAGGGACTGTACTTATCATGGTATTTTTGTTTTTGCAGAAATTTACTAGTCCTAATATGCATCCTGTGCAGGTTTGAAGCAGAGGATAAATTTGGTCAAAATGAGACTTTCTCAAATCTGTTACAGTGGCAAAATTGAAATTAAAGTGGGTTTGCAACTAGTTCATTTGGCATTCAAGGTGGAATATTTTATTACAATTCCAATTATGTTTCAAGGTTTAAAATACTGTTAAAATATGCTAATTGAGACATTCAAGATGACAAAAGTTTCAATTGTGAAATCTGCTCTTTCTCTGAAAACTACTTAGAGTAAAGCAATATTTGGTTTATCCTGATGTGGCTTTAGGTAATTCATATCAAAAGCTAAATTAAATGTCAATAATCCTTAAGGAGCCTATCTTAGTCACACTTTTTTAATCAAGGTTTCCAATGTGATCTTAAGGTCCATTTGTTCCCAGAATATAATGAGAATTGTACAAATCTCATGCATTGCCAGACAGAGTTCAACACAGGGGTTTCATTTATGCTTATTTCAGCTACATTTTAAATGTTTCATATTGAAGTTTTGATTCCAACAAAAGCTGTAGAAGAAATAAGGGACTGCAAGCCAATGGATTTTTAATTGTAGCTTTCAGAAAAACAAAAAAAGAAAACATCATTAAAACATCTCACAAGGTAAAAAACAGTCAAATCAGTCTCCATAGTTTAAAATATTTGATTTTAAATATCTAGATTTAATAAAAATTTGTAGAAAATATTTTAATTTAAAACATTTTTTACAAAAATGGCAGAAAGGCAAATGCAGATTTTATTACCAAAAATGTAAATCAGTTAATGATCAATGTTTTAAATAGAATATCCCTATCAGATGATGATTCATTAGGGCTGTCTCAGTGAAGGAGGTTATTGATAATTTGATACCTCATATCCACTGTCCTAATCATTATTGTCAGAAAGTCTATTAAAGACCATAGGTCGTGGATCTAAAATTAAGTATGCCACAAAAAAAAATATTGAGCAAGGGAAAAGGACAGACATTCTTACAGATTAAGATTCGCACTGAAATGCATTGTATCAATTAACTTTGCTAAATTATTGTTTGATAAAATAAAGCTACCATCTCCAGTGAAACATTTCTCATTTAAAATGAACCAGAGGGAGAAGTTGAAATATGAAAACACATGAATATAAGTTGGAATATAAAACCACAACTCTGACTGTTTTTTCATCCTGTTATATGGGGATCTGCCTTCAAAATGCATTTCTATTACAGATTATGCTGGAGTACTCAACAAAGTAATAGAATACACTGTTGGGCTTTTTTTCTCTTTTACTCTTGAAGCATTCTAGTTTTTGAACAACTCCACTGACTTTTCTCAGTATTCTGCTAAATGAGAAGTTGAGAAATATGTGGGTGGCTGCGCTCATATACCTCGCTTAATCCAACTAGGTTAAAGGCAAAATGAGAGTGTTACCATTTTCTTTTAAACAAAATAAAACAGAGAAACAATACAAGTATGATGTCTTTTGTTGTCTATTAAGACCAAGATGGTGAAGAAAAGAAAATCATGCTTAAATCCAGACTAAAACAGAGATTGACCACATCATTTTTATATTTCAGCCATTAACCTATATCACTTAAAAAGCCCCCTTAGACTGGGACTCAAACTCACAGCATATTGTTTTCCACAAGATAAACTCACAGACAATGTTTTTCTATCAGTGCTGCTATGACAGCTTTTTTACTGGGCTTTTCCTGTAGATTCCTTTTGGCTCTGAGCCTCCTCTCTTTCCTTCTCTCTACTATTCTGTTTCCTGATTTCAACATTCAGAAAGAGATCTGAGCCCTTCTCTCACTCACCAGTGAGGTCCTTTGGAAAACCCTGGATGGGGCCTGGCCAGAGAGAACAGGGACACTAAGCCAGGCTTGGCCAGGCTGTGACCACTGTGCCCCTTGTGAGGCTGAGGGGGCGACAGCACCAACCTGGCATTTTCACACGACAGCCCTGAGCTTCTACATCAGCATATACAGATTACAGATGTCACACAGGCTCATGGCTGGCATTAAAGACAGCAGCTGCTCTCTGAGTGTAGGCATGAACTAATTCTGTCTTTGAAGGGAACTGTGACAAGTTTCAACCAAAAAAGAGGCTTAACCACAAAAATTCAAACAAGATCTAATGTATTGCAGCATACGACACTGTCTAAAGTGTGTCATAGCTCTCTGGTTTTCTGTTTGGTAAAAGGAAATAGCCCAAGTGCCTGCCAAAACCCAAAGGTGATGGGAGTTGTGGGTGCAGAGAGGAAGAAGCACAGGGAGATTCAAGCACATGCTGAAGAAAGAGCTGGAGAAGTTGAAGTAGTGGGAAAACCAACATTTTCCCCTTGAATAACAGTGATGAAATCAAGTCTGTGTGACTGGACTCACATCCTGGGGGCTGACATCACATCTCCAGCTTGTGTGACTCTGTACTGGAGCCATCAGATGCCACAGTTTGGGCAACTATTGCTATCACCATTTGGGTAAGGAGCTATGAGCTATAAGATCAGGAAATTTCCATTTGAGCCCCACAGAGTCAGTTTTGCAGAGGTCTGGGTGCTACCAGGTGGTGATGGCAGGAGCTGAACTCCACAGACACTGTGGGTCTGGGGCATGTTACAAACCCACAGGGCAGAGTGTTCAGCTGAGGCTGGACCAACATGTGCAAATCATGCAATGTTCAACATTGTTCGTTTTTTTTTCTACTACTAATGAGATTTATGAGCACTTTAGAAACTAGTCTGGTCTCTGCTGTTTCCTCCCACAAAGGTTTATATCCTTCAACAGGATGGTTGCCTCCAGCACTGGTTCGGGAATGCCAGCTGTAATCAAAGACTTGGAGAAAATACATTCAATGTCTTATTCAGGTTGACAAGTGGTGTCCTACCTTGGGAATGTCTATAAGCCTAATAGGTGTAGCTTTCCATTTGGATTTCCGTGATGCATCATGTAATATTAGCTTTCTTCTTGCATGTTTTTGAGAACTATGTTTATGATAAGGATGTGGTAATCTTGTATTGAAATCATAATAAAATGTCACACTAATTTATTCACTGGGAATATTTTGCCAGCTTCTTGTATTAATTCCCCTCAAGTCTAATTTAGATGCTTGTTGTCTGTGCATTCCACATCTGTCTGTATTAATATTTGTGCAAGTGTCTGAACAAATTAAGACATTTTACAGCATTTAAACATCCCAAAGATCTTACATTTTCTGTGAATGTGGAGAGGTTGTACTATAATCTATGGACATTTTCCCATTAATCTCTGAACTGTTTTGGCAGCTACTGCCTAAAAGCAGCAGCTACCTGGCAAGGACAGAATACCTGTCAGGCCATGAAGGGTGCTTGCATTCACTGGAGAGATAAATGGGAGCACTGAAATAGAGTTAAGCCCAGAGAAGGAAGCTCGTCCTCAGACAGACTTGCCAAGCCTATTTCATTATAGCTTATAGCTTTCACAGTGGCTTAGTGAATGCTGTTAAGTATTCTGTCAAAGCAAACTTACTTTTCCAGACAAGTAGCTCTGCAAAGCCCTAAGGTGCCACTGCTAATGCTTGAACTTGTTTGCAGTAGTGGTTTTTTTGGATAAGGCATACAGGTACTCTATTAAATAGTCCAAGGTTTCTTAAAATGTGTCTTCTAATACAAAACACCCAGGAAGGTTTTTAATTTTTTTTTACCTTTTCTGTCCAGCTGTAATGCAAAGACAGATTATTTCTTAAGGTCTGTCGTTCATAAAGAAGCACTTTTCCCATGTACTGTGAGCGCAGAAAAGCATAGGTCTTTCAAGTTCCTGTGGTTGTTATAATGTTGTTCTAAAGAATCTTAATTCATACTCATCACTGGGGACACATATCATGGAAGGCCTTTCTGCAACTTAAGCTGCAACTCTTTTAATGTCTAGAACACATGATTATGGTGCTTAAGCTTCTTTGAGAAGAAAAACAAAAAACAAAATGAGAAGACTGGTTTAACAATATAATTTCAGATTTTGTGTGCCTACTTATTTAAAATACTCTTTTAGGTTCTTACCTAGTCACTTAAAATATGTGATATTCATTAACTAATTCCTGCTCAAGCCAGAAGATCCAATCAATCACAGCCTGATTAGGAAAAAAGTAATCAGTTGAAATAAAGAATCTTAAAACTTAAAGGAAATTTAACAAATATTTTCTTACAGAGAAGGGAGAAAAATGAATACAGAATCCATGACTATTTAAAATTGTGTATTGTATCTTTTCTTTTTTTTAACAAATTATTAAAATTTGACATTAAATAAAGAAACTTTCCAACTTTATTATACTTTTGCTGGGAACTGACTTAGGAACATTCAGTTACAGTTCAACAGAAGACAACACAACACCTGTAAAGCTTCAAGATGTCTTGTATCATTCTGGATATCCTAACTGGAACTAAGGAAGCAGGTTTTCCATTGTTTTATGCTAATCATATAATAATGATTTATAACCAAGTGAAAATAAGACCACAGGTTCTACATGGGAGTCTTTTCCACTGTGCAAATTTGCAGTGGTATTTTCCCAGTCATAGTTAACCAGGCTCTAAATGTAAAATAATGCACTCAGAACAGCTGCTTTAAGAGACTCTTTCCCATGCTCATGTGTTTACAATCCATATGCTTAAGTGGATTTCATTAACAACTGTATTAATGGACTTAGTTACTAAACATTTGTGGATCATGTAACTGTTATGTCATTATATGCTAAATGAGGCTTAGTTGTAAGCCTCAGATCTTTAATCCAAGATCAACTCTTCCAGCTCCACAGAGGTGCTATTTGCATTATTTTCCATTTGGATCAGCCTATGATCTGACTACAGAGTTAACAATCCTTTGCCTTAATTATTCTTCCTCCTCACTTCCAAGCGGTTTTGGACACTTTTTTCAGTCACCATGAGACAGTGGAAATTTTGTTTCTTATTGCTCATTCGGCAGCAATATTTACTAATAGGCAGGCCCAGTATTGCCTTTTCCCTAACAAACCTAACACAGGTTTGCAACAGTAATGTGGCTTTTTGAACTGATGAAGAAGCGGAGAAGGAACCACCTGACCCAAGAGACCTCTTTCACCTCTAATTTCTAGGGGAAAAGAAAAATACAAAAAGTTCACTGACCTAATTTGCAATGTTTGCTGTCAAATAATGATCCTGTTACGAGCTTATTGAAGAAAATATTGAGATGCATTGCAATTCTGCTTAGAAAATTATCCAATAAGCACTTTGCATTTTCAAGTTCTATAGAACTGTACACTCTATGGAAGCATTTGTATTTTAACTGTTCATTCAAGAAGGATCTATGAACATACTGAGTGCTTTCAAATCCAGTACAAAAATCCTTCTCATTATGTACCATGTAGTAACCCAGACCTACCAAAATCAAGCATATACTCTTATCCAAAATGATCAAAAGCAAAAGTACAGAATACCACTGAAGCTTATTTTAGTCAATATTTTGGGTAGTAAAAAAAAAGAAAGGAAAAAGAACCCTATATGTATCAAACAATGGTCCTCAAAAGAAAAACAAAAAAGCAATCATTGAATTGCATCCCATGAGAGGAAATTGGGCCAAAATTGATCTGGATAGCCAAATTTATTATTGCATGAAGTGAATGTACAATGAAATTTGATTAGAGCAAGTGTGCCATCATTCCCTTTTGCAAGATTGAGCACAGAACAGCACAGCCTTGATGAAAGGAATCGATAGCATTGAAAGCAAAATTGGAGGGCTGTCAAATCATCTTAATTCCTATTTTCTGAATGAGTGCAGTGAGATTGCTTGATGCACATGCTAATAACCAAATTAGTGCACTTTTGGCTCAGTACAGAGTCAAACCTCTATAAAACTTAAATAATATTGGTAAAAGGAAGAAAAAAAATCCCTCAAATCCACATGAAGTAGAGATATAACAACATACAGGTTGCACTTTGAAATTATAGTTGACAGAGCTGCATTTCTCTTAATTTTGTAGACATGAGGACATGTAAACTGCAACTTCACATCTGTTAATAGACATGTTGATGAGCAATCTTCCTTCTCCCATGACATGAAATATAATCTATTCCACAGGCACACACACATATATGCACAACACACATAGCAAGAATTGACCGTCAAGGCTCTTTGAAATCCATCACTCAGAAGTTCATAATAAAGAATTTCTTTGGGATATTCCTCATGAAATTTCCTCAGAAAGGTTTGAGGGTGTTTTCAAGGTCAGCTGAAGCCATTTTAAAACTGAATTACCTTCAAATCATGCCTCCCCACATCCCCCCCCCACATTCCTCTCAACCTCCTTTATGCAAAGCAAGGCAGCTGTTGCTGTGGCCAGGAGGTGTGGAGACAAGGGGGCAACGTGACAAGGTGCTAAAGGTTGTGTGGCAGTGTGTCACCCATGACACCTAGGGAAAAATTCAAGACACACTCATAAATCTACAGATTCTTCAGCAGCAACCTGAGTTCTGTTTTGACTATATTTGTATTGCTTTTAACAGCTTTCCAGTGCCTCCCCTAGCAGATGTTCCTCTTCACACCCTGTGCATGCAGGAGCCTCCTGAAGGAAGCCTGGGGAAGCTCAGAAGTACAGATTAATGATGTTCAAACTTTCCTCTGACCTTCTTAAAGGCACATTTGAAATTATATTCCTCTTTTTCCACCATTGAGTAGTGCTATATTTTCACAAGCACAAGCTTTGAGAAACATATTCTTTAAGTATAAAAAAAAGGATCTGTGGTTGCAGCACGAAGAGTCAGGGCAAAACCTGGAAAAGAGCATCTCAGCAGGGAGTCTCTGCATCTCTACCTGCCTTAGAACATGAACATCAGAACTGTCACCCACCACCAACACTGCACCCACCCCTAAACAAACAAACAAATCACACTGTTACAAGGGCACAGCAGTAAAGGGAGATTTTTAGGTACTCTGCTTATATAATTAGTAAAAAAGATTGCAGATAAACTAAAGGTTGAGGACAATGACTCAGCCTTATTCAGGACTTCCATAACAGGTGGATCCAGGAATATGATGGATTGAGCCATGTCATGCTCTATGCTTAAGCCAGATCTTGAAGAATATGAGGCTACAAGTATTTTTATTACTCTATCATAGATAGCTAATACAGAAAAATCTCATATTGGGCTTAGTGAGTGTGTTCAAAACAGACGACATTTTATAATTGTCCACAGAACAGCAAAAGGACCTTTTATGTACAGTTGCAGATAGCAATAGGGACTCTCAAGTCTCCTCTTTTTCTCAGAAAAATTACTGGTGAGTTATATTTAAATCTAAGATATTTAACTGCATGTATTTTGTATTATTGCTATTTCTTTTACTGTTTTATTTTTTTATCTGAACTTGGGCAAAACGTACTGATGGACATACACAAACAATATCTCTTAATTAGGACATTGCCCCTTGTGGAATTAAAAAAAAAAAAAAACCTATTTACTAGTTCTACCCATATGACAGAAGAGTAAGGTAAGAGCATTAGGTATAACAATACAACAAAAATGGACAAGACAAAGATTTTCTCATTCTGAAACCAGTAAATGGACAGATTATATTGTAATTTATGAGGCAATGCTGCTGCACTGCAAACCTAAAATTTATAAAAAACATATGGAGCACCTTCAGGTTTAACATTTGGATTTGGCCGCAAGCATGATGTCCTTGATGGTTATTGTGAGCCAGGCACTTGTTTTTAATCTGTGGTTCTTCTGTAATATTAGATTGCTGAGAATGGATGATAACATGGAGCATTAGCTTAAATCTCTGTCAGCTGACTGAACACAGTGTTTGGATTCTTAGACTCTCAGGAAGTGAAGCAATGTATTTATTATTTATTTTAAAATAAGACGTGGAAGCAAGCAGCCTGACATTTATTGCATTTAAAATGCAGCGATGCACTTGAGACCTGTTCAGCTGCCTCCACGTGGGTGTCTAGTGAGAATACCAACTTGTCAACTATCATGAGTTCAGGATGAACTTTGTACTCGTTTTTATATGTACAGGAAAATTATCCCATGTAGCGTTAGGCACTTGCATTCCCACTCATACAGTTCTTTTCATAATAACACTATCAAATGCTGGTGATACATATATACCTGCACCAAAACAAGTTCTGCACTTCACCTCACCTGCAGTGTGTACAGAAGCAGATATTTCTTTGTCTCATTGCTTGCTGCCAATACAGTGCAAATTGTTTCTCCAAAGACTCAGGGTGTTTACAGTCTGAGCCATTAAAAACCACTGTTGGTGACACAGGTTCTATGAGTATGTGAGAAGGTTCTAACCAGCTCCCAAACTACCAGCATCTTGAGTTTCATTGTCTTCTCATGGGTGAAGCAGTTTGATACAGAACTTACACAGATTAGCTAGGAAATCATTTTTCTTATCACAAAGAGAAAAAAAGCAAAACACACCAAAATCCAGCATAATTCTAAAAGTTCATCAGGTAAAGATCTTTGGTAACCAATTTGTCCCAGAGGATCAGCCCTTAAATCTGCTGAAAAGCTCATGTGATAAGAAGAGAGTATTTTACCTGCTGGTCATACCAAATATATATGGTGAGCTATTTAAAATATAGCATCTCTGTTTGGATACTCTGGTTACTGAAGAACTATGGACTCTTAAAAACAGCTGAGCTCCCTATATCACAATTTCAAGTGTAAGAGTTCATCATCATCATTAACTGACATCTGTTAGGCTTCTGTGTCATTTAAGATGATTTTTAATTTAATGTGTCTATTATCAGTAGAGGAACCTTTTTTTAACACGAATTTAGACATATGAGAA
>JBBMKD010000001.1:9937508-10040738 GCA_037834095.1 Argya squamiceps
TTAAGATGATTTTTAATTTAATGTGTCTATTATCAGTAGAGGAACCTTTTTTTAACACGAATTTAGACATATGAGAAGATAACTTTTAACTACAATGATGTTCTTTAGCTCCCTTAAGTTCAGTTAGAAATTACTTTTGCCAGCATTGTCATTAATTGCATTAGACCCATGAAGTCATTCAGTATCTTCATTAATTCAATAATAAAGTACTTCTCTAAACTCTAGTTTTAGAACATTTCTCAATGAAATAGTTGGTTTGAAGAGCTTCTTTTGTACAAAGTCAAATTTTAATCTTGTGGTCAAGCCTTTAAATAGATTAGTGCTTACATCGCTCATAAGAGCTAAAATGCTGCCTTTTAGCAACCATGGATGGTACAGAAGAAAGACACCCTATTTACATGAATATTTGCTGCAGCTGGAGCAATGGTGTTCTCAATATGGGTCTCAACACATATGCAAGGTATTGACATCCATACTTGCATATCAGCAATGGAAAACATAAATGCTTCCTCTTACTGGCTTGTGAGATGTAGCTGGAGCCAAGTAAAAGGAAAATCACTGAAAGAGAAAATAAAGAGGTAACAGAGGTTGTAAAACCCCTGTCCAGTTCAGTGGTATTTGGCTGTTCTGCTGGTAAGTCACAAATAGAAATACTATAAATTTTTGCAAGCTCACTGTGTTCTCTTCCACAGGCAAAACAAGCTACTCTGGGAAAGTAACTTCAGGTTGTAGTTGTTTACCTGGAACATTGTTAGACCCCTAAGGAAAAGGTTCATTTTCCTCGGGTGGCTTGGAAGAGAATCTCAGTGAAGCCTGCAGTGATTTGCAGCATGCTGTGTTCTGTTATGGCAGAGATGCAGTTTCACCTCATGGCCCTGTATTTGCAATGTTATACTTTTTCTGTGGTTGTGGTACAAACAATGTTTGTGCTTACATTGCTTCAGCAATGCCCACAGTGCCCTGATTTATCTTCTTTTTCCCTAAAAAGATGGAATGACTCAGTCCAGTTTGACTAGCTGTGGTGATAACCTTTGGCAATACTATGCCTAACTGAAGAAGCAATCCCTCTCTGAGGATGGAAGAAACTGTTTTGTCTGAGTTCTGATACATGATAATTTGTTCAGCTGTACTTCAAAAGTATATATGACAACTGATTTTTTTTTAAAGCAGCTACCTATTCTTTTGTAGGTTTTTTTGCAGGTTTAGCCTGTTTTGCTATACAGACAAAACTGTTGACATTCAGCTTCATTTTTCTTAGCCCCCCCTTAAATTTCTGAGCAGGGAACAAGGCCCTGCCTTGCATATCAGTGTGGAGAATGGTATCAAACTAGTGCTCAGTCGTAGTCTTCTCTTATAAAACTCATTAATTGTGGGCATGTAATTATAAAAAAAAACACCAGAAACATTTATTCACAAAGTTACATAATACATCTTAGGCTTACTCAAGGTTCCTAAAAATATGCAGAGAAGTCCAGGCTTAGAAGAAACTCCCTCATTACTTGTGAAGTGCACACAGGTAAGGCAACAAGCACTCATAGCATCTAATGCCAGAGGAGCAGGAAGGGCAGAGCATGGCAGCAGCTACAGGTGCAGCAAAAAAAAAAAAAAAATCCTAGATCAGAATTTCTGATTCTCTCTTTCTTACAGAGCATCCAAGCAGCACTTTCAGTTATCCAGAGCCAATAATAGACCCTAGTACATATTGTGTTTGAGCAACTGGAGTTTTCAGTTCAAAGGGTCAGGCAAAAATGAAAGTCAAGACTCTGAATTTCAGAAAAGCAAATTTCCAGCTCTTCCAGGACTTAGACAGTTGGATCCCCTGGGAAACATCCTTCAGGGACTATGAAGCAGAACAGAGCTAGTAAAACCTTAAGGCATTTTCCACAGAGTGTGAGAGCTCTCAATCCCCTGATGTAAGAAACCAGGAAAGGAAGACAAGAGAGACTGGCATAGATGAGTCAAAACCTGCTAGTCAAACTAAAGGGCAAAAAAGGAAATGCCCAGGCAGTGGAAGCAGGAACACCATAGGAAGAGTGTAGGGATGAAAAGATGTAGTGTGAGGGTGTAAGGATGGGATAGGGAAATGCACAGTATGGATGGAGTCAAATTTGGCAAAAGATGCAAAGAGTAATAAAAATGGCTTCTATAGATATGTGAGCCAGAAAGGGAAGGTCAAAGAATGTGTACTCCTGGGTTGAGGAAGTCTGGCAAACTGGTAAATACAGATGAGAAGACTGAGCTACTCAACAACTTTTTCCCCTCCATCTTCACTGTCAACCTCTATTTTAAAAATACCATTCAGGTCAAGTCCCCATTGACAAGAAAAAAGAAAATGTTGCACCCATTTAAAAAGAGTTAAAAAGGAAAATCTTGAGAACTGCTGCTTTTTCAACCTCATCTCTATGCCTGAGAAGACGCTATTAGAGGCTATGCTGAGGCACATGGAGGACAAGGAGGTGACGCAAGAAAGTTTTACAGGACACTTTTTACCAAGGGCAAGTTCCAGCTGACCAGTCCAGGAGGACTTCTATGATGTCTACCTCAGTGGACAAGGGAAGAGCTATGAATGTCATTTATCAGTACTACTATGAAGCCTTTGACACAGTTATCCACCACATCTAATTTGTAGGGGTATGGATTTGATGGATGAACTGTTTGGTGGATGAGGAATTGGTTGGATGGTTGCATCCAGAAGGTAGTGGTCAATGGCTTA
Organism: Argya squamiceps; assembly: GCA_037834095.1. NCBI lineage: Eukaryota > Metazoa > Chordata > Aves > Passeriformes > Leiothrichidae > Argya > Argya squamiceps. Next base: position 9,940,222 of record JBBMKD010000001.1, read on the forward strand.
ATGGCTTGATGGAGATGGGTAACAAGGGGTGACCCTCAGAGGTCCAAACTGGGACCAGTACTCTTTAATTACTTCATGTTTTAATGTTTATCAGTGACATAGACAGTGGGATGAAGTGCCCTCAGCAAGTCTGCAGGTGCCATGAAGCTGAGCAGTACAGCTGACATGACAGGGAAGAGATGCCATCCAGAGGGACATGGAGAAGCTCCAGAAGTGGGTGCCCATGGAACCTCATGAAGGTCAAGTGCAGCGTGTGCTCTGGTACATCACAATCCCAACGAAGGCAGTTTGGGCAGAGAATGGATTGAGAGAAGCCCTGAGGCAAAAGGGATGCTGGAATGTTGGCTGACAAGAAGCTCAACATAACTCAGAAATGCAAGCTTGCATCCCAGAAAACCAACCCTGTCCTGGGATTCATCCAAAGAAGGGTGTCCAGCATGTTATGGGAGGTTGTAATAACAGTAAACCAGAACATTGGTAGGAAACAAGTCATAAAGGCTGCTTTTAAAGTTTTAATATTCCAATAGGATGAGTTGATAATCAAAACCCCAGAAATTAAGTATTTATGAAAAAAACACAAAGATGTAGATTTTTGAAAGATCTATGGATCAAAATTTGTTGCCATTTCATTTCCTATTATTTATCTGTTCCTCAAATCACTCTTCCTCTCACCACCTGAAAAAGCTTTAGGCAGTGCCCGTTTTCTGTTGTCACCAAGTCTGTCCACCTAAACAAGTCTTTATAAACCAACTACAGGCTTTCCCTGGCATTAAATTTTTAATTTAAGTGATCCATTGAATTCTCAGCAAGAAGAGGAAAGATCTCAAATGAGTGCACATTTTGCATTCTTTCAGTCAGCATTTTGGATTGCTTTCATTACCACACCTGTATAAAGTCTTGTGAAGCTTTACTCCATCACTGGGGTTTATTGCACATGGAGTTTATGTAGATATTACAGTGACAATACCCAAACTTAAATGATCATTTACATTGTCATTCTAAGAGACAGCAAATAAAATGGCTGGGTGGGGTTAAAAGGCCCAGATCCGAAATAAACGGAAACTATCCAGATTTTCTTTTGTACTCATTCTACAGTAGTGTGCTCCTGAAATAATGTAAATCATTAAATGAGATCCCTGGTAATGCATACATCCATAAATATGATTATTCTCTGAGGTTTCCTTGCTTCATCAACAGGACACAGGGAACAGTCCAACTGCTCTTCCTTGGTAATTTTGTGAAAGATTTGAATTACACAAAGTACACCATCAAAAGAAAGCTAATTTGAAGCAACTGAAGAAATGGACTTGGCTTTCATAATCAAGATCTAAGTCCATGAAGAGAGAGAGTTAAAAATATCATCCTTTGGTTTTTATTTTTGCAGGTATTTAAGGTAGATATAATGGAAATCTTGACAGACATTGTAATTCTATTATCTACAGTCTGGTGTGTGAGACAGCTGCCTTGCTATTTAGGTTCAGCTTACATAACTGAAAAAGCAGCTATTCACTAATGATAATATTTATTTTCCCTGTTCTTTTTCCTTGTATTTATCATCATAATATTATTTTTCTTTCCTGCTCTTAACCTCAGTGGTTGCACTTGGGATTTGAAAGTAAGGGATGCTTTAGGACAAATCTTGGGTTTGTATGTAGTGAATTTGGGCAATAATAAATCCTCCAGATAAACAATGCTGTGATGCAGTTTCAGCAGATCTTTTCTTTGTTTTTCCTGCACTAGCCAAGTCAAATTAAGATTAGACAATCTTAAGAAAACAAGGAGTCTTTTTCTCCACTGGCACCCTCACCTAAAGTAGTTCATAACTTAATGCTACTGTTAATTGGTGAACACTCTAAAATATGTCAGGACAAGTTTAAATAGGAGGCATTAATTGGGATTTGTCCCATATGGGAATCATCTTGGGCCTGCATAAACAGAGAGATGAATGAAAAGGCTTCGCTCCCGTTCGAAACGTGACCTCTCTGGGCTTATTCGGGCTCCTGATACAACAGGCACTGAAACAGCTAATTAGCTTGGCACTGTTTCAGACAGCTGGATTAGAGTCAGTGATAAAATGCAGCAGAAGGCACCTCTTGGCACAGGTCCCTGTAACTCATCCTGCCAGCCTGGGAATCCAGTGGAGTAGAGGGTTTCTCCAGGCTGGGGTTGGAGGCTCCTTCTGAGTCCAGAGAAACCAAGCCATTTGTCAAAACCACATTTAACTGCACATGCTTATACTGCAAGAACAGTGCAATATATCTACTGTAAATCAGCCCCAGGACCAGGCCAAGCTACTGTAAGTTCCTCCCCTGTGAGCAAACACTCTGCCACTCTTCGTAGAAAAGAGTTTCACAAACTCAAAGCTGCATTACAAACCATGGGCATAGTAACCACTCATTCCCTTTTCACAAGGAGCTCTCACCAGCTACACTTACTTTACACTAGGGAGCATGAATTTTGTATCAATGTGCTTTAAACTACTTGGGAAATACACTTAACATTTTATGCTCCTGAAATGATATGGGTCACCAGCATGACAGGGAAATGTTTAAAGACAAGGGGAATACAGACCTTGGGGAATACAGTTCTTGGATAACACGTCAGGATGAGATGCCTCTACATCAGATAAGAATAAATACCAGCAATATTCAGAAAATTGGTTGGGGATTAAAAGAAAATTTTCAATGGCCATCATCTCTGCTGACTTCACTGTTGTGTGCTACCTCATGGACAAAATTTGAGAGAGTATTTTTGAACAATGGTTCAAATTTAAACTACAGCAAGCCATTCAGCTAGGCAGCAGTTACATGCAGTAACCTTCTGTGTTTTACAAGATTTTTACTAATTTAAAACTTATGAATGTAATTGGAGAAATATGATACTGTACCAACACAGTAGGAAGGAGCTTATTCAGTTATTCCATATGACTTAGTCTGCTCTGACATTCTCATGTTCATATATTCTAATAAAGCCTGAGTAGCCTTCTGCTCCTGTTCTCTCTTTCGTACCCTTCCCACTCTACACCCTCCTTTGAAAAATGACATTAGTATGAGATAATATATTCACACATTTTGTGCATACAAATAGCAAGAACATTGAAGAATGCATTCCTACAGCAAGGAGCATGGGTTTTAACCTAACTTGGCTATTATATGGTCCCTGAAAGATATGAAGAGATTTAAAACATTCCTCTTGGAGTTCAGCTATGGCAGGCTCGCATCGTTTCCCATCCACATTACATTCCCATGATGTGAAGGGATTCACGGAGCCTTCTTTTCTGCTCCCATTACAATCTTTGTCACTAGGAATGAAGTATCCAAATTTTAATGCCTCATATATTTTGTCAGCTGTAGTGGTGTGCTATACTACTCTGACCTTTTTGATTGGCTTGCCATTTCAGTTCTCCCTATTTACAGCTTCATTAACCTGTGGGGGAGAGGTGGACTGGCCACCAATCAAGGGATGGTCTATTGAAAAGGTCACTGTAGTCCAGCGTATTTACAGTCCCTCCACAAACCAAGTTTGTGCAAGTTGTGGATGTAGAGTTCCCCATTTGGGACACCATAGTAGCAGCCGAAGGAAAAATGAAGTGATATGAATTCAGCCCAAATCCCAGACATTAGGAAAATGAAAGGAAGCAGAAAAATGTCTCCAACTCAACTTAGAGAAATACCACATTTGTTAACCCGCAGTTCTTAACAGAAAACATTTGATCTCAACTGGATGACACTACCCAGATAACTGAAATCCACAATTACTACTATTTTGAATTAGTTTTGAAGTCAACTCTAAGAAACATCTTGTCTGTTTAATATACTCCTGGGAAGCAAGAATAAAAATGGAGCAAACTCTTCTGCACAGAGAGCTTTTTAAACAGGAAATATCTGAAGTTTGCCAACATTCTTTGCTATAAACTTCACTCAACATCATCTTCCATATGAGAAAACATAATAGTTATGTAATTAGTGTCATTTTAAGATAATTCAAAACTGATTCATAAAACAAATATCTATTTATACCCCAAAGAGATAGGACAAAACTTAGACTAAACACTGGGTTTGATAGCAGAGGGCACTGTGCTATAGGAGGCTCTGTCTTTCAGATAAGAAGCAAAACTAAACTAATGACCACTTTTGACCAGTGAGCTTGTTTAGGCATGTTAATCTGACTGACCTGGCCAGACTCCAGCTTCTGTAATTACAGACCCCTCAGAATACCTAATTTTGTCCAAATGTAATTGTTTTGTGGTGGCAGTAGGGCAGAGGGAAAGAGCCTCCTTTCCTAAGTACCTGAGCATTACTAACATGAAGCAGAATTTCTGGGGTGAAAACACAAGAAAATAATTTTACATGCAGAGGTTTGAACTGGTTATGAAATTACCTGGGAAAGTGAGATACAGTGAAGAAATTTTAAAAAGCAAGATTTCCCCCTCAATTATCACAATGAATAAATAATGCCAACTCCAACTAATATTTAATCTGTCTTTGTTGCAAGGCACTATGTCTCTCCAGAATTAGAAACAAACTGATTCATTAAAGAAATGGATGAATTAGGCATTAATTCAACTGCTTTGGTCTATAAGAATGCCATTGTGAAAGGTTTCCTTTCTCCTATCCATTTTAAACCTTTCACCACACCTTCAGTCACATCAGCTTCCCACAGTCATTACTAGTACATGTCCAGGAGCTGTTGTAATTTGCTTCTTTATCAGTTACTCTTTTTTTAAAGTAGCACTTAGGAAATAACTAATTGCTCGTGTTAATGCTTCAGTTTCTAAGGAAAAGACAATTTTAAGATAAAAAAAAAAAAGCAAAACCAAAATTGAGGTAGTTAAAAAGTGTCAGAATGGTAACTTACAAACAAAACATGAATTAAGTCAAACATTAATTGCATCATGAAAGGTTGTACATGTACAGCACTGCCCTTTGTAGCTACACTTCGAACATGGACATGTGGTGTTATGCTCCTGAAGAAGCCAGAGAGAAAATTCAAATACTTATATTTCTCTTTTTGTTTAACACATTGAGACTGAGGTCCCATTCATTTTGATACTGTTTAAAATCCTTCTATGATAGTGATTTTCTCTTTTTCTCAGGGACACCAACCCACTCTTTCATAAGGTATTTTCCTATTTGTTGACTGTAAAGGACCATGCATGATGTGCAAGAGGCAGAGCACAGAGGAGAGTGAGACTACCAATGCAAACTATAAATAAACAAAATCTTAGATTGTATTGACATATCCCTTATACATACACAAACACCAGGATTTGACCAAAAATGTTGTCATTGCATGACTTCTATTTGATATGTTAGTCACAGAAAATGGTTTTAAGAAGTTCTATAGTAAATGGTCATTTCCACTTTATTTACCACAAATTAAAGCTGCAAAATTAATTAGATCCTATTTCTAATCAACGGAATCTGCTCCAAAGAAATACTCTGACATATTGGTAACTTGGTAATGTGTTGAATTTCTGTAGGCCAGTAATTTTTCTTGGCTTGCTCTACATAAACATCTAATAGCAAAAGAAAAAAAATAAATCAACATAGTTTTATTGAAGTCTGTGTTGATTTAAGCCATCTGAAGTTCTGGCTCAGTACTGAGATTATTTGTTATTACAAGCAAAGCATACGTAAAATCTAGGATATTTTATCTTTAGAGGCTTGGCTGGAAATGTTGTTCTTGGGTGCATGAAGAAAACTGAAGACAAACATTATGAACATGAAAAAAAAAATTGCTCATATTTAGTGACCTCTGAAGAAAAAACCTGATTGATTTAGTCAACTTAATTCTACACCCATGGTTTTGTGTTGTTGCTTATCACACATGCTCTCTTGCATTATAAAAAAGATGAATCTGTGCTTAATTAATTTAATAATGTATTAGCTGACAGTATAATAATTATAATTTCTTTAATTCCCTTGATCATTCTCTTCATTGAGTCCTAGAAATGTCTTGGATACATGAGAAACTCCTGAACCTACCCAGCTGTCTGGACTCCAACTGGTAGTCAGTGGACGCACAAAAAAACCCAATAAAACCCTAACAGCCTAAACCAAATTAAACCAACAGGACTTGCAATTGTTACTAAAGACAAAGAGTCAGAAAGTTTATTTTTATTATATATTGCCATCCATGAGAAAAGGCAGATCACAGCCTACAGCCTGCTGGGGATAGTCCTCCAATCTGAACTACAGAAGATGAGGTTCATGTCCATACATGGATTAGGTACAGACATGGACCTGAACTTTCCTTTCCCAACACAGGTACCTGCAGCTCTTTCCTTATCGATCATTTTCTTCTCTACAGGATCCCTTGGAGCTGCCAAGACACAAATAAATGCTAAATACTGCTACCAAATCTTTTATGAAATTAATTGAATGTAGACAAATGCCATTTCCTGAGGGGAAGAGTGTTTGCCATAGCTTCTGGTGCTTCTGAGGACATCAGGGAACATAGAGCAGAAGGTACTAAGGTACCTCAAAAACGATTATTGGTTCTACTTGTTCCTTCTGATCAAATACTGCTTCTGCTTGAAGACAATTTCTGATCTTTCTGAAATGAAAATAGTCTATGCATAACCAGTTACTGTGGATAAAAAGATTTCTTCCTGGCTAATGCAGGTATCTGAGTGAAGTTGTGAAGCATAGGTCTCATTAAACCATTTTATTGATTTTAAATGAAGCTTCCTTCATGTTTTATGAGCACCCCAAAAGCAATGCCAGGAACATTCTTCACTCAGTGGTCCATGAATAAATGCAAACGAACACAGGCATTCAGGTTTCAAAGTTGGAAAGAACAGCATACAGAAACCACTACAATTTAAAAGATTTTTTTTCCTATACATACGTGGACATGAGAGGTTAATTAAAAATGCACTGTTAAAGCTGACTTCATAAGGAGCAGTCATTTAGCCCTTTGAATCAGGCCAGACCTTAAAAGCCATTTCACTTTCTTAATTGTAAAGCTCTCCATCACTAATACTTTTCCAAAAGTATAAGCCTTCATTCTTTTTGCGAACATCTACATAGATCACTAACTCTTCAATATTTTTCCTGTTGAGATGAATAAATAAAGTAAGGTTGACTAAAGCTATTAACTGGATATCAGACAAAAAATAAGCTTTCAAAGTGAAACATCTACTTCAGTTTAGGTAACACTCCTCCATCTCACTTATTAAAAGAACAAAGGTTTCCTTTAAGTACATCAAAAAAGGAGGTAAACCAAAACCCCTTAAAAATTAGGTACAAAAGATATACAGAGTGGCTGGGGGGATGAAAGGTGGGGTAGATGGTTGTCAGCAGAAAGAATTCAGGGAACAAAGACACTGATGCCCCAGAGTGAGCACCATAAGAGCATTTTACCATGATAAGCTCTAGTCTGCACCTGTGGACGTTCTGGGACTCCTGAAAGGAACCTAGTCCATGTGCTCCAACTCTGCTTTGCAAAGTAAAGTATTGAGGGAATGGGGAGAGGTTTTGTTTTCAGGAGGAAGCCTCTACTGTGCACTAAAATGCTTTTACACAGCACTGTATCCTTGGATTGCAAATGGAAGAGAAATAGCAGATGTTCATCTCCCTTCCACAGCGATGACAGAGCTTGTTTACAGGTTTCTCAAAAAGTCACTGCCACATTCTTTCAGCTGCCATTATGTGTATTTAGTTGACATAATGCTTACAAAATGCAATTTAGACATATCTCACTGCAGAATACTGAACTACTGCTTTTTCCCTCCTTGAAGGGTTGCGTGTGACCTGAGCACAGCGGTTCAAGAGGTGAACTTTCGGAGAGGCAGCAGAGGTGGAACCCATTAGTGTCACTTAGAGAAACATCAGACATTTTGGGGTCGTTTCCACACAACCCACAGCCAAACGAGATGCTGTGGGAATATTTCCTAGCTGAAACATTTCACCACCTCGCTTCTTGGAAAAAGGATTTTTATTTGAAAGAATGAAACATTGCCACTGCTTAAATGGTTTGTCTCTAGGCCAAGGAATGATCTCTGTGCTGAGTGGGCACAGCACTTTGCAGACTTGATGATTAAATGATAATGGCAGCATTTCAACAAAAAGCAATGTTAACTGCTTATAACAAAAGCAGAAGTGGAGATCATGCTAGAGATTCCTAAAAGATGAAAAGCATTTTGCTCATACTTCCTCTCCATTGCAGAGATGAATTGAGAGATCACTTAGCCTCTGTATCTTCACACTTTAAGGTTAATTTTTTGTCTGCATTTCTCACTGATTTTGCTGTTTCTTGATCTCTCCTTTTATATGTATAGCCTGAGAAGGGCAGATATTTTGGGGGATTTGCTAAAAGGGAGATTTCCTCAGCATTAACAACAGGATGCCTGAAGCAGCCAAGATATTGTTAGAGAGAATTTTTGCAACAAAATATTGTAAAAAGCACATCTCTGAAGGAATTCACTGGGGATCATATGATAGTTTCAGTTTCTATTGTATTTCTCTTTACATTTGTATGTCCACTTGAACCTGAATATTAAGTCAAGTTTTAGAGAAACAGGATAACAAATATCTGCATGAAACAGCACAAGTGTTGCACATGAAAAGCAGCATAAATATGCATCCTTGGAATTTGAAAATAAATTCAGACAAGCTCCATGTCACACAAAAGATGAAATGGTGGTCTTAACATCCAAAATCACAAGGAAAATAAAGGGTCATTAACTTAATGCAAAAAGTGTATTTAATTTAATTTTAGAACTTTTTCAGGCTTAAAAAGCAGAGTATTTTTAATGCTAAATTTTCAAGCTGAGGCTATGCATGAAACAATAGAGATTTTCAAAAAAATTGGGAAGACAGAAGCCAAGAGAAAGAAAGGCAGAAGCCAAGAGAGTGGAAAAATCTCTCCACAATTATGTCCCTCTCCAAGGACAAAAAAACAGTCTAATTGTGACACATTTGACACCACTTCCTTCAAAAATGCTAAAGGAAGCAAAAAACAAACACAGAAGTGAGCAGCAGAACTCACTTTCATACTCATATTAATAGTGTCTAGGAAAAAATTCAATTGGAACAACAAATTTCTCTGCTTTACTCCTGGTGAGCTGAACAGTAATATGCTGAGATCTAGGCTTCATACAAAACTTTATGAATGGCAAAAAAATAAAGATAATAATTTGAGAATTAATAAATGTCCCCAGTGATTCCTTACAAAGGCAAAGAATGACTGAACTACCTGTTTATGTGAAGTTTGCAGTTTTACAATGCAAACAAATGTTACCTTACAGAAAAAAAGATTCTGATGGAGCAGTAAAATGACAAGGAGACTTTTTTTTTCCAGTGTGCTCATGCTGTATACAACAGGGAGATATTATATGCCCAGATTACTAAGTTATTTCTAGTGCCTCCTGCCCCACCAAGTGGACTAATAGTGTTATTTTTTACCATAAATTTGTATATTTTCCTTTCAGGATTAAATGAAGTATATGTTCCCATAGCAACAAAAGCTAATTCTTTACAAATTTAAGTCTGAGCCTTTAGCACTGAATTCCATGGAAGCTTACTTTCATAGGGATCTTTGAAATGTGCTATTATACAGGCAGTTTTAATCTGCAAAGCTCAAAGACTGAGAGGGGTGGGAAATCAGTAATCTATACATGGCATAATATTCACATCTCTAAATGCACCGTAAAATTTCTTAATCCTTCACCCTGAAAATCCATCATACCCCGAAAAATCTGTTTAACATGTCGGCTGCTGCTTTTTACAAAATTTTTGTTCTAAAGCGTAACAATGGTTATTAGACAGTTTGGAGTTTCCTCACAGAGAGCCTTGGAAAATGTGATATTCAGTGACTTCCAGCTTTCTAACAAGAGGGACAGCTGTTAGGCATACTCAGTTTAAATAAGCAAATAAATACTCTTTCAGCACATGAAATTAATAGGACCAGAGGAGACTTCCAAGGACAACAACAGAAGGACTAAACCAAATGCCAACTCATGTTCTAAAACCTTAAGGAAAAACTTCATTATGTCTAGGACAAAGAAAGCCCATTTAATCAAGAATCTTAACCATTAATTTGTGCCCCCTTTTTTAAAAAAACACATTCCACATCGCCTCCACCCCTCCCAAAAGTCACCTTGATTTCTTTCCCTTTGTAGCTGAAGGTGTCCCTTCACCCTTCTTGTAGGAAAGTCACCACATGGTTTCTCCTCTCCAACTCCTACTTTTTTTTCAAGTTTTGAAAGACTAGGTAACCTCTCTAGTACAAGTTGCTGAATGCTTAGCTGCATTTATACTGTTCTATTACAAGTTTTTAAAATAGCTCACAAAAGGGCTAAAGCATATGCTCAAAATTTAATCTAAACCTACACAACTCAGAGAATAATTTCTCTCTGTAGAAGATGAAAGGATGGTTAAACCATACTAAGTTCCAATTTTTTGGCTACAAGGGGGTCTCACTAAACTTTCATAAGCAATTTCTGTTAAATTCATAACAGATAAAATCCTCTCATCTCCCTCTTGGATTTGAGTGAGTTTTACATACAGCAATGTAACACAGCATTTGTATTAAAATTTCATGATTTCTCAGAAAAAGCATCAACTATCTACCATTTAGATTGCCCATCCACTCCAGGGACACCCCAAATCACTACACTTCTATCTAATGACCTCTGTCATTGATATTTGAAATATTATGGACACTACAAACAAATGAAATACTTGGAAAATTATATCCTCAAACAAGTATTCAAACAGAAGTTGAAAGCATTTGCCAAATGCTCTGGTGAGTGTGAGTGCAATTATGACTCAGAATAACTGAGCATTGACACAATGACCAACAGCCTGGAAATTGCTTTATTTTACTTTTATTGAGACTTTTCTCCACTTTGGTTTGGCCCAACCAAGGAAGGAACGGATCTGGGAACAACACAAAATCTGCAGGATAGCAGTAGATATGCTGACAGGTGTACCTTCATGCAACCAAGGAAAGACAAAAGAGCCCAATCCACAGGAGAAAAGCACTAGCATGCTTCATGTAATTCTCTGAATCACAAAAATTCTCCTTTATTAGAAGGAAGAGTAGGAGCATAGCCTAGTCAGCACAAAATAAGGAACAGGATTCCCATTGTGATGAATTTTGTCTGAAAAGGTGGCAAAGCACAGTACCTAAGCAAATTTACTGAACTGCAGCCCAAGTGGCCACTCTCATTTATAAGGTGCTGAGACTTTCCACAGCCACAGGAAAATAGTGTACCACAAACTGTGTTTATTGCAGTTCTACAGAAGCAAAACATATCCCCTGAAGATGTTTCTATATTACATATCTCATCCCTTAAAACAAGCGGAGTGCCTGAAGGCTCACCCTATGAAAAGTTATGATTGAAATGTTTAGAAAAGCAACTTTAGATTACAAAAATACTGATTTAATATTTTCTATTCTTTCCTGCTCTTTTTTAGGATATGAATGTTTTCATCTTCCTCCTTATAAGAGTACTGCATTGAAGTGACAGCTGCTAAAAATGTTCATCACTCATGCCCTCGGTTTGAAACATTAGGAATGATGGGCACAGTTCTGGTCTCAAATATCTCAATAAATCCCACCATTAATCTCATAGCAAGGCTCTAATGTTTTTTTATAAGATATTACTCTTTATATATGCTTGCATTCCAAAGACCAATATGGGTATTTATGCGACATAAGCCTGGAAGACACCCAGGGTTATTTGACTTTTAAAATTCATCACTAAGTCAGGCTTACAGAATTATGCAATGACACCAGGAATGGCCATTGCAAAGCATCAGCTGCTTTAGCTCATGCTACCATAATCTTTTTTGCATATCACAAGGCAGCAAATCCTGAAACAGGAGCTGTTATATCCTGGAAGCATTTCTGAAGAGTTGGTAATTTTTAAGACCTTAAAATCAGTATAATCCAAACTATTTCCCTGGTTACATTTCAGCTCCTCTGTGCTGATTAAACTTTCCAGACAAACCATATAGAATCACAGATATATTCCTCTAAAGTCTTTTACATTTTTACTCCTTTCCCAACATTCACTCCTGAATTATGTATTTAAAGCGAACTCAGAAACTCTTTAAATATCTCATCATCTTTTATTTAGAGACAGCTTAACATGAAAAGTCCTGTTAGAAGGATTTGCTTTACATTTTTAAAGAGCAATATTTCCTTTACAGCCAAGACTTAAGTGGTCTTACTTAAAAGCAGTATTAGCTTCTTTCGGGAGTTTTTATTGGATTTGCACTAGTGGTAGTAAAAGCCATTTCTGAATGTCTCAATCAGTAGCAATAAGTTTTGTTCATCTGTTTGCCTCAATGTTATTATTTCTTCAAGCTAAAAAACAGAAAACAAAGCCCCCAAACAAGGCCCATAAACATTCATTTCTATGGATTTCTTTTCCATGCTGTATCTGATGTTTCCAGAGATGATCAATATGGCAATTTCCTGTCAACCCAGAAGGCTAATTACCACTCATTTTCAGAAACTGACAGGGTAGAAGTATTAAAGTGTTCTGAAAATAAGTCACAGAGACTCATTAAAGAGCCGTAGAATAGGATTCTTTGCCTTTTCCTTGGGAAAATAGGCATCTCATTATGGTTTATGTGAAGAAGTTGGGTGGTAGCACCAGTGAAATTCAAGTGGCTGGGGTGAAAAAACAGTGCCTCAAAGTATCTGGCTGGAAGGGGATGTTAAACCATTGCGAATGAATTTTGGGTTGTGTATTTGTAACTGATTTCTCTTGGGTTGAAATGAGTGGTTCCACAGTAGATTCCTGTGGCAGGGCACTTGTCTCTCCAATGCACATATTCAGGATAACCCTTCTCACACTGCTTGTTAAGAGTTAAAGAGTTTACCCACTATTTCTTAGTGTCTCATAAGCATGAATAAAAAAAATTGTTCATTCCTTTTGCAGTAAAATCATACTGAATGCACATGCTCAACACATCCTCCTTTCAAGTCAGATGGCCTGTGCTAATCTGCAGATTTTTAAGAGAAATCTCCACCTCCTGCACCTACATGTGCTAGAAATATCCCATCATCCAGCAGTCAAACCCAGATTTTTATGGCTTTCATTGTAGAATAAAAAGGTGAGTGCTCTGACGGAGGAAAAGAGGTGTCTTACAGAAGGCATTTGGCAAGGGACAGGTGAGGAGGAGGTAGGCAAGGCAAAGAAAAGGAATAAAATTAGACTATTGTTTGGGGAGGAAAGAAAATATTTTAATATGCCATTAAAACAAACAAGTAAACATGAACAATAGCCAACCCAAAACCTGTATCATTGAATCCATGCTTTTTTTTGGCATTGTGAATTCCCAAGGATTAAGGTTTTTAGGTTTTCCCTGAGGATCACAAACAAGAGATAAAAGGTGACTTAGCACAGACATTCACTACTGGCTGCTGAGCACTTCAGTGCACCTCAGATTCCTGGAAAGCTGCTTCTGGCACACAGGTTTTCTTTGTGTCATAGGTTTAGTTATGCAGGCAAATGATCTGCTGGATTGAGTGTGCTACTGGCTCTTACAGTGCACCCACAGATCCTGATTGCTCTGCTGTAAGGAATATTTGCTGCAGTGCTACTGGAGAGGTCTTGGCAGGTTCAGAGTGCTCAAGCATGGCCCAGGTTTAGGTAGCAAACTAGAAATTACATTTCCAGAAAAAGAATACAATGCCCAGTGTCAGAAATGCTGCATAGCCTTTCTACACCGCCCTTTTATTGCTCAGATATGTAGCCCACTAGGGAAAAAAAAGCCCAACAAAATGTAAGGCAAGGTTTGCCAAGAAAAGTAAGATGATCTCTGGTTTGAGATTAGCACTCGGGGTCTTTCAGAGAAAAGATTTGAAAAATTGGCAGGAGAAAGTTTGAAGGAAAGCTCATGGGGACAGCAGGAAAAGAACACTGTTAGGGATTTTCTCACAAGAGTATTAAAATGATTTTCCATATCCATCTTGATTTATTCCAGCATAGGTCCTTGTTCTGTCTGGCATCTCAGAGGCTCCTCAATGTAGTGAGAACAACCCACATAAATAAGATGGAAGTTTCATGTAACATTAACAATTTAAGACAGCATTACTGCTGCCAAAACATGTATTTATTAGATATGGATAAGTGGAAAGGAAATCCTTCTATTCCACTCATTTTATCCATTTCATAATGTCTAATTAAATGCTGCCTGTATCTCAATTGCTCTGGCTTTAGGAATTAAAGTGCTGCAAGTCCTATGATAAGCTCTTTCCTCATCTCAAAATCCAAACCATTTAATTTGCTTTATATACTTAAGTTTGTAATAGCTAAGTTGTAATTTAAAAACAGTAATGTGGCTCTTTTTTTTTTTTTTTAAATAGTGTGATCTGAAAATAGGCATATATTGGCGATTATTTTTAAAACTGCTTGAAACCTTTAATGTCAGCCTTGTATATCATTTCAAGAGTCCACAAGAATGTAAAGTGGCCAGGTTTGTTGCGTGGTATAGCTATTGTCAATATCATAGGATAGATTTTGCTAAAAAACAGAGCATACTCTTTGAAAAAAACCTGTATTTTAAATACACAGAAATAGCTGAAGGGAACAGTGCAAGATCAGCAGGTGTTAGATATTCTTCTGCCCTGCTATCAAAGCAATGCCACACTCCACATCCTCATGTCAAGCAGGTTAAAAAGCAAATATCTCAAAATAGCTCCATCCTCAACAAGTGACCCAAAATCACCTTCAAACAGATTTTTTTGTAAGATTACCATAAGTTAAACTTCCTGGAGAGCTTTTAAAAATGCACTCTCAGCAACTTCAACAGCTTCCTTTGGAAGACCAGCCTATGTAAGACACTTGACTTCAAAGGATTTGCATTTAAATATACATCTATTAGAGTTCAAAAAAAAATATACCTAGCCCAACATGCAAGATGATTTGACTTTTTCTTTTTTAACTGGAAAACCTTCTTTAATAAACCTGACTTGATATTGCTAGGAAACTGCCAATATTTTTGAAAGCAAAACCAGAAAGCTTTCTGTAGTAAGATGTTTTTAAATTGCCATATAAATGTGAATTGCACGATCATGAGACAAAGTGGAGTCCTGAATATGCTGAGTGATGGTGTTCTCACTAATTAATAAGTGTGACTCCTCCAAAGTATCAAAATGAGGATCCAGTTTCTTAAATACCAAATTATCAAACTGAGTAACCAGTACTTAGAGTGAATTTAAGGATTTCTGAAGGATACCACATGTGAGAGTTTGCCTGAGAAAGGAAAAACAGGAAATATATGTAAATTTCCCTTATAACTGTTTTAGAATAGAATTCATCTGTTGAAGAATATGCCTTATTTTAAGCAACAATTGTTGCTTTTTCTAGAAAAACAGAACAGAATTAATAGTGTCAAAACTTATTAAAAAAACACAAACCCACACAATGTTAAAGTCCGAGCATAAAAAAACCCCACATTGGGTTTATACTTCTAATTAGAAGTGAAAGAGTTTTGTGTTTTCCAGTGGGGCAGAATAATCATGTTTTACAGCCAAGAGTGTACAGAGCTCCAATCCCTGCACCCCTCCAGGCCTCGCTGTCCTGAGAAGTTTTGGGAGCATTTTGGAGCTACTTAGGATGCTCTTCTGTGGAGATAAATTTAAAATTATAAAACTGCAAACTGCCAATCACCCTCACAAAGATGAACAGAAGACAACAAGCTGAGCTGCTCTTCTTTGAGTAAAACCATTAGGCACTGATCCATTTGCAGCCAGACCTTCAACCCCAGCACAGCAGAAAACACAGCCTAAGCCATGAGGTTGACTGCAGTAGGGCCTCCCAAATCCTTACAGCAATATCCCTGGGGGATATTGGGGGATATCCTGGGGGCCAGGAGGTATTTCACTATACAATGATACACACCATCAGCACCAGTGAGTCTGACTTTGTGAACCCCTTCTCAGTGGCACCAAACACACTGAGAGCTCTGCAAAACACCCTCCCTAAGCCACTGGTCTTCAGGCCAAATGGAAATGGAGAATATGGCCAGAACGTACATCTACTGAACACTGGGGATGTTGTCCCATTCAACTTGCTGGAAAACAAGCTATTCCAAAAAGGAAGCCCGTGATAAAATGCCTTGAGGACACTTTTGAAACTAATAGAAAAAAGAAAATTCTTCAAGAGAGTACAATCCATGTGATAGCTTCCCAGTATTTTGAAAAAAAAAAAATTCTATGTGTACATAAGTGAGTATACAGTATTCAAATTTAAGCCAATGATGTATATGGAAAGGTAAAGCTCAGCACCAATAATGCCATAATTCCTGAGACTATGAACTATTACTCAGAACAAGCTGTCTAGGCTAACCCAAGTCCCATCTGGTCAGGATGGCTGGATTTAACTTGAATTATTCCCAGATAGCATCCAATCATCCACTGTGTCCAGAGAGAGCCTGCACATTGCTGGTTCTCAGCACACCAGGTAGGGATGTGACCCCCAGCCCCAGGGACCCCCTGTCACCTGACCCCCATGGTGACCTTGGGTAAGCAGCAAGGCTCTCCCCATGCCCAGTTAATAAGGTTTATGTAATAAAGGCAAAACAGCTGTGGATTAATTAATTTTCAGACTAAATTTGATAGCTTGAAATACTTTTCTGCACTGTCCTAGTCTTCTTTACTGTTGTGGTTTAACCCCAGCCAGCAGAAACATCTCTATCTTATCAACCCTGTGTCCAGCACAATTCCAAAACACGACCCCATAGAAACCACTGGGAAGAAAATACCCCAGCCAAACCCAGCTGTGGAAGGAAAAAAACAAAAACCAAAAACCAAAGCAGAGAAAAAGAAAAAAAAAGAGAAAGAAAGCTTTAAGGAAATGTTCTGCCATATTGTCTACTTCTTGTGTGTAAGAAGATTCCCAAAAGCAACACTTTGAAATGTGAATTATTTCACAGTTGTTTTCACCATGTTGAATAGTGCTGGGTTTGCATTCAAAATACAACAGCTACAAGTGAAGTGATTTTTTTTTTGTGCTCTGCAGTAAAATTTGCCATAAATAATAATAAAAATACAAATCCTTTTCCTAAGCCTGCAGTAGGAAGAAGAAAATATCAGTAAACTTTTTACTGTCAGTAAAAGTCTGAACAATTAGTAGTATCTGTTTATTCCTGTTAATTTAGCAGAACAACAACAAAATCACTTTATTAGCCGTATTTTTTCCTTGTAAAAAAAGGCATTGTTTCAAATTGTACATTTAAAATGTTTAACACACTTTTGGCAAGCATATGGGCTCTGATTGTCAAACATATGCCATAAATTCATAGGCAGAGTCAGGGCAAATCATTTGACCTTCTTGTGGCTCAGACAATCCAGCTGTAAAATTAGATGAAAGCAGAACTGAAAAACAGATGCTGCTGCATCCAATTTGAGCTTTCTTGAGCAAACAACATCTTAAGAGAGCAGAATTAATGTCTTGCAGTATTTTATTTGATGCTTACCACCACAATCTGTAAATTAAAATAAAAACCTGAAAAACTTTACAAGCCTGCTGCATGTGTTACATTGAATTTTCAAATTTACGAATTATTTACATGTTTCCAAAGACAGGCAGTAGCTACCTAGAGAACTGAGCCTACTGAGCCTTTGGCAAGGAAGGTTTGCCTGGAGTGATTTGGGTACCGCAGTCTAAACCATCTGTCACATCCACTCTGGACGCACAAGAGCTTAGAGGGGCATCCAGAGAGAAGTCCAGGCCAAAGCACCTGATACATGCATGGGTTTAGCTCATTTTCCAGGCAGTCAGCCACCCCAGGAGTTCTACCTGGAATTTGAAATTCTTCTTTCCTCTCACCAAGTCATAGGGAAATCTACTTTTTGCTCATATCTAAGTTGGCAGCTTGTGCTGCTGGGCTCCAGTGTGTTGGCAGCTGATAAGTGTGCTGAAATGTCCCATCCAGACAGCTCTGCCATCCCTGCTAAGAGGAATCCATCACACCTATGTGTGGAAAATGGACTTGTAGAGAATTCTCAAAGCTTGACAGAAGGCTCACGTAGTATGTACCCTTGTATGCAAACTTGAGATAAGAAATGCTGATTTAGAAATGCCATGGAGTAGGACAGACATTGTTGAGAGAGAAATGGAACTAGAAACAAGTTTCAAATGATGGCCTTGCAAATAGACTGGCTACTTTAAAGAAATAGAACTATGAAAGGTGCATTGTAGTATGACCCATGAGGGGTAATTTTAGACGATTGGCTTTAAGGCATTAATGCCATCGTGTGCCAAAAGCTGATAGACCAAGAAACATAATGTATTGTAATTAAGAAATAGTTGGTTTCTGATTATGATGGTGATCCGACACCTATGTTACCACTGCAGCTGGGCAATCACAGCTGGTGGAGTTACTAAAATCCTTAAAACCACAGTTTGCTCCCAGGCTGGAAGGCAGAACTTCAGCAGGGGCAGTTGCAGCCACTCAAGGGGGAATAAGAGTGGCCACCAGGCTGTTTTGGGAATTGACAAGTTTGTATTGGGAAAATATTTCAAAATCCTGAAGGAAACATAAAAAGGAAAAAACCAAACCACCACCAGAATGCACATCCTACAAGACAAGTTTCCTTACTTGTGTTTGAACTCGGAAATAAACACAACTCCTATTTCAAATACAAATGAGGAAACATGCCTGAATCTGCATCTTGTCTGTTGACCCCACTTTTTGGAGGTGGGAAAATTGTATGTGGATTACTTTCAAGAACATCATTTGGAACATGAAAATAAAGAAAAAAACCTCTAAATTTCACCTAAGAAAGAGTGAAATTAATGTGTTGCAAGTTTTTTTTTTTCCTATCTTTTTCCATCTCTTGACTACATAAAGTACTCAATGAATTCAACCAGCCTGAAACTGTGTTTTATTCACCCCCTTCCCCAAAGCAGAAATTATGCCCTGCTCAGTAAATCCCTTCTCCTGCTGGAAACCAAGCAACCATAAACCAGGTTCTGATGATGCTGTAGCTGTTCCAAAGCCCTAAGTACCACAGGGTGCTCACTGGTGACTCTGGGTCTAGGTCTATGTAATAATGAAATTAAGCACAACAGAGCCAGAACACTAAAAAAAGTTTTATTTTTTTTTTTAGTAATGCTGTCCAACTGTGCCAACAGGTGTAGTTTTCCTTACAAATAATAAGGAAATGCTAATAATTACTGTACTATATTTTTGGTGACAGAAAAGAAAAAAAATTCTTCCTAAATATATTAACCCTGTTTTTACCCTACAATAATAAAGCTGATGGAAATACATTTCTCTTATAAACACTTCCTCGTACCTTTGGAGCTGTTTATGAGGAAGGAATTATTACATTAATTATGCTGTCATTCTGAAATTTAAATCATGTAGCAATATCCAGTATCATGTCCTAAGGGCACATTATATTTTCAGATAAAGAGTTTTTATTGTTTCAAAAAAAGCCTTTTTATTTTTAAAAAAATTGCATAAGTTCTTGTAATTTTATCTAATTTGGTTCTTTCATGGAGCCAATCCATAACTTGGTTACTAAGATAACTTTTGCAATTGAACACTGATTTGCAAGAGAACGTATGCATATTTTATACCTCAGAAACAGAGTTTAAAGAATAGTGTGAATTCCCTGGAAAGCAAGCTGTAGAGAGATGAAGCCAAAATCTTTGTTAATAAATGTCACAGTTTAATCAAAAGATAAATAAAGGGGGAAAAATTACAAGCTATATAACTAAGAAATACTACTGGAAGGGCAGATAACATATCACACTTCACCAATGAGACAAAATCTTTTTTCTTGCTTGTTTGGATTACATAAATTCTCAAAACCCAACTTTTAACTACCTCCGTATATTTAAAAAATTATCAGTGTTGATAAAACATGATCCAACACTAGGTGTACAACAATACCTTCTGGTGAATGAACAATCTAAAAGACAGCATTACTTGTTTTGCAAAGAAGACAGCAGGAAGCTCACATAGGATTAAACCACACCTCAATTCCCCGACACCTAGAGCAGTGTGGATAGCTAAGATTTGCATGTTTCTAGTTATCTGTGATTTTTAATTAAACATGGATGTTTCTGTCAAATGGTGAAGAACTTCATTTGATATTCCAACCCAGTCCTAAACTCAGAAAGATGAGGTTAAATGCCTCAAGTAGTTCAAGAGTTCTACAGGTAGAGAACAACAGAATTTCATTTGTTTGCAACAATATTTTTGTAGTGGGGACAGCTCATTCAAATGAGAGACAGGAGCAATGGCATTCTACTTCACATGGTATGGAACTGCCCCCTTTTGGGGGGCAATGTTGGATTCTCTGCTCCAGCCCAGCCATTTCAGCCTTGGAATCTCAGTTCAAATATTTTTCTGGACACAGCTTGTCTGCATAAGAGCAGTTTCTGAGGAACTATTCAAAGCCCCTCTCCAACAGCTTTACTCTTTCTATCCAAACTGTCTAAAGTCCATGATAGATCCCACAATTAAGTCATCTTTTTAGAGGGCCGAGGGACAGCTGGGAGCTGAGAAGCTGAACAAAAGAAGAGGTCTACCATGGCAAAACAGGGCTGAGCTTCACCAAGCACTTGTCCATTGGGAACCAAGTGGAGAGTTTTCCTGCGTGTTTCTCCCCATGGGACATTTTCAAAGAGCTTATGTGCAAGGCAGGGAATGCCACTTGTGTCTTCTGGGGAAGGAGAGAAGGCAGGCTAAAAACAGATGAAGCAAATAAAGAGCAATATCCTCCTGAAAGTTTTAGGGTTTTCCTTTCCTCCTTATGTTTGCAATCTGTTTTGTACTGGAAGCCTAACACACAGTTGTAAGGCTGTGCCTGAGAAACTGATGTGGAGCAGCTCAAGGGCCCTTGGCTTCAGCTGCACCTTGGCTATTGGTTTATCCACAAGGACAGCAAAATCCACGCCAAAAAACCCCTATTTAAAGACAGAATTTAAGACTCCAAGGCTGAATGGATTATTGGACAATCTTTAGAGTGTGTCCAGGTACCCCTTTCTGCCAGAGAAGGCTGAAATGTGTGACAGAGCACTTCCATACTGGCAATGCTGTGGGTTTGCAGCATGATGGGTGTGGGTATTCCATGCTGCATGGAAGAGAACCAGGAAAAATATTTTCTGTCAGCACTATTTCAGTGTGAACCATGAAGTGATTTAGTGAAAGCATTTCTTATTCCTGAAAAATTTAGCCAATGAGCACCAAACAACACTAGAAATAAAAGTAACTTTCCCCAGATCAGGAATATGTCCAAAAATATAGATGGCTCAGGAGTGCAAGTAAGTTACAGATTTCATAGTCAAAGTCAGGGACCTTCAACAGATCTTGGACATCCATATGAGAAAGGAACATACAGGAATAGGTGAAGAGTAAGGAGAACCTCAGAGGAATAACTTCTAATATTATGTACAAGATTCATTATGAACCTCTGGAAAACTTCCAGCTGAGGGGCAGAGACTGTTCAAACACTACTTTCATGTAACCAAGCTGTGTTTTTGCATATCCATAGCCCTTTAGTCTCCCTGCTAACTTTTTAGGGAACTTGTAAATTACTATTAATTCAGAAAATTAAATCTCAGAATATGATGCTGTCAATATTAAAACCTTTTTTCCTATAATTTGGTAGTGTACAATATTACAATAATCTTTTCAGCCACCAAACCAATTAAAAAAAGACTGACTTTAATGGCTAACAGTTCACATTGCTTTGGGTCACCTTTTACGATGAAGGTGTGACAAAAATAAAAACAAAGTTCAAAAATCTTTATTTCCAACTGATGGTTGATTTCCAATTATATGAATAATTAATAAAATAATTTAAAGAAAAATCAGTATAGGTTGAGGAAGTAAATGCAGATCAAAGATGTCCTACATTAATAAAATATTGAGCTACATAATATTCCTGAATTGAGTGGGGTTTTTGTCAGGAAGATAAGTTAATTGGTATTCTGACCTTT
The DNA here is from genome assembly GCA_037834095.1 of Argya squamiceps. Lineage (NCBI taxonomy): Eukaryota > Metazoa > Chordata > Aves > Passeriformes > Leiothrichidae > Argya > Argya squamiceps. Next base: position 9,962,147 of record JBBMKD010000001.1, read on the forward strand.
CACTTTTAGTGTTGACCTGAAGCTAGCAGGAAGGACAGTTCTGGAAGGAAGTGCCTGACAAGATGTTTAAATTTTTATTGTCTCAAGCAGTCTTTTACATCCTTAGTCAAACAGCCTGCAACAGAACTAAGCCTGCTTGCGACTACCGAGTACACTGTGGCAATGTCAAGGACTTCCTTCATTATTTATTTTTTTTTTTTTGCTGTCGTTCAATTTGGCTGATGTTTGTTTTCCCGCGACCTGGCTGATCTGGGTGGAAACTGTTCCATTTCCCCAGCTAGGGCCGAGTTCAGGGAGTGTGCAGGCAGGAGGGCTGGCAATCAGTCAGCAGACGAGAGCCCCGTGCCCAATCGATACCCGCGGTACGCACCAACAAGCAGGATCAGCGTCAGCCCCCCTCCCCCAGCCCCCTGCAAATGTGCTTGCAAAATGTGCACTCCAGAGATGGAAATGTTATCACAGCACAGGTCAGTAAACTATTGATGGGACTAAGCTATGTCTACTGATGTACAGGGAATGATGTGTGGCAGTTTGATCCAGCAAGGGACTGTTTTGTATGCCAAACACCACTCTCTGCTTGGCATTGTCTTTTTGGTTCACTTTACAATGCTTCAATGTCAAAGCTTCAGCAGACATGGGATCATATTGTAGGGATGTCTGCAGCACAGGTTAAAAAAAAAATTAAAAAAGCCCTTTTTTTTGTAAATTGAAATGTTCTAAAAAATTAACTTCTAGTTTATCACGTCTTAAAGTGTCAGAGCCTTCATACAGCTCTAACTTCATCTTGTACACAAATAATGACTTGCAATGACTAGATAGTCAAGTTTACTAGTGTTCTAATTATGTCAGTGCAAATTAGATACACAGTAGTTTAAATTGCTTTGATAATGCCTGTAGGGTGACTACTAGCAATGAGAGAAATATCAGGTTAGACATTTGGGTCACAGCGTGTCAACCTTTCCTAACAAAGTTGACTTTTTCTTTTGATTTTTGTTTTGCCATAACATAAGTCTTAGATCCTAAATTCAATTTGTATGGGGGAGGAAAATAAAATCAAAACCACTGGTGAAATTTTATAGTATGGCTTTGTATAATGTATAAATTAATGTTTTCCCATGCACACACATGTGTCTGGTTGTCTTTTCCTGTGTTCTGTGTAGTGCCCAGCTGTGGATAGAAACTGCTTGAAAGTGCAGGTTTTCAGAATACACCCCACCACTGCAGGCTTGCAAGAAGATCCCTTCCTCTCCTTATGCAGGAACCAAGGGCTAGTTAAAATGGAAGCTCATATTCTTGACAGGGAAAGCAAAAGTTATTCTGAAGTATTTCTGAGCAACTGGCCAACTCTGAATATTTCCTGCACACTAATGAATCACACAACAGGGGCAGCCACGGGACTAGCTGTATCATTGTAAAGCACACCCACCAAATGCCACAAGGAATTCTGTTCCTTCCAAAACTCTCTCTTCAGGGCAGAGTGATTTCACCACCCTTGTCCTCAGCTAACCTATCTACAGTCTGGAGTTCTAAAATATAGACTGTCTACAGTGTACTTTTCTTACATCTATGCACACATGTTTGTAGGCATGTGTGCATGCATATGCATATACCTGTAGTCACACTGCATGCAAGCATCTTTTACTATATACTTGTGATAAATGCTAGAGAGAAAAAAATCACTTTGTTACTCTATGACATCACATTCCCACTGATTAATGAAGCTCAGTCTCTGAGACTCATTCACCTGTGTTGGCACAAAATTGGACCAGCACTCCAGAAAGAGGTTTCTGGGGCAAGGATTTCACTCTGTGTAAAACCACACATGATTATTGTTACTAGATCTGCTAATGACAAGGCAGCAGCAGATGGTATTCTCCAGGCAGATGCAAGAGAGCTATGCCTCCTCAGCTAATAGAACATAAGCCAACTTGAAACCAGAAGTCCTGTGAAAATATAAGTGCAATCCTAAGCCTGAAATAATAAACCTTCTGGATATTCAGCATATATCTATTTTGGCTGTGCTGGGATTGTCACACAGCTTTTATAGTGTCCTGCCACTTCATCTGTGGCTAGAGAAGAGGCTGTGTCTGCTGCAATCTCCCATATGGATATGGAGGATAAAAGTGTTTAGCTACAAGAAGACAAACCAGTACTAGGGTGCCGTGCTACACATTGCTGACACTCTCTTTACACACATTTGTCCTCTGCCAACCAGTTGCACCCAGAAAATACCCAGGGATAATTTGAGGGACTATCATTGATCAAGAGCCACTCTCAGCAGGCAGAAGAGACCAAGCCATTCTTCAGAAAGAAGACGAGAGGAAAGGAGGGAAATTAACCACAGGGAAAAAAGCTGTGCTATGCCTTTAATCTGCAGGGACAGATGACAAGATTTTCTTCATCTATTTTCTACAAAAGACAGACACTCCAAAGTCTACCTCCCAGACTCTGACAATGAATTCAGAGAGAAATTATGAAGAATATAAAGATTCAGCAGTACAACTATTTTCTTCCTTATAAATACAATATTTAATGCAATTATTCAAGTGAACACTTATATAATTATGCCATGGAAAATAAATAAGAAGCAGATATGTGAGAAAATTATAGGGCCTAGCCATTATTCTCTTCTTGGATCCCAAATGTACCTTATTTTGATCGACTGGGATGTTCTTTAGGCACAGTAAAAACTCTGTAAAAGTGAAGTAAACAAAACTAGATGTAAAAAGATAAATCAAGCCATATAGCTGTTGTGATGTACACTCTATGCAAAATTGTCTGTACTTTTGAGTTGTAGCCATTGGATTTTGGTGATGTTTGTTTGTCTTATTCTGTTTCTTTATCTACCCACCTTCCTCACTTTTTTTTTTTTTTTAATAGAATTATGACCAGAAAATCAAAGTAATCTTGTTCTTCTTGGAGGGTGGGCCAGGGTGGGGTCTTTGAAGGTCCCTCCCAACCCAAACTCCTCTATGATTCTATGTCTCAGCTACTTGCCTGTATAAGACAAGGTTTACAAAATGACCCCTTGAAAAAGAAACACGGGGTAGGTTTATTGGCTTTGAACAGATGGCTGAAAGGGACATCATGGAAAACATTTAAATGCTCAAAAAGGTATTGATTTAATGTAAACTAGATGGGCTTTAAGTGTTCAGATAGCCCAGACTCATGTTTTAGGGAACATGGAGAAAATAAATTCAAACAGAATATATATATATCTCGTGGAAAAAGTGGGAAATATTAAACTCAGTTCAAGTAGCAGTAGGCAGAAATAACTTACATGTTATGGTAAATTTGTGGACTCACTGAAATTTAATAATAGTAAATTTGCTTATTGCCAGACACCACCCTCTGAAACCTATTGCTGTGATCCAGAACATAAATTCTTCTCCATATACAGTCAAATGGCAACTGTATGAGCCTACACAGTGCAAAGAAAATTGTGCAGATGTACTTTTGCAAAGAAAAGCTGAGAATTATGGTGGAAAGCAGAAAAGTGGCCTTACTGTGGTTCAAAGGGGATTTTTACAATTATGTTCTTTCTGTTTTCAAACTTCCACCCCCAGACCACTTCCTCCCTACCTCACCAGACTGTCTAAAGCTCTTCTTTTATGTGAGTGTGTCACATATATGGTAACTTACATTTGGGAATAGATATGCATCTTTCCCTCAGAGGAGATGCAAGTTCTTTCTCAATTTTACTATTTAATTTTATTTAAAAAAAAACAACCCACCAAAAAACAAAAACAAAAACAACTAAGAAGGATCATGTTATCAAAACAATTCTAAGAAGCTCACAGTGTGAGTTTTGTTCAGATATCCTCATAGGGAGGACAGAATAAGTTTTGATGGAGAAGGAGTTCAACATGAATTAAAAAAGAAAAAAAAAAAAGAAAACAAACCAAAAATCTATAAAACAAAAACCTTCTGCACATATTGCAAAATCTAATTGGGGGAGAACAAAGAAAGAATGGAAAGTTTCAGTCTCTGTATTCGCTCCTGGATCACAAATAATCTGAAGACTGTTTAAAAGTGAATTATGCTGGATCTGCATCTTGGATCCATCTAGTATACAATGACTCTATTCTGTTAAATACACAAGGGAATGACTCTGATAAAGGTACTTTATCAATTTATCATCTGTCTTGATATGCTTCCTTAAATAACTGCAAAGTAGACCCAAGCAGTGAGGTTCCCTCCACAGTTAAATTTCTTGAGGGATTGCAGGAAAGGGCTGTGGAGGAGAGAGGGAAACAACCACAACAATAAACAGAGCCCCATAATCAATGTGCTAAAAGGGGTTCTGAACTTGATGTGATTGCCCCACACTCAGTGCAAAGCAGTTATGTTTGTTCAGAAGATTTCACTGGCATTTTGGGGGGGGCTAAGTGGTGCAAATTCACATCTTGCATAGGAGTAACCTCAAAATAATTTCAGTGACCATTTGATATCACACTTCTTTTTGCCTCTAGTTCCATACCAGGGTCCTGCACATGGCTGAAAAAACCAGGATACAATTTATACACTTGCCATCTGTGCAGGGCATGACTGTCATATGAAATGCACAAATACCTTCTGGGATGAAATTTCTTGGTGGTTATTGCATAAGAGAGACACAATTAAATGCACACTTTATTCTATACGGTTCTAATCCAGAACTTCTGGAAGTAAGTCCAAGAGGAATTCCATATTTTGCAGGCCCTTGCATTTAGCTAAACCTTTGTCCAGTTGAGTGATTTTAGGATGCTGTTCCCAGCCAGGCCATCCTAATACTCACTCCCTGAGTTTCTTTTGTACTTACCAGGGCAATGTTAAAAAAAACCAACAACAACAACAACAACAACAAAAAAACAACCCCCCAAAAAATCCAGAATGAAAGCACTTCAATCCCCCTAAACACAAGAGCATTGATTAGATGAATCTTGAACATTTTGTACTTCATGGGGAAGGAAGAAGTCACCGTGCAGAGTACCTGGTCTTCTTTTTGCTTAGTGCAGTGGAGAGCTAAAGAGAAAACTGAAAAGAAAATAAATTAAAAGGGCACAAATTTCCTGAAATTTTCAATACCTCCCAGGCTGAAGATTTGCAATTTTTGGAGTGAGTGTGATGTGGGGAGGCACCATAGCTTGCACAAGCTCCCAAAAACCAACCCTACTCCCAGGAATTTGCTGCCCAGCCAGAGTGCTGCTGTACACAGACTGCTTTTGTGTCAGAAAGTGGAGTGCCTTCTATAATTAACAGATAACTCTTCTTTGATAACGTGCCAAGAAAATAATAACTTTGCTACAGCAAAATGTAAAACTCTGTCAAAAGGAGGCATCTATCTGTTTCCACAAGTCCCGTGGTGATTAGTTTGGCCCTAATTAACAGCAGCTTTCTAAAGTGAGAGATAATTGCTGGCACACATAATGTAGATTTCAATAGCTAAAATGAGCAATAACGAATATTCACTTTGAAGCTTGCCTGACAGAATGCTTAGACTACAAAAAGTTAAAGTAGTACCTTGACTACAGCTGATAAATGAGATTCCTTTACTGTCCTCCACTTTCCATCAGTATTTCAGCACCATCACTTTTACTGCTTCAGGTCTGGAGCTTTCTCTCTTAAAATCAGAGATTTATGGCAAGTAAGAAATGTCCATATAAAAAGGTAAAAGGAGATTCAGATTATATCCTTTTCTGACCATTATAATTAATAGCTGGATCTTCAGTTGTAGCTAATTGAATGGAGGTCAGTGTGTTGCCATGGTAATGTCCTAGCCAAGCAATTTTACCCATTTTCCAGTCTGCTGCCCCTTTGCATAACCACAAGTTATAAAATGTTTTAATTGCAAGATTTGCAAATGATGCAACATCTGGGCTGCAGATTTCCATGTAAAGGAAGAAGATTAATGGGATTATTAACATATCTGTGCAAACCCTTGAAGTGCTGAATATAATTACTGAACACCAGCATTTTCACTGATCATCTGTGTGACATGTTGGAAATCCATATAACTAAGGAAGAAAATTGCAGATGTGTATTTTCCTTCCTCTATGCCACTAGTAATTAGAAGAAGTGTCATTCTTTTGCTGCCCTGGAATAATAGAGAAATATCTTCAGTCACTTCACCAGAACAATATAGCTTCTTTACTCATACTGTTGGTTTCATTTGATTAGATTTGAAAACAAGTCATGTTAGTGAACCTCAAATTCTGATTAGTGATTTTGACCTCCTTATTCCAAAACCATGCCAAAAAATAGCAAGCAAGCAGCCTTCCACTCTCTGTATATCTAAATGTATTTTTAAAAAAACATAAGTACCTTCTAAGTAATCAAAATCAAATTATTCCCCTAAAAAAGACCCAAACATATATATTCATGGGATTCTAACATCACTCAAGAATCCTATAGTAGTTTCATGAGAATAAGATTATTTTAAGAAAGGAAAAAAAAGAATATTTGCATACACAGGCAAAAAAAGGAAGAAAACTTGAACACACAGTTTGAAATATCAACTATGAAGTGAGTGTATTTATATCCTGATGGACTGAAGAAAGTACAAACTTGCAGTCTTGTTGTTCTTCAGCATGGCAGAAGAGCCAAGAGCTCTCTTGCCAAGACAGCTACAGATTCTGTTCCTTCACAAAAACAGCAGAAAACTATTTCCTCCTTTTCTCAGAATGCAAGAGTGGTCATGTAAAAGGCACAGATGACTTCCAAAACCACGTCAAAGACACTGGCAATTACAAGTCTCATCTAACTTTCCCCCCTTTTCTTCAGCTATTGAAGGACTCTGCAATATTTTCAAAAGAAATCAGGTGATTTAGGATTACAATTTCCATTATTAGAAAAGGCTTAGATAATGAAGTAATTCCAATTTAGCTTCTTAAATAATTATAATGCCTGATTTATTCAACAGTCAATTAAAACAGTGTAAAATTCAAGGCTCAGTCCTGCAAATAGCTTCCATCTCTAGGTACTATGAACTCAGCTCTATTTGAAGCATAGCTTGAGAATTTGTGTTGAAATGTAAATTTATTATCTGTAATTTGTGATGGGATCTACCACTTCCATTGGAAATACTTTTCCATGCTTTCTGACACTAAAACCATGGGGTTAAGAGCAATATTTCTACCCAATTTAAAGATTAGGGCTTTTAAAATATTTTCCACTCATATGACATTGCATAAATGTCTTGTAATACCACCTCATTACAATACAAGAACTAGTAATTTATACTGATGTTATCTTAGAATCATTTTTGAAAACTTTGGGGAGGCCTCAGATCTGCTAAGTTAACATGAACTCCTCTTGTCTTGGTGCAATGTCCTTGTGAGGAACACAGAATCACTCTGTTCCACACATCTGCAGAACAGCCCCCTTTCCTGACTAGAGACATCTTCTGCCTTTGAAATATTCCCTTGACAAAAATTACAGGATATTGTAAATCACATTTTGCCTAGATTTTCAAAAGGAATAACTCAACAACTTCTGGACCCTACAGAATAAAGAAACAATTTCAAGATTTCTGACATGTCCAGTGATGTAGATCTTAGTGATGCCTTTTGAAGATTTGCCTGATTTCAAAATGTGGTGGATTGACTCTGGCTGGATGCCAGCTGTCCACTGAGCCCTGTCTCTCCCCTCTTTAGCTGGACAGGAGAGAGAAAAATATAACCAAAGCTTTGAGGGCTGCGACAATGGCAGAGGGACATTACATCAACCTTGGTAATACAGCCAAAACATCATCTTCAGAATTCAAAATATAACCTTCAGCTGATGTTTATGTGACCAAGTACAAAGCTCAGGAAGAGAAATTAGATAAAAATCATAAGACACACACACAAAAAAATTCAGCATCAATTTAACAAAGACGAATGAAAATTAAAAACGTAATATCAATTTAACTAACAAAGAGGAATGAAAATTATAAATTATAAAAGCAACTGTAAAAATAACACTAAAATAATTGCCAAAAGATTTAGAAGATGGATAATGTGATGCAAAGAATCCTGTAGGTGTATTGTTGTGCTCACATCATGATGGGCTGTGCAGTCATGAAAAGACCCATGATGGAAGAAACTTATGCCTGTGAGCAGCCTCTGCATAATCAACACGTTTTTTTGAGCCAAAGTCTTTTATCTCACTAATGAGTTGTGCAATTCAACACAAAGCCTAAATGTTGCTGCTGTAAGTATATTACATGAGTGTTATTTGTAAGATATTTCTAGAGACACAAGTGTTTTTAATTCTCTGAAAAAAAACCCCCAAACCAACCAGTAAACATGTGGTTGTATATGTCCTGAAAACCACAAAGCCCACGTTGAGTATGACCGGAAAAGACACATCCCCTTCCACCTCAAAGAGCCAGCCAAGATAGGTCCCAGCAGATGGGACCTATCTGGCAGATGAAAAAAACCACCAACAACAAAAGAAATCAAACTCTGAGGCATGTTTTCTTCACTGTGCATCTCTGGGGGTGGTACAGGAATATATTGCTTCTTACACAGAACCCAAAAATAGAGACCATAATTATCTTAATGATTTATTATTTCACTAGACTTTTAAATCAGAAACTCAAAGCCTACTCAGAAGGCAAGAGTCCAGATCTCATCCTGATGTGCCCACAGTAAAAATAGAATCTCACTGAAAACAGGATAGCCTGAGGATTTTCTACTCACCTCTACCTCAATGAGAGGATTTTGGCAAGTTCTCTATCCTATTAATTATCAAGTCAGAAATCATTATAGGATCTAACAAACTGTTTATAACCAAAAGGTTTCCAGAATTAAATTAAAAGTATAAGGAAGGGAGGAAAACCAGAGAGACAGTATAAATTTCTGTGGTATACACCTCTGTATTTTACATTTCTAACGCTTGTGGAGACATCTGGAAATCATGCTTGTATACCTGAAACTTGACATCTAATTATTGAAGAACCAAAAGAAGGAGAAACTCCAGGAAAAGTGTGGCTTAAATAGCACTCTTCAATAGTTTCCTCTTACAAAACTTTCTCTGTTCACCAAAACTGAAAATTGATTGTTATCTTTATTTCAATGTAGCATAGCTTGTTTTTCCTGTTCCAGTAAAATAAAAGAACTAGTATGGGACTATGGGGTGGGAAATGTGGAAGCTATGTATGCATGACACTGATGATCTATAAATGGTATTTTAGTACTTAAGATTTTTGATTTCTCACAATGTTTTTGAAAATGTTTTACAATTACATATCATAAATGAATCCTAATTTTATGCTCTAAATATTTTCTGGGTAAGATTATCTTTCATCTTCTCTTACAAATTTTTATTAGAGGAATAATTACAAGAAAAGGAGAATGATTAATAAAGTATCACTATTCTCCCACTGGCATTTCTGGCCTCATCAAAAGTGTCATTTTTTGCATAATAGATTGACTCACACTTCAAGTGTGAAGCAACACTTGAAATTATCCATGCACATACTGATACATGTCCATATGTTTTTCCATCATTTCTCAAACAATAAGCCGAGGGCAAAATTCTGGTCTAGGAAACCTTCTAGAGTGATTCTTACATGTGTATTTTCCAGCAAATATTCCACATCATTGAATGCCACTAGACAATAAGCAGCATACAAAGAATATCCACAAACCACATTTACCAGCACACTGTAAAAATTTAAAGAAGTGCATGAGGTTTAGCAAAAAAATATGAGAGAGTAATTTTTTCTCCCCCTGCAATTCAGGCTATGGATATTTTAGGATGTATTAAGAACTGGTGGTTAAGCACTTCACACTACTAAGCATCAACTGAAAGTGACAGGATAAAAAATCCAACAGAAAGAAAGGCTAAAATGATCTACCCCATCACCTACTACAACAACTTCAAAGAGGTAGTAGATGCTTTAGACTCTAACGGAATGGAAAATAGTTTTGTTTATTTATAATAGGCAAGGTGTGATATTTAATGATTTAGCAGTAAACATGTCAAAAAGTAAATTCTAACATTCATTTACCAAAGGAACAGCCAGTAGTAGAATATAATGAAAAATACACTCAAAACACATTTTACTTTAAAGCAGGCTGTTTCAAGAGAACAGAAACAAACTAAGATTAAAATTGAATATTAAATTAAAATTTCAGAACCTGGCACATACATCAGTGTCCTGTGGATTAATTGGGAAAATTCATTTACTCTTAGAGAAGTCCCTACAATAGATTATAATGGTTCCTTAGCCCCATTTCTCATCCTGTTGGTTTTTTTTGAGACAGTGTTTGCTAATTGCAGTTCAGAGCTCTCCAGCCTGGCTGATGAGCACTGGTTTTCCCAGGAACTGCAAGGAAACCCTGCAAGAAAATCAGCCAGGGGCTTGCAGCACACGCTCCCACCCAAGGCAGGATGCAGGAACCTCGTGCCCCAGCCACAGAAGTATTTGAAGGCAGCACAACCACCCCATCCCCATACCCTCTGCCTTCCCTTTTTCCCTCCCAGTGCCTGCAGCAGGCCCAGCACCTCCTCAGCACTGCAGCAATGAGACAAGCCACAAGGGATGCTTAAAAACATTCTGAAGGGTCAACTTCTCCCTTTTCATACTGCCTTAATTAAGGTTCTGATTCTGCCATGCTTCCCCTGATGACTGCATTCTCTAGGGCACTCATCCCAGAAAATTCAAATTTCACCTGTGCTGGCATGTAAATCTCATAAAGCAGCATTTTTTTCATATTCTGTAGCGTTCTGTATTGTGTAGGAGAAAAGTTGCTGCAGGTGCCAGATATCCTTTAATTAAAAAGGGAGTCACTGCAACATTAGAAAAAAATATCTGGCAGTTTTTTTAGGGGAGTGTACAGTAGGTCAGAAGTTAGAGGGACAGGAAGTGAGAAGGAATCATAATGTTTAAAAACTACAAAAGGAAATAGGTGAGGAAAAAAATCTGTATCTGAAAAGACTGTCTAAAGCAAGAATGATAGTCCAGGAGAATTTCTTTCTTTCAGCCATTTGTTCATTCCTGTTCCATTATTTCTCAAGGAAAGAACCAGCTGTCACCAAAGATCATAGAATTACAGACTGGTTTGGGTTTGAAGAGACCTCAAAGATCACCCCATTCCAACCCCCTGCCATGGGCAGAGACACCTTCCAGTGCCCCAGGTTGCTCAGAGCTCATCCAGCCTGGCCATGGACAGTTCCAGAGATGGGGCATTCCACAGCTTCTCTGGGCAACCTGTGCTGGCACCTACACTCTCACAATAAAGATCTTTTTCCCTAAAACCTGATTTAAACCTAGGCAAAAAGTTCATACCACCCACCTGAAAAACTCACTCTTGTTCCCACATCTGGGAATCTGTTCTGGTGTGCAGTTGTGAACGTTAACAGATAAAAAAGAAACAGGAAAAAAAGAGAGAGATTTAATAAAATGCTTATAAGGCTTTTGTAGTCACACCAGGATGGGCAGCAGCAATATCTTCCAAATCACTGAATGAAAAGAATTATGAAATCTTTCTGGAAAATGTTAGCTTCTTACATTTAAGACTGACTATATCTCATCTGAACAGTCATTTACTGGAAAACTGTCAGCCTTGATTCAAGATTTTCCAGAAGCTTACTTAGGTCATGTAAAATATAAGCATTCAAGCATTCAAAAAAAAATAAAAAATAAAAAAACAAAGCACAAAAGAAATTGGAAAACAAATGTCATGCTTCTCAACAAGGTCATGTAATATTTTGCTGAGGACTACGTAAAAGCAAAGTACATATTTGAAATGTCAGACTATTCAGGTTTCTGTGCATCACTAGATAGCAATGAGTATTAGCCTTATGCACTGAAACTACTCTATATATTAGTCACTTTCTTGTAGGAAATAAAGCACTCAACAAAACAGACCAAGAAAGGAGATGATACAGATCTCACTGTTATAGCTAGGAAATGAGCTCCTAATTTTGACCACAAAATAGTGGCCTTTCCATGACCTAAGCAATTCACAATGGTGCTAAACTAGCATTTGGACTCAATGATCTTACAGGTATTTTTCCAAACTTAATGATTATGTGAAAATATATACCTTTACAAAAGCACACAATTTCTGTTCTGAGTACAATTGCTCTTTTTAGAACCTTTTTGGAGAATCACACATCTCATGAAAAATCTGTCCTGGATTTTCAGAAAAAAAACCCCACCCAAACAACACAACAAGCTCACCTGACATTTATTAGCATTTACTCAGTTATCAACCATGCCCTATATTTTAAATTCGTGGAACTAAAAATCATCATTTTTCAAACTGCTAGATTTTTTACTAAATTGGTGGGAGGCAGGCTATGTGCTTGCCTGGATTGTCCTGTCTGCTTCTGTATTCTAAAACTGGATTTATTTTGGTTAAGATGGCAGACCTACAATAAAAACACAGAGCATATGTATTTGGTCTAGAACAACTACTTACTAGTCTAGTCTTTATTTAAAATCAATTGAGACACTTTAGAGGGGGCAAGTATATTGATTTTGTGCCCATGAAGGTGCCTATTTATCTCTCTTGACTAGAAAGGAACTTTAAGTAACTAGTTCAGACAGACAGGTTGTAGACTTGTAAAATTAAGAGGAATCCCACCCAAGGCACTTAGAAATAGTCAGCTTTATCATATATGTTTTTTACTCCACAGTGTATATAAAAGTTTGGTCATGCTCCTTTCCCTAAAGGTAGAGTGCAAAATTAGTTTGTTTTAAATCCCTAGTGAGACTCCTATTAAAAGTAATTAAAGTTCAAGCCACAATTTCATAAATGATAATGAACTTTGAAGGCAGAAGAAAATTAAGTAATATTGGGAATGCAATAATCAGACTGCTTGTAAAATTTATGACATGAAAGAGAAAAAAAACCCACACCTTAGAGTGGCATCAGGGGGTTGAAAATTTTAAGCAACCCTATTTTTTGTAGATGGGAAGTTGTGTTTTTAATTCTCACATCCTGCAGCACCAAACTAGCAGCACAAAGAAATTTGACCTCAACATATTGACTACACCCAGACAATGCAGTGCAGCACTCCACCACAACAAATAATTTCTTATTGCAAAAGGACTAGGGTAGAAATTCTTCTTTAAAAATTGTCTAGATTGGGAAGTGTTTATTTTCCCCTGGTTTGGTTGTTGCTTTTTTATGTTTTTAATGATTACTCAAAAGTACTACTGCCAAATGGGAGATCACTAGGGTTTATCCTTAGCTAAAGACAATTCTACACTTAAGTGCAGTAATGTAATATACTTAAAACAGCAAAGAACAAATTCTAAAACCACTAGCTTCAGCTAGAGGTTGTTCAATCCTTTTTTGAATAAGAACTTGTTCTTGAAAGGGATCTCAGTGCCTTTCATTGGATGCAATTATAGTTGACAAGTTCCTCTTCTCTTTCTCAAATGTAAATTCTAGTTACTGTTACTTGACAGTTTATCTATATACTTCTCTTCCAGTGCAGATTAAAACATTTCAATTTTAATATATTTTAAATTCCATTAAGAGGTCCATTTGAGATAATAGTGAACACTGGTTTTTTTCCTCTTCACCTTGTATTATTCAAAATTTACTGAGAGAGAAAATATTATTCTCAAGTTCTTTTCTTGCTCCCTGCTTACAGACTGAGAATTTAGTCACACAGAGACTTCAAATAAATACTTCTCTCCACAACACGAACCACAATTTGACTCTAGTCATTCTAGTACAGCTCAGCAGACTTGCTCATTTTACACCTGGAGGCAACTGATGGAACAACTCCATGGCAAAAACGTCCATTAGTTCTTACAATTAAAGTTTATTGAACTGACTCAGGACCACCAAGAATCAGCTTCCAAACTGAAAATGAGTAACCTTACAAACTTTGCTTACTATGTATCTATTTCCTAGCCTTGGTAAAAGGAAGCTGCAAGTTCTACGGTAAGGTTAAAGAACAGCTATTGTTGAACTTAATGGAAAAGAGCAGAGGAATTGTGTTGCTAGCTAAAGGAAAAGTGAACTGTGTCATATGTAGGTTTTAATATTTAATGAATCTATATGGCTGCAATCCATTATGTGACAATTTAATTATATGACAAAAAAGTTTGATAAATAATATTGTGGTAGGACATCTAATTCATTATTTAACAAAAAAATCAATACTTCCATAACTCATATTCCCACACACACACACAGTCACAAACACACAAGCTTTTTCAAGTAGGCAAAAATCCAGACACCATAGACCATTCATTTTCTGGCCAGGACAAGTTCAAATTGACGTTTAATCAGGTCTAGATGGGAATGACTTTTATTTATTTATTTATTTAACTGGTAGATCAGAAATGGCTGCTGCTAAGATGTTTTTCCTGAAAGTGCTGTAAACTAGAAGGACTATCTTTTGTACTTAACAGAAAAAGATAAAATACCAGATCCCATTATTCCTGATAACACAACACTGCTGTTTGAGTTGATGGGATCACTGGGGCGAATAGCCAGGCAGGCAAAGAGTCTCCTCAGGATTAGTGCTCAAGTTTAGACATAACATCACAACCAGTAACAGACAACAAAGGAAATCCTGAAGGGAGGACCATGGTAATGATTTATGGTAAAGGAGTCCTTTTTTCCTCTGTAAACCATTCAGATTAAAGCAGTGCCAGGGATGTCACCCCTGTGGCAGAGCAAAATTTCACCAGGAGAAAACAAAGAGAATGAGGATGCCAGGCAGGCAGAGCTGAAGGGGGACACCAGGCATGAAGAAAGAGACAAGTAGATGTGCACTCCAAAGTCCTGCAGTCAGGAATCCAGAGTAGGGGGAAATGACTGAAGGGAGAGCAAGAAAAGAAACTGGGGATGAGGCACATGAAGGATTGGCAGTCAGCAGCTCTCTGAGGTCACTGTCTGTGGTTCAGATAATTAATTTTTTAGGAACAAATGTTCTCTCCCCAACCACTCAAAGTCTCCCCACCCTTCTATATGACTTGTGTTCAAATCTATTGGTTTGTCATATAATTCCTGACATTTTGCAACTCCAACCCAAGCAGTACAACCCAAAGTCTCAGCATTTTCAAGTTATGGAAAATAACACTAATTTAGTTCATCAAAATGATAGATTTAATATTTTGGGTCTACTTGCAGGCCATCTTTGAATTTGAATATACATCATTCATACTCTGGTGTTTTCAGGAAATTTTTTTCCTAACAAATATTTTAAAAAATGAACATTTTCTTACCACAGTCCATTTATATCAAGTATACTTATCACACAATTTAGGTCTGACTAGTGTGATGTTAATGCACTGAAATTTTTGTTTCATTCTGACAGCATTATCACTTTAACGACAATTTGTCACAGTGCTTTTGTTGCCTTCTAATTTTCTTAGCAAATGTAATTGTTAGCTCGTACTTGATCTAGGGAGCTCATTCTCCCCTCCTGAATTTATGCAATTATTTTTTCATTATGCTGCATCTTGGCTGTTGCTGCCTGGGATGCTGTTCTCTGTCAAGGCTGGCTTTTTTTTTTAGTGGAGGTTTGGGAAATTTGTGTGGGCCCATGTTGTAAAACCTCTCCTCTCCTGGGGTACTCTGAAGAAATTATTCATGGTTCAAATACATGTATATATATACACACACATCTACACAAGCCAAGTTCCAAATACCAGAAGAGGAAAATATAGCACTCATCTTTCCTTGGTGCATGAATTACAAATGTAAAATTTGCTACCAACACTCTTCCGAAAACTGAAAACCTAAACAATCCAGTTTACATAATTTTATTACTTAAATTTTTAAAATTATTCACATCCCAGACCTAGGATTTTGGTTTAACATTTTGTTCCATTTTTAATTGGGTACTACATATTTTCTATTTCCTCTTGAATTCTATGTTACAGCTTAGAATGTTGTAAATAACAGAATAGAGTAATTATTGGAGGTTTACTGCAGTGAAACATTTACTTCATAAAGCATACTTCTGACTTCTCAAAATCAGTGTTTGTAAACAGTTTTCTTTGATTCTTTCTTTATTCATTATCTAATCTTGAGCAGCCAAATTGAATGGTTCCTAATGTCTGGCTTCTTTATAGTTTAATTAGAAACCCCAATGTTATTCAGTGAAAAAAGGTGGTACAAAAGTTTGCCATTGAAACTGTATCTTATGTCTGTAATCAAAAATTTCTAATCTCTTTTCCATTAAAAGAAGGGAAAAAAAGACCTGGGGAAGCTGAATTTACTTGTAAAATAATTAATCTTATGCATGGTATGCCAAGATGAGTAGAGCCCTGCTCCTCCAGTCTCATGAAAAATATAAGGTGCTCACATTCTCAAAAAGTTAAGTTCACTAAAGTACAAAATGTAAAAAAAGAAATAAAGTATGGTTTTGCAGTATTTACACAGCTTTGGAAAGGATTATTTTGAATCTCATATTAAGGGACATATTGTATGAAGCCACATACCACATTCATAACACCCCCACAAATACATTGCATCATGTTTGTAGCTGGAGCTGCTTCTAGAACTTATTTCACACTGGTACAAACCACCTCCTTTGGCACCTCCTCTTGCTCCAAGTAATTATCAACCATCACCTGAAACCTCATCTGCATATGTAATAGGACATTAAAAATTGAATTAATTAGCACCTGGATAACAAGGATGAATTCCCACCTTAGACCAATGGCACAGCTGCATTGCATTCCTTGAGAGGGACAGCAGCAGCATTCCTGTGATCCAAGTGTTAATAAAGTAAGAAGAATGATAATAATTGTCATCAAGACTGCTTGGTGAATCACATAAAAGGCACCAGAATTTTGTTGTTGGGACAAGAGTTAAAGCATTTTCAACCACAGAACACCTGAAAGGAAAAAAACCAAGGCCAACACCTGTGTTTTTGCATGTACCTCCAGTACTGATTGCATAAATTACATCTCAGAGATAATAAATTGGTAAGTGACCCTAGAAGTGTATTTGTTGTAAAAAAACAAAACCTGCAAAATATTAGATGCACTGACAGACCTTTCAGGAAGTGAAAAGGCAAATTCTCTTTCTCAGGGAAGAAATTGATCTGACCACATAAGCTTCCCTAGTAAATCAATATTCTCAATACCAAAAATATTTACTTAATTGAGCACAGTGAGCTAGTACAGTTTTGTACTTACTGACTGCTGCAGAGGAGTTCAGCCTGGCCTGAATTCTGATCCCACTGACACACATAAATACCCAAGGCACAAAGGCTTAAATGAGGTTCCTATGAAAATCACAGGTTAACCAAGAGGGTGTGCCCAGAGCTCCTTTAGTTTAAAGGTAACTCTCCTGTTAGTGGTACAAAACCCATCCTAATGGTATGGGTGATCTGTGAAAAAATAGAGTGCTATTTTAAGAAACCTTCCATGAGGATTATCTGTTGCTCCTGGTTGGAGTGTATACTTTGCTAGGTTTGGCTATCAGACCTGCTAATCTTTGAGTTCATATCAAGCATTTTAGCTGGGTGTATGTGCCTTCCCTTTCTCTCTAGGGATACAATTGGGGTCCAACTGTTATCTCAGATATGAATAATTTGAGGTGGTTTTGCATTATACTCATTATAGAAAGATCCAGAAGCCATTAGTGTCTGATGAAGATTGTTATTAAAAGCACATTAGGCAAAATGGCAGCTAGAAATATAAATATGAAATATGAAATATAAAATATCAAAGTCCCTCCAATGTATTTGAAGGATGCTCCACTAATTGAGAACAAATTCAGAAATAAGTGTGTGTCTATGGGGTGTCCCTTAAATGCTGATTTCTGTCAAAAGAGACTTAATTCTCTGAGAGAGAGAATCTGGATAAGCAGCATGAGAGGAATCAGTGTGTTGTCCTTGTACTGGAGGGTAACCAAGTGCAGAGCCTCCAAGCGTATTCCAATGAAGTGTTTATCTCTTTCTCCACTGATGCCACAGATGATTGGAACATACGACAAATGTTTTTAACTGCTGTTTCTGCATGTTGCATTTCTAGATTACTTAGTCCCATTGCCACATTTTTGACTGATTTCTATAGAAATGTAAAAAAGAAACTTGATTTTTGTATTGCAACTGCTTGATTCTTAGTCATAATTTTTGAAAATTTTTCCCTTATTAGTTAAAAGTTATTCACCAAACCCCTTGGCTGCCTGTTCCTACACAGAGAAAATGCAAGACTTTGGAAGAAGTTCATCAGCAAGAGATCAAATATTTCAGGTACCCTATCAGATCTATAAGTGGCTAAGAGTTTTGTGGAAAACTTTCAATTTGTATGCTAAGCATGTGAATATTCATTTATATTCTGAATGGACACTCTGGGTGCATTTAATTACTTCATAGAGTAAATATTTTATTGTGTATAATTTGGATAAGATGCCTACTTGGAAAATTTTGTTTCTATTCATCAACTCTTGAAAACAACCCCTGGTTCTAAATACACTGCAAATTTAGTGAGAACACTTTTTAATTTTTATTTTTATAAAAATACATTTTTATTTTGCGCAGTTCTGTGTCAATGAGATGGCACCAAAGTGCAAGGTAGGGGTGTCTCCATATTCAGACACTGCAGAGGTAAGGAACACATCAATATCTCACACAAAAATAAAAGCAGCTTAATAATAAAATACTAATGCTGTTCAAAGGCTGTAACTCAAAATCATTGCTCATGGTTCTTACTTAATTTGAGTTGGTCCTCAGCAATTCCATATCATAGAAGTAGTAATAAAATATTAGACTTGTTTTTGTTTCTTTTTAAACTGGGAATTTAGATTTACTTTCCAACAGTTACTGCTTTATTATCGCTTTTATTATTTGTCTCTTTGTGCCTCGTTCTTAATCCTTCAACATGCTTTGCCATAAGGCAGAAATGGCAAGCAGCACATGGAAATATTAATTGTGTCACAAAAATGTAGTAGTGATGAAATAAAATATAAAGCTAATTAAAATTTTGCTTATGAAGATAAGACATTTTATTTAGTAATTTCTTTTAGACTGTTGCAGCAGGATTAGAAATGAAGGAAGCAACAGTGTTTCAATTAACTTCCCTGAAATTGCAAAGGACACTGGATATTTAATGTGGGCTTTAAGTCTTCTATGTGTGTCTGACAAGCTGACCAATATGAAGGCCTTTCACGAAAATTACTGTATGTATCAAAGTTTTAAATTATTCATATGACAAAATGAAATGATCAACAAAACCACTGGATAATTAATGAAGTTGTCATCTTGACAAGACTAATAATAAGTTTCTCCTTGGTAAATAATCAGCAATTCCTCTGCTATAATTTTTTTGTGCCAAAAAAACAAGCACAAAAGCAATGCTATTATATAATAAGTTCATGGAATAGAAATATCAAAGCTTAAAAGCAGTTGGTTGAGTTTTGCCAATAGTTCAACGATTTTATGTGATTTCATATAATTGGTTACTAAGTCAGTAGGTGGCTGTTGTGCATGTGAATTTACTAAAGAAAATCAGGCATGGTGCAATGCACATGGAAAATAATTATTTTCTCCATAATATTTTTAGGAGACATATTAAGAAGAAGCAACAGCAGTAATAAGATGTGTATACCTACTAAATCTAGTACATTGTAATATGTGGAATGATCTGTGGATTTCTTATTCTTTAATTAAAGATTCTGTTGCTTTAATCATACAGCACTGCAGTAATAATGCTGAACTGGATAGATGAAGACAAAGAGCATTAGCATAAGGCTACAGCAAGTCAGATGCTGCAACACAGCTCTGTCAAGCCTCATATATATTGTTGTACCTGAGGCTTCTCCAAACCCCATCTCTACTTCTGATAGATATGCCCTAGATTTTCTTCAAATCTTTTGTAGAACAGGCCACGAAAAGCAGTTTGCACCTGTGGGAAGACTCCTCACAGACATGGGAGGCTAAGATTTTGTGTAAAGACTCCATTTTCTTATCAGTGTCTGAAGTGAGAGGAAGTGGCTGGAAAACATCTGTTGAAGGTCCAGGGATGTACAACACCCTGTATTTCAGACTTTGCCTTCTTTAGAGGCTTTCTTTCCCAGCTCATATTTGTAGAGTAATACCACAGTAACATTTGTGTTTCTGCCTTCCTAATATTCTATGCAGCATGTACCCCTGGGTGAGTTTATCACTTTACATTGCAGTAATGACCTCCTCCCTGAAAAACTTAGGCTCTTGTTCCATTTTGTCAAAACACAGAATCTGTAGACCTCAACACTGCTTATTACAACATTCCAGCCTGCAAATTCTAACTTGGACTGGCCCATATGTACAGGGAGCAGGGTATATTTCTCTTTGTCTTTGAAAAATAAAATAAATGAGAAATGGTCCCAGTGCTCTATTAGTTGGCTGTGGGCACATATTTTCACACAAAATCTGGATACCATAAACCCTCTGGGCATTGGCATTTCCATTTTGGTAATGAAAGCATTAGGTTGTTATAGACAGAAAGGATTGGAGAGGAAAAGCAGCATATTCCAAACACTTCCTATGACAGAAACAAAAACCTGCAACTTTTTTTTTCCTTTTTGAAGATATATTGTTAAAAATGCAGCTTTATGTCTTTTTCATTGATAAAAGTCATGTCAAGATTTTAACTCCTTACACTAAACCATCTAAGATGAAGTTAAAACTGCAGAATCTACACTGCAATCACTACAGGCACTCCAGACGCTCTCTGTGCTGTCCCAGGAACATCTGCTACTTTCTTCTGGGTAAAAATATGTTGTTTGTAACTTCTCTCTACCCAGAGGCAGTGAAGGTTTTCCATTCCTTTTTAACTCTTATGTGGCAAATTTTGTGTCCTTTTCTAGTCCCCACCAAGAGCTGCCCCATGCTGCTCTCTCTAATTGTGAGAACATTTCCAGACCCCCTTGCTCTCAGTGTGATTTATTGATGCTCTGCATGGCAGAGTACAAAGCAGACTTTTTCAATATTCACACAGAAAATTCATAGCTTGTTACAACAAGGGAAATCCCAAACCCTTTCTGAAGGAAAATCAGCTTCCAACCAAGAGTGGCTCTCACAAGGGAGACAAGGGACAGGGAGGCTGCTGCATCAGGACTTTGGTGCCAAGTTCCAGCGCTTTGGGAATAGGGGAGGGAGCCGAGATGCTTTTATCTTCCTACCTGGGAAGCTGCCATGTGCAGAGTAACAGCTATGATCTCACTGCACTGGGAACAAGTAGTGCAGGGAAATTTTGTCTCTGCTTGGTGGAAAAGATCCTGTTCCTCAGACCATCAGCTCAATTTCTGTTCCTGCTACCAGATTCTAAAGCAGCAAGATTTGATTTTTGTAGGTATACTAAAAATGCTGTAGGGTAAATGCATTTATAATGCTCATTCTTCAGAAATCTAAATATGCAAACACAGTATATTTTGCATTTTGAGGGAGGTAAAACCTCGATGGCAACATCACTGTGTCAGACCTTCTTTGGGGTGTCAGGCCATCTAGTTGCAGTGAAGAAGCAGTTAAAGCAACTTTTGCTTGGGCATTTCTTTAAGTTTATTTGTGAAAACATATCCCAAGCATGTACTTTAAATGTGGTAACTTGGCATTGCATTGGCAAATCTGGTTCCATATCATTTGGATCCCAGATTTCACAACATCTTACACTCCACTCTCACAAAAAGCCAAAGGCAGTGTTTTTGTCAAGTGAGGAGGAGTGATATTCTGGGAGACAGGCAGCAGAGAATGCATAGCTGGCTGGTTTTATTTGGAGGTGGATTGCAGGGATTAGCGTGTGAGGTTTGATTTTTTACAAAGGGCTGAGGGCTAACAAAACCCCCCATTTCAAGTTTTCTTTATTTCTTCCACAAAATAATAGTTTCCTTATTGCCATGAGACAGCACACTAAAGTGTGAAAATACTGTAGCAGCTGTGGTGGTGGCAACACATGTCATTTCTGTGCATAGGCTGAGATTTTTCTCATGAGACTCTTAAATAGATGCAATGAAGCATTCAACACACACAGTTAATATCTAACAGTAATTCCTGCATGTGTTTGTGTGCTATACTGGCAATATCTGGAATGGCTGCCAGCTTTTACAAATAAAATATAGGTATAACAATATCCTGCTTGTATTGAAATATATCCCAATCAAAACAGAGGGACTGATTTTGTTTCTGTGGTCTTTGTTTGGCATTCCTTATGGAGAAAGTAATTAATACAACAAGGCAGGAGGAGGACTGTCTCATGGGATACACAATCCTTTTGTAACTTGATTCAATTATTTTTTCCTAGCTATAATTCTTCAGTGAATGTTCCACCTTCTCTTCCTTGTGTTTTCATTAACTAAAAAAAAAAAAAAAAAAAGAAAAAGAAACAAGAAAGAATAAAATGACAATGACATTGTCAGTGTGGCTGCAAACTTCATGCTGAAAATTCATCCTTCTGTGCATTAAGTGAATTCCTACTGGAGAAGGGCAGCTGATCCTAGACATTATTCAGCAAGCTCCATTTGTATGTTCTTTCACTGGAACACATGCTAGTGAGATGGATGATTAAAATCTTACAAACCCTAGAGCTCTCCCCAGACTCAAACTCTGCTTTTGTTCTGCAGCTTTCAGAGCATTTCAGAACTAAATCCAAACAGTTGTGGCAGAAAAAAAAATGGAAGCTTAACTGTGTGCTGAGTGCCATCCTCTCTTAAAAGATGTGAAAAAGGGGTTGCAGGATGAACACAGAGCTCAGAGCTCACCTGAAATCTTGAGGAATAACTATGTCACTGACTTCAGGATGTGGCACTAGCATCACATTTTAATCACTTTTTTAGGAATCAAAGGTAACCTCTTCTCTGTGCCAAACCGATCTCTGATTTTTAAAAATCATGTAGAGCATCTAAGCTGATAAATAATTGAAACCTCTATCCCTAAAATTTCTCTACTCAGAGAATTTGCTGTCTACTGCCATATTCTCATGCTACAACTTCACTGGTCCCACTAGAGCCAATAATCTACTTGACTTCAGCTGATTTTGGCTTGACTTTATATGTGTCACCATATATTTCAATCTACTTTGCATCTAATACTAAATATTATATTTCATTGTCTTAAATTATTCAATAGTAGTATTCTCTTGTGATTTATTGTCATGCCTTTTTTGGTGTTTTGGGGTTTTTTTTTTGAGAAAGAAGTATTCAAACTTTTCAATTTAAAAAAACCCCAGCAAACCTCTAAGATATTTTTCCTGTACCAAAGAGCATACAAATAACTGCTAAATTTAAAAATAATGTTCTGTAATGGGAATGAACTGTCACTCTTCTGAATTAGATTTATAAAATCCACATAATAGGAATGCTTATAATGTTAAATTGGCACCAGTCCATTCAGCACAAAGGATACAGACACCTTGATCATACTTTTATTACCCTCTGTAGCTTTGTGTATTTCATATGAATGAAAAAAAGTCAGATTTTGATATTAAACAAACAACCAAGTGTGGGTGGTCACACTCCAGAAAACAGTAGCTAAATGTTTTAATAAGCTGCTTTAATATTCAGCATTAATCTTTGGAACTGGGCCCATACAACAGAATCTTGTGTGTCTGCTTTGTGAACCTCCAAAATCAGGAAGGCTCTGAGCAAAGTGATATGCAAGGCTGGTTTGTGCTGCAAGTCTAAAGCATTCCTTGGTCATATCTCAAAGAATAGTGTTTTTGTAGC
This sequence comes from Argya squamiceps, assembly GCA_037834095.1. Classification (NCBI taxonomy): domain Eukaryota; kingdom Metazoa; phylum Chordata; class Aves; order Passeriformes; family Leiothrichidae; genus Argya; species Argya squamiceps. The sequence goes on from JBBMKD010000001.1 coordinate 9,985,741, forward strand.
CACAATTATTTAATAAAAAATGCACTTTTATTATCTAGCGTGCCTGCAAACCATCTGTGAATTGATGGGGTCTATTAAAAAAAAAAAAAAAAAAAAAAGGGAAAATTGAGCTGTCTATGAAAGCCCATTTTGAAAAGCCATAAAAATAATAGGCCAAATTTTGGTTCTCTCTGATTTTTGATCTTGAAAAGCTTCATTGGTTTCAGTGGAGCTATACTGATTTTCATCTGCTATGTATCCATCCCTCAGCATATGCAAAACTTCTGTTATTTGTCTGCATTTCTCATAAAGCTGAAACAGATTAAAAAAAATCCAAACCAAAGATATCCTCCCAAAGCCACTGAAATTTCAATTACTGCTTTACCTTAAATCTGTCTATCTTTAAAATATACATTCTACTTTTAAGTTTTAAAATATGTTTGGATTTTATGTATCTGCCTAGAATGTTGTTTTTAATATTTTACTGTTATTTGCAGATGAATCACAGTTAGAAAAGAGAACTCACTAAAGTCTGGAATTTTACCTATTCAGTTTTGGGAGTTTAGTGGGCAGCTTCAAAATGAAATAATGTTATTTCTTGGCACTTCAATCTTGGAAGAAAATAAAACATTTCAGCGTAAAGATGCCAAAAGCATACATCACAACCAAAACTGATAGTGATTTTGTAACCATTCTGTCTATTTTATTGGCTCGCTACACTTCTGAGGGGTTTGTGAGGAATGCAACTCAATGACAAACTGAGCTCTGCCTATGAAAAATCAATTATTCTGATTGGATTTTTAAAAGGCATTTCAATACGGTACCAATTGCACACCACTTACGAGGCTTGAAATGCACCAGAGCACAGCATTTCCCATTTAGCAAGCCAGAAAAGTATCTCAGGCACTGCAGAAAAGTATTTCACTGTGTTTTGCAGAGTATTCAGGTGGAAGAAGGAGGATCCTTGATCTGCTTCACAGCCATCCAGGAAAGGGCCTTCCCTGAGCATCCCCATCACACAAAGCACACATGAGCTCCCAAATCAGGGGCAAAATTCATGCATAGGTGTTAATTTCCCTATCAGCTGCCCTATTGAAATAATTGATCATTCACAGACATTTCTCACTGGCATACACCAGACATGACACATCTAAGCTTTTTGCAAGAACAAGATCAAGGTGTAAATAGTTTGCAGAGCAATATATTTTGGTTTTAACAGGGAATTTAAGATTAAAGGTAAGCTGAATTCACATAAAAAAATAGGAGAGGGCAAATGAAGGTCAAGGTCTGAAATACCCAATCTAAAGTATATATAGGAATTGAAACAAGATGTCAGAGACAGTATTTGATAGTCAATAAAGGATTAGCATTCAGGTTCTTCAATTCTCTGTTTCCAGCTCCTTGATATTAGTGCAATAAATCTTGCAAGTATTAAAATATATGTAAATGGGATCTTATTTTTTTCTCAGGCATTGAACCCTTGAAGTTCACATTTTCAAGTTCACTGTAATCATTTCAAGAAGGCAGTTTCTGAAGGAATAGATTTTCACACTGCTACAAACCATTAGAGACTTAAAAAAAAAATGCCAGGGCACTGGAAGACTCATGACAGAACTGCTGGAACCTGGCTTGTGCAGAAAACTTGCAGAACAAAGTCCAGTCCCCTGTTTTTGCAGGTGGCCATCTCATAGAATCTGTTTAAAAATAGGATTAATCTTCATCTTAAAACTAATTAACTTTTTGCCCCCATGACTCCCAGTGGGAGACTTTTTTCCAGCATCTCATGACTCTACCACTTAGAAAATTCCTTATTTTCAAACACATATACATTTATCTGTGACCATTTTCTACTTCTCTAGCGATATTTTCCTTGAGCCTTTTTCCCATTTTCCCCATTTTCTTTTTCCTGTTGAGGCAGTTACAGAGAGTAATTGTAAATACTCTTATTTTTCAATTTTTCACATTTTGTCTAAGACAATATCTTTCATCTTCTCCCCTTTCAGTATTTATGAACTCTAGTTACTGTAGTAGCTTTACTTTGCATCTCTCCTAATCTAAGTTTTCTGAACCTGGGTGAAGAGGACTGCACACTCTGTTCCAGTGAGAGCCCACCAGTGCCCTACACAATGTCAGGAATTCCTGTCTCTATTAGTAATGTGATAAACACATCCTAGGATCTCATATTCAGGGCTACATCATTTTGATAGTTCAAAACTCCTGGTGATTTTTGCAACCAAAAACTTCCCTTCCTCAGATATTTCCTTCTTATCACAGGTCATGGAGGTCTTTCCATGTAATAACTTTTTCAACAGAAAAACTTGCCAGTACATTCTTATTTTTAATATTGAAAATATTAAATTATGCTGATCCTAACTCATGAAGAATCCTGCTAATGAATATATAATTTTTCTAATTTACCCATTATTATTTGGCTTTCATTCAGTTTCTAACTGCTTTACAGTCGCTCTGCTAAAACCCTGTCTTCTCATGCTTCACTAATTACTTCATATCAAATGCTTTAGTGAATCCAAATAAAGCATGCACTAGAACTCCATTTATAAAATCATTTTGTACAGCACATTTATACAATTTTTACAATCTTTTCCCCTTAATGTTTTGCATTTCATATATTTTAATCTCTATTTGTTCCACAACCTCAACTACACTGATATGCAACCAGCAGGTCTCTTTGCTTTCATGTCTCTCCTGTTGAGGCCTTGGTTTTTCATGGTTCATCTGCTTGAAGAAGTTAATTTCCTTCATTTTTCAAACTTTGTCTCTCTCAAAATATTTATCCTTCCATTTCATTTTGGCTGAATGAAATAATGACTCCTCAATTAGATACCACTGTGGCAACAGTTATAGAAAGTAAAATATTTAAAAAAAAAACAATAGGACTGATTGATAATTTAAGTGAAGAAATCTGTTGGCTGCCACTTGCAAGTTTAACTGTATTACCATTTCTTTTAACAGTAGCAGGATACAATGTATTTCAGGAAAGTCAAGATATTTTACTGATGTATCAGAATTAAATGTTTCCCAATATTTATCTGATTAATAATGCTACAGATGATTCATATCTATATTCAGATGGATCCTCTGGGAAACACCAAAAACTTTCCTGCCATTGAGCTTCCCCAAAGCAGTCTTGATCTTAAAGTGTTCCATTTTATTCATCCTTCCCACTACTCCACAGTCAATAATGATGTAGATTTTTTTACTCACACATATTTCTTCATTTCTGTCTTCATTAATAGCAAATAAAACTTTATTTCCCCTAAAGACAACCCTACTGTGCAACATCATGGGGAAAACTGACTTTTTCTGGCCATCAGAGCTGAAATCTCTTTTTGGAACAAGCACAATCCAGCTAAGCTCCATTACTTGAGGATATTTTGTCTTTTACTTTGCCCCTATTCCTTTACTGCCTACCATGTGAGGACCAGATACCAAATAAAAAAGTGCAAAGACAAACGATAAAGACAAGCCCCCATATTCAGCAGATCCCAGCCACAAGGTCACTCACAATACAGACATAGCAGTCCTTCAACATAAAGTTGACCTCATTCTTCTCATCCCACCTGAAATCCTGAAACCTATGTTCAGGTTTTGGCCTTTTATTTTTAACATAATGATAAGTTTTTCTGATTCATTTTTGTAGAGAAGATAGGCAGAGCACTACAACTCTGTGTTTTATTTATCCAGATATTGATCTCGTAAATTTAGTACTTTATCTCACACTCATTTTCTCTTCTTGCATCCTAAACTAGATGCAGAGATTACACAGTCACTGTTAAATTCCTCCTCTCATTCCTTAAATTAAAGATGCTCTTATCAACATCACAGTATTTGGCAGTAATGCTGTCTTTAGACATCCATCAGAAATTATCAGTTTAATCAGAGATTAAGAGAACTATCTTGTAAAAGAATATAGTGCCATTGGGATTTACCAGTCAGAATTAATTATATTACAAATTGTTTCAAATGACATTGGGAGTCCTAAACTTTGTATTTCTATGTTGAAAAAAAAACATAGTTGCCCGAAAATATTATGTTCTAAAAAACTCTCAAGTGCATAAGAGGAAATATCAAGCTCAGAAATATGTTAAAAGCAAATCTTCAGGAAGAAAAAAATATTAGGAGTGACTGTGTCTGGAAGTTACATCCCGAATGACCTCTGGAGAATGTGTGCCACTCAAAATAGAGTTAAGTACATGTCATCTAGCAAATGGAACCATTACAGAGAGACATTACACATACAGTGACAAAGAAACATATTGGTTGCTAATTCCACACCCCTATTTATAGCTCCAGAGGTGAGAAGATCTCCCGTGCAGAGTAAATGTGCCTCATCTTTGCTGAGTGCAGCAAGGACCTCTCATTTTCCGTATGGATGTGGGAATGGCTGCCACAAAGACATCCCCATCGCTTGTACCCAGCTTTTCACTGACCTTCTCAGGGGTGCCTTAGCAGCACTGATGTGGGTGGCAGAAATGCATTCTGCCAAGCATCTTCCAAGGAAGGAAAAGTGAGCTGTTGCAGGACTGTATTGTTTAACTCAGCCTATGTTTCCATGCCCCAGGATTTGTTCAACAGGTGTCTAGGGACATGCTTTGCTGTGCAGTTAATATGAACTTAAGAAATCTATTATTAAGAAATCTTTTGTGGAAGGGAAATGCACTCCTGCTCTTGAAGTGTCTTGGAAAACACAAATAAAAGTACTGAAACTTCCTTATAATTACGCAAATGTGATGGAAAATGGAAAGAAAGTCTGGACTTTGTTGCTGAAACCGGTTTGCTTGATATGTTTAGAAAATAAACAGTGGCTCCACAGACCACAGTGCTCCTAAGAGGTAAAACCATAGTCAAGACTAAATAGTTGGGTATTTGTGGAGATTTTCCCTCAGTAGGCTTTCCTTCACATCTCCTCTGGTCACTGCAGTACTTGGGGTTGGTGTGAAGATCACGTAGCTTCTCTGTTTTCACAGACTCTTGCTCATCCCAGTACACCTACCACATCCAGACTGTGAACTGGTTCTCAGTTTTGGCACTCTAAAGGGGAGCAGAAATGTCACACTATCTGTAAGGATAACTGAGACATCTGTGGTCCAACCTGCATTCCAGGGGATCCTTATTGAAGGAGGAAAGCATCCATTCAATCCCATTCACTATTCATATACACTGCAAGGTGGCTAAAGTAATGATGTTATAAATATTATTCTCATATATTCAGGCCATGTTATAAAGGGAAGCCATTTTAAACCATTGGATGCAAAAAGGAAGAAGAGAAGAAAAGAAAATATTTCAGCTGGTGTTGTATTATTGCAAAATTAAGATGGAAAGATTAATAAGGGATGGCCTGATCATTTTATGGATAGATTTTGTTCTGCTTTCCTGAATGTTAATTCTAAAGTAATATATTTGCTACAGACTATTTCTATTCACATGCTTAATTAGAGCACCAATTAAAGTGTGCTGTGGAAAACACTGTGGAAAATGCACCCTCTACTGGCTCCTAAAAACATGTTATAGAAGTTTAGAACTTTTCTGAACTATTTTCCCAGAAAATATGCCTGGAAGCAGAAAATTAATGACTTCACTTACAAAAACATAGTTCCTTGTAAAAGAGCAGCTAAAGGTGTTCTATATACTAGAATTTATGAAAAGACACAAGGCAGAGGAATGTATTTCAGGACTACAAAGTACATTGTTCTAATGAAGAACAGCATATTGGTGCAAAATAATGCCTTACACATATCTTCTTGTGAATAAAGCATAATGAGAATGGCCATGAAAACAAATTGGTAAGAGAAATGCTTTCTGTATCTATGATAGACAACAAACTTTGATTCAGAAACCCTGCAGAGAGGAGGACAGGATTATATAGCCAAAAGAGAAAACTAAGTGTGTTTGGAGGAAATCAAACAATCACTGATTTTGATTTCTAAAGTATAGAGATATGACCTTTCTACACTTTCCTATTTTGGTAGAAAAACACAATTTCTACAGGTAGTACAGATCTAGTTTTCTCCCCAGCCTATTGTAAGTTGGGATAACTGACCTAATTTCATTCCCTGATGGCATAAATGGGAGAGCCAGGGGTATCCATTGCAAGGTGTAACAAATTTGTTCTGTAGCGGTAGGTTCATATATTCACTGCCTGCCTATTTTCTACCATAGTCCAAGAACCTTTTGAAATCCACAGGCAATGTGCAGTCACCTGAGGTATTTCCCTCTCCAGCTGGTCCCCTTGGGACAGAGGGGACAGATCTGAACCCTTTGCAACCAAGCAGCAATTCTGCTTAAGGGAATACTCCAACTCTGGTGGGAATTTTACTTTTCAAAGAGCCCTGGGGCTTATCCCGAAGCAACTCCTTCAATTTAACAACTTGTGGCTAAGAAAGGACGACAAGAGGAATCCCTGAGACACAAATAACCCCTGCTGACACTGGCAGACTGACTGATGTCACTCTGGAGAGCTGTCACATTACCAGGGTACCCTCCTCAATGGGCTGTGCAGCTGAAGATGCTGCCTAATGATGTGTTACCACCTAATGATAATGGTCTTCATGGAGCCTCTCTTTAATGATCTGTGTTACTTTATAATGATAATGGTCTTCTTGGAGACAGACTATAACTTTAATCTCACAACCCCACTGAGGGGGTGACACTCAAAGCATTACAACTCTTGCCCATGACCTCTGTGAGCAGCCTGCTCATCTGTGGGTAGTCATCAGAAAGAGCCTTCAAACAGAAAAGATAAAATTCAAGTGAGAGGGCACAAGCCTGCCTCGATTATGGGGAAAATGTTCCACAAAAGAAAGATGAATATACTTACATAATATCTATATATAATTTATATGCTACTCATATATATTCAAAATAATCTAGTTTTCCTCCACTAGGCTTTCTTCTTCTACCTCAAAAAGTACTTAAGGAATCTTTAATTCTTTTTACAGCACCAACATGCTGTGGTTTTGAGCTGGGAGATGATATCAAATTCATATGAGCATCATTGGAAAAATTCATATGAGCATCACTGGAAACTTGTTATTTTGTTTGTTGGAAAATCATGGGGTGACACAAAGAGATCTTTCGTGCTGATTTCTCTCCTCCATTGCTCACTGAACATTCTGGCCAAATGTGGAGGGAGGCTCAACAGTTCCCAGTATGTTTTGTAGATTCCTAGTCTCAAAAAGAACAAAATAATTGTAATTAACAGAACTTTTGGGCAGTATAATAATAAGAAAGATTGCATAGTCCATGAAGACTTCCAAGTGTGTTTAATTTGACATGATGCATGTCCTGTCATTATCTTTCAAACTAAAAAAAAAAAAGAAAAAAAAAAAGAAAAAGATAAATCCAGCTCAAACCTCCCTCCCCCACACCTACAAACAAAAAACTCCCAACATTCAAGTCACAATAATTAATTAAATGGAAGAAAAAGCCTTGCAACTGATCTTTTTCTAAAATCCAGCATCAGGACTGAGACTAAAATCTATCTATTTTCCCTACACTCAAAATTGTATCTCCTAATGTTTGTAGGTGTCTTCTCTCCAACGTAAAACTGAAAAATTATGAAAGTATCTGAAAGATTGTTTCGCAGCATTTCTGTACCAAACACATGCAGGAAAAATACCCTGGACAATGTACTCAAAATAAATGACCTGAAGTAAATAAGAAGTGACCTCAATTCCTGTGGCTGACACATTTCTGAAATAGTGTGGTCATCTAATCATGCATTATTTCAGTTCCATGATAGTATTTCTCTAACAAGAATATCCTGATGACTCCTTCAATATGCAAAAATGTCAATGTAAATTATACAGGTAGTCTAATAGATCCCACAGTTCAGCTAAGACAGTATTACAATGTGGACATGCTTTTCATATTTTAAATACCTTATCTCTTTATTCAAAGTAAACAGCATATCTAATTATTAAAAGACATACAGCTTTCCTTTGGCTCTATAGGAAATGTGCTACAATATATTTTCATATGACAAAAGAAAATATGTGTCTCTCTTAAAAATAGATACTGTAGTATGCTTTCATAAGAAACTAAAAAGACAGACACTGGAAACCATTGAAATGGGAAAAGATTCAGTCACTAGCCTACGTACTGTAAGAATTCTTCAAGCTAAACCAAAATAAATTGGGCATCACTGAACATCTGTTCCGTATTCAGTGTAAGTCCTTCCCTTAGTTTACTTGGATAAGATTAATTTCACTGAAATTTAGATTTATGTACCAAAGATAACTACACCTGAGTTAGTCATCAATGTCAATCCCATCCTTTCTTTTATTTTTCTTTCTTTTTGTCTGTTTAAACTTTCTGCATCTAAAAGACAGTCCTTAGTGTGCACAAACTTTAATATAGCAACCATGTCAGAAAAATAAATAAAGCCCAGAACTAACTCCATCCATGAGAAAAAAAAAAAAAAAAAACAGAAATTCTCACTCTTTTTAAAATTAATGTGTTTTACTCATGAGAAATTCACTTGAAACTTCAATTTATTTCCTGTTGATACATAAGATCAAGTGAGAGGCTAAAATATTCTGTGTACAGGATAGATATAACCAGATATAGCCTTAGGACTGCCTCCAGTCTGTAGATCTGTCAGAAAAGCAATAGGAATATCTATAAACTGATCAAATTTAATCAAGAACTATTGATAAAGAACTGCTTATCATTTAATTTTGCTCATTCACTTCTTAGGATTTAATAACATAATTTCAATGATGATGCCAAGAATGAAACTTGATCATTTTGCATAGCTGATACCAATAAATACCAGCAGAGTTTAAGAAACCCAGCATTGTTCATTCCAAAACTTCAGCATTTCTACAACATAAAAACTTTAACTTAGATACCTACTGCAAATAAAATCTGTCTTAATTATATTTTTCCCATGTTTTTGGTCTCTTTTGTACAATCACCTCACTCTCTCAGAGGTATTCTCCAATATTCACTGAAAACTGTTCAGGAGATCCTCTAAAGTGGATTTTATTACCTAGATAGCTTATTTTCTAAACTTTTAAAAAGATGCCATAATAAGTAGATAAGACATCAGGTTTCTTAACTGCATCCTAATTTTGAAGAACTAACACTTCTGTGATCAAATGCCAACTAGTTTTGACAGATTTTGGAGATTTTAAGAGACACTATAAGCAATTCTGAGTAAAATGTATCAAACTTCTTGCACATCAGAATGAGCCTTTGCTGCTCTAAGCAAATAGCTTCTAAAATTGGAATTGGGAGAGTAAGAATTTTATGTTTGCTGCTGTTGCCTCCTAATACATATTTTATTGCACATCACCAGAGGGAGCTACATTTTGCAAATTTTCAGTTCTGCTTCGATGCTCCGAAACATGATCAGTGTCCCAAAACACTTCCAGTGTTTCTTGAGCAGAAAACAGGTTCAGTCTCCTTCTCCACTGGGGCAGAGTCAAGATGTGCTTTAGGATATAAATGGTGAAATGGCTTCTCCCAGTTTCTTAGCAGATATCAGCATGTCAGTGCTGATAGTTATTAAAATGAGTGACAAAAATCCTACTTAAAGGATGCCTTTTTTTCCAGGGATGTGAGAATTAGCTTTTTCTGCAGGCAAGCTGAGTCAGTGAGAGGTGGTGCCTGCTTTGGATGCCCATGAGAGATGGAGGGCAGCATGTGGCAACTCAGTCTCGTTGCTTGTCCACTTCTGGAGAAGGAGCTGCTGGCCAGGGCTCCTGCAGGGTGGCCAAAAAAGCTTTATTTCCTTCTGCTTTCACAGGCTTATTTCTCACATGAAGGTCAGCAGCTGATGCTCCCCATCCCTGCAGAAGGACAACGAGGGAAGGTGGCAGACAGCACTTCCATAAGCTCCCTGGAGGTAATGCAGTCACAGCAAGGGGGTGGTAGGGAGAAAAATCCTGTTTTCTTCAGGACTGATCTGCTTCCCCTTCCTACCCTGTGAATAACACAGGTCTCACATTTCATACAGCTAGTCAGGAGTCCGAGAGGATTTTCCAGTAAATCACTGCTTTGCCCTCGTGACACGCTGGGACAAACAAGCTTCTGCTGCAAGTGAGGCAGAGGAACAGCACTGAGCTGGGAAAGCTGAGGCAGATTAGACACAGTGGACTGGAAAGGTGGGATAAAACTGGTAGTTTGTCAGCACATAAGCCTAGATGACATCTGTGATAAACTTTTATTTTTACAGGGCACCAGGGCTGATGGAAATGCATGTCTAATTGAGTTAGCACACATACACTGGTTACATATAAGCTATTCATGTTAAAACTAATGTAAATCTTTATTAAAGTTCTGTTATCCATATTAATTTCTACATATTCAACCAAGTGCAATGCTTTATCTCTTTTTTTTTTTTAAGTAAGGAATGTCATTACTCATTTTTCCTCCTTTTTTTTATATATTGGTTTAGATTTTTGTGTAATAAATACAACTCATACCAAAATATTTCCACACAGTAAAGTCTTTAAAATATCACTGTCCAGATTCTGAGGCCAACAAGCATTTACATAATACTGTTCAAGGATTTGATCAATGAATGTTCCCAACCTAAATAATTTTTTCACAGGTGTCAGACAGCAGCCCCTTCTCTTCTTTTCTACATTCACATATCCCCTCCTGGGTTAGTGCAAACCCACTTACACTATTAGCCCCCACCTTAGACTGACTAAGAATTATTTATTTCTACTTAATAGGCTTGTGATTTGTTTGTTTACCTTCAAGTTTGATTAAATCCCATTAAAAGTTGAGAGGAAACAATAAATTCTGTCACATGACTCTCCGCTGAGATTAAGTGTCACTATACAAACATGGAGAGAAAAGTTACTCCCAAATACAAGAAGTGACCCTTGCCACGCAGTGGCTAAAAATGATTTTCCTCTTTTCTTCTTCTATATGTGCTCTGAAGTTATTCTTGATATTTGTATTTCCCATCATATGACTTGGAGGAATAAAGCATATGCAACTTGTCAGAAATCAGCACAAATACACTAACATAAAATTGGCACAGACCACTAGAAAATCAAATCCCATGAACAGGCATGACTTGTCATATGAGCAGGCCAGAAACAGGTTCCAAACTATATCAACAGCTTCAACTATAGAACCACAGAATCATGTAGGTTGGAAAAGACCTTTACGATCATGAAGTCTAACCATTAATCCAGCACTACCAAATCCACAACTAAACCACGTTCATCAGTTCCACATCTGCATGTTTAAATACTGCAGCCTTTTGAGGTTAAGGAAAGGCAAAGTTGTTGCAGCCCCTTTGTAGTACATGTCCAACAACTGGTTAGATCCTCCACCAAAGAGTGACACACATCTTAAAACTCTGGCCACCAAAACAGTTCTGAAGGGTCTTTAAAGTTCACTTTCTCCCCTCCAGTCTCCTCTCAATAAAGACCATGGGAGACAGGAGTACAGAGAAGATACTGCATTTGCACATGTTCCCAATTATTTAAAAAATATATAGACTTTACTACAGGAACTGTATGTTTTGGCAAATACAATCTAGTCTCCACAAACCTTTACCTTTTCAGAAAGATGAACTCTACAGTAGGTAATATTTAGGCACCATATTCAGTATCTATCTTCAAGTCAGATTTGTCCATGGAGTAGGAGTAATGTTAGAAATCCTAAATTCATGGTTACATAATGTTACCATCACTTCTGCCCTATCCTGAGATCTTCAGTGAGCCATGAGCTATTCTGGACTGACAAACACATGCTAAAATAGAGCAGGACAGAAACTGGTAACTAAGAAAATTAGCAATAATTTTCATAAAAGCCCTCTGGGAAAACTTTAAAATTTTAATATAAAATTTCCAGTTCCACAAATACACAGACCTTTCTCCTCACAGATGGAAAGAATTAAACCAAGGAAATCAAACTAAGTCAATAATTAAAGCAGCATTAGCAGTAAATTGACAGTTTGTTCAGTAATGAAAACCATCAATTGCCAACTGTAATGAAATGTATTATTAAAATCATAATGAGGGTGTAAATACATAATGCTGCATAAAGATACAATCTGAAGGAGTTATCCTGTATAGCAAATAATTAACCCAGAATAACAGCAGCAATACAAAACTGGGACCTACCACGATCAGAGGAAAAGGGAACACCTGTTGACCTTTTCTCTGTATACTGCTCCCGTGAATGCAGGAAGATGTGCCAATTTGGGATTGCTTGCAGGGAAGTGGGCAATCTAGCCACTGCAGGCACAGAGTAAAGACTAAATCTTTCCACTCATAGCTCAAAGTGTGGAACTGAGGCCAAGAAGCAAACTTTTTTTTCCCAGCTGTCCTGTGCTGTAAATCACAATGCCTTCCACCTTGCCAGGGTCCCTACATCTGGGAATTCCTTTTGGTTCAAGGGACAAACACTTTCCCTACTGAGAAAGTATCAGGCAGAAGATAGATGTGCTTTTTTTTCTATTAATCAGAGCTCTTTAAAATACACATTCCCCTTCTTTTCCCATCCCTCCCAGATTCTAACTAATTCATTACAACAAAAGGCTATCAAATAAAAGTGGATCATTGAGCAGAGCTGCAGAAAATGCCATAACCATGATTATGCTAAAGGTCTCTGTCCTTTGCACTTCTCTGCACAGGAGTGGTTGTGGAAAGCAGGTGCTGGGAAAGAAGTGCTGTAGGAGGCAGCATGACAGTCTCATTTGGATAGACCAACTCAATCAGACAGCAGTGTTTATCAGTTAACATAAAGAGGCAGCTTGAAGTTAAAATGAAGATGAGAAAGAACAAAGAAATAAATCTGAGATCAACTTTTGAAGTGGATGAGAAATGGTATGTAGGAGAATGAAAGAAAAAGAGAACAAAAGCAAGAATCTAAAAGAGGAAATCATGGAATCACAGAAAGTCTTGGGTTGGAGGGACCTTAAAGATCATCTGGTTCCAACCCCCCTGCTATGAGCAGGGTCACCTTCCACTAGACCAGGTTGCTCAGATGCTGAATTAAATGTCATAAAGGTGATAAGATTTTAAAACCCTTTTGCTGGAATCTGCATGCCAATTGAGACTTACATAAAGGGTAACAAAGACATAATCAAGAACACAGCTCTGTTAAAAAGCACATGTTTTCATCAGTGAGATATCACAGCCCAGTTATACTGATCTGTTTACCTAAGGCTGGTCTAGTAAACCAAGTTTTGGAAGACAACACCAGAAAATGAAAAAAAAAGAAAGAGCCACATTCAATCTAGATAAGCAACTTCCCACTGAACACCAAAGGGTAGTTGAGATCCTACAGCTAAGTTCAGCTCAGAAGTAAGAGGTGGGGAGGACTGAGAACGGTAAAAATATTTAAAATATATTCTACTTGAAATAGAAATAGGTGGAGAGTTTTATGAATAGGCTGTGTTGGGAAGAAGATGAGACTACAGGTGGCTCACCATTACCAGCACCCCAAGCAGACACTCCTTAAACACATCTTAGTGAAGGTATAGTTTGTCCACATAACCAGTGCAGTGCCCTGGTAACCCTTGGCAGAGCAAGGTAAGAACTGCTGGTCACAGAGGGAGCAGTAGGGTGGGTGTTCACTGTCATTTAAGCCTGCTGGTGCAATCCTAACCAACACCAGCCTCAGAAACTGTGTGGGATTACAGCTCCTGTGATCCCAGGGCTCTGCAGCCTGAGGGAGGCACTCCAGAGACACGGCACAATCATTGCTGCCGGGATAATCCCGAGAGTGACTGTGCCTCCCATGGAAATTCAGATCCACATCTCTACAGATGTGCTGCCCTACTAATTTCCTTACTACAACCACCTCTGCCTCAGTAATTTTCATCCCAAGAGACAAGGCAATGGTTCAGTATATGAGATATGCTCAAACACGTGTTGCTGCACTGGCATCTTACCTACCACAGAGAAGATATGAATAATCTATGACAATAAAGGGGTAATATGTCCTTTGAAAGGGGCATTTTTCAAAAATGCTTCATATTATTTATGACCAGATATAAAAAAGCCACCAGTTAATACAGTTAATAAACCATGACAAGTTTGCTTTAAATGAGTGGGATATCTAAATCCAACATTATTTATTAGGCAATATGATTTTTTCTTCATATTTATCCATCAAACTTGGCATGCTTATTGCACATGCATTGTGCAAAGTGTCAAATTAAAGTATTGCTTATAAAAATAAACATTAGTTGCTGAAGTGATCCAAATGCTTGATTAGAATGTTATTTAGGGAAGCTAATAAATATCTTTAATAAATCTTTTCAACAGAAGTGAGAAAGCATGTAAGAAAAAATTTGGGGGTCTCACCTCCTTGTTATTCCTTTCTCCAAGCAAACAATGAGATAGAGAATTAAAGTGTAAAGAAAAACACATCTTATGAGGGCTAATAAACCAAAGACCACATTAGTTGTTGTGGCATCTCTCTTACAATGAGTAAAAGAATGCACTAACAACCAAAAGGACCTCTGCAGCAATTAGAGTGCAGGAAGTCATGAATGGAGAATGGAGTCTCCCTTTGGTTTCATTCCACACCATTATTTGACTTGCATTCTTCAGCTGGAGCAGGCTCAGTCTCCATAAATACCCACTCATTAGGCACCGAGACCTGAAAAATGCTGAGAATGATTCATCTCCAGAGGATTCAGCCAGGAATTAAGACATCCAGCGACCTCACGACTTTTCAGGGAGAGATCAGGATCGAGCCTTTGAAACAGATGTTGGATAAAGAGGCAAATTACTGTATATTCATAACAGAAAGTTTATCTTCCAAAGCTTGGCTCCGTGGTACATGCATTATTTTGGCTTTTGCAGCCAGAGAAGATACAACAAACAGAAAGTTAAGTATTCTTTAAACACTTAAAGCTGACTTGATCACCTTGGACAGGGTGATGAAGTACCAGGGGGGAAGAGTAAAAAAAAGAGAAAAAAGTATCTTGATCTTAAAATTTTGGGTGCAATTTCTCTTCACACTGGGACAAGGAGAAGGAATTTCTCCTATGGCATTAAGCTTTCAGAGGAGATTGAATTGAAGTATAAATAATGAACAGAAATGAAATGGGTAATTGCGGGCATAAGCTGAGAAATGTACCCAGTGAGCTTTCTGCATACAAAGTATTTGCTACCATGATTATTAAATATTAAATTTATCTCTATTGGAAAACAACATAAGTACTTACATGGGGAAATTGTACAGTCTCTGAGCCAGGATAAAATGTTTTCCTTTGAAGTTATATCAGTTATAGAAATAGTAAATAGTTACTTCACTCAATAAAAAATTGCAGAATTTTATGGCAGTGGGAAGATTTTTTGTTCACTAAGTTCAACTTTTTATTTGGAAAAATAAAATGGTACCAATGAACAAGCAAAAAGTTTCAGAACAGAAGAAAAAGGCAATATTCCATTGCCAGAAGTGTTACAAATATGCTCCTTTAAACCAACCAAGTAATAGACCAAGCACAGTCAGGGGTATCACCCCACTGCAGCCAGCCAAATGCAAAGCTTCAGCATTAGGAACCAGTTTTGGAACTGCTTCTGAGACAGCTGTCAAACTGCTGACTAGCAGAATGTGATCCAATATTGCAACAGGCAAATATGTGCTGGCTTAAATTTTTAGAAGTACTTGCACAACTGTATTTTAAATTTCTACCCTTTTTATGTGGTTTCTGTGCAACCACATAAACTGAAAAAGCAAATGAAGTAGTCTTTCTTTGGAAATTACTTGAAGGATATATTAGTAGAGTACAAACATACTTGGATACAAGGTAAGCAAGAGGTATAATAAGTATTTCTGGCTCAATATCTCAAATTCCAGAACAACATCTGGTCCACAAAAGATTACCTATTTATTGTGTCTTTAGATTAGTTAATTGGTTCTTAGGCAGAAAATATAAATAACCTTTGATTTCTTGGCATTTATCCTGTTTTAAACATGATCAGGGAGTAGTTAGTGGAGATACACATTTCATATTGATAAAAAGCCATATCAAAAAAATCCAGAACACATTGAAAGACTCAGTGGATATGGTTATTTGAAATAGAGCACATTGATTTAGCTACAGTTCTCATTAAAATTAGCTGCAGGCAGACCCCTAGAAATCACTGCATATATATAGGAAAATCACTGTAAATCACTCAGGCACAGCAAGGCACTACAGTCAAACAGGTGTTCCCGAGAGCCCTCACTAAAGAAAAACTAAACATTCTTTTGAAAATTTGAAAAAAGGGTAGGTGTATTACAGTGTAACTCTATTGGCTTTAGTGAAACTCTGTGAACTTACATTTGCAGCCCTTTGCTGCAAGGATGAGCTTCCTTTCCAGAAAGACACGAGTAAGTGTGAAAGGTTATGAAAATATTATTAAAATGCAAGTCAAATGAAATTTGATGAAGGTTACTGAAAGCAATATTCTTTATAGAAACCAAATGACAGAAAGTCCTGCTTTACTATCACTATTCCAGCAATGAAAACCTGATTCTGCGTTAAATATTTCTCAGGAATTATCTCAAATCCCTGTTTTCTTGCATAAACCTGCCAGGAAATCTCTGCTTCTCCATTTTACCATAATTTATTAAATCTAACACAGTGCATAACACTACTATATAGTCAGACTTCATATTTTAGAGAGCTATGAGCAGTGCAGGGAACTTTGTTGAGAATGCAAATATTACATAGACCAGAAAGAAAAGAGTAGAAATAACTTCCATTCTACCCCATAGGTTTATTACTTTGTCAAAATGTTCTGCTGAGAAAATTATCCAAAATTTTCACAGATCGCACCATGATCTTATAAGTAATTTTTGTTTCACTTTCTATGAAAGTCTTAGAGAAGATCAAAATAGGAAAACTAAAAAGGGAGGTTTTAATACCGTAATATACCAGGAATACAGTTAATAATTCAGAGGTTTCATTTGACACTTTTACTGAGGGTTGCCTCAAATTTGATAAGATTAACTGAGGTAAAATTAACTGATTTTATCTGAAGATAGATTTTCTACAGATAATACTACAGAATTTGTATTTGTTTCTTATGGTTTAAAGCTAAGCTAAAAAAAGGCAAAGGTCAGCAATATTTATTAAGAGCAAATAATTTGCAAATAACAGCAAACATGTAATAGTAGCAAATTGTTGAAAAAAAAAATCCCTATATCCTGGTAGTAGCCATACATAACCTATCTCTTAACTGCTGGTATTACCCTACAAGTCACTTCTTTTCTAATTTTAGAGTACTTCCAAGACTTTCTCCAAACAAACTAAAATACAATTATAATATTATCCCAACTAAAGACTGCCCATGAAACCACTGGTCCAAAATGACACTTGGCTGTATAGGGTAGGGACAGCACAGGGCATTACTAAACTGCACATTGCTTCATTTCATATATGATTTTAATTACTTCCTTTATGCACAGAAAACTGAGGCCTGACAGTTTTCTAAGCTGAAGTGATGTGGAAAGGTGTGAAAAGCTCTCATGTCCTCAAAATTTTTCTCAGTGTGGGAGAAAAATCTTGGCTGTATTACTTTGGTGTTCAGCATGAGGGCTGTCTGAGAAGTTCAGTGCACACAAGTCGAACTCTGGCAAGACCTTGGCTGCTCCAAGATTAGTTTCCTCACAGAAAAAACAAAAAAAATAGTGCCTCCCTCATTTATCAAACCATTGACCTAAATGGCATCTGTTCAATCTTCTACAAGGCAGTGCTTGACAAGAATCTGATTCTTTGGACCTGTTCCTTCTTGGCACCGAAATGGTTTTATGATATCCTGGCAGCACACATTGGCTCCAAATCCGTTTTGACTCACTGTGGGAACTTCCTCTTCAGAGAATCCTCAGATGACTTTTGAATTGGTCCCTTAGTCACATCCAGCACACCAACACCATGGTCATACTGGGATTTCTAAATTATATTATTTTATGTGTTTCCAAATCCTACCAAAAACAACCTATACAATATTACAATTGCCATTGTCTTCCAGTATTGTTGTACTCTTTTCTGTTATTAGATTTATATTTTATTAAGCACATCATTCCCAATTGGAGAATTTATCCAATTTCTTTTGTTTAGATAACCTGGTTCACATTCTAGACTATATCCACAGTTTAGGAGTGTAAATGTATTCCTAGAAAATGTAGGTTTATCTTTTCAGCAGGTGATCTGAACTTTTTGAACTGAAATACCAAAAAACCTGTATTTCACTAGATTATTTAGAATAAGCCCTTCCAGTCCATAATACATTACAGAAATGTAGGAAAACCTTCCAAGCTTACCTGCCTTACTATTTTTTTTTTTATATATATGAAAAATGTAGCAGTTCAAATTTCAGAGCCTCAAGTAATTTTTTTTACTTCAATATCACATACTACCCTCTAGGTGTCTTACTAATCCATTTACACTTTTACCCCTGGCATTTGCTTATTGATAAAGCTACTGCTGGATTTTTTAAGATTTAAAATTGCAGATCTGAGCAGTAAGTAAAACTCAAACATTGGGGTAGCAGCTAGGGAAAATATCACTTGGGAATTTTCGATTATCTTTTTTAAAAAAACAAACCAAAAACCAAACCCTAAGCGTGCCTTCAGATTATAAACTTTAAACATTTTGAACATTACTGAATTTTTGTACTTTGTTTGTATTGTTATTCCTCGTTCTGATTGTAAATCTGGTGAGATACACCCTTACTCTTTACAGTGCTGCTTCGGGGTGTTCAGACTTCACACTGAATTGCTGGCTACGACCTAAACCACCTCTACAAAGGTAACTCTGAAAGGCCCTCCCTTTTCTGCGGGGTCTGTAGGAAGCTGCATTCCATCTCACCTTCGACCTTTAGAGGGCAGTGCTCCCTTTGGATACCCACAGATATTCCAGGAGGGCAGGATGCTTCCATTACCTGAGAGAGGTAAAACTCGGAAGCAGCAAAAGAAATTTCAAAGGGCAAGACAATTTCTTGCTTTGCTGATATGGGGAAGGGAGCCCATTCATCATGAGCCACACTCTGGGTGAACTCTACATTTTGAAGGGCAGCAGAGATTTGAGGTCTTGTCAGTTTGGCTTTGAAAACTACACTCCTGTGGCTGCTGAGGGGAGAATACCTACAGTGGAAAGGGTTAGAGGGAAGGAGTCATAAAAATGAAATGCATCATACTCCTGCCCCCAGTTCAGTCCCATTTTCATGCAGACATTCAAACATGATCAAGGCCAGCACAGCTACTGTCCAAGCTATCAGCACACCTTGAAGAATCAATACTGTTCACAGAGTTACAGCTGTTTTTCCACAGGGTTAAGGAAACTTCCCAGTGTGACCATTCATGAGACTCTCTGGCAGGGCAGCCACACTCGCAATGTCACAGACTGTCACTGCTGAGACCAAGGTCCCTCCACAGGGGTGGCTCCAGTGACCCAGTGGGTCCCTCCTGGATTCCCTGAACACCCCACCCAGAGTCAGACCAGGTTTCCTCACCAGCTCAATCCCAGGATTTCCATAACAGAGTCTCAGATGTTTTACTCCATAAAGCCATTTATCCACAGTGCAGTAACACAGAAACAGCCTGAGCTGGTGCCTCCAAGGAGGGGCCCTGAGCAAAGGAACCCCTGGGCTTTTATCCTCTCACAGTCCAAGAGCACCAAAGTCTCTCTCCTTCTCCCCAGCCATCATCAGCTCCTGCCATGTGTGTCAGTGTCCCTCACCTGGTTGTGTCCCAGGTCCCTGTGCCCTTTGCTGTGCAAAGGGTGCCAATTCACAGCCTCTTGTCTCAGGCTCCCACCCAGAGCTGAACCTGCAGCTCCATCCACAGCTCCACTGAATGTATTTCTCAGGGGCAAGAATGTGCAGATTTCCTAAAGCCTCCCTCAGAGTGCTGTGAAGGGCAACAGTGTGGGGTGAGACTCTGAAAAAGGCCAAGAATTCACCTGGTGAAGACCTGTGTTCTCTTTTTATATGTAATTTACCCACCAACACTAAAGAGTAAACTTTTCAGATTTGTTTTTCAAAAGGAAAAAAAAAGAACAAACACAAAGAGAAGAGAATGCTCAGGGCTCTGATCCATGTGTTCAAACACCTTGTGGGAGGAGTAAAGAAGAGGCAGCCAGGCTCCTTGTCAGTGGAGCCCACTGACAGGACAACAGACAAATGCGAATCCAGGAAACTCCATGCCCAGCATTCCACCTTGCACTGAGTCCTAATAAGGCAGACATCACCCCACTGGGTCTCCTCCATCTCCATCCCATGCCCAGGGCCTGCAGCTGTGCCTGGGGATGGTCAGGCTGTGGCCAGTGCTGGTCATCACTCTTGCCCCATCCTGACTGACCTCACTGGGGGCTACAGGACAGGGATGGTCAGGCAGGGAGGGCACTGCAGTGTACCCCAAGACCATCTTTCTTGAAGTTACTACCTGAGCACTGTCTTCATTATTTTAGCATGTTTGAAAAGGGTTTTATTTCCTGTTCAAGTTATGCTTAAAAGTGTTTTAAGTGCATGTTTTAGACACAACAGATGAATGCCACAAAGATTCTGCTTCGTCCTTGTGTTTCTTCCTGACATCAGGACCACATAAAATCCTGGTTTTGAAGGGTTCAGCTGAAGGGTCTTCACATGTAGGATCTGGTTGACATCTTAGATTTGACATCATGGCCTGTGTTGCAGAGCTCTACTTATAAAGGATATTTCTGGACACTGTAGTAACTTTGGATACAATTTTCAACAGGATTCAGATAAAAATATGGCCTTTCTTTCACCAGTAGCTAATTAGCACACAAATCTGTCCCTTTTCCTGTCACACAAGCTATATGAAATAATTTAGAGGCATAACAAGGGGTCACAAACTTTGCTGCTAAAATGCTTTTTTGACAGCATGGCTCTCTTTTGCCCAGAGGCATCATGGTTGTGTGCATGACATTTTGTGCCTGGTGGCCAAGGCTTAGGAAAGGTCCACAGGGTCTGTATTGTGGGTGTCAATATTTGAGAAGGTCATCCAAACCCACTTCAAATTCACTGGGACAAATAGGCCTGTCTGGAGAGTCTGTTCTGGCAGAGGAGGAACCACTTCAACCAAAAACCAGCTACTTCATGAAATAAAAGAGACTGATACCCTCTTCTGCCTATAAAAACAGCAGAGGGTAGTTTCAATAGAAAGTATATAAGGCACTATGTTTTTTATACAATTTTGATACTGTTTTTGAAATATCTGATATGGCCCACTAAATTAAAATTTCACCAGTAGGAATGGCAAGATGTAAGAACCTAGACCTAGTAAACCCCTGAAAAACATTCATAAGGTATAAGTCATTAGCTATCATCACTTATAGCCCACGAACTGCATTTATACTTTTCAAGGTTAGGACCACAGGATAACTTAGAGTGGAAGGGATTTCAGGGAGTCTTGTCCCTCCTGTTCAGAGCAGGATGGTGGCACTGCCACAAAATACAGTGCTTTATCCAGATTGCTTAGTAGGTAAGCATTATTCTCACCCTACTTGCTTGATGTGGCATCACGACCTTGATCCTAAATGCATTTGTACCATGACTGCTTTCACACTTGGCTGAAGTCTTTACTTTTTACACATCCTCTGAATGTTCTTCCTTGCATTAATAGCCATTCTGTGTGATCTCTCAATGGTTTAAATCAACAGTCATCAAAGGAAAGCTATTTTGCTGCCATAACTTGAGGCCAAAGAAGTGTTTTGAGGTCATGAAAAAGTTGTACTAACATTTACTTGATAGGTAGCCCCTAGCCATGATGTAGTGTTCAGTCATAGAAATTCACATATAAAATCAAAATGTATTTTTAATGAAAATCTGTTTAACTGATTAAGTGCAGATAATTTGCTTCTGTGAGAAGCATGAATTTTAGATCTATGAGAATATGAGCAGGAAATCTTTCTTCTTTTTTTCTCTTTTAAAATTCTTTAGATTTAGGTTTTTTGTTCAAAACAAGTTAAAAGTGATGCAGTATATTTCAACGCACAGTACACATTCACTTGTACTCATTGACAGGCATTGAAAACAATCCATTTATTCATTACAGAGTGCCAAAAATAACTCAGCAGTTTCTGTTTTGCTTCTATTCATAGATTTCCTCGTTTCATGTTAATCACTTCTTGCAGTACTTGGCACCTTGCAAAAAAATTCAGAACATCTTGAATTATTAGTTGTTTACAGTATTCACCAAATAAAAATGAAAACATAATACTAATAGCACTTTGTAGCAAGTCCCATGTAATGAGATTGAAGCATTTGAATCCTCTGTAATGTACCCTGCCATTCTGATTAATATCATGAATGGCAAAGTAATTTCAAGCACATAGATGCATATTCAGATGTGTGAAGACAATGGTTATTTTAAGCATTTCTTGTTTAAATGTAGAATTGGAAAGTCTTAATTATTATTCTAAATTATCATAATAATAGCTGAATTTGGTTTGCCTACTGTACCTCTTGATTAAGCCTCAAAGGTGTATGCATTCCTACATTTTTAAGGTTCCATTCCATTATTAAATGACTGACATTTCAATAAGAGGCTTAGATTAAACCATAGCAAAAATTGAAGCAGAAATGGTAACGCTGACTTCTGCAATAAATCCTGTCCCTAGGGCCTTTTTGAAGAGTGATGTAGTTGTTGTCTCCTAAATTGTTTATTGAAGAGGTTTTTACAGTAATGCAACAAATGAAATCCTATGGATAGCATTCTATTTCCCACAAATACTGAAAAACTGATATGAAAACTTCCAGTGTCATAGTTTATGGTGATCTTGTCCTGGATAAACTCATAAACACTTTATTCTGCCATTCAGTTTATATGTTGCTGCCTCACATTTGGATTGATGGTTGACAGCAGCGATGTATAAATTATGCATGCCAATTTACTGAACACCATTAAACCCAAAGAGTATGGGTAATTTCAATAATTATACATATAAATAGTATTATTAGCTCTGTCAAACTTAGTACCTGGATAGCATGTCAGTATATAATATCTATGAGGGATTCAAAAGGTTCAGGACTTTGCATGAGGCTGGTGACTGGAGAGGTTCCAGCTACCATTTCCTCACAGCTCATATCTATAATATGCAACTAGACACCACTCTTACAATGCAGAAAAGCTTTGGTGTTGGCTGATCTGTCCATATTGGTGCTGCATTATTAGGAAAAAGATAAGTACTGAAAAATAATTACTTTTAGTAAATACTGCTCTGGGGGAGTTTGAGTTACTGTCACCAAAGAACTGGAAAACCTTTTTCTCTGTATTGCTTAAACTTTCAGGTACCTGTTAAATCCTAATGTTCTTCTCAAGTGATGTGCCTGAAAATTGTTGCTTTGCACCCAGAGGGGAAAACTTCCACTCTGTTACTGTTTTCCAGGTTCCCTTCAGGGCTGTTTACAGGCCCCACAATGGTAGACATTGTGCAAAGACATAATGAGCAACAGCCACAGAAAAATGCTCTAAATGGACAAGGAAGACAAAGGATTGGACAAACATGTGCCACATTTCCATTTTTATCAATATTTCAGTGCCTGGTATGGTTTAGATGCACTGCACAGACAAGGCAGTGTCAAGCTTATGCACATGGAATCCTAAATTTGTCAGGAATTTCCATGTGAAAGTCTTACAGAGACTGCTGCTGAACAACCTGACATCTACTTTCAAAATCAGAAGTCTCAGCAGAAGTGGTGGAAACAGCAAGTGTGCCCAATTATTGTTTAAATTTTAAAACTTAGCCTAAATAAATAGATATTAAGTGATTTTTTTGTTCAGTGTGAGTGTATCAGCCTGACCACTGGAAATAATGGTGCAAAGGAGATTTAATGTGAGCAACATTATGATTATTAATCTGAGAGTTGAAAAATGTATATCCTCTGTAGTCATAATGTTTGAGTAGTGTTACACACATCCTGATTGCATATTTACATAAAATGCTTGTACCCACACAGAATTCTGATTTGGCCTTACAATAACTTTTAGAATTCCATTAAATCATTTTCTTTACATTATTCACTATAAAAACAACATGCTTTTGAATTTTTTTTTTTTTTTTTGCCATTGCTACCAATGCCTCAGTCTCATCCTGAGTCATTTTAGGACAATTTGTAGGTAAAAATAATTTAAATTAAGTGATGTAGATTATTAAGCATGGAAAGGGAAGGAAAATGTATAGTATGGACAGCAACATAAAACATAGCCTGTAAGGGGAAGGCAAACATAATATATGTATGATGTGTTACAAAACAGCAACCAAGGGGGAAGAAACTTCTCAGAATTTACAGACTATCAGCAGCTCTTTCTCCAGTAGGAAAGTACCAGGGAACTGCAGGAAACTTTCTTTTTGGTCCCCTCAGCTTATAAAACAGCCTTTTAGAAAAGCAGAGAGGATTCCTTACATTGTGTGACCCTGAGGAGTAAGGATGGTAGCTGATGAAACAGGTTCACTTCTTTTCCCTTCTTGGCAGCAGCCCTCTGAAATGTCTGCGCAGAATTGCCTGAATTGTTTGGTTATCTCATGCATTGGGAAGCTCTGGAAAGCAGCAAGCTTCTCTGACAGCCCATTGTAATCCCTCTCTGCTGCTTAAGCAGAGAGTAAAATATCTCACCCACATTTTCTGGTCCACTGATTGTTTTTTTTGTTGTAGTTTTTGGGATTTTTTGCTTGTTTTGTTTTGCTGTGGGTGTTTGTTTTGTTTGTTTGTTTTTGGTTTTTGTTTTGTTTTAATTTTGTTTGGGATTTTTGTTTTTGTTTTTGTTTTCTGTGATTATGTTGCTAACTCCCAGGCTAGGTTACACTGTCAGAGATCTGTTAATGAATTAAAACAACTCAAATGTTGCCAGGTGTTGTCATCTGATAGCAACCACTCATAATTACTACCACCAAATGCCTCCAGCACCCACACCAGCATACACCACTCAGCTGAACTAGATCAGCCAAGCCCTGCCAGCCACCAGAACTACCCTGAATTACACCAGCTCCAGATCTGGTCCTGTTTTTCAGAGTTTGCCCTGTGTATCATGTTGCATCTTCTGACAGGCAGTAAGCACACTTGCAGAGACATCTGCAAGGTCTCCTTTAGCAGGATGGAAGTAATTTAAAGTTCCTGAATTTTAAGGATCTCTTTGTAATGTGCTGAAGGGCCAGTCCCTCACAGCTATTCTCCCAAAGCTGTGCCCTCTCTATCCTGCAAACAGATACATTCAAACTCTGAAATAACCAATATCAAGTTTCAAAAGGTAGTGATACCACCAAGAAACACTTCTGTCTCTAGTTTTATTGTATGGAGATTATTATTTAGAACTGCCAAACTGAAAACAGGCCTGTTGGAAACACCTGAAAGGGCTCTTGATTTGTGATGAGCTGGTTGTGCTCATCAACCACAGAGACACAAACCACCCTGTAGCGTCCAAGGAAGTGCAGAATCATGCCCAGGCTTTGTGTAAATCTTGGAACAGATTCAAGCTACCAGTCAGACTGTAGCTTGTCCCTTGAAAGCCATGAAAGAGTGATTGTTTTATTTCCCTACAGTTCTCTGGCTGTATAAAATTTTTACTCGAGTACTCCTATAGTCCAGATCACAGCAGCAGTCTTACCTCTCGCTATTGTACAACAGGAATGTATTTTCAGCCTGTTCTTATGTTTTCTCTTAAGACTTCTCTTCTGGATAGGAGAATTAATCATACTTCTTCCCTCTATGCAGAATTCACTTTGCAGGAACATCACCACCAGGAGCAGTCAGAAGCAGAAGCTGAATCCATAGAGCTGGCAGATTGTCTCCACGCCCTAGTGGATGATTACTGGCGTGGCTGTGGGTCACTGCCTGTGCTGTCCCTTCACAGCAGGAAGGTTTCCAAGTGCTATTCCAAGGATAGTCCAATAATTCCACGTGCAAGTGTTTGCCTGCAAACTCTCCTGCTCAAAAGCATAACCAATTTTACTTTAACCAGAGCCCACCAAGGCTGCAGGCAACAAAATGGGGGAGATTTTTCTGGGACTTGCAAAGTATTTACTGCACTATTTACCAGTTTTTCACCAGATTTCAATATTTGAGTATTATTTTACTTTTTTTGATAAAAACATCATTCTTTAGAATAGTCCTTTTTGAAAATTTAGAAGGATAAATTTAAGCACACATGCACAAAATATTCAGCGTGCCAATTTTTCACTTTGTTCTACGAATAGCCCCATAAAAATAACACACCCAAATGTTTGTGACCATGTGGAAGTGCTCAAGATGAAAAATCCCTGGACTATTTTTCTGAAATGCTCTGACTTCAGTGACTCTCACTGTTGCTCATGCTCCCTCTTGTATGATGGGGACTTCGGAATGAAGCCCCACTGACTACTGAAATCTATTGCATTATTTCAGCTCTTGGACATAAAATCTGCAAGAGGCACAAGTTTAAAATGGCATTTTGGGAGGGCAGGGAATAACTCTATCTCTGAGTACCTAATTTTCCAGGGAACTTTGGCTAAGTAAATGATATTTCTTTGGATAACTGGAAATCAGTGTAGAAGGAGCAGGTAAACTCAAACCCTACCCAAAGACACAATTAGTGTTTACATGAATTATTTTTAACTTCTACTACTTTATGCATGCAACAG
This sequence comes from Argya squamiceps, assembly GCA_037834095.1. Classification (NCBI taxonomy): domain Eukaryota; kingdom Metazoa; phylum Chordata; class Aves; order Passeriformes; family Leiothrichidae; genus Argya; species Argya squamiceps. The sequence continues at coordinate 10,012,292 of JBBMKD010000001.1, forward strand.
ATAGAATTTGGGATGGAAAGAGTACAAACATCACTGTTATTCCCAGTTTTCACTTCGCAGCTTTTTCACAAGGTACATGGACAAAAAAGAACAGACAGCAAATATCCCATTTAGAAACACAGAGAAAACTGTAAAAAGTCAGACTTAGTAAACAGAAAGGGGAAAGTAATAGAGAAAGAAATATTTGCAATTTTTAAGAGAATAAAAATTCAAGTTTAAAGCTATAAAATATTGTTTGGTATTGTGATGTTAACAAACATTCTGGAATATTGCAGGAGGTCATCAGAATATCCTGGTAGCTCTCAGGAACACAAAGTCTTAAGAAAACTTAGTATTCAAGTTTCACTTCATTTGTGAAAGTAAATTGGAATTTACATTATTGATGAAAATCACTTCTTCATTTATGTACTAAATAAAAATCCAGTAGAGTAAAACTGATATTTTCCTTCCTGGGGCAATTTTTCATTATTCCTTATGAATTTTTAGTCTGAGCCTAGTCTGAACAAAGTCAGCTGAACCCCACTGGCACTAGAGCCACTTTGAACTAAATCTAACCTTTTTTCTTGTTTTACTTGTAGATGTTTGGATCCAGGATTAACCCGAGATTAAAAAGGAATTGGATCATTCAGAGAACGCAGGTCAAACCAGTGTGGTTAACATCGACGTTCTGGTTTATTTCAACTAAGATGGCTGCTTAAATACACTTTTACATAGTTTACACTACAGGTGCAACCTTATTGGTACACAGCACAGAAAAGGAATGCAAACATACATTGTTGAATAAACTCTTTAAGGCAGCTACTGGTGTGCAGACTACTTACTATACATGTTATCTATTAGGAAACCTTCTATTTGTGGTTAACACCTTAAGAGTTATTTCTTACTACGCAACAGATTTTGCAGTGAATTACTGACTGCGCCACTGAGGCCTTACAGGCCTTCACCTGAGGCCCAGTCTAGGTGATTCACCCACAGTCCAAATATTCACTATCTTCAAAAACTCTGCTACATTTACTGGCAATTTATCAAGAATTATTTTTATGTAGATCCACAGGACACTGAGAGGATAGAGAGAAGCTAGGCCAAAGGGAAACCAAAAGACATTGCCGAAATAATCTGTCTAATGAAATTATCATTATCCCAGAGGGGAATAAGTTTTTCTCGCTGAAAATCCAAGATGCTTTTCAAGCAAAACATGAACTAATTCAAAACATCTGGATGATATGAGAGTTCCTAAATGTTCTGAATCTGACTCTGGATCTAGGTCAGTACCCAAGCTAGCCCTGAGACATCCCTTTGGACTTGGACCTGACCATCAATAAATTGGAAAGTTCTTCAGGGTAAGCACTGTCTGAATAAGAGTTACTCTGACTTTAGGGCTGCAGGTGATTTGGAGTTCTTCTAGCATACAAAACTGTCTAATCCAAGAAATTTATTTAGGATCCATTTGAATTATGCCTAGTCTAAAATCAGAGGAGTGATCAGAACCTAAACACTAAACACATAGGAAAGCTTCTCACAAACTAATTCCACAAATAGCTAAAGAAAAGCAGTATATTTAGGGCATCATAAATGACCAGGAAGGATGCTACACAATAAAAAAGCTAAGAGCAAAGACCTGAATTATGCCTATCTCTTTATCTCATAAAACAGAAATTTATCCTCATATCTTCTGTTTGCTCTATTCCATTATGTTCTCTTTGCTGTTACCAGTGCTGGCCTTCCCAAGGTCTATCAACCTGTTAGCACCTTGCACAACCTTGCTGTGCCTCCTTTTATGATCCACCTTTCAAATATATTGCCATCTGCCTGAGTTTATTTCCCCTTCATCAGGAAGACATTTCTAAAAATGCTCAATTTCTTGCAGCCCTAAACTTAGTCTTCCTTTGTTCTTGGAGAAACAGGTGGCAAATATTCCTTCCTGAACATCTGGAAGTGCCTAGCACTGCAGGAACATGTCATAAACAGGAGAGTGAATCATCACAGCAGCCATCATGATGTTAAGGTGCTCTTCTTCCTGTTCCTCTCTTTACTTACTGTGTTGACACAACAGATTAAAACCAGATTGACATGAATTCTGACTACGCATCAATGTTTGTCTCCTTTGTCCCCTGTTCATAACCTCTACAGGCCATAGTCTCCTGTATGTCTCTGCATTAACAATTGGACCCTGTTTGACCTTTTTGGTCCCAGAGATGATAAAAAAAATGAAAACAAAGCAAGGTAAATCTGATTTAAAATATAAGCAGTGACTGCAGTGGGAGAGGAAGCCAAACAGGGCTGGAACCCTGATGGTGCACGTAAAGACAAAATTAACTACAGACCAGCTCCATGTGTAATAACCTTATGGAATAAAACCTGATCCACATCTTTGAAGAAAGCTGAATGGGAGTTTACATGCACTCACTGTTCATGCATCCAGGAAAGAGTACTCATGGGGAAAACAAGAGGCGAATTCAAGCAGCCTTAAACAAAGTGGAGGAGCCCTGTGCAACTGCAGGTAAGTCAGGGGTTAAATCTGCCTCAGATAGCCAGAGGCTCCACAGCTGCTTCAAGTGTCTAATTGTCAGCATCTTCTCTCACATCCAGATTTATTGAGGACAGCAGGGAGGATGCACCTTTCTCCTCTGGGAAAAATAAGCGTGCACATCTTGTGCTGGTGTGTGTGTACACACCCATATAAACACACACAGATGCATGCAGGAGGTGGCCTTGCGTGTAAAGCAGACAGACAGTTTTACCCTCTTAATGGATCTGTGCCTGGCTGGTGTCTCTGCATTGGTTTCTTTCATTTTTACAACCAGGATAATATTTGGCAGCCAGCATATCTCAAAAGACTGTTATGTTGACAGGTACTCTCTGCACAGAAATGTGAAAGACTGGGATGTGAAAGACCAGCTACACTTGTCAATAAATGGACTGGATTAGATTCAACTTTTTAAAAATTTATTTGTTTTACTGAAAATTGTTCCCCAAAGCATTTTTAAACACCTCTGACTGAGATATTTGCATACTCAATTTTATTGAGGTACCTCAATTTTATTGAGGTACAGTATGTTTTCTGGTACACACTCATGAGAAAGCAGCTAAACAAAATACATTAGAAGCAATATAACACCACCAATGACCTCAGTCTTGGAGCAATACAGGAAACTCCCTTTGCAGGTGCAAAGAACCTTTAAGGAAGTGGCAGGGCCACGTAAATATCCTACTAGAGATTCCTCAGGTGCCCTCTGCAGATTTACACATTGGAGCTGTTTTTCACTGTGCCCTCTTGTATCTTTTGCACAGGACTCATGAAAAGGAGGCAAGAAAATGTACCTACTTCTAAAAAATGGTTTCAGAGTTCATCCATTTTCTCCCTGATTTTAGATGTAAGCCACTACTCAAACAGTGTTTGCTCTTCAAGATCAGCAGAGGGAAAATAAAAAGCTCATGAAAGGATAGAGTGAGGAAATACCCTCAGAAACAGGAAAGACTAATATAAACACTCGTAAGAATTTTGCAATTGGGGCCAAAATTGACCTGAGAGAATACTTTTAAACTGCCTCTGAACTGTTGTAGCACAGTTCACTTGATTTAGAAAAGAAATCGAATCCCAGATGACAAAAAACCTGCTATGGATGTTTATATCTTGGAAAAGGGAAAACTTTTTCCTGCAGGGCTTGAATCAGTGTCACTAATTCCCTTCCTCCCATACATCCAGCTGCCATAGAAAGCAACTCGTAGCAGCTTTCTTTCCCACCCAAGAATACACTCACAAAAAAAACTGCAGCTGAGATTTACTCTGTGCAAGAAAGACCCTTTCCCCTTCAGGAAAGCAAGGTTTGCTGCTCTTCCTTTTAGGAAAACCAAGGCTTTCATCTTTGCTGGAACAGGAAGGGAAAGCTTGGAAAGTGTACTTAATATGCAAGAAATTACAGATGGAAAATACTTATTAGTTCATTTAGCTCACTCATTTTCCAGTGCAGGATATTCTCTACAGTGATGTAACAGTGTTTTCATTAAAGTCACCCACTTAGTCTCACTAGCCAGAGCTTATCATTCCAGGGAGTACTGCACTGTCAGGAAAAATTGTTCCCTCAGTCATCTTTATCAAGTGCTATCCAGAACAGACACTGATAAGGGTTGAACCACTGTGGCACTACACAACAGTGCTAAAAAAACCCCAGGAAATGTTTTTGCTTTTTGAATCGAGCTTTTACCACAACATAAAAAACCTCCCCAGACCATCCAAAGGCAGGTACAAGATGTCTGGGTTAACACACAGCCTGCTGTAGTGAAGTTGGATAATCTGCAATTTAACTGAAACTGTAAAATGACAAGGAAGGAAAAAATGAACAAAAGAAGGATTAAAAAAATAATTTTTGCTTTTCACTTTCAAAGCCTCTTTCATGGTCCATGGGAGGAGCTTCCCATAAACCTTTTGATTGCTTCATTAAAATTCTCCCTTATAACTCTGTCTGAAAACAGCATGGCCACTGACAAAACTGCCTATCATATAATATCATATGTCAAATATTATGCAATTTTCCCCCTTCATTTCCTCTTTAATTACTTCCTTTATTTACTGAGATTCCTCTTCTTTCAACACTACCAAGGCCACCCTTTGATTCTGTTTTTGTGAAAATCCCTAAAAAGTAATGTTCTGGTTACTGACTAGAGTGTCTAAAATGCACAGTGGTACAATATTACTCTCCAATAATACATAATTCTCTCCCAAAAACACTACTAATTTTCCAGTTTTCCCCAGCATGATGAACAAACTCAGACACATTTCAAAGCCACAAGCACTGTGGAATTTGAGTGCTTTTGAAAATCTTTGCATCACAAGAAGGGACTTTCAGTTGTACACCAAGCAAAATGTAGCTTTTCTAGGATTAGATCTTCATCCTCATCATGACCTGATCTCACATTTCCATCAAGTTTCAAAAGTGACTACCAAGCCTTCAAATTGAGCTGGCTACCTAAGTCCACTCCACCAAAAGCATTTTTTCCACAAATAATGATTTTTTCCTTACTCATGTAATTTAAGTGTTAAAATAAATTTATCTTCTTAAGTAGTTTTGCTATTATACAGAAAAAATACCCAATCAACTGAGAAATAGGTGGATCTTGACATCTCAATAACTTTCCTTGTAGAAGTCCTGCAAGCAAAACCTGACATTGAATATTGTTAGAGTGCCCATATTGTTACTGAAAATCTAGTTTTCAAATGTCTTAGGACAATGCTGAAGAATTTTCAGCCAATGAAGGAAATGTGACTCAAGCCCCCAGAAAACAGCCTTTAGTTTGCTGCAGGTAAGTCACAGCTGGGGTCAGCACAGGCAGAGGTTTCTTTCCAGAAGGAGTACATGATTTAGTGATACATGAAGCAATTTGAGTCTGGAGAAGACTCTTTGCCCTCCCCAAACAAGACAAAAAGAGTTTTCTTCTTAAATGTAAAAAAGTTGGGTATTTCTCAGGCAAAATAGTGTTCGGAACACTATGTTTCTTGACTGCATACAGTCATGAATATATTTACATGAATATATTTACATAAATTTACTCACAGTAAATTTACAATAGGTTAGGAACTCTGTTATGAATTTTGTGGCTTATCTCTAACTTAAAGTATTAGTTGCTTTTCTTGCTTCTCGTTGCATATTATTATGAGATTTAAATTAATCCATGTATTTTTTTTTCCCCTTAGATGGAATGAACTTAATTAATTTTGTAGATCAGATAGAACAACTGAGTTACATAAGGGGAGAAGCCTGTACAGCATCATTCTCAATAAAAGAAACAAACACGAATGAGAAATACCTCAACACTGCTGATAAATCCTCCTCTCTGCTTCTAATCTTCAGTAAAAACCTGAACAGTATAAAAACTGCTTTAGGGTTTCACAAGGCTCATAGTAGAGCATCACATGGCACCATGGTAAAACTGATTCATCTTGACCTCTCCTTTCACAGCCACACATGAAGATAACATCCTAACAAACCTCCAGTATATACCCATATTTATACTGCAGGCTTTTAGAAGCAAGAGGCAGAGATGCTAAAATGAGATTAAAACTGATATTTTAATTACATTTCAAGATTATATGTGGTCACATTCTTGAATCTTTCGGCTTTTATCTTGCATTAACAGATTTACAGCACTGATAAATTACTCTTTCAATCAAATACCATTTTGTGTACATTAAATCTGAAACATGATCACTGTACCTTTTGTAAGAGACGAACAAGAGAACAGCAAGAGAACAGCAAGTTGTACAGTATCAGTATGAGAACACAGTAACTAATGAACCTGTTTATCCGTACCTTTCACAAGCAGCTAGATATGTACGTCTCCTGATAATAGAAATTTTATTTGGTTCTCCTTTTGAGTTCAATCTCAAGGTGGAATGTCAGTCATCAATACTGTTGCCTGGGATATCTCTCGTATTTCTGGGATATAACTCTGGGATATATCTTGGGATATATCTCTGGGATATATATCTGTTGTCTTGCCCTCAGGGGTGCAGCTCCCCCACACAATATGCCCTGCACCTCTGCTCCAGTTAAAAACAAAGACCAGAAATAGCAAATCATTTATACAGAACTAAATAAACTGTGAGTGCAGACATTTACCACTACCCTCAGCAAAAGCCCAAAACGTTCAGCATGACCCTGTGCTTCTTCCTCACCCTCTTAGAGCTCCTGAGGCCTTGGGTTGCCACATACACTGCCTGCAGGCATTGAGCAGATTTTCAACAGATTCAGAAGCTTCATCCCTCCTCCTGCAGCAGTCCTGAAGGAATATTATGAGCTCCCCATTGCTCAAGAAAAGAGTAACATGAAAAGCATCCATAGGGAAGCAGGGGCAGGAGAGGCTACAAGCATCGAATTACTCACTCCACAGAATAGAAAGCACATGAACATCAGGGAAGCAAAAGTGGAATGCAATAACCTGCTGTCAAAATGTCAGAGGAGCAAGTGGGGCTCAGATGATTTTGTATCAGTTTATGCAGGCAACTTGGCAACCTAGAAATACCCAGAAAGCACAAAGGGAATGGGAGTGCTATCAAAGCTACAAATTGGCACATAGTCTCAAGATATACTCACAATAACTTCTACACAGAGAGAAGCTCTCAGAGACAATTGCAGGCACCACATTGCCTGCTTGCTTCTTGCTCTGTGTTAGAGATGGAAAAGAGTTTCAGAGCAGGGGAAGTACTTATATGAACTATAGAAAATAACTTCTTCAAAGTCCTATTCCTACACTTAGAGCCAAAGAGAAGTGAGCCTTTATCCACCAAAGCATGTTTTCTACAGTGATTGACTCAGGGTTACACCACTTTATCAAAATATACCTACATACCTTGGGAAAAATAGCACATACACTCATTCCCTGACATCAGGACCATAGCTAGGCTGCTGTCATCCAATGATCTCCATTTACAGGCTTTCCATGGATTCAGAAGAGCATGTAAATGAAACATTTTAAGCGTACAATAGCTCTGTTTTAGTTTTGCCTGTGCATCTTTAGCTTGTAATCACACCAGTGACCTAGGAAACACCATGTGAGAAAATCACAGAAGAAACAAAATGCAGCTGGATTGGAGATTAAAAAAAGAGCTTACAGTCTTTAATAAAAGGAAGTTCCTGAAAGCATGTGTGCTCTCTTGCCTTTGGAAGTTCAAAGTAGAGGCCCTACTTGAAAAAAAATCCCTAAACAAATTCAAACAATAGCAAAAAGAAATAACCTGGATATTTTCAGGTCAGATTTAAATCCAGTGTTTTGCTCCTAGTAATATGCATGGATGCATTTGAGTTTGCTCAGCAAACACTGATTTTGGAGGTATTTGTAGAACCAGGTCCTTGCCACATACCATTTTCAAATCACTTCCAAGCACATTCTGGCATGTAACAGGCAATTATTACAACCCAGAATTGCTCTAGTTTGAAAAAAAAAAAACAAGATGAAGATCACAAAAATTCGTAAGTATTTTGTGCAATAGCAGGAATAGCTTTTCCACCATCACTGCAAATGTTCTATCATGAAAACAGAGCAAGGGGAACACACATCAATCCTTCTGCCAAAGTCATGCCTAACAGAAAGGGCTGCCTTGAGAAGGGAAACATGACAGATTCTTCCTAATTTCCTGCCAGGAGATGCTTCTTGAAGGCTTTAATAACATCTACACAATGAGAAAGAAGGAATAGGCCTGCTTTCCAGTTCTTTCCATGGATTCAGAAAAGCATGTAAATGAAACATTTTAACATTTTTAAACCCAAAAATCACTCATCCTCCACAGCATTACTTTGCTATCACTCACCATGGCTGACTGGTCTCACGTGAAGTCAGCCTTGTGAGACCTGTTTAATTTTTTATCCCCCTCAGCAGCAGAGCATTAATGGGTGGCAGGTTTTGGGGAGCAGAATCCTGTTTGCACACATTAAGGATGACATGGGGTAAGTAGGATGCTGCAATTCTCCCAGCACAATGCATTTCATAAATTCCACCCACTAAGCATTGCATTACGAAGTGGCTCCATTAGAGACACAACCTGGTTGTTATGTAGTCAAGCTTTGCAAGCTCATAGAGCTATAAAGATACATAAATTTTATTAGAAAAATAGATTATATGTAGGACCATGACACTACTTTATAAGCTATGCTATTTAGACCCGAAGTGATAAAATACATCAATGTCATGTATTGCATTTCCATTGTGTAGCAATTTTTTTGTCTCTCTCCCCCTTATATCCTTACTCTCTAATCTGTACAAATCCTATTGAATTCTACCAATGTCATTTGGATTGCTTGATCTTAAATTCATTTTATGACATAAGCAAATTCATATTCTGCTTTTCATCCCTTCTCAGGAGTCACTTTTAAGAAATGATTGTGGCCCTAAAACTAATCCTTGCAGTTCAGCCATTAGTGTCTTCTTTTATTTAAGGACGTTTCATTAATTTTTGCCAAGGACCTTTTCTTTATTTCCTTTTTCTCATTTTAATCACAAAATGGCTTCTCCGAATCTCCCTTTTAAGTACCACTTAGGATTCAGTGATAAAATACAAATATTTTCATCTGCAAACTCTGAAATACAATGGAAATTAAAAATAGCTTTTTCATGTGGGAATACTGACAGTCTCACATTTTACAACTTTTCCATCCCAAATAATTTTAAGTGCATCAAAAGTATTACATTGCAATGTAATATTGCAACAAAATATTGTTGCAAAGTTGATAGCTAATGCAAAATTAGTTACCAAGGTTAAAAATAAATTCAGCCATCTTTAAAAATTATCTTTATTTAGGCAAAATTTGTGTGGAACAGCATGAATTTCATACAGTATTATCATTGCACCTCCCCTATGCAATATTGAAGCCTTATTATCAGCTCCCTCTTTTTGCACTTAACAGCAAATGAACATTTCTACCTTTAGTATTTTAGAAGATAACACAGAGCTCTCACCTAATTTTTTTACTGACACTTGGTGAACCTTTCTTTGCTGGCCAGAAAATCCCTCAGACTTAGGCATTTTCATGTGTTGGACTGATGGCAATGAAAGCAGTATTTGAACTCTGATGAAGACAGTAGGAGGTTGGAAAACTGGACCAGTTCCCATGCTGGGTTCTAGGATAGAGTGAAAGCTATCAGAGATGGAAAGAGTATACATTGACAGGACAAAGGGGAATTGATTCAAATTGAGAGTATGTTTAGACTGGATGTAAGGGAGAAATTCTTCACTTTAAGGATGGTGAGGCACTGGCACAGGTTCCCCAGAGAAGCTATGGATGCCCCTTCCTGGCAGTGTTCAAGGCCAGGCTGGATGGGGCTCTGAGCAATCTGGTCTAGTGTCAGGTGTCCCTGCCTGTGGCAAGAGATTGGAACAAGATGATCTTCAGGGTCCTACTAACCCAAACCATTCCATGATTCTATTAGAAGTTAGAGTATTTATAACTATCCACAGGTAATTGGATGACATTGGATGAGACTGATTGGTTATTCCACAGTTAGAAGTACCACAACAAGGAAACTCCCAAACTCTCTTCCCTGGACACTGAGGAATGCTCACCCAATCATATTTTTTTTTTTGTGGCTGACTTCATGGTTTTGCCCCATATGGCCAAAATAAAAAAAAAAAAAAGGCATTCTCAGGGAAGCTTCCACCCAGGCTTGTTCCTGTGAATTCCCCAGGATTTTCAGGTTAGTTTTCTTCTTCCCTGAACAATGCTAAATGTGTTACCGGTAGCCTACATCAATGCCACCACTCCTGTGCAGATGTTCTCTCTTCACCAGTGTCAGTGTCATGGTATTGGTAGGGCCCTGTGCCAGCTGTGTCCCTGTGGAACAGGAATATGTGCCTCCCTGGTGCATGTACACACATATTGTCCATGCCACACCTTTAATACCATACACATTAAACTGAGGCAGCTGATGACAATTTAGCGAGAATTGCTTTAATGAAGTTAGTACAAAAGTAAACACATGCTTCTAGGCACAAGAGAGACACCTAAATTAAATGGAAATGGATGAGATTAGTATGTTTACAGGAAAAAAAAAAAAGGTGAAATACACATTTAAGGTTTTTATATCCTATTTAGTGCAAAGAAGATCTCAGCCCCCAGACACAACACACACAACATTTTAAAGACCATTCTGTTAATAGTTGTGCTTATCTGGCATTCCTTTTCTTTCTTATCTCTCAAAGAGAAATACTTTCCAGAAACAAGAAGCTGATGGGCTGCTGTTTATATAGAGCACTATTTCTGTGCTGAATGGACACTTACTTGCCAGACTATTGGGGAATGCTCTTACTGAAACAGAGAGGCTCAAACTGGCAGCACAGCAAGGCAAATCCCTTTCTGAAAACAGCTGGGATATTTCCCAAAGAGAGGCAGTAACACCCTCAGAGCCCTGGAGGACAGTGTTTCCAATACAGGTGTATTTTCCCTGTCTTACAGCTCCATGGAAATCAACAATGTTACACTGACATGACTAAGCTATCTTGGTGGGATGCCTTTTCAGATTTTTTTAATGCACACAAAGAGAAATTTTGTAAGGCAATGCTAATAATAAGATGAAATTGTCATGTCTGAGTGAACATCAGCATGCAGTTACAAAGGTGCACCTATTTTGACCTCAGCTGTCAGGTTGCACATGGTACTCTTTTTTTTCCTTTTTTTTTCCTTCTCCTTCTGTTTCTTTTCCTTCCTGCTGTGGAGTGTTTTTAATTCATTACTGGTGGCAGGCTTGTCCTCATTTTATTTTTTTCCTCCTGCTGAGGTGCAGTAAAATAAATTAGTTTAATACATTTTATAAAGGTAGTTGGTTTAATTTTCCCTTTGGTACATCTGCTGATACAACTACTTTAATAAATTGGTATTAAGATAGTTTGGTTTAAATGTGTCATGATTCTCTACCTGCTGTGGAAGATGCCAAATACTTTAGTCAAACATTTTTAGAAGTGCTGGAATCAATTTCTTTTCCCCTCATATTGCTGCCCTGAAGATACAGATTTGGCACACTAAGGATTTATTTCTCAAAAATATGAAGCAGCAGTGTAGCCTGGTTGGTTTGATTGCTTTGATTGCTTTGATTCTGAACTGTTCAGAGCTTAGAAATAAATTTCAGCTGGGAAATACAGTCATTGTCTCAGAAACAGGGCTTTTCATTTCAAAATAGATATATCTAGGTCTAGCTATGATTTTTGTAAGGGTTTTGCTGTTTTTACCTGTTGGAGTGTTTTGTACATCCAGAGCAGTAAAAGCTCGACACAAAGAAGTGTACAGAAATCCAAGTCCTGTTTCAATGAGGATTTACATGCTTGGAGTATAAAAGTGAGGAATTCAGGTCTGAAAGCTTTCCAGGTGTTCAAGCAGAACCTTTTAGTCAAGGAGCTTCATGTGGCACATGCTCAGTCACCACTTAGAAATACCCAGAGCAAGCAATGCTTTCAGTAACCGGGCAATTAACAAAAGAGGTAGAGGAAGTCAGACACCAATGTGGGATAAACAGTGGCAGCTTCTTGGCTCTAATGTGGCTAGGAACAATTAACTTCCATGAGTATTTGTCCTGCAGAGAGAAGCAAGGGTACCACAAGTATCCCACACAGAAATTAATGACCTTTGTAAGGTAACACAGGAGAAGTATTTTTAAAATACCGTTGGAAGAGCGGAGAAAGAAAAAAGCTACCGTCTTGGATATTTTTACCTTGAGTCTTTAGATTTGTGTACATTCAGAATAAAACACCCAAAGGCAGCACAGAGCTGTGTGCTTCCTTTTGACTAAACAGGAGCGTGCTCTGTGTCACTTAATGGACTCATTAGAGTTCTTTCTGTGGTGGAAATAAAGCCATTCATGTGGAAACACAGGTAGTATGGGAGCTGAGGTATATAATATTTATGCCCAGGCTGATCTACAGACAAGATACCCTTAGTGATAAGCTAACGGATGTTGGCAGTCTGCACCCATGCTCCACCAGCATTTAAAAATTAAAATCTGTGACAAAGGAGTGGAGGAAGAACTGTAACCAAGCAGAGAAAAAGGAGATGGAGAAAAAAAAAAAAAAAAAAAAAAAAAAAAAAAAAAAAAAAAAGGAGAACATCCATTTCAGTTCTGTCACATTTTTCCAATATTGTAGGATAATGTAAAATATCAGGTGAGACTATGAACAAAAAGTCTAATAGACAAACCCTAGTATGTAAACTTTCCTGAGGAAAAAAACAGGAAAAAATTTAATCATGGGCCTTAGCATAAAAATTCAAGTTATTCTTTGTTTGGCTCCTATTCCAACAATCAAGCCTAAGATGCTTGAATACATTTACAGCAGGATGATAGCTACTTGGAGATCCAAACCATAAATTAATTGGGATGCACTCTGAGGTACAAGGTCTAGCAACAATTAATTGCATCACGAGTGTTCAGTTGTCCTGTTTCTGTCAACACCACTTTTTTTTGGTAAATAATGATGCAATTATACAAAACATACAAAATCATGATGAAATACTCAAGACCAGATAGTGATAAATATTATTCACATACAGGCATGCAAACATTATGGGCTGATTCCAAGTGTAGCTTGAATTCTCTTTATTTAATGATTTTATGACAGCCATGTTTATTTATAAGAAATAAATAATGCCAGACATGTGTGTGCAAACATACAAATGCCATATTCTTAAGCACTTGTTTTAAATTCTGTAGGAGAAAGATATCTCATCCCAAATGATTTAGCAGAGAACAATGACTTAGCAGTTAACTTTGGTTTCTTCCAGAGAAGTAGAAGGTATTTCTTTCCTGAACATGATTTCTCTTCCCTGCTAACAATCTCCTGAGACATTTCTCTTCTGCCAGTACCAAAAAGTCATAAAGTTGAGAAGTACATTCCAGATTTTTCTATGCCATCTGTCACACAGCCCTGTTCTTGGCCTTCTGTCAGTGTCATGACAAATGTGTAGCACTGATATTTTATAAGAAATTGAACACCCATGCTGTGCTTTCAATATTTTTAGTCTCTTTGGCTTTCCCAGGGTGAGCATTTGGCCCACCACTGCTGTCATCTTCACTGGGGACATCCCTGAGCAGTCCCCCAGTGGGATCCTCCTGGGATGGGCAGGCCCTGTCTCACAGCAGAAGTTGGTTCAGTCTCTTGTAGGATAGTCTGGCATGGACTGCTATGGCTCCAAAACTTTGTGGGATTTGTGTACAGGGAAGAGATTTGAAAACTGTTAACATAAGCAGGGGAGGATAAGTGCCATAATACCCAATTAATAATGGATAAATATAATTTGTTATCATTAAGTTTAACTCTAACAAAAACATGTCAACAAAACAGATGAGAATTTTTAGCAGAAACATGTGCTGTCTCCAGCTCCAGTTGCATCTCTGATGTTTCAACTCTTCACTTCCCATTTCATTCTCCTCTCACCACTGTTGTGCAGTAAGGGAAAAGAAATTTCTTTCTGGCTTCTACAGGTGACCAAAAGAAGCCTTTGAGGCATGTAATTAATATAATCTATTAATGGCACAAGAAGTGCACTGCAGATGAGGTCTGGCTTCCCCCAAAGCAGTCAAATTGCCAGTAGTTCCTAAGAGCAAAGGAGAGGTAAAAATCCCATGCAACAAATTCCATCCAGCTTCAGCAGGTACTCACTGCTTTCACAGATGAAACAAATAGACCTCAGTCAGAAATGTAGCATTTGTGATAAAACTTGCATTGGAAGAATAGCTATGATAATGTCCAGACGGTTGGGGAAAAAATACATAAAAATCTCAGCGTATAATAGCAATTATTTTCTCCTAACATTACTTTTCAAAGGACTCTATTTTTCATCTGTTTGTTTTTTTTTTTTTTTTTCATAAGTTATCCTATTTCTCTGAATTAGAATTAGCTTATTCCTGGGCTTTAGCTCTGGCTTGATGGGTCGACTGAAGTTTAGTTTTAAAATGCATAAGCAGCATAAACAATTTTAAATTAAAGGTCATCTGGGAAGCTGACATCTAGGGTACACTCTTCTGAAGATCAGATAGCTCAGTTTTCCTTTTGTGAATTCAGCAAAAAGGCTTGATTATGTTTTTCTAATCTGTTCTTTTCTCTAAAGACAGTCAAGCTCTTTTTAGATTAGTGTTTCAACATTGAACAAAATTACCTTAGTGAACAACAGAAAATACGCAAATTAGTTTGTATTAGGAAAGCTTTTGACACCAAAGTAATTAATTTCTTTTATTTTTTAATGTGCAAGTGCAAAGCCAAATCTAATGTAGTCTTATTTACCCCAGATTTTAAATATAAAGTGCTTTAAGTGGCACATATGTCAGTTTGCTCTGTAATTCACTGGTCACTCTTCATTCTCTATTCTGTCATTCCAGCTAGCATCACAGAGGAAAGAAAAAAAAAAACAAATTAATAATATTTTTAGATATTTCAGAACACAATTTAGCTCATTTTTTATCTTTAGTAGTGGTTGAACCAGAAAAATAGAAAGGAATATGAACTGCATCACTCGTTCTTTTTACTCAAGACTCTAAGATCACAATTAGCTTATGACAATCAGGGAAACTAATATAAACATAGTTACGAATTTAGGCCCAGTTTCAAATATAGGTCATATTGTGGCATCAGATTGTGCAAATAATTATAACACAACACTTTTTTAATGCAAGAAAACAACTAACTTTATCATCAGCTGCCTTCTCAATGCACTGGAAATAATTACATAAAATACATCCATGTCTCTAGGAGAACACAGGAAATTGTTTCTAGTGGCTTTGGTGCACACTTCAGGAGTATTATGAGCACAGATTAGTGACCATTTACTTAAGTACCATTTGCGGGGATGCACAAGGTTAGCATCTAAACCAGCAATTGTAAGATTGCTCATAAAGTGGATAGATAAACAAATAATGAAACATAATGCACAAGGCAAGGTAATTTGTTGGGTTTTATTAGCATCTAGTTTTGTTATTCAGTACACCAATGAATATATCTTTTATTTTTTCAGTCTCTGTTCCTGGCAGGATTACTGTTCAGGAAGAAGAAGCTCATCAAGAGTCTCCAAGGATGGCTGTCAGACAATATAAGGTATTTTCAGTCTTCTTATGCAGTAATCACCTTCCCAATTCCTCACCGTTTCTGACACAGAAAATATTTACTCAGATAAGGTTTGCCACGGCAGAGGCAGTAAAAGAGCTCACAAAAAGTTACTGGTTTCCTCAGCACAGTAATTCTACAATGCAAATGTTCATCTTTTATTCATTAGTTTTTAAACAACCTCATCCATAACCCCATAATTTTTCTACCTGGGTGTTTCCTATCTACCTGTGCACTTGCATTTTCCCTTGGATTATGACCGAAGTAAGGCCCGTGACTGTGACAGGGCTGCACAGGTTATAAATCAGAGGCTGGTGTAATTTGTGGATTTGCTTCCTTCCAGCGCCGCTAAGGCTGCTTAACCCAGGCAGGCACATCCCTACATTTCCCTTCCTTCAGCCTCTCTCTGCCCCAGGCAGAAACAAACCCAAGATGAATTCCCTGTTTAACATACAGAGATAGGGAAATTTGCTGCTAATTACAGTGGTTAGAATTCCTAATGGGTAGGAGGGGGGGTCTCCGGAGACCACTCCATTCCACAGGCAATTCCCTTAGGTTGTTAAGTTTTCCTGCTCTTTTTCAGAAAATTTCTTAACGAAATTACTAGCAGCCTTTATCAAGCTGATATTGTAATTACTTTTGGGAAACAAATGGTATCTGAGGAAAAAGAAAACCACACTTCCATGCTTAATTTAGTAATGGGAAATTTAGAGAGAGAGAGAGCTCTTAATAAATTCTCGTCTCTTTCACAAATGGGATGAAATAGGCCACTGAAAGCTTCATTTGGGAGGTTAATATTAACAAGCATAACTGTGACCTTAAAAAAGTAAAAAAAAAAAAAAGCCTTTAGTTCACAAGTCCTGAAAGAGTTTGACCATTCACAGGAATCTGGGGACGGAGAGAGTATGTGCTCAGCTGTCCACTTCCGACATTACACTGCACCACCATCCTTTCCCTCTCTTTGTAGGAGTAAAAGACTTCTCTTTTCTTGCAGATGCTCCCATTCTGTCTGAAAAGCTCTTACAGATGATGTTACAGATGATGAATAAAAAACCCCAGTCTGAACTCCTGCCCTAAACTTGCCCTCTCTTCTCATGTTAACGGTAGCGAGTGTGAGGAATTAATTCTTTGTTTTCTCACAAGCCTGGACAACACTTAATGAGGAAAACTGTATAGAAGAATCAAGCCTACGAGCAAGAAAGGCAGGATCCCACTACAAAGCACAACGGAAGAGTTCTATCTGTCCACACATCCTTGGAGTATAAGTCCTACAGATCTTCCCTTTCCTTCCTTCACCTTTGAAAAACTACATATCCTTTGATTGACAAAATCTGTAATCATTTCCATAACCTCCACCCCTCAATACTTAATGTAGAAGCTATCAGAGGCTTGTATCCTTAGAATCTTGTTATTATTCCAGTTTGAACTGCAAAATCCTGAGTAGCTGGTGCACATCATGGTCATAGATTAAGGACATGATAATGCACACTCCTTACAAGGAGACGTTGCCCTTTGTGAGCTTATTGAATGACAATTTTTTTGTTGAGAGTGGGTCTGAGCAGAGCACTCTGTCTCCTCCCACTGACATTAATACTCTGGTTCCCATCTCTTTAACAACATGAACACAGTCCAGCACTGAGGGTTTTTACAAAACCCATTCACAAGTTAATTCTGGATGCTCAAACACAATAATTTCGTGAAGCTGTGTTCTGTGAGGCTACAGTCACGTCATCCATGCAAACTCAACCACCCTAAAATCAACTGAAGCTGCAAGCCCTCATTTGAGAAAAATGGTGCTAAGGAAGTGCCAAATGCCAGTTCCTAATCCTTCCTGACACATATTTAAAGTTCTGACTTCATCAGAGCAATGCTGACTCACAACAGCTGGGGCACTGGCACTTGCTGGTTTTAAGAGATACACACAGGGAGATCTCTGGTAAGGACAATTGTATCTCACTAGTTGTGATAAAATTAAAGTGGGACCACATATGAGCTCTGGGAAAGTATTGACCTTACATTTGCAAGTTCACAATGCTATAAAAATGCTTTAAAATGTGCCAGAGTGACACATAATGTGCCAGTATGACAAAATTTTCCGAAGATCTTTAATGGACCTAAGGTACAATTAAACGATTAAAAAGAACTTTTAATAACAGAAATTACCAGCAATAAACTGTCCCATTTTAGGGATTTGTTGTATTCAGAGCAAAATGCTCCTTTTTGTTACAAACCAACTGTTAACCTTTAAAAATGTTGCTTTTGTTAACACCGGAGGATAACAAGTCTTAATTTAGTAGGTGGTTACATAAATATCACCAAAAAATAGTCAAAGCATTTGCATAGAAAGTCTGGGGAAAAAATCCTGCACATAGATATCTATATTGGAAAAAAAAAAAGCATTTGTCTTAGACATAGAATGTATGTAGGGCAGCAAAGTGGAACATAGCAGACTGAACTGCAGGAGAGAGAGTGATTTTAAGATCTATTGTCAACATATACTGTAACTCTAACTAGTGACAGGTGAATTTCTGGAAGCTTGGTTGGAATATGCAGTAAATCAAAAACTCAGAGATTGTAACCCATTTCCCAGTCTTTTGTCTGCACAAGGGGCCGAAATTCTTATACAATTTCCTCTTCTGCCTAATCTGAAGAACTGTGAGATGATTCATTAATAGTCTTCTAACAACTAATACATATTCTCTGTATGCAGCTGGAAGTATAGTAACATTCAAAATAGGGAAAATTAATATTTTTTTGAATTAAAAATGTTGGGCTCATGTTTTTATTCACTAAACATTCCAATGATGAAACTGTTAATGCCTTTGGATAATATAATATTTGAATATATATAATATATTTGGATAATATAATATAATAATAAACTTGTTAATGACTATTGGATAATATCATTGAATCTCTTCAAATTTTGTCTTTAGAAATTTTCTGAAATGCCTTTGGCATAAGGAAATTAGCATCCTAAGTGTTTATTCCTGCTTCAAGAGATGAGATTACATTTTTAAAATAATTTGTGATTTTTAATGAAAAAAACTTTGAGTGTGATGTATCATTTTAGTAATCAGGGTTTTACACCACTATGTCATCACGGCCATTGAAAATTATTAGAAGAACATCATCATGGGAAACTATTCTGAAAGTATTTTTCATTTTTAAAAAATTATGTTTATCCTTAAAAGTGCTTAAAAATTTTGTCTTACTTTCCATGTTACTTTAACATTGTCAGAATGAACAACTTGGAAATGAAGGAACTGAACAGAAAGAAGCCTTTGTGCACTGTTTAGTTCTAGTGTAGAGATATTAATGCAGTAATACCTATCACCACATAAGGAATTCAGTGTTTAAGACTCAGGCTAATGGAGGATTTATAAAATTTGTGAGGACCAATAAGGACGTGGTGCTGGTTTACACTAGTGGAACACTGTAGCATTCATGTAGCATCCAAAATGGCTTGCACATCAGCTTTTGGTTTTTTCCAGCTACTTCAAATATTCCACCATTGTTTACCAATGGAGGAGAGCTTGGATCCACACCCTTATCACTTGCCTGCAGAGGAATTGGGTTCTGTGTGGATAGGTGGATAAAGAGGCCCAAAGTCATTCCTCTCTTTTGCAGACAGAGTAGAAATTGTTTCAGATTCCAGTCAGGAACAACTGTGTTGCTTTGAGGAAGCCACAACTTCCTCATCTCTGAAGAAGGTCACTGTATATTTTATATATTTATACTTAAACCCTAACAGTAATATCAATCTGAGTGAAGAACTGACACAGGTGGTGAGTGAATGGAAAACACCAGAGTCATGAAAAAACCCCTCGATTCTTTTTGTAGTCTACTTACCTCCTGCATAGCCAAATATTGTATGGCTGACTAAATGGGAGCAGAACTGCTCAGCTGACACAAAGCTTTTTCAGTGAGGTGAGTTTGTAATCCACTGTTTCCAACTGAAATACTCTCTTCTATTCAGTTGTGTTCTATTTGCTGAGTGTGGTTTTGAGTACTCAGCTGCTGAAGTTTCTGCCCTTCCAGTGATCACAAAACCATATCCTTGTCCCTCCCAGGTGACTATTCTTTGAAAATTAAAGAGCAGAATATTTCCCCTGAACAGAGGGCAGTAAAACCATAGAACTGCAGCTACCATGACAAACAAATCCATTTTCATGAACTAGTGTTCTTGTCAGCTTGGGCTTGAAGACCTGCTGTCATGATTACCTATCACCCATCATGAGAGGATAATATCAATCTCTAATTAGTTTTGACACCCTCTGAGGTATGAAAGGTGCTATCTAAATCACAAATTTATTCCACCTTAAAAGTAGAAGTGAGAGTTCTGTAAATCAGTGTTCAAGCAAATGAAGTATGAGCTATTCTTTGTTATCCTCAGTATGTTCAAAAATCCTCTTTACTTCTTTTTACTTATGAATTTTCTGTATAGCATCACCCTGTATAGAATACCATTAGCATGCTTAAAACCACATCACATAACAAAGACAACATTATCTGGAAAGTAAAGCTGGCATTCAGAGTAGTTTCCCAATTAACTGCTTCTATTTTATTGGAAATAAGACAATTGCAGATATAAAATCCAAACATCACTCATAGCAATAATCACAAGAGAGGAATGGGAATGAAAGGTTAATAAGCTGTAGTTGAATTTGCTTTAGAGTGTGTTCTAGATGTAATTTAGGAGACCAAATTTAGGAGCTGTCATTGTCTGTGCAGTCACCAGTAAGAGAAAAGTGCCTCCAAGTGGTATCACACAGCACCCCGTAGACTGTAAAGCATCCCCCTGTAGATGACAAAGCTATCCCATTTCACCATTGAGAAAGCTAAAGACTCTATTAATCACAGTCTTTTGTCCACATTTGTGAGAGTAAAGTGTTATTAAGTCATACATTAAAATTAATATTTTGACTATGCCACATTTCTCTGTGTTAATTATTGTCCTTATGGAGTCCCTAGAAAACATTTTTATCTTTCTCCTTGCTGTAATACTATATATTAAAATACCTGTGGCTGAGTTGAGAGAAGAGAATCCAGAGGCACCTACTGAGATGCTTCTCCTTGACTTTGATGGCAGAGGGATCATCCATCCCTAAATGACTTTGTACATATTCAGCATAAGGATTTATTATAACATGGGATCTAATTATGTTCATGCTAAAATTGTCGCCCTGATTTTTCAGCCTTCTGATGTTTTTATTCTTGGACTGGAGAGTTCTCTCGTATTGCAACAAAAACAAAGACTGATATTTTGTAAAGACATTCCTTCCAGTCTGAAGGACAAATTGATGGACTGCTGGTTTGACCAGTGGGGTCTGAGGAGTGTCAACTTTGTCCCCCCAGTCGCTGGTCAAAGTCCAAACTTTATTTAAACCCTGAATCTAAAAATAAAATGCTTCTTTTTCTTGCTCTCAGCTTGATGGGTGAGTGTGGTTCTTTTTGTGTCCTCTTGCGACACTAAAATCTTAATCCAGCTTATTAAAAAATACCCCTTGTTATGGTAAAATATAATTACTTGTTTTCTTTTTTTTATTATCTTTTAAATGGGTGGTTATTTTAGTCACCAGTGGTAAATTTTACCAGACAAACAATCAGATACAAGTAGCAGTAAACCAAAGACATCTGTTCTATGTGCTTTTCAGGCACTTTATACACTGAGAAATGGAGAAAAAGGTGATTGATTTCCAGAATATGAAATGCTATTAAGGAGATTCTGATCTTCATCATGTGACTTATTTTGCATGACATTAAAACAAATAATCCAATCATACTGGAGCTGTAACAGCAATCATGTGATGTCCATCACTGTAGATGTGAGGTTCCTATTCCCATAGCAACATCTGTAGCACTCATGCTAATCACTTTAAATTAACCTTGATATGAAAAAAATGCCCTAGGGATAATGCTGTTGTGTGGTAGTTCACAGGAGTAGCACGATTTTCTAATAAAACTTCAGAGCAAAAATAAGGGTGATAATGAGATATCCTTTTAGGACATTTTTTTAATATGCTTTAGTCAAACCAATACAATAGTACCAGCATCAGGATAATTATAAGTATCATAGATAACGAGCTGTCTTATTGATTACTGCCCTCTCATAACCCACTGTGGTTAATTTAGTGTGCACATAAACCAAACAACTTAAAAGGCACCAACCTGACATGGTATCTGAAAACATAACTTTATATTTTAATACTTCACCTCTGAGAATAAGTTAAGACCAAACATGTCTACTAGAGTCATTTGGTGAGATCCAGATATTGCATGAACTAAGGTACAAGCCTGTGGGACATCAGTACAACCCAAGGAGTCTTCATATTTTGAGCTGAGGTTCTCTGGTGGGAAGTTGTCAGCTTAGAAGGGCAGAGCATGAACAGACAGTTCACACAGCTCTTGTTACTCCTTGAGTTGAAGGCTTTCAAACGTTGCAGAAAATTTTATTATGAGAAGTCCTTGCACACATGAATATATCCTTACACAAGAAGTATCTGAAGAGCCTGCCAGAAGATCCAGATTTGCATGTATGGCAAAGGTACCCACAGCAGAATTACATTTGGGCTCCTGGACACAACAGGCAAGTGGAATCAGCTGTTCGAAATGCTCAAACCAGAGCTGTTTTGAATGCTAAAATCCAAGGTACCCACACAGGCTGAAGGCAATAAGGACCCTCAGCATGCTGGCCACCCTCTGCTGGGGTTGGTGGTGTGGAGAGGATCCTGAAGCACTTCAGCCAGCCCTACAGGTCCTGGAGAAGCAGCCTACATAGAGGCAGCCCTGCCACTAAACAAGGCCCCTTCTCCAACCCCAGCAAAGCTTCTGGGCTTCCTTCTCTGCTTTTAGTTTTCTTTCCTGCCTTATAGTTAAATGTTAGTGTTTATTTTATATGCATTTATTGTTACTACATCAAGGTTACAGGCCTGTACTTCACAGTGGCTTTAAAATATGATGCTGTGGTATTCTACTGCCTTCTTTTATAGTGACTAGTTTTAATTAGAGAAGGAAAGCAGCAGCATTATTAATCTACCAGAATAATGGTTATACTGCTTTCCATGAGGAAATATAGATGCTTACCAACACCAGCTAGCTGCTAGGTTAACAAGGGAATGCAATATAAGGCGGATGCTTATAACAATTACAGCAATCCAATGTTAAAATTTTTCTTTTCAGTTCTTCTTCCATCCCGCTAGCCTTGGAGCAAGCCAGGCTATTTAATGACTTTTCTTTTCTACCCCAATAATTCTGTCCTGTTGAATTAAAATTGATTTTCTTTTAGCTCATGAAGATCCGGGGTTGGCTGTCCTTTCCCTGATGCAAAGGCAAGGGAACGCTGTGGAGCCTGTCCACAAACTTTAGTGGACATTGAGTTAACGGGTAAATATGCACCAGTGACAATGACAGAAAATGGAGACAGCAGTATTTTGACTCTCAGCAGGGAACCTCAGCCTAAGAAAGCAGTGCCAAAGGCTTTTCATAGTCAGGCTATTGAGAAAGCAAGAGACACAGTGTGAGCTGGAGTTTCTCGTTGTTAACGAGCCCTCTCTATAGCTTAAAACACAAACTTCAGTGGGGAAATTGCACCATCAGCAGCAGTGCCCCGGAGCTGCTGCCTGAGTAAACCCGAGCTGCCAGCCAAAGCCCCCATTGTGCTTTCCTCCTGCTGTGCCAAATGACTGCTGATACAGCTGAAGCCCTCACTGCCCAGCCACAGCAGCACACTTCAAACATTTTCTCTGCTCCCAGTCTTCCTGGGTCATACAGAGAGTCTCAGGAAACTGAGTTCCCCACCATTAAAGCAGCAACACGAGAGTGTAAAGGGATTTTCATTCATACACGTCTCAGGTAGGAATCTTTTGTGTATCAAGGTGGTTGTATGGTGAGATTTTGAACGATCACAAAGAAATTAGCAATCCTCCCACATTTTCCTCACTGCTTGGTATACCTTGACGGGGTTGACATGCAGTGCTGATAAGAACTGCTGATGTCAGATGTGGATTTTTTAATTAAAATGACAAGACCCTTTCTTATCTCCTAAAAAACTCAAAAATTTCTGGACTGAAATTTTGATAAGGTTTTGCTGTTTTCATGTACACAAGGAAATCACAGGTTTTAACTTAGATTCCATTCCCAAGGCATGAAAAAATAATAAAAAAAAGTTTGCCTTCATCTGGCTTATCTGCCATTCTCTAGGGAAAGAAAAAAAGTCCAAACACTTTTTTAATATCTACTGGAATAATTACTTATCTTATAAGAAAATTTTCCAAAGTTCAATTTTTGAGCCTTAATACATACAAATAAAAGATTATATAGTTGATATATAAAACCAAGCTCTGAGGTTTAACTTGTAAGCACCTTGGAGTCAAGAACTGATCACATTTATCTGTAAAGCACCAGACATACTTCCCAGTTTTCTACAAACAGCAAAGTAACAGTGGGAACTTTTAGAGGACTTAACAAATATGGTTTTGTTTTGTTAGATTTCTTCCCTATCAGCTCAAGACAAATGACAGCTAGAAAAACTCAGTTGCTTCCAGATAACAAAGTGCAAGTTCTCACAAAAACACACAACCCTTTAAATAAAAATAATTTTGGAAAATCAAACCAGTTTTCTGTTTGTTTGTTTGAATAAAATGGTTCCTATGATTTGAACACCTTCTTCCTGCATGTGGAGACCAACACCAATTGTACAGAAGACTGAGGCAAAAAGAATAACTGTCTTACTTGGCAAAATTAGAATTATGCAGATGTTGATATGGTTTGCAAAATGCAAATACACCAAATTCTTGTTGTTAAGGTATACGATCCTTTTGTACTATTTTCAATTCTATGAGCATACAAAGCAGTTGTCTTTCCCTCCTTTTCATTACCTACAACACACTTTCTCTGATAGATGACCTTTTAAAAATATTGATAATGCCACCATGGCTATTGTGACCTGCCAGAGGGACTGTGTAATTTGACAAGAATGAGAGATTTGCCCTGGCTGACAAAGTAAATAAATTTTGTGAGGAGAATGTGACTATGTGTTTACTTTGGCTTCAGGCAGAGTCTTGCATTTCAAGTGAGTGCTGTATGAAGCAGTACTCAGAACTTTTGGTGGAGCTCTTATTGGCAAGTCCTTCCTGAGACTGTGTGTCCTGGAAAATATGTCTGCATCCCAAAAAATGCTAGTGAATTATTAAACAAAAGTAGATTTTGGAAAATACATCTCTAAGTTGTCTATATTCTGAGTGAATCTGATTCTGAAACTGTTTTTTCCTGGGTGGTCAGTGAACTGCTGTCAAGCTGTAATTTATAAAGCATTAATATTTGCAAAAGATGGTCTCTGGGACAAAATATATGTGTTAATGGCAGTAGAGTGAAAGAAAAGTACGTGTAGGTAAAGAAAGTAGGACAGTAGTAAATGCAGGTGAAAAAATAGGACAGGAAATCATAAACATCAATTTTTCCCTGATATAACTGATGATGAAAATTTACCAGTCAGGTTCTCTTTCATGTTTTTGTTCTGATTCTCTTACCACCATGAAAGTAAATTGTTGATCTTGATACAGATAAAATAGGTGGGAAAAACATCTGTCAGGAGTATCTAGCAACAAAAGCAGATGATTTGTCAAGACAGCACAATTTTCAATAAATACACACAACAGAAGATAAATCTCAGAAGCTTCTATATACAGGGAGGTAATCATTTCAAATTAAGTGCATTGTACAAACCCTTTCCTAAAATGGGACTAATTCACACTGACAGAGAAGTTTCAGACCATTACAGTAAGAGAGATGAAATAAAAAGGAATAGCCTCACTCTAAGTCCATCTTGAGAAATAACAGCCAAATAATTTCTACATGCTGCTGCTTCTTGCAGCATCAGCTGTGCACCACCCAAGGCTGAATGTTATACTCAGGCACTAGACAATCTGGTTAAGATTTGATTCCTAGATCAAACAAATTGATATTGCATGGCAATTATTTATGCTTTGTTCTGAACTCTACATGGTGCATAATAATCACATATGCTCTTGCTCAGTATCTTGTCACTGGAGTTAAGTCATCAAAGGGTGGGTCAGAAATAGCACAGCTAGAGCTGAAAACGCATTTGTCTGCGTCACCTTCACACCATATGTGTAATTTTACTATTATTTATCCCACTTTTCCTAGTTGTTGCTAAAATGCTTTCTGCAGATGTTGGAGCTGGCATCAGGAGAAGAGCAGATCCCAAGATCCTTATGTTCCTCAGGCTCCCCCACCATAACAACAGACAGCAGATACTAAGTACATGCCAAAATGTTCATTTTATTCTAATGGGAGCATCAGCATTTCTTTAGCTTCATTTTTCTACAGATGCAGTGACCAAAAAAGAATCTTAGTGTCTAAGACTAATGTAAGAAATAAACCAGGAAGGCAGATGATGAGATAATCAAAGGATCAAATAACTAGGTCTCCAAAATATTTGAATTGTTTCCCTTTGATATGCCAGCAAGGCTATATGGGGTGGTTCAGCAAATTACAGGCCATTTGTAGAGGAATAAATTTCAAATTTGGACTGCTATTCACTGAAAAAATGCTTATTTTATGTACCAAATCCTTTGTTAGCACACTGGATAACCAAATCTCCAAAATGTTTTCTATGTTTTTTTTGGTGGATTAACCTTGATTGAATGTCAGGTACCTGTCATAGAAGAATTATGAAAGAAAAGCCTCATAAAATCAGGCCTGCTCTATTAAATTAATAGTCATTTCTTCTAAGTGCAGCTAAGTAATTTGCAAGTTCCCATTCAAAAACAATCCTGGTATGAGAGCTCATTAACACAACAACCTATTATTGGGTGAAAAACAACTAGTACCTACATAAACAATAAGTTCTGTCTCATGAGAATCAGTAGAAAAAAAATATGTGAGCTAACTACAGATACAGAAGTTTTACAGACATGAAAGATGCCATGTAGTGCCCAATGAGTTAAGTGTGAATGCATTGTCCACCAATAAAATCTGACTCAGTACCTTCTGACAATCCT
Source organism: Argya squamiceps (assembly GCA_037834095.1). NCBI lineage: Eukaryota > Metazoa > Chordata > Aves > Passeriformes > Leiothrichidae > Argya > Argya squamiceps. Next base: position 10,038,887 of record JBBMKD010000001.1, read on the forward strand.
ATAAAATATGACCTGTACAATAAAATTTGGCTTTCCTGCAGGAGAAAATGGAGTCTCAGCTGACTCATTGCAACAGGTGCCCACCAAGCCTCTCTATCCCTCCTCCTCTCAGAAGGATGGGGGTGGAGAAAAATAATATGGATCATAAAACAACTCACAGGTCAAGATAAAGGCAATTTAATAAAACAAAATCAAAGTTTCTATACAAAAGCAAAGGAAAACAAAATAATCAATTTTCAAACAGAATCAAACAAGGCATATGAAAGCCCTGTTGCTTTTGAGTACTTAATATCACTGTATTTACCCATAGCATTTAGGATCTATGTGCTTTTATAAACATACATTCTCTCTGACTCTGGGGATTTTTTTTTTTTTTTTTGTTGATTTGTGTAATTGAAGAATTATCTGTGAACTTACATTTTTGAGGATATTGTCAGAAAAGAGACAGTACAGCACAAGGACCTCATAGACTTCACCCATCCCTAAACAACCCCTACTAATAAATGTATACACATGTATATGAATTTTAAAGCAAAATAAGAAGGGTCAATATGGTTTCCTAAATGCTCAGGACCTCTGTATTAAAAATAAAAATAAAAAAAATCAACCTTAGACTTGGATGAACTGTATTTTTAATTTTCCAGCAATATTAACATTCAGCCATTTTAAGAATATTTGAGAGAACAGAAAACACAATTCTTATTAGAATTCCATTCCATATAGTAATAGAGAAGTGAAAAATAACTAACATATTATTTGGAAAGCATTTTCAAAAGGATCCAACAGACTTCAGGAGAATTCATGTGACTTCAGTAGAAGATTGTTTGGTCAAACCTTAGAAAAAAACCTTACACCATCCTTTTTTACCTTTTCCCATCCACAAATAGGGACTGGAATCCTGGCTGTGTATAATGCTGTGGGACCTTTGCTACTGACTTCAGCAGAGATAAAATGATTTTTATCATAGTCAATTTATGCTCATTATGGAAATGCGACTAATAGAAAGGAACTCCTGCTATTCCTCTTATTCACTGCTCTCTTGAAGAGAGACAGAAAATTAGGGCTAAAAGTATTGGAGATTGAATGGGATTATTTAAGAAATCAGAAGTGCAGCCTTCTTTCCTACTTGTTATTCCTGTTTGGTTGTTTTATGGTTTGGTTTTTATTTTGTTTTTTGGTTGTTGTTTTATTTTTTTACACAAAGGGAAGGAGTATAGATGTAGAAATACTTGAATGGTTGATTAAGAGTCTGTTTCACCCCTGGCCTGCTAACAAACAGGGACTGCAGGTAGACTCATTGTCTAAACAGAATTGTCACAATGTAGGATGTGATGAGAAAAATAATGAAGAACACGTCAGGAATATTTTATTATTTTTTGTTTGACTGCCAGAAACTCTTGGACACTCTTCTTGCTGTTGTTCAGGTATGACAGAGCTGCCTATCCAGGAGAAGGTATCCAGTAAAGTAAAGTAAAGAAAGAAGGGATTCCCACAGTCAAGACATGTGGACGACCCCACTGACAGGCTGGTGACCTCTATGGTCCCAGAAATGCAGCCCTGAGGAGCTCATCAGGCAGAAACAGGGGCTGTGAGGTGGCATTAACACCAGAGAGCCCACCATCCAGTGGTAATGTGTCACTGACCGAAAAAAAAAAGACTTGTTTGCATAAAATAGGTTTTCTACCAGCCTTCTACTGAGACATTCATTTTAAGAATTAAAAACTTTAACTAAAGTAGATATTGCTGAGATAAGATAGACAAACTTCCCTCTACTAACAGAAGCCGGATTTAGGGAACTGATAAATCATGAGGCCTGTTTATGTATCCTGACTAATCAATAGACTCCAAGAAT
>JBBMKD010000001.1:10040838-10092523 GCA_037834095.1 Argya squamiceps
GCTTTTTGGCTAATTACCATACGAAGCAGGGAATGGGATGTACCAGAGCTATGAATATGTATTTGTGTTTTGGGTATCTAGTACTTCTGTACATAAAAAGACCCTGTGATCATCTGTAAATTGTGCGTGTGTATTTGGGAGCTATCCCGCACGCTGCCCAGTGTCGTAATAAACATACACTTTCTAACTTTAAACTGTTAGAGAGTCTTTGTCCGTCATAGTTAGATATCAATATTAAATCAATATCCATATTTTTAATAAATCACTACAAGATGGGCAACATTTGATTTTAGAAGGGCTGGAGTGACATCTAAAAACTATGGAGGCTTCTAGCAACTGCCAGAAGAGGAAAGCAGTGATGCTGCTGCAAAGCTGGGCCTTATCAGCACAATTTTTTTTTTAAGTACAAAGTAATCAACAGACAGAGTGGCTCCTGATATCTTAAACTCATTTCAGATCAGAGTGAGTCCAACACTTTTTTCACAAACAAAATGGGTTGAGTAGGACTGAGTAATTTCTACATGTTATCTACAATATACCCCATCCTGAATCTAAGAAAACCCTACATGCACTGTTTTTCTTGCACAGTTCTTTATACTGCAACACTGTGTGAACTGCAGTTCTGAGGCATCATCTTCCTATTTGTCAGAAATAGCTAAAAAAAAAAAAGAATTGCAAAGTGAATGTTGTGTAGGCTCACTTTCATCTTTTAAATCAGAGATAACTGGACTTTCCTGGATTCCTCCTACAGAAAAACTGGCTGAGGCTAGAAATTTTTCTCTTATACTCCCAATTTGGAGCAAAAAGACCAAACAGAAAGGTTTTTTTAAAAAAAAATTAGAAGTTCAGAAGTCTTGCATGTCAGAATCAGTTTGGTACCACTGAACATCCAGAGTTTGGTGCTCATATGTTTCTTCATCTGCTGGGCTCTTTGATCAAATGACATCTATGCTGCATCATCTTAAAATCGATTAATTTCTCTTATTCAAAGGACAGATGTAGCAGAGCCAGGAACCTTATGAAGAATCATATGGATTTGAGTGTAGCTCAATGGAGACACTCTGGCACCCTCAACAAGTTAAAAATTGCAAGTGAAACAATTCAGACAGAACTTTTAACTTTGGTTCAAAGAAAAGAAAGCAAAACAACCATATCAAAATTGACATTTTCCCACAGAAATTATCAACGTTAAAAGGAAACCACAGATCCACAGTGGGAAAACACAAGTTCTGATCAGATTGACTAATTACTAATGGCTTAATGAAAAAAATTGATAAAATAGGTAATAATATGTAAAGTATTATGTCTTACTTTTGCTTAATAAATAAAACTGTAAAATATTATGTCTTATTTTTGCTTTATTAAAGTTACATTTATCTGCATCCTAGCAGATACATGTGCTACTGACCTTTTACTGAACTTTCATGCAGTCCTAGTTTCTAATGGGACTATAGAACAAAGTTTATAGGCGAGTTTTATATCCTAGAGATGAATTATCAATACAACAATAGGTATTACTATTTCTTTTCTTTGAGTAAGCACAGCTTCACATGGCTATGATTAAAATTTATCAATTAGCCTTTCTTTTTTTTTACTGGTTTCCAACTTATGTTTGAGAAATGACTAGGAAATACCCAAGCAGAACCAGCAAAAATAAATTACTGCCTACACTAGTACTGTGGGTACTTTCAGATTTATAGCTCATAAACTACAAATCTCTATAAGATTGTAAGAGTATGAAAGTATCAAACTGACCATAGTGATTTGTTTTGTTTATTTAGGACATGAACTCTCTAAATGCCAAAGGAAAACGATCCATGGTCTACCTATTAAAGGATATTAACTCTGGGAACATACCTTACTGGTCTAAATCCAGTAAATTGATGGAATATTTTACCAGACAGAGTCACACTGGGTCTGGGAACAAATTAGATGTTTCCTTATTTTCATATTTTTTTCCTTTTTTTTCCATTTCCTTGTAACTCTATGTGTCCATTACCTATTCTCTTATTAGGATGATACCATTCTCTCATTCATGTTACACTGAATTTCATCTTTCTTAGGTTCAGATTACCAGCTCCACATTTGCCTTCTGGCCATGGCCCTAAACGCCTGCCCCAGATCCAGGAAATATCTGTATTGCAATAATGCTCTTGTTCTGCCTCCTTTTGTCCATTCCCCCAAGGACCAACCCAAGGAATAATCAACAAGTCAGTTAAACCAGTCAGTTAAATCAACCAGGCTATCTTAAAATAGTCTGATGAAGCAGTGGAATATATTTCATAAATAAATACATGTAAAGCTGATAGAAGGGTATTTTTGTACGTTTATAGGTACCACAGCTGAAAAAATCAGGAGAGGAAATCCTAATTTTCCCTCCCTCTTTCCAATGGCAGCATGGTAGTAGGACAAGCACATGATTTTGCTCATCTCTGTGTATCCTTTGGACCAAATAAGAATTTTCAGTGAATTGAAAGACAAAATGTCCTTGCTCCTGCCATCCATGACAGAGGAAAGCCTCAAGTAAAGTCAGCAGAGGGCTCTGCATTGCTTCAGTAGAGGTCAGATGCAAGATGGTCCACACCAACACTTCTTAAAAAAATTGTTACTGCATTAACAGCTTATTTTCTATGTGTATACATATATATGTATGGAGAAAAGAAAGATTCAAAATTGTGAAGTAAAGCAAATGATTTTGAATGCTGACTTTATTTTGCCTTAATATAAGCTTAAAAAAAAAACAAAAAGGCTTTGATCTTAAAAATCCTATAAGCTTAACAGATTTTACTGATTTTTAGACATTCTTTAAGCTACAGGAAATAACTCAGGGGTGTAATACTAGACTTGCAATTTCAAAAAACTTTCCATGACAATTGTGTTTGAGCTTCCAAAGTTTGTTGCCCTGATTTTCAAGATACTAAACACTAAACTCCAAGGTCTGTTCACCCTGGAGACAGAGGGTGAAGTCTGAATCAGCAGTGGGTAATAAGCATTTATGAAGAGCAGACCACTAATTTATATGCCTAGAAATGGACAGCAATTTAAATTAAATGTAGGTACCACCAACACTGGAAAATGCCTGCCCTGGATCATAAACATGAAAAAGACTCTAGGGATGCCATTAACTGAATTGACCTCTTGTGTGCATAATTGGCACTAAGGCCAAAAAAGCCAACAACTGTACTTTGGAAATTTATTTTAGTAAGGACAATAGATGATGATTCTGTTATGAACTTTTGATTATTATGAAAACACTGATTGCATGGCCTGTTTCCTTAGAAACTAAGCAAAAGGTGACACATTCTGTTGACTTTCTATTATACATTCAAAACATCATCCCTCAATTCTATGTCATAAAGAATTTATGTAGGACATTAATCATGCAAAACCATTAAATTGTTATCTCATTTCAGTGATAATTGTTTACTGCTATAAATGCCTCATGTTTTGTTCCAACAGTTGGACTGTGACTAAAATGTATCCTCAGAGCAGTGTTGGCAAAGAAGATTAACTTCTTCAGAGAAAAGGAGTTATGAAAGTAAGGGAGCATTTTATGACTGTGTATGAGAAAATATGACTTGTAAAAACTCGATAATTCAATCACCAAGAGGACCAAATGAAGCAGTGGCAATAAGAAACCTGACCTGCTCATGGCTTTGGGCATCTGATCAAGAGTTCTAGGCAAAGGTTTTTGCAAAATCCTCATGTTAAAAATGCACCTGGCCCCTTTCCCAAAATATAATGAAGACAGTGTATTTTTTTTTACCTTTTTATAATTGCTTAAAACTATGTCAGCTGAATGTAATAAAAATTAATTACGGCATATACTTGCAGTTATAAAGAAAACACAGACTGAAAACTAGAAGTCAAGCATTTACAGAAAGGAATGTTCATGAAAAAACAGCAAACCTTCCCCACAGCATAACTCAGCTAATCAGTTATGCTGTGCAACACAATGATTTGTCACCTGCTTTTAGATTTCCCTATTGACTCCTGCACAGAATAAGAATGGGATCAATTTAAAGCAGTCCTTTATTCCCATGGGTCCCATCACTAATGCTGCTGTCTGTTACTGCTTTCTAAATGGAACCCAATGATATATTTTTCTGTAGCAAAGTGTCTACTTTATGAGCATAATAAATAGCAATGGCCCTTTAATGACAACTTTAGCTGTGGCCATTATAGTACATTTTAAATGCTTAAAAACACTAATGGGAGCTATCCAGTGTTAATTATACTTAAGATATGAGTGCTGTACACAAGAACTACTGCAACATTAACTAAAACACTTCTGCTAATCCTAATTATAACCTGTATAGGAGAGATAAGAAAAATCAAGTGCTCCTTTTCAACAAGTTCCTAAAATAGCAGACAGGAAGAACAAATTGGCTGGAAAAGCACTGGAAGCACATTCCAGCATAGGACTTGATCCTTATTTACACCATTTATATAAGCAGTTGCTTGCACAAGTTCTTCTGTTCTGGACTTGGGCTGTTGAGCCTGTACAGGGCTAATCTGTGCCCTGTTGGAGCCAGCTGGGCTCTGTATAAACATGAATTAACACAGCCATTAATCTGAAAGAGCAGTCTTCAGACTTCAAGAAAGCAGGGATGAAGGGCAGGCTGAACAGACCAGTCTGCAATCACCTTGACTAACTGTTTATCTCAGGTGCCTGAATTCAGAGGAAAGTCGCTGGGCCAGATTTCCAGCAGTGATGCAGATTTTCTTGCAGCAGTATCCATGCCTATTTATCTCCACAGAAGAAATCTAAGATGACTATGCTTAAGACAACTCAATAAAACGTCTAAAAGTGAGTAAGGGATTAATTGGGCTTAACAGCTGGCAAAAAATAGTGCTCACATCTTAGCTGAGTGCTTAAACACAGAGAACCTCTCACTGACTGGCTTACAAAAGTCAAGGACTGCATATTTTGACTCCTTGAAGCATTTCAGCAGGGGCAGAGAGGGAGCAAAAATCAGAAAAACTCTTAAAAATGCAAGTTAAATTAATACAGATGAAGTCCACAAATACTTCAGACTTGAGCTCTAGTACTACTGTTGTTCAAATTACAATGCCTGTATGATACCACTGGTCTTTGCTTGTCTTTTTGTTTATGGCAAATGATAGAACCACAGAGAGAAAATCATAAACCCTCTCAGAAGGTCATGGACATATAACAGAAATAATAGAAATGCACAGAAAAGGAACATATTCAATCAAAGAAGATTGTAATGTATTGTTTTACAATTCCACAAAGTTCAGTTTGATGACTTAGTGTTCTAATACACTTATTTCCAGCCAGTTGACGACTGAGTTGACATCAGAAAGAGCACAACAAACACATAGAAACTTACCCTTGAAATACTCTGTACCTTCAGCTACTTTATTAATTTGCAAATTAGCCAGGAGAGAAAGTGACAAGAGAGTTCACAGCATACTAATGAATTCCTGACTGGGACACTAGCAAAACCTAACCTGTCCCCGCTCTTAACCACTCAAATACAGTTTTTGTAAACTCCATTTCTGTTCAGACTTTTGGTAACAGTTCTACCTTGTTTACTATGTCCATACCCAGCACTTAGAGTTATTTTCAACATTTCCTCTTAGTCTTCTTGTTTTACAAAATGTTCCTGAATTTATGAGCAGCTCAGCCATCAGGATGACCTCGGACTTTGGTTTCAAAATTAAAAGAGTGAATAACATAATCTTCTGAAAGCAACCATGTTGCTTGAAGATAGGTCAGTCACGTTCTTATTGCTACAGCTAAATGCTTTATCTACAAGATTGCCAGCACTTGCTTGAAGGTAAAATACTGAAGAAGTCTTAAATATAACTTCAAATAGGCATGCATTAAAAACAATTTTCAAAAGCAATGAAAATGTGTCTGCGACTGATGGTCTCTAATTACTGCAGATATAGATTGTGGCTTCCTGTTTTGTAGATTGTTATTTCTCCTACTGTTCCCACTCTGCCACTTCAGAGCCATGGGAATCCAAAAAAGCATCTCCAACATGATGCTTTTTAAGGGAAATACAGGCAGAGTCCAAGAGAACAATGGTCATGTGCTGAGGTAACACCTGACAGGGCCAAGGCTGCAAGACACAAATTCAGCCCCCACAGCCAGAGAGCTGTGACCAGCCAGTAAAACAATGTGCAACAGGAAAGCAGCAGCTCTGAGGAGGGCAAGGAGACAATAAAGACAGACACATGTTTTTGTTCTCAACCTCAATGATGTCAATCACGATTCCGACCTCCTGAATAAAGCACTGGAATGCACAGGGGATATGTTACTGTCTTCATTTAAAGTTTGAGTACAGTTTGAGTGAGCCTGTTAGAGACAGAAAGCGCTAAAACACGTTCTTATTCTACATCATCATCATCATCAAGTTAATTAAATAAAAATAAAGTTAATTAATAAAAATAATAAAGATAATAAATATCTTACAAAGATTGTACAGCATCAGCCTTGATTTAAAACTGAAAAACATTGCATCCGTTTAGCGTCTTGCAGATTTCTTCACACTGAACATTCAAAAAAAGTGTCCTTTGAAGAATCCTTATCAGCTCAAACATCAGTCTTTCATAAACTTCAAAACTGTGAAAGATGTTCTTCCTTTGCCATCTTTATGATCTATTTTTTAAATGTACTAGCTTCCTCTTCAGATAGTACACAGATTTTCTTTTAGGGGTTGAGCCACAACATAGAAAAAGGTGAAAATGTTTTGACCAGTGAAATTTGATATTTCACACTGCCTTGATAAAATGTCAGAAATCATCCACATAATTTGTAATCCATCGACGACTATTTTTGTAAAGCCTTTTTGACATGCAGTTTGTTACTGGTCTAGTAATTTCTTTGTTACTGTATCTACAAGGCTGTCAATATTTATTTCGCCACGGTTTGGTAGCTCTTCTTATAAATATGTAAAATATACGTCCATTCCGTAAATCGACATCGACAATCCATAATATTTAAATAGAATTAGCACCACCAATTCTCAGTGTAGAGTATATTCAGCGAGCCTGCTGCAGAATGCACAGGATTCAGGATAATTAGCATATGAAGCTACTCTTGCCATTTTGCTCCTCTATTTATATTACAACTCATTACTGTGCCATCATATTTCAGAAGTAGTGATGCAGAATTTGGATTTGACAATGATTCAGAAATGAGCCAGCCAGAAAATTACCTGTGGGGACTCACAGACCTTTCTATAATATCTGCCCACCTGGGCATCACTCCAAGTAACTGCTTTTTCATGTCACTCAAGGGTGCTGCCTGCAAGTCGGAGTGCCAACTGATCTGTATTGTAAATGGTACAAATTGTTTCATTGATAAAAGACAGAATTCATCCCAACAGAGTCCAAGGAGAAAAAGGAGCAGGGCCAGTCCCAGCCTCCACCTGTATCCTTGCCTAGCTCAACAGGGTTGTGTTATATAACAGAGACTGGGCTTGCTGGACCCTGTTGCCCAGGGCCCCTGGATTTATCCCCTTGTCTACAGGAGCAAACAGTCCTGGTAAATCAAGATAACAGACCAAAACAAGTTTTAGATATAAGACAGAAATTCTTTATGATGAGGGTGATGGGACACTGGGACAGGTTGTCCAGACCAGCTGTGGGTGCCACATCCCTGGAAGCATTCAAGGCCAGGCTGGATGGAGTTCTGAATAACTTGGTCTAGTGAAAGGTGTCCCTGTCCACAGCAAATGGGTTGGAAGAAGATGATTTTTAAAGGTCGTCTCAACCCAAACCATTCTGTGATTCTGTGGTACCAAGTTACAGCTGCTGGACTGCAGGGTCAGCAGTTATTTGTCACATTGTGGATGTGGAGAGGTACAGAAACTGGTATCAGCTTCTGGGCATAATCCTAAATTAGGATGTTCCTGCTACTCAAGTCTTTCTTGTTCTATTCTCAGTCTAGGGTTGTAGTTTATCACCTTTCACTTGTGTCTAACCATTTGCAGTTCTGAACACTAAGCTGAATAATGAATATCTATATTCTAACTTGCACAAACACATATACATGCACCCTGGAGGATTATATCTGCACAGATTGCTTCAGATTGTGAACTGGCACAACTGAAGGAGGGGGTGAACTGTCTAGTCTGGAAGTGCACACAGAGAGGGACAGGATGCTGGCTTTCAGACTAGAGAAAATGTCTAAGCAATCAGTACCTTCACAGAAGGATGCCAAGAAAATGAGGGAGGCAGAAGGTACCAAGGACTTAAGGGAAGAAGAGAGAAAGTTTCTTGTGACACTGCAGATGCTGGAGAAGGTAGACTTGAAGTGTCTAAAAAAGAAGACTTCTGTCTACTGCTTGTTTAGACTAAGATCACAGAAACAGGGCTTATTACAAGTTTCTTAGAGTAAAGAAGGGTCACAATTATTCCTAACTTCTCTTTTACTTTCTGTTTTACTGAAAACTTTTTCTGTTTTCAGTTTGCTTTGTTTGATAACACGGCTTAGAAACAGTAACCTGTAGAGCTTACTTAACAATAAGTCATTGAAACAGGCAGAAATATAATAGTTATCTCGGCCTGATCTACACCACTGCATGATTTTGGTGTCACTATGCTGGCAGGGGGGAACAAAAATCCACTTTCTTTTGTCCTACCTCATACACTTATCATTCATTACACCACAGCATTGGAGTTTTGTTATTATTATTCCCATACACAAAGAAGCAAAGTTGTAGTGCTAGCACCTTACAAGTATATCCTTCCCAAAGAAGCCATTTCCTTTGAAATATATACGATATGATCTCAAACTGTATACAAGGAGTTCAATTATGTTAGCCAATTCCAGACACAGCATCTCTTTTCTAAGATAATTCCTCTGCTGAAATGGAGCATTTATAGCTTGGGATGGAGTTGATGAAGGGATGTTCCTACACTGCAGGTCAATAGAGGACATCATTCCTCAGTGCCATCAATCTCCCAAGGACTGCATTTACTTTATAGTTTCATGAAAATTATGGACAGAGTCATCTTTTGTCTGGTAAAACTTCTGTGATAAAAGCATAATAACACCTATGAGGTGTTCAGTGCTCTCAGTGTCTTCATCTGCCAGAGTCAACAGGAGATTCTGGCGTTGAGCACTATGCAAGAATTTCATAGCACCTTAGGATATTCATCCTGTACAAACAAATCTCAGGCTAAAGTCCTTCCCAAACACACAGAGCATCACTTATCCCCTCATCTTCTCCTGACAATGACACTCTTGTGCTCAGTATATGTTATCTGAAATATCAGAGAAGTCAGTTTGAGAATTTGCAAATTATATTTGAGTGAAACTCCTAGAAGGAATTATAATGTGGCAGGCAAACGTTCAATGAAATGACCACCTCTCTCTCTCCATTTCAGACCTAGATTTTATTCTAAATTGTGTCTTTTTTCATGCCTAGGATGAAGCACATAGTTCTGCTGGAATGTAATTCCAGTGAATTAGTGAATAAGGATTTTTGTTAATATAGATTGCCTCAGAGTCAATGACATCACTATTTTTAAAGAGTCATGAAAAAACAAAAAAGGTAGGCTATGTCCTCCAACTAATAAATTGCTACTGGCAAAGGCAATAGCAAATAAAAAATAATGCATTGGAAAATTTTCTTTATTAATAATAAACAAATCTACTCTGAAGAGGTCATGTTGAGGCACATTTTAAATATCTACTTTTTATTCTAGGATACCATAGATCACTATAGACTTTCTTTTGTGGTCATTGGAGAAATGTGTCAGACAGCCTCTTGTCCTGGAACACAGTGCCAAGACAAAAGTGTGAAGTCCATATTTTCCTGGGTTTATACTTTTCCAGCCAGTAGCTTTCCCAGTAAGGTTGGTCCTTTGTGTTTGCAATTAATTGGTACAGAAGTTTTTGAATTTCTGATTATTAAATGCACTATTCTCTTACTTTTGTGGCCTAACCTTGAACACCTCCGAGGTACTTTATATCATAATATTACTGTGTCTACACCAATTTAGCTCCCAAAATATGGCACATGAAGGCAGAATTCTGGACCCAAGACACAAAATGTCATAATACCTAATGCTCATATTTAATTGTTTCTCATAAAAACAAAAAAAAATTGCTAGTACATATAACAAGAACATGACAGACAACTGTAGCACACATTACACATTAGCACAATACGCTATTGTTAATGCATTGAATGTATGCTTGACTATGATGTGAATACTTGAGTAATAGTTTATCAAATTATATATTAAGATTTTTACCAAACCTGTAAAATGATTGATTACTACCATTTTGAAATATACTACATTCAAAATTTTGAAACTATTAGATATAAAAGTGGGACCACAAATTAAATTCATTAAAAAAAAATCAATGAGGAATATTCTCATATATGTGAAATCAATCAAAATGTCCACTTTTTCAGTGCTGCAAAGGGGAAAAAAAGGAGTATTGATTTATCATTGCAAACTTTCATAACCATAAATCAAGATCAAAGAATGGCTGATACTGGGTGGAACTTCTGAAGGCCATCTCATCAAACCCCACTGCTCAAGCAGGGCCACCTACATCCCAGGACCTTGTCCAGGTGCTTTTCCAATATCTCTGAGGATGGAGACACCACAGCCTGTCTAGGCAACCTGTGCCAGTTCTTGGTCACAGAGAAGAAGTGTTTCCTTGTGCTCAGAAGGAACTTCCTGGGCTTCAGTTTGTGCCACTGGCTCTGGTCCTGCCACTGGACAGATCCTGGCTCCATCCCCTTCACAGACTTACACACATCAATAGGTTCTACCCTGACTCATCTCCACTCCAGGCTGAGCAGTCCCAGCTCTCAGCCTTTCCTCAGAGGATGGAGATACACCAGTCCTTAAATCCAAGCCTGTGGAAAGCATGACATCCTTGCCTATTCAAATTTCCATCTGGATTACACGGAAGTGGCTGATGAAAAAATCTGTTTACAAGGATGAAGCCGTAATAAAGTCATTCTTTACAAGCTAGTTGTACCTGCTCCTTCTTACTCAAAAAAGATAATTGCAAGGCATGATGATTAATTGTTATTTCTATCCATATAAATGGAAATTACTAGGAAATTATTTTTATAGTTTTAAAAATGGAATATGGACAACCTTGTGTCTGGGAAAGATCAGAAGCATAAACTTGCCAAAGCTCTCATATTGTCTAATACACTTTCTGTGTTACAGCTAAGCTGATTGAATTTTTCTCTGTTATGCAAGGAAACACCACTGTGTCCAAAGAGCAACACCAGCTTTCAAAAATTTGCTCAATTACTCTTTCAACACTCTTAAATATCTGATATTTGTATTTTACAACAAAGATCACAGATGATAAGCTTGAACTGTTATATTGTTTATTCATTCAGAGCTACATAAGTTAATGAATTTCCTTTTTTTGTCTACTTCCCTCATGTGTCCTGCAAGGGAACTGACTTGAATTCCATGGTAGGTAACTATTTACTACTTGCTGTATGTCTGTTGTGGTTTTGGTTCTGGTTTTCTTCTGTTTCATTAAATTTTGCAGTGTTGTGTCTCACTGAAAATCCTGAGGATCCCCTGAGCTGAAAGTGATGGAGCCATTGAGAGCCTCAAGGCTAAAGCTGATAAATGGATGTACCACAAGAACAAGCTACTCTGAATTTTGGTTATGAGGAGCACTTGAGAGGATATTGGTCTGAATTAAATGCTCATAAATATCATTAAACACAGACAGCCTTTTCAGGAAAATGAAAATACGCATTTTTTTAATGCCAACTCCCTGACTGAAAAACACTTATATCTTTTCTTTTTTTATATTTTAACATCCTTTTTCCTCCCTAGGGTGTTTTTCTCTAAAGCTGTGCTGAAATAGCCACACTGGTAAATTGAATAGATTCAAGGCATTTCTATGATAAGAAGGATATTTAACATGGCAAGGCTTTTCCTTGTTTTATAGTTTTAACAGGTTCTCTGCTCACCAAAGCAGAGCAAGTTAAAATGAGGAGGCTGTATTGCCACTGGGAAGCATATTTGACCTCTGAAGGAGCTAGGAGGGTACAGCTGCCCCCAGTCTTTGTTCTGGGAAATCCCTTCCAAAAATCCAGATGTAGATCGCATCATCCAAAGCATTGCTCATCCACTTAAATTCCTGAGTGGTCTCTCACTTAAAAAAAATTAATGGCATTTTTGCTTCTAAGTGATTAAAAAACATTTGCAAATGAAATAGAAACCCTGCAATTTTTTAAAAATAATTTACACACCGTTACCTTGCATTTCATACAGTGTATGCATTTTTCCCTTTATTTTTAATTGCATGTGCAAGAGGAAAACCAGGCATTTTTGCTTCCTATTTCAGGTCACCTCTGGGAAGTATGGCTATTGGACAGTTTGGCCAACTACTGAATTAAGTTAGATTTATATATATACAGTTTATTTATATGCATCAGGCATGACTACAAAAGTAATTGCAAATCACAGGCTCCCAGGGGAGTGGTCACAGTCCCAGGCCTGACACAGTTCAAAAAGCTTTTGGGCAATGATCTCAGGAGTGTGGTAGGGCTCTTGGGTTGTCCTCTGCAGGGCCAGGAGCTGGACTTTCGTGATCCTTGTGGGTCCCTTCCCACTCAGAATAGTCTAGGATTCTATATATTCCTACAGCAAAACAGTCTTTAACCTGTGCAGGGAAAGCTTTGCCAAAGGCGTTTGTTCTCAAAGCAACTTTTGTAAAGCTTATCTGTATGGGCACAGAGCCAAGACAGTAAAACACACAGTGACTGCCAGACCATGCAAGCAGCACTGCAGTCATTCTTACATTCCAACAGCTCTGTTTGCTCTATGAACTCTGCTAAAATATTACAGCTATGGTGGAGAATGGATGGATGGATGGATGGATGGATGGATGGATGGATGGATGATAAGTCTATAGATGGACAGCTAGTGTCTAATGGATAATACTCATCCGTAATGGAGCATTTTAATAAATGCTTTAAGACAGCATTTTAATAAATCTGTAGCATGCAGAACCTGCCCCTTCCTGAAGGAAGAGAAGAAAACAATCCAGTGGCACATTGTCATAAGTCTGTTGAGGTGGAACTGAAGGGAATGGTATAACCGTCAGGCACTGGGCAGACTGTGACAGGTTACAGACAGTTGATAAAATGAAATTTTAAATAAAGGAGCAACCTTGTTCTACTCTATCCTGCAATTAAAGCCATTAGGCAAAGGAAAGACCATTTTGATTTCCACCTTTATGATTCTGGAATGTATCTCTTCATTGTGCTGATAAAATGTAATGTGTTATATATTTCACCATGAAAAAATATAATTGATGTCATGAGCAGTTTTAAATTATTGCTTGTATAATGTATGCTTTCAGCAGAAGTGTATTTATTATTGTAAAATTTCAGAAACTTGTCCTAAATTACCATGAAAAGCACCAGAGTAGAAGAAAAAGATTTGTCAATGACAGGACCAGTTATTTGAAAGATTTTAACTTTCAAGTCAATTTCACAATACTTTCAGCTCCCATCTTCTTTTTCTTAGGGGAGAGGGGAATAAAAGGGATAAGAGAAATACCCATTACATTTATGAAACTAGATAAAAGCAGCAAAAAGCAGAATGTTATATGTAATAGCCATAAAAATTTAGAAGCGTGTAATTTCATGAAAACAGCATCTGTAAAAAAGAGTAAGATGTAGAGAAGATTTTCATCACCAATACCAACATTAAAAAAAAAAAAAAAAAAAAATCAAGCCTCTTCCAAACTAATTAGGCAATGTTATCTTTTACCTTCATAGCTGTGTCTGGCAATGACGCATTATGGCTCAGGCTTAAGCACTGGATCATTAACTGAGGAGAAATTTTTCATGCTTTTGTGTGTACAAGATTAAATGCTATACATTCCTGCAATGTTCCATATTCTATTTATATCATTTTAGCCCCTCTTTTATCTCTCTGTCACTTTCAATGAGCTGTAAATTTGATAGCATGTTTACAGATATTTTTCTCCCGCTGACTAAACTATCAAAAGCCTGTGTGATGATTGTATCATTTCCTTGGCCCCTTAGGATTAGAATGTGCACTGTGCAATTCTCTAAAATGCATTTGTGTGGAATGCCTACTCAACATATTCTGCACAGCTCTTTGGTCTCCCTTAGAAAGACATCCCCACACCTCTCAGAGTGGTTGCTCTTGACTGCAACAAATAAAGTAAGACAGAAATCCGTCACTCCCACATGAAGCAATATTTCAGATCAGGCTGATCTGTAAAAGTACATAACGGGAAAGAGGTAAAAAAGAGAAAATGAAAAAGCTTTTCCTAAAAGCTCCTAAGAAGTGAAGTAGGTATTTTAGAGATGATTTCCTGCATATTCTATCCAGAGTCATCACCAGAGTACATATCACAATCTAGTGATTTAATAGCTGTAATAGTGTATAACAGTACTACAGAATACTGTTTTTCAGCTTCAGAGAAGGAAAGAATCATGGACTACACAATGTTCTGCAAAATCAAATGACAATTATTTGCAAAACACAGAATGGAAGGATGCTTTACCACCAATTTTAATGATTTTCTGATTGCTGAGCAACTTAGAAATGCAAAGCAACACCAAACATCTACACACAGAGCAAATGATTACCTGTGAAATTGACATTGTTCTACTGAGCAACCTGGTCTAGTGCAAGATGTCCCTGCCCATAGCAGATTGTTGGAACTAGATGATCTTTAAGGTCCCTTCCATCCCAAGCTATTCTGTGATTTTATGGAGATTCTGTTACTAACACTTTTTCACTTTGCCCCAGGATATCCTGTGGTGATGCTACCAAAGACATCCAGATTCAGTGCCATCACACTTCAGTGCCTCTGCAGTAAGGAACTGTAATGCCGGATGAAGAATGAAATTACTACCCCAGAAAAGCTACTTCCGAGCCCAGCCAAAACAATTAGAGCCATGAGAGTGCAAGTCACATTTTCAGACACTATTACAGGAAACAAAGTACTTTTCTGCACAGATCACCTCCCTTCCCACTGGTGACTGATTACAGGACCAACCACAGTAATTCATTATCTGGAAAACAGATAACAAAAGGGTATTTAAAGTACTTTAAGCTGTCTTTTTAATCAAATTTAAAGCTGGGAATTTAAGAATCAGAATTATACCACTAGGCAGATTCACAGACCACCAGAGAAGTCTCCAGAGAGCGCAGGGTTCGCCCTTGTTCTGGCAGAAAAGCAAGACAGAAGAGAATTTAGTGACCACTGGAAAGATTTAAAGGCTGAACTTATCCTACCATGTGCACTGCAGAACAATTAGAAACCTGTGGAACACTAGGGAGAGCAGCAGAAAATCATATCTTCCCAGTACATGTTCAGCAAGTTAATAATAGGACCAGTACAATTTACAGGGAAAATGTTTACATTTTAATATTTTCATGTGTACCAAAATATAAAGCTGTTTAATCACATTTAAATTGGCTGCAGAAACAAACGAGATTTCTGCCTGCACATACAATTTACTTTACCCAAGCTTCAGTTTCCTCTTCAATGATTAAAATGCAATGTAAAGGTATGTCTGTGCACATTTAAGATGGCTTCCTGACCTACTCCCTCTGCTTAAAAAAATACCATTTGTTCCTTTTGCAACATTTTAAAATATTTTTTTAATTTTGAAAGGGACCTGTTAGCATTATTGAATCACTGACTATTATAATCAATAAACTTTATAAGTTAACACCAGACAAGCCACAAAATAGAAGTTATTAAAATTCAACCCACCTTTCCCAGATCTTACTTTCACTGGATGACCTGATTCACTGGATGACCTTGTTGGTTTTTTGATACTAAAATGTGTTTAAAGGAACCCTACAGTCAAACAGATATATAGAATAAAATTAATGAAAATACTGTAGACCTGATTTTTGTCATGCTAAACAATGTACCCAGAATACTTTGGGCATCTGCAAATATTCTCAAGACCAGAAAATGAAGAAAAACATCTGTTTAATACATATATATATATATATTTAATACCCCTGTAGACCAGGTAATTCTGAAGGTTTTGAGTATTAAATTATGAAAAGATGCATAAACAATTCATCTCATTAAGAATTCTTTGCTGATAAGGAAATTTAGTTTTCATCCCCTTAGATTCAAGATGCAAAATCAGGGAGAGAAAAGAAGTAGTGAGTTTAAAAGACGTTTTCTGCCTCACATCAAGTATTTTAAAATATGAGCTAACAGTGAAAGACAAGCTACTTTTTTTTGTATCACTGCATTTCTCTGCAATTATGAGAAGATATGGAGAAATTATGAAGAAAAAAAAGAAACAGTCAGCTCTGAAAATACCATTAGGAGAAACATAGGATTTCATCTTAATTGTTTCAGAAGTTGATGAATAAAGACTAAAAGTAGAAGATTTTCACTGATTCCAGAGGTAACACTGAGGAGAAACACACAATCTAGTCTTGTTTCCTGTGACATAATTACATTAATAAATAAACTTTCAGACCCATTATAACCGCCTGGTGTCCAAAATACAAGACTTCAGACCTCAGGCCAGCTGATGGAAGCAGGTGGGTCATTGGTGCCTGTACCCTTCGTGTACAAAGGATGGCTGTGTTTCTGTACCTGGAGCTGCTTTTCCCAACAGCATTCCCCTGCACAAGAAGTCCTGGCTGGACTTGCTGGAGCACTGCATGGCCTGAAGGTACCTCAGCCTCCTGCCCTTCATGCCAGACACTGAGGGATGATGGTTCCACATGAGGCAGGGCTGGTGGCATCTGCCACTGGGGAATTGATCTCACAAGGGGAGAGGGCTGAGACCATAGCAGGTGACAGAAGCAGAGATAGAGGGACAAGAGGCAGGGTCAGGACAGTGAGTCTCTCAGATGCCAGTTTGAGCAAAAAAACTGTTCCAATCCTGAAGAAATCCTGAGCTGTGTTCTTCAAAGATAGACATGGCCCTGCTGACGAAGTTTTTTTGTGCTGGGTCTGAGCAGGCAGCACACACGAGTGAACACATCATACATGCTCAGCCTGTGTATTGATCTGTCTTTTTCACACTGCCACATGAAGAGTGTTGGAAATATCCCTTGCAGTGTAATACATTATGTTTTGAAGAGCATGGCTGATTTTCCATTGCCTTGTGCTACCTATGATTAAGCATGTTTAAAAGACTGCTGAATCAAGCATTTTAGAGATAGAAGTCTTAAAAACTTAAAAGACTATAAAATCTAGGGAAATGAGAGAAAAACCAATCCAAATGATAGACAATTCCTGGCTTGGGAATGTAAATTTTAAAGAACTCAAATGTGAGGAGATCTGTGTTTGTCCTAGGTAGGGCAGGCTGTTGTGTGAACCACAAGCCTGTTTCTGTACTCCAGAGGGAACTTGAACCAAAGAAAAGTTTGGAGTGCCCCAATTTTCAGCTAAAGATATGAGGATTCAAAAGTAAATGCCCTGTCTAGATTTATCCAAGTAAATAGGTACATGGATTTCTCACTGCATTCATAATTCATTGGGATTTTACCATTGTCAGCAGTTCATTTTAAATGCTCTTGCCATCTTTGAAGGACCAGCCAAACAAAATCCTCTTAACTAAGAAGACAGCTGCTGTTTAATATACTTTCTAGACTAGCTAAGTGAAATGATCTTTTTTTTCCTGTATAAGCTATGATTTTCTATAGCAACTTTCCTCAATTTACTCCTAGGGCTTTGGAGTTGGGAAGTTTGCTAATTTTAAAAGCAGATCTTAAGTATAAGAAAGATTTTCTGAGTTCATGGATCTGATGTACTGCTGCACTTTGCAAAAAAAGTTATGATATTTCTGACATGCACACAGGAAGGCTGCACCTTTCACAAAGTTTGCAGATTCAACATGCAGCCCTAATGATTACCAGCCTTTATTTCTGGATGAGAACACAGTACCTCCAGCTTCTGCTGTCATAAATGCTGAGTAATCTCACTGTATATTTTCTGATTTACATATTCACAACAGTGCATGTAATCGTACTTTGATTAAAACCATGAGTGTAGCACAGAAGCCAGGCTGTTCTGATTTCTACCAGACATAAATCTCTTCATAATACACTGCAATAATACCAATATAATCCTGAATAGCAATGAACTGGAAAAAAGCAGAGAAGTTTGCAAACACCAGAGCTTTATGACTTTATTTCTATGCAACAATCAAATTTTTTTTTCCTCAAACAAGAAAAAGGAACAAAATGACAGGAACTAATGTTCCATACAGTGCAGCTTCTTTTCTAAAGCAGTAGTTGCTCAAGGCATTTAAATGTACATGATATGGAGCAATTATAAATTGCTATCTTCCCAAATCAAGGCATTATTGTTTAAAGGCCATTCTCACTAGAAATTGCACCTACCTATTACTTTTAACAGCCTCTCCAAGTTTTGGGTGCACTGACCTATAAAACAAGACACATAACTTCTGTACTGTGAGGAGATAAAATAAGACGTTAAATTCCTTCCAGCTGGCAAATGTTTAAAGCAGGTAAAGGAAGAAGGTGCTTTAGCCTTATTTCACTGGAATTCCGTGACTCTTTTTGTGTGGAGCCAATAAGGAGGAATTTGAGCCTTTCATCTTTCATCCAACATATTTATTTTCGGTGCTACCATCACTGTGGTATCCATGCAGATTTAAAATCACATTTCATCATGTACATTCCCCACTAAAAATATTAGCATTCAAGGACATTGCATGTCTTTGACAGAGCTTGAGATTTACACAAAGGATTTTCAAAAGAAGACTCCTAGTTAGTTAGAATTAAGTTCAAGTATTTGGGCCTGATTCACAGTTTCCTGTGGATTATTTAAAGTAACATTGTTGTCCACTGCTGAACCAGTGTATGTGGGCCTTTGTGTAAATGACAATCAGCCTCATATATTTTGTGTAAATATGTGTTTATTACACCTGGCCTTCTGATATTGTACATTTCCATGCTGAACAAAGAGGCTTCCTGCTTTTTGTTTTTAATCCAGTGCGTGAAGCAGTGTGTGAAGACATGAAAACTGTTAATGAAAAATTAAACAGCTGCAGCTTTTTATGACAAATAACATGTTGCAGTTGAAAAGCGGGTACATGGCATGACTTTTCCTTCACTGACATGCATTTCCAGTGCCATATGCTGCAGATGGCTGCAAAACATGCTGCTTCCTTTCAGGACATCACCTTGTTTTTGACAGCAAACATGACTTGACAGATGCTTCAGCAGAGGAATTGCATGATATCTGACCTTTTTGTGATATGTCATTTCTAGAAAGCCTTGGTGCAGGTGCTCCATCATGGGACACAGAACAGAGATACACACCAGAGAATGACATGATTCAAACCCTTTTATCTGGTTTCTGACTTTTCTGCATTGTATTTGTTTTAGAGCATGTCATCTGCTAGCCTTTGTAAAATGAAATGCCAAATCTCAGGATATAATGTTTAGGACTGCATTATCCTAAAGATCTGTATCTATTCTACTCCAGGGAATATTCTCTTAGGTTTCTTTTTGGTTGAATTAATGATTTAATTCAGGCAAAGCTGAGGCTGAGTCTCAATTGTTATGCTTCAGACAGAGATGGATAACTTCAAGCACCTTCAAAGGTCACTTCATCCTGGAGCCGTTCAAGGCCCTGTCTGCCTGCTGTAAACAAATGCAGTGAAAAGCATTTCATATTATCTCCAAAAGCCATAGTATGAGGGGAAGAGCAGTATTACAGTGAACTATGACCACACACCTTAACCCGGGCTTCATTGTGGGGAGAAGGATAATTAAACACACACTTTAGACTACACCTCCACTATTCACACCCTGAAGCAGATTGGTTCTTCTCTGGGGGACATCTCTGCCTTTCTTAAAATCAAATTACACAGCTATGAAGAAGTTCAGGGCTAAAAGAATAAATTCACCCTTGCTGTTAGCTCAGTACACATTGGCCTAATTTCAGTTCACACCATGTATAAATTCAAGGCGTGGAAAAAAAGCATAATTACAGGTTTTGTTTAACCACAGAAAATAGATAATTATGGGTAATTCGTGGCTCAATTAAGTTGCAGGATAATTAGTACTCAAAGTAAGAAACACTGCCTGGAGATTATGGGGTAATCTGAAAGGAAGTTACACAATTTATTCTAGTGCACTCAATTTACTGGTTATTTGCTATACATATGCTTTGATCAAAGATTAAAATATTCAAGAAAGTGTGGCACACCTTTATTACATTTAGAAACAGAGATAGAGGAAAACAGTCCAAGAGGTATCTTGAGGTCCCAACCTATTTCTTTAATCTACAAAAGTGTAGGTTAAGTGCATCACCTCAATGTAAAAGTGCTCCTGACAACAGTATATAAAGAAAGAACTTGGTGACTTAAGGCAAGCCTTATAAACTTTCAAGTTCAGGAAGCTCACCCTACTTATCTCTAGACATGAATGTGTGTGCTTTGTACCATGGTCCACCAGCTCGACTCCCATGAGAAAACACAAGGGTTTGTGTGAGGATATTGAACCATGGGTTGGTAGTTGGCATCTACCTGGAGCACTTGCCAGAGCTGGCACTACAGAGAGGCAGATATTTCAGCTCTGGTGCAGAAATGTCAGAGAAGAAGATGCACACAGATTTAGCCTACAAAAATACCTACATGAGCACTGGAACAAGTCACTAAAAAGGAGCATTAGTCAAGCCTGTCCTGAGGATTTAAGCTAAATTATTTAGAAATTTCTCTTATGTTAATAAAACAGAAAAGTGATTGCTTCCAGCCTTTGAAAATATGAGATAAGGAGCTAAAAAAGAAAAAGGGGAAAAAATAAAAAGGCATAAACTCCAATGACTTTGCTGAAAACAGTCTGCAGAATATACATATTGAAATAAAAACAATATGCTTTTCTCTGACCACAATCTCATTTGTGCGAATCAAATCCTGTGAGTATGGTCTGCATTCACTCCTTTTTTTTTGATGAACAATTTCAATTCTTATACAGAATAGTTGAAGGAAAGACTCTCAAGCTTTTTGCTAAAAAACATGTTTATGATAGACCCTTTTAAAGTGAGGGGTTTTATTGTTACTCAGAAGAAAAACATTTAAAATGCAAGCCTGTCATATTGGTGCTATTACTACTGTTTGTTTTTTAAAGAAAGGTTAGACCTGTATACATTTCTTGCTGTGTAGTCCAGTTGAACACACATTCATCTGTCTACCAGAGATGGAATTACTCTGTGGGAATGGCTCCCACTGGGCCCTCCTGGCAAAATGGCTCACATAACAGAGGGTAAGAAAGGCCAGACAGTGTAAGGAGTGTGAGAGACCTCAACACGCAGAGTTTCAAGCATGTACAGTGTGGGGAGCCCCCAACTTGATGTGAGCGTGTTGAGAAATTTTGGGGATTAGTTACACAAAGGATGCCTAGAAATTTCTAGGTTTTACTTGACATTGCCTGAACGTTCAATATTATGGTGCATTGGTTGAATTGGTGATATTGATACTCAGAGTTTCATGATTGCTGGTTAATATGTGTCATTAATAAGTCAATGAACTGCTTTGGTACTGATCTGATTGAAAGGATGTTAACTGAGCAGTTTTAACCTGTGGTGCTATTCACACGTTACCCAGAAATTAAACAGTATCTCATGAAACTCAGCATCAGGGACAAGACCCTTTATACCCTTTCACTGGCAGAATATCCATGGTGTGACTTTGTTCCAGGCCAGGTGGTAGTATCTATGCTCATTTTGGCTAGTTACAGTTAAATTTCTCCATAGCATCTCTGCTTAGGATTTGTGCTGATAACACAGGGATATTTTTGTTATCACTGAGTAGAATTTGCACAGAGCCAAGACCTTTTCTGCCTCTCACACCAGCAAGTTAGACTGGAGAAGCACAGGGACTTGGGAGGGGGGACACAGCTGGGACAGCTGAGCCCAACTGACCAGAGGGGTATAATAGCTAAAGAGAGTTAAACCAGGGAGAGATAGGAGCAGCTTCTCATCAGTTTACCTCAGGAATTGAACCATCATGTTTTTGCAGCCATGTTTAACTTACCAGTATAAGTTAAGACAAACTTTTAGATCAAGAATTTTTGCCCCTCATTCTTGGAGGCAGTCAAGAGCTAAATGTAATTTTCACCTCTCAGACAGGGAATTACAAATCTCTCCAAGTGCAGAAAATTGTGTTGCATGGGGCTGCTCTTGGTCCCCCATGCAGATGGAAAGCCCCAAAGGATCTGGTGAAAGAACAGCCTGCAGACTGTGGAACCAATCCCAGAAGGAAACTTGTTATATTTAATTAGCCTCATGGTCGTATTGAGAGAATTAACAATATTTTAATAAATTGCCATTGTACTCATGCTGTTTTAATATGATACTGTACAGCACCCTAAGTTCTACCTGAGAAGAGAACCTCAGTAGAGAAGACTCATTAACAACCCTGTTGTAGAAGTACAGTGGCCTTTAATTATAAAACCACATGCAGTCTTCTGACAGTTTGCTATACACATGATAAACCAAGGACTTACGTCTTTCTTTTTCAGCCCAAATTTCAAGGCAGTTTTTACTGGCACACACAGTAAGTACACTGTGCATTCAGAAACTGTTAATGTGTCTCCATTAAAATGACAACATACATCACCTGTGATGTCTTGGTCCCTAGGGTACCCACTTGGCTCTTTTCAATTCCCTCTATGTAGGAAAATTAAAAGTTGCTAAAAGCAGGTTTTCAGGTTTCCACAAAGATGGAAGAAACCTAAACAGGGAACACTGGAGTTAATAATAAAAGACTCTCAGACTTTAACTCTGGAACTCACCAAAATAAATAGTTATTGCTTCAGTGTAGCAAATGGCACTGTTATGGATATTTATGCAGTTTCCTGCAACACACAGAATTCTTGAAAGAAATTAACTTCACAAACTGATCTATGTTGCTCATATATTACTGCAGGATCTCAGAGGAAGCGATATTTCACAAGTTTGTATGATATTAATAAATTATTGTTTTCTATTCCTTCTTATTGCCTTTTTTTTTCCTATACAAAACAAGAAGAAATAGAACTGTCTGAAACAGCCTAAAGCCATCGTCCAGGAGATCCAAGAGACAGTTGTGTGACAGCTCTGTGATAGACCAGCTGGTACATCACAGGACCAGAAGTGTGTTGTTGACAGTGCCAGCACTTCTGCCACAGCATTTGGTGACTAATGCTGCAGAGCTCCCTTTTGTGGCTTACCCAAGGGAAAAAAAAAAAGGGGGTTTGGGGCAGAACATCTGTAATCAGCTGCAGCAAATACTGCCCCCCAAGCCAGCTGTGCCACCCAGACACTCCTGAATAGCAGTGCTATTTTTTTGACAGAAAAATGTCCTGCGTGGTTGTGCATGTGTGTGACAAGCAGAGACATTTGTGTTCCTGTTTGCCAATAAGAGTTTTGTTCTCACCCCTGACACCCCACAGTAAGGTGTGCACTGCCAATCTGAATTCAGTTGGGGTAGCCTGGACTCAAAGGCTGCAGCTGTTTTGGCCTAAATACAGAAGAGAAAGAAAGGCACCCTTGAGTAAGGTAGGCTTTATATTTTCTTGTAAAAAATCTGAGTCATTGTAAAAAATTGTAAAAAATTCTAGTCATTCACTTCTCTCAAATCATTAGCAATTATTATCAACCATGACTTTGGCACTATGAACTGAACTAAAGACCTGAGGGAGAATTTAGGGAAAAAAATGAATTTTGGCATATGTATATTATCCTTCCAACAACTTAGTTTCATTTTGAGAAAGGCAGTTGTCTCCAGTCTTCTACAATGAAATTCCACCCACCATCTGAGTGTGCCAAGGCCAGGGCATAGGACAGACCATTAAAGAAAAAAATCAAGGACAGATAAACAAACAGGGAATTGGTGTCATTCAAAGAAGAATTTCTTTTTCTCTGGAAGAGCTTGTCGGCAAAAAGCTCACACACACAGCACTTTCCTGTCTATGTATGAGACAGGTAACAGCAGCAATCTGAAACCTCTGACAGAGTAACTGCTGAAAACATCTTAAATGCCCTGATGACAGTTCAGGCTGGCTTTCAGGTATCTCCTAAGATAGACATGAACACTTTTTGTTGTCTCCCTCAGCTAATTTTTCCTATAAAGTCATCACTACTGCAGCCTTGTGATATTTAACAGCCTGCAAATTATCTGAATGCTGGACAATTTGTACATCATGTTGCACACATGCATTTCCAGCACTGCTGCAAAGACAATGGCTTATCTCACACAGCATCAGGGAAATCAGGACAGAACTCCTGCTTGGCCCAGGAGGAAAACTGAGTCACTCACACCTCAGCACACCCACAGTTTGGATCTCTGGTACCAGGGACTGCAGTGGTGGGGGTTGGCGAGCCCAGAGCTTGCTGTGACCAGATGGGGATCAATGCCTCCCAACAGTGATCTTTTCCCGGGAAAATCACACTGAGCTTCTCTTGGATCTAGTTTTCAAGTTTCCAAAAAGCACATATTACCACCCTAAAGTAATCCCCTTTATCTTAAAAACAAAACCCAAATCAAAACAACTTGAAAAAGCATGGCACTCAGCCTTCAGTGTCTCATGATTACAGATACATAGAATGGAAAGAAAACCTTTTTAATAGAGACCACTATATTTTTGTTGTCAGCCTTAAGTGTCTTCATTTTGAGAAAACAGTAAGGCCCAAGCCTTCAACAGCAATTACTGGATTATGCTGCTGGTATCATTAAAAAAAAAAAAAAAACAAAAAACCAAAACAACAACAACAACAAAAAAAAACAAACAAACAAACAAAAAAAAACCACCACTTTTTTTGGCTACATGTTTTACAACATGCAAATCCCAGAAACTCCTGTAAACAAACATAATGTAGTGCTTTTTGCCATGAAAACATATTCAATTTTAGGATCATTTCTATCCTAATGACTTTTGATGGGTCATTTTTGTTTTCATTGTGCCATTCATAAAATGTGATAACTCTTTAGCTCTAATTAGACCACTATCATAGAGCCCATTAATAATTCAATGCCCCCTTTATTCCCTTCCCCTTCAGAGCTCTTCAGTCAGGGCTTATGCAGCAGGTTGCATTTGCTCTGAAAATCCATTAGCCTTCTGCCTCACTCGTGGGCTTTCCAAGGGACATAAATGGATAGATACATAATTTTATTTATTTATTTGTGTGCTTCTGCTTTTAGGCTGCATGTAAAACAATGGTGGCAGTGGTGGGGAGTGGAAAGAAGGGGTGCATAATAATATCTGGTGTCACAGCTTTACAGCTTAATTTGTCATCTTATTTTTCCACATGCAAGATTCTGACAGCATTGATCACCTGAATCTGTTAAACAATTTTTTCATGAGGCTGACACACTGCCCCAGTGCTTGCATCTATCAACATCTGCCTGATTTATTGGCTTAATAACTGAAAATCATTTGGTAGCCCAGCTCTATTTTGCCTGAACACTGACCTGTGACCTTAATTTGCTGCCTTTTGAGTTTCTTTGTTCTCTCATAACAGGTAGCTCACTAATCAGCAGAAACAGCTTTATAAACTTAGATAAATATTTAACTGAGCTCTAGGAATATGAATGTTTAAATTATTCTTCTTTAACCCAGACTAAACAGAAGTACTGAAATCAAAGGCACGCTGGTAGGAAGGATGGGATTTGGCACACTTAATATTTCACGTCTTTCTCTGTTGCTGTTTCAAAATATTGACAAACAGCTGTTATGAATTTCTGAAATAAAAGAAACACTCCTCTCACTGCTAAGTCTTTATAACAAAATCCAGAAAGCAAACACAGTGATTTTTTTCTTTGAGGTACCAGAGAAAAGACAATAATTGCAATAAGGTGGTGACAATTAGAATTAATAACCTCACGTTATGGCAAAAGTTTAGTAGTTTAGCACAACAAAAACCTAATTTAGAGCATATCCTTACATTTTATGGTTTAATGAAAACCAGCAAAAATACTTTACTGTAGGAACCTTCCCAGGTCTCCACCCACTGATAAGCATGCACATAAATCCACAAACTTTTTAAAGGAAACACATTAGTTTAGGACTTGCTTTGAATGTGTATTTGAGCACTAAACACATTCACCTATTTTTTTTTTGCCAAAAAACACACCAGCAATCAGGATCCCTTAGACATCCCTATGAAACAGCTGTATCTGATGTTGAGATGTGACTTTCCAGTGAGAAATTTTACCCACTATGTGAAAAGAAAACCAGCAGTTTTCTTCCATCACTAGGAAAATGATGACTAGCATTAGGCAGCCCTTGAAAAAGCATTCTGTTGAGAATGGCCTGAGATTTGGGAATGAATGGGTAGAACAAACATTCTGGACCTGCTTCCCTTCAAGACCTGTTTCTTCCTATCTCCCATTTCCCTGCCCCTAAGCCACACCCAGACTGGGGCACTGCACAGAACAGCCTGGGTGATAAAGCAGGGAGTCAACACTCTCCATCAGCAATAGGAAGGAGGAGCTTTTTCCCATGCCAATTTGGCAGAGTAGCAGAACCCTTCCTGTTGTGACAGAAGACTTAAGAGAACTTGCAGAAGTCCATGGGAGTTGGGTATTTCCAGGAAGGTAGTGTTGTTGGGAGGAAAGACAGGAATGTAGCTTTAAAGAGGAGAGCCATGTTCATGGTACCAGTGCAAGAATTAAGGAATAAGTCACCTACAGGACCATGAAGACTGTGTGTCAGATTTAGCCCTCCAATATGTAGGTAACCTTTGAAAAAACTGTAAAACTAAGAGAAAAAGTCATCTTTAATTTCAAGACAACCAAATCCTTGTGAATCATCCAGGAAGAAAATATCAGGTTCTCATGCATGTTTTTGTTTCTCCGATACAAAATTTCTCCTCCAACAACTTCGGAGATCTTAAAACAGAATAGCACCTGGCTGAATTACTCCTGCAAACTGGGATTTACAATACTTCTATCTTAAAGAATACCTACATACACTTCAAAGGTTTGCTGAGCTTGACAACAATAGCAGCTATTTTTAAATATATTGAACATCTTTCCAGCACTGTATTCACACTGCTTCAATCTTAATTTGATTTTGATAATAAAAGGATAAGAAGGAAATAACAAAGCCTAGCCTGTGGAGATTATCAAAGCAAACAATGATCTTCTTGGATGTGGGTTAGTGCCACAGCCAGCAGACCTGAACACACTTTTCCTCCCCATGGAAGGCTGCCTGGCCCACAGGTCAGTGCTCAAGTCTAGGCAGTCATTTGTTATGGTAGTTAAAGGGGAAAAGAAACACACTTCTGACAGTGACCTCTTCAAAATTCTTCCTGTAGCTAATTTCTGTAATATACAAGTACCATGATGGTGGTCTGTTGTCAGTCAAATTAAGAGCATGTTATTTAATGCCTGTCATCTAGATAGCAAAAATAAAGGGAAAACATCTTGGTTTGCTTCTTTTAGTTTATGCCAATTGTGTGCATAATACTTGAAGGTTAATAGTGTGACAATGATGGACCAAACCATGCAAAGAATATCTTTCTAACAATGGACAATTTCCCTGTGAAATGGATTGGAAAGAATGTGATAGTGTACAGAAGACTATATTAAAATTATGGCCCTTCAATCTGATGAAGAGTGGAAATGTTACTTGCTCAAAGGCACCATTAAAATTAGAAACATCTATCTATACATTGTCTTGAAAACTGCTGTAGACCTCTGCACACACACTCATGTGGATATTATTCTGTTTAGATACTTGGCTATAGCTCACTTGTAGGCTCTGCTTAGACAAGAACCCATAAGAAGAAGAAGAATCTGAATTCTTGCACTGGGAATGATGCAGTAGTTCAAGCACAACTTGTAAACAACAACAGCAACAAAAAAACCTATGTCAAATAAGTTTCCCTGTAAGATTGTCTTTCTAAATAAAAATGCTATTAGCCAATGAAACTTCTAATACTGAAATGACAAAATATTGCTTCAAGATAATCTTAATTGAAATCTCAACCTCTGCAGAGTTTTTCTGTACTTAATGGAATCGGAAATATTTTAAGATCAATTAGCAATTATAAGAAGTATTTTGCTCCCCTAAGGCTAACATTTTCTGCAAAAAAGCCCAGGTATTTTCGAGAAGCTTCAAGGAGCCTTAGTGTGGCAATGTTGTAACAAAACTTGTGGGTTTTTCTATTCCAGTGCTTCTCCACTTTCATAAGAGCTCTCCACGTATGTTACTGAGAAATGACAGAATCTTTGTCCTCCTCCTGAATATGTAATTACATCCTTCTAAATATATCAAAATGAAATTAGGCTCTCCAAATGCAGAGGCTTTCTCAGGGTAATATTTTGTCTAATTTCTACAATAAAACACTGTTCTACCTGTTGGCTGATAAACTCTTACATTAAATCTTTAAAGACTCTGCTCCTCCTATTATGGAAATTGAGGTGAAGGTTCAAACTTGAATGTATGAATCAAACAGGATTGAAAAATCCTCTACTAAAAATCAAGATTTTTGACTATCATGCCAAGATAATGCCAAGATTTTGACTAAATGCCAAGACAAACTCTTATTGTCATTTACTAGAAAGTGCATTAGCTGTTGGTCTTGGGAGAAAAGAAACCCACATTACTCAAAACATTCCACTGCAGAAGTACACATTTTTAAGCAGGGATATTTGTGGGCAGCCACAAAGAGAAGAATTGCTGCTGCTGGACACAGAATCAGGAGTTAATTCCAAACAGACATGCAGGGTTCTACAATTCTCTAGTTCAACATTGCCCAGGACATTCATATTATTAATCATCTGCAAGTGGCCCAAAGGCCAGTTGAATGCTAATGCTGACTGAGAAATCAATTGAGGAAACATTCAGATGAATTTTAGATTTTAAAATTAAATGCAATTAAAACAAAAATAATAATAAAAAACAAAACAAAAAACAAAAACAAAACAAAAACCAAAACAACAAAACAAAACAAAAAAACCCTGAAACCAAACATCTTCAAAGCCGTAACACAAATCTAGAAAATTCATCTGGGGTTTCACAAAAGAAAATATTCCATAATGTTGTAAATACAGTATTAAGAGTTAGGTAGAAGGAGCATTTTTTAAATTTTTTTTTCTTGGGCATGAGCTGAAATTGAAGCAGACAATGACATTAAAAGTTCAAAGGAATCCACACACAGTGCCCAGAGCTCTGAGTCCCATCAGCTACATTCCCCTAAGGCACCTACCATGGAGAGATGACAGAAGTGCTTTTGTCATCAGGTGCTGAAGGGAACCAGAGTAAAACCTCATCTGATGCTGTAAATGGGTTCTTCAAGGGGTGCCTACACTTACAGGCTTTGCCAAACATACAGATTACCAAAAGTGCTTACAAAGAGAAGGATGGCTGTGCTTTGCAAGGTTAACAGAGACAAATATATTTCAGGTGCTACAGGGAAAAGAAGGTGGGGAGAAGATCAGCCAGAGAGCAGTTTAGAATAAATACATGAAGCATAAGGAGAAACATGAACTGTATGTGAAAGAGGAAATCCTGATCAATAATTCAGGAAGGAGGGAACTGTGATCAGAGCAGTGCAGTTGATAATGATATCAACATTCTGGATGTGCAGAAAGGGAGAATGTTTGCAGAAGTGAAGATGAAATTAAAAGGTACAGTAAAAAATGCTGAGATTTCAGCAGCAAAGATTAAAGAATAACAGAGAGGGAAAATGACAGGAGGTTGTGATAGAATAAGCAGAACAACCTGAGGTTTTAGCTGAAGCTACAAGTGAACAGTAGTCATGAGATTACTTAGCTTTAGGTCATTACTGATTTTGCACTCAGAAATGACCAATTTTTACTTTAACAAAAGCTGTGCAGTTTTCAATATAAAAAGGAGTCATGAAATATCCATAACTGGTTTTCAGAGACCAGAAAGAAGAAAATGGATCTTTTGTGTACCAACACCTGAGAGCTGGATCACTTAGATATTACAGTGATCCTAGGGCAATGCATATCATTCTTTGTTCCCTGTGCTTCCCTCCAAGTAAAACCTAACTTTTATGGTGGCTTAACCCACATTTGATGGTAATAACATGAAGACTTTCTCAAACACTCCATTAAGTAAGCCCAAAGGCCAATGCATAAAAGAGCTGATGTTCCCAAACCATTCAATGTGCTTGGGTCGTTTATAAATGATGTGCAAAACACGGCACAAACAACATAAAATCAGTGAGGGCTGTGCCCTTGGCACAGACCCTTCCCCTTCTTCCTCCCCAAGCACCTCCAGGAATAAATTAAGAAGCAATAAAAGCAAAACCATTTCTGAGCTTCTATAAACTGAAACAGACTTCTTTTTTTTTTTTTACAATTGTTTTTAACGTATGAAATACAATAGATTTAGTTCATTCCTTCCCCCCCATCAAATATGGAAAGTTACATAACTTAACAATCTGTAAACCACATTTTATTGCACATGCATTGTCTTACTGAGAGACTTCTTTTCCTGCTCTAGCATATTAGACTATGTAATTCCCTTTACAGTCTGCCTAGGAAAATTCCTCCTTCCTAGAAGGTACTGACCATATGTATCTGGGGAATGGAGAACCAGACACAAAGACATGTTCAGAGACAATGAAAATGTAGGCTTTTCTGAGGGTTTTAGAAGAGACCACATAGGCTTTTACAGCCTAAAAAGCTACTAAAAGTTACAGGACTTAAAGCTGAAGGAAAGGATTTTCTCTGAACAGAAACAACAAGCAGGGAGAGAATTTTTTGCTAAATCTTCAATTTTAATTTATTCTCTTTCACCCAGATCTGGATTTGTGTGTTTGAAAAATCACAGTTTTGTTTTCCTTTTTAAGCAAAATCTTAACAAGCATTTTAGAAAAGCTCCTTGGGTCTTTTCAGAATGCTTCTGTTAAGAAAAAATATACAGGTGAGTCCACCTGACGGCCTTGTCAGAGCACCCCAGCCTTTGCCAGCAAAAACAAGTGATGCAATCCAAGGAGAAGATTTGCAGGGCAGTGCTGACAGCTGGACATGGTGAGACTGGCTCCAGCCTGGTCACACAAACCGAGTACCCCCAGTCACTGATGCAATCAGAGGTGCTCCAGGACTGTGTCATCCTCAGTGATTCCCATCGGAAGGAATGCTAGTTTACCTGCCCTGAAGACAACTGCACAATGAAACTCAAAACCTGGCAAGTCATGTACCAGAAAAAGAAAAGCAAAAGCAACAAGAGAAAGAAAGTTCAAACTGCAAACATACAAATTCCAAGTGCTTTAAGTATGTAATTAGCAAGAAAAAAGAAGACATTCCTACAAAAGCCCAGCAAATAACATCTGGTTTTGAATGCATTTGATCATTGCACAACTTGGAAATAAGATTGCAGCATTTCCATCACCTATAACTTTTAGTGGAAGGAACTCTCAAAAAACATCAAGAGGTAGAATAATGTCAAATCTTTACAAGTAACATTAGCTTGTCAATTAGTGAAGATTATTGTACTGTTCACGTGTGGTGGGAAGCAAGGCAAATATCCAGAATGGGCGTTGATCAGCACTGATGTAAAGTCCACACTATCTCATTGCTTAAATAATTAATTTTCAGCTTTCAAAATGAGGTGAAGTGACAAACTAGAGCCATTTCTTGCCATGCTCTATTTAGTTCATCACAATTTTTTACCAGTTAGAGTAGTCCACAAGGCTGGGATGGAAAAAGCACTTTAAAAAAAAAGACTTTTAGTATTCTCACAGAAGTCTCACATTGAATGCAAGCAGATCACAGACTAAATCAAAACCTTTAGAGAGTCAAAATTGTTTTATTTATTATGCAATGCTTGTAAAGACTCAAGCTAATTTATGTGACACAGCAGCTGAGGTTATTAACAAGATGTCAGATAAAGTTGGAATGATAAACATGGCAAAGGCCAGCCTTTGAATATTCCTTTTCTGGTGTAAATAAACAAACTTTCAAGCACATCAACTCCTTCTTGTCTTAGGTTGCAATGCAAGATGTAACCAAAAGTATGTATTCTATTACCATCTGTTGAAACCATGTGGGGCAGTGCTCTTTAGCTCTTCCACAGCCCATCCTCCTTCTGGGGGATATCTGCTGTTAATGGGGCATCGAGGCTCACTGCATGACTGATACAATTACATCATCTCCAGTGGGAGGAGCCAAGCATTCATACCTGGATAAAACTTGAGATTCAGAACATCAGGACACCCTGTTTGCACTGGATTCCCAGAGGAAGACTGGACCCATCTCGCCACCACTGGACCCTTCTACAGGATCATCTCTACTCCAACAGAACCACATCTCTCACTGCAGGAGGACTTGACTGGGCCATACCAACACCCTCACCAACAGGGCGTCACGTTGTATTCTGACCCCGTCAGTGCTCTCTTTTTTGTTTCCTTGGTTTTTTGTACTACTACATTTTTTATTTTAATTTTCCTAATAAAGAACTGTTATTCCTATATCTTTGCCTGAGAGCCCCTTAATTTCAAAATTATAATAATTCAGAGGGAGGGGTTTTACATTCCCCATTCCAAGGGAAGCTTCTGCCTTCCATAGCAGACACCTGCCTTTCCAAACCAAAACACCTCTGATCTAAGGAAACAGATCAGAGAGCCAAATAAGATGGTTATGCCTTGCAGCATCTGGCAAATCACACCTCAAAGACCTCAACTAGCAGTAGTCCTAATACACTCTAGACACAGTCAGTTTGTAAGAGGAGATAATATTACCAAATTTTAGGGGTGTGTTACAAGACAGATATGTTCTTGACTGCCTCATATTTCTGAATGAAAAAGACCTAAAAATAAGCCCCTGAACATAACGTACATGTCCCTATGATTATTGGATCTCCTTTGTGAATAACGTGTTTTCCCTGAGTAATTTAAGTTTATGCCATCAATTGGGCATATTTAAATAGGGACCTGCGTTATCCTGCACTGCTTCCAAGGAATCAGCACTAAGTCTCTTCACCTTCTCATGTGCCCACATGATTTGACATGACCTTTCAGTGGTTGAAACAATAAATAAAACACTGTATGTGGGTACTAGTACAACACCAGAAGTCCTTCAATTTTGACATTTCTTCTCTCTTTGGTTAAGTTATTACTACTTCAAATTGGAATATTCCATTGGAAGGGTAGTTGATGTGTTGCATCAATAGAGTCAACTGCTTCTATTTTGAAACTTTCTTTTATGTGACTGTCCCACACATCTTCATCACAGCAGAACAGAAAAAATGAAGCCAAACCAAACAGTTCTGGCAGTCACTGAGGATACCTTTGAACTGACAAGAAGTTGCAGCTGTGGTTTATTGCCCCTTGTTTAAGCCCACTAAGGAATCTATAGCTCCCCACTGGTACTTTTACACTCCAGATCAAGGAGCTGACTATGTAATGTTGTTCTTATGCTGGCACTGTAGTAGTAGTTGTATTCAAGCACGATATTGAACTTGTGAAATCCTACAGAAACTACATGTCTTGGAGCTCTGAAGAATACACCCTGTTTCAAACCACCAGAGCATCAAATACTATATACTTCTTCTACAAAAATATTGAGAACATATACCACTATTTACAATTTTCTGTAAGTTTTCTAAAGTGTTTCTTTTTATTTCAGTCACAACTTTGACTTGATCTTTGCTAGACCAAAAAATGTGGTCAGTTGTGCATCCACTACTAGAGGGTTTTGGGGGTTTTTTGTTATTTTAGGGCAAAGAGGGATACTGTTTGATTTTCAGGGTTTGTTTTTGTTTTGTAATCTGATTAATTTATTTAAACAAAGAAAAAAGCATACTTCTGACAAGAAACATTCAACTTTCCTAATTTGAATTAGTAGCTACCTTACACTTATTTTTGAGAAATGTTTAACATGGAAAATTTATGCATCTGTTTCCAGTAATTTGTAACTGGCATTATAGGCTTACTGAGAGACTTTTTCCTCTTCAGTACATGGGCAAAAACACTTAAGAATATGGTTTTGTTCAGGGAAAATCTGTCTCCTCAATGAAGGGCTATATAAATTTATTTAGAGTCTGAAAATATACTTTTAACATGTGGATACTGAAAATCACTTCATTAGAAAGAGGAATCGAAATCCAATCTGTAATTGCCAAATTCAACCACTGCCTTTAATTTTGAGAGTCAAATAACAGGCCCTTTATTACAGGGCTGTTCAATAGACATAGACAATCTCACATTCACCACCAGTCTAGACAAAACTAATACAAACACTCTGCAACTTTTATTTATTAATTATTAATTTATTAATTTATTAATTATTTTATTAATTATGTTGCTGCATTCTGCAGCATTCTGCAGCAACATAATGCTGAATCACACCTTCACGAAAACCTGTGAAATTGGACTGGGGAACTGTAAGAAAGCAGAAATTTGGTTGGTTTTGGGATATTTTTTGTCGTTGTAGCTATTGATGTCTACAAGTCTAGTGCCTTGTACAATAAACAGATTTATTAAACTTGTAGAGTGATTATTCCAAAAAAAGCCTTGTAAAATTTCTTGGATTAGTAAAGTCTGTCTGGTAGCCTCACCCATATAGTGCATAATGAATAATAATAAATATAGTGCATCCATCAGACCAATAACCACTAGTCTAATGTAATTCACATATCCATTACATGCACAGAAACACAAATCTCAATGAATTTACAAAGGCACAAAGCTGAACTTTAAAATTGTCTCCCTTCTCCTCCTCTGCACATACAACATCCCAGACTTTTTAAACATATTTACTTAATAAATTACGCAGGCTGAAGTTTTTATCTTCAAAAAGATGGAAGATACAGGCTGCCAGTGCTAGAGAGTACAAAGTGGGGCATCCTGTCCAGCTCCTAGCCTGCAAAGAGCTTCCAAGAGCACCACCAAATTTCAGATAATAGCCTGGCAGCACCATCTACATTCCCCTTCAGAGAGAGCTCCGCGAGTCACCAAATCTAATTATCCAAAAGTACTCATTAAGATTCAGGCAGGAGTTATAATTGCTTAATCTCATGTCATTATTACCATTAACTAGTCTCTCTGACATGAAATTTCCTCTCCTTTCTCATGTTTGCACCCTTCAGGCGGGTGTTTGTGTTATCAAGCCTTGCCACATCTTGGCCAAGATGTGTCTGTCTAAAGGCTCTTTGAACCTTTGTCCTTCAAAGGAATCCCATTAGCTCTGCCACCAGCCACACTGCTGTGATCTTACAGGTTGTCAATAACTTTTTGATAACGAGCTGTAGTGCTAAGACTTTTGAACTTGGATGCTGCCCACAAGCTCTTGGAAAAACAGAAAAAAAAGAAAAAGGCAGCAGGAGCTGCAGGAGCAGCAGAATTCCTTCCTTCAGCTCAAGCAGCCGACATCGTCCATTAGAGGGGAAGGCAATGGATTAATGAGAACAAGAAAGACACTTCAGAGATTAACAAGTCTTTGGATGAGGGTAAACCAATATTTCAGAACCACTTGGAAGTTTTTTTCCAGAAAGTGGACCTAAAGTTTCCAGTCAAATTGCAGTACATAACAACATATGCTGCTATAACACTGCATATTCTTGTACTTTTATTAATTAAAAGCATTGCTGAAACATTCCTACTTTTTTTTTTTTTTCCCTAAATATTTAAAAAGGCAAACCTAGAAACACAGCTAAATAATGGAGCAATATGACATCACCTGAAATGCCTCAATCCTCTTCCTGTACACCTTGAGGCTCCCAGGACAGAGGAGAAATCCCTTTCCCTGCACCTGATTCACCTGATGTGGCACAGACCAGCCAAGACCAGTGAAGCAACCTGCTTTCCTCCAGACTCTGCAGCCAGCCACCCTTAATGAAGAGCAGCCACCATATCCTGCTGATATGATTCAAAAAAAATCCAGATGCCATCTGCTACACACACTATAAATCTTCCTTGGATTGCTTGCACCCCTTAGGATAATGAATTAAAAACCAGTCAGGATAATTATTTTAAAATCAATGACTTCTAAGTAATTGTTTTAAAATCACACAAATGAATTCCCAGCTTAAGCAGACATAAAATTTTGGAATCTGTGAATACATTCAAACGTTTTTATATCAACCAGTTGGGTTTTCTTAATTATGTAAGAGATGTTTCATCTGAAGAAATTATTTATAAAGTATCAGCAACATCTCTTCTCCCCATAAATGGAAACTGATAATTTTTAATTCATCAGAATACTTTATTTAAGAGGACACAAACTAAAAACCTGCCAGAGAGGTAGCTCTGCTGTATGCACCCAGCAAAGTAGAAAGCACATGCATTACACTTGAAAAACTTGATGCAAGTCCTTTCACAATTCCTTGTTCTCTGCAAACATAAGGAATCATGATGCACAGAGGAGTCCACTTGGTTAATTTATACAGATACATTAATGTTTCCTTTGCAAAGGAATGATGATGCATGAGCTGCAGAAGTCATCCAGCACAAAGCACAGTACACTTCCTAGTAATATTTCCCATCACTGAAAATAAAGCTCTGAACTTCATTTCCTTGGATACCTGAGGATGATGAAATAAAAGAAAGATTCTTTGAGGCAGTGATGAACACTAGGTTTCTAATTGCAAATGGAATGATCATTACTACTGATACAATCCCCACATCCACATCCTACCTGTTCTATAGCAATCATCCATTAACCCATATTCTCAAGTCCAAGAAAACATCTTGTGTTTCAAGCTGTGTCCATGTTTTCTAGCAATATTACAGGTGAATCCATAGCTAAGTCAGACAAAGACCCATTACTTGTTGGCTTTCTGAGAGCATTTTAATAAGTACACTTAAATAAAATTATCCTATTCATTTTAAAACCACATTATTTTATATTTTTTACACCTGTTCAGTATTTTATATTTTTTACAACTGTTCAGATGTTACATTGAATATTTTCCTTTCAAGACAGTTAATGTGGCAAGTATACAAAATGGTTTTGCGTCCATGTTCCATTTTTTCCCATATTTTCTTCTGAAACACAAAATCTACCTTCTATATCCTAGTACCACAGCCTTTAGCTAAATGCACATGAACATATTATCTTCAGTAATGCATATTCCTACAGAATGATCTCACACAACTTCTCAAAATAAACAAAATTTTCAATAATATTTACTGAACAACTGTGTAGATATCAAAAATATTATTTTTTCAAAGTTGCAATTATAGTATTTCTCCTGTGTATAAGAAATGGTCTGGAATATTTTCTTTTTAGATGAGAGAAGTATTTGTTATGAACTCAAAACATATTTTTCTTAAATGTAGCAGCTGAATTAAAGGTCTCCAATTTTCTTTGATGGAATTGGCTCATAATGTTGCCTTAAAAGAGCACATGGCTCTAAATTAGGAAAATTCCTTGAATGAGGCCTGTGGTCTCATTTCATTGCTAGCTTGCTCTGTTACATCTAATTGGAAATACCGGTACAATAAACATTCTTTAGGGGAGATGTTCAATGTTTTATTCTGCACAGCATTGGAATGGACTAAATACATAATTAAACTAATAAGATAACTGCATTTTACAATTATGAAACATCTTTAATTGTTATACCAAAAACAAGGGCTATAAAATAAATTGCATAAAGGATTTAAAAGAAAATTTGGCCTTCCTTGTCAAGTATTAGAAGCTTTTTCCTTAGGAATTACTCATTAAAAAGTTATGCACCATTTCCAGTTTCTTGCTTTTGTATGACTCACAAGGCAGACCAGCACCATGCTCATACCATGAGCTTTTGCTATCCATTAAAAAAGCCCTTTCACCCCATGAGTAAGTGGTTTCACACTGTGCCCCAAAGGTTTTTAAAAACTAAAAGAAGTATGTTTTGCTGGAGAAAAATATGAGAAGAAAGGAACCTAGCCCTATCTAAAAGGGAAGTGACACAGCTGCAATTTGTGGCCTTGCCAACTCAGCTATTTCATACATGTGCCAGCTTAATTGAATAATATTCAACAATAACCATGAGTATCATGAGAGATTGCATACATTCATTTTCATGTTGCCATCAAAATGGGAAAATTCTTAAAAACCTGGTCTAATGGGAAGTGTCCCTGCCCATGGCAGGGGGTTTGGGACTGGGTGATCATTAAGATCCATTCCAGCCCCTTAATATTCATATGATTCTGTGTGTTATTATTCAGGAGTAGTCAAACTGTGAAGCCACCCATAAGATTTTGGCTGAGGCATAGTTCAGTTTTTATTAAAAAAACCCACAAACTAACTTTTAAATATTTGATCTAGAATTCTTATTTTTAAAAGAGTTTGATCTACAGCAAATAGATCCCAAATGTACACATTTTAGTAGGAATACAAACACCAAATTGCTGCGCGTATAATTTGGAGCTACCACCTGAGATGCTAAATAAATATAAAGAGAAGTGATAGTTTTTTGGAAGTTGAAGTAGTACTCATGGGGATAAGAGCAGCTATTGTTAACAGTACCTTTGTGGAAGGATATATAAGGTATGCTATTTGTTCTGCATTTAACAAGTTCCTAGAGGTTTTGATTCTATTTTTAAGGTCACTGATACTGATATAAAAGTGCAAATAGATTTTCCTTGCACACTCAAACCCATGTGTACACTGCACAAAACACAACCTGTTCACTACAGAATATTTTTAATCTGTGCCCTGAAGAAGACGTTTCTAATTAAAGCTCAAGTAGGCATCCTTCTTTCGATTTATTCAAACATGTGATATTACTCAGGCACCCCACGAGCTTGTGATACATCCTCAGGCTGTATAGAACACCATGCCAGAAAACAGTGACTAGGAAAGCTAAGTAGAGTCCTTTAAAAAAAAAAAAGAGAAACAAGATTCACAGCAGATACAAAGCCCAGTGTTCAAGCAATTCAGATGTTAAATATGTTTTTTTAAATGCTGTTCCTAGAACAAGTCATTTCTGTGGTGATAAATCTGTAAGAAGGAGTTAATTCACAAGGCACCTGCCTGTTCTTTTGCCATGAGGAGGGAAATCTGCCAGTTTGAAAAAGGATTCATGTGCATATCCAAACCTACAGCAGTCATCTCATCAAACACCCTTACCTCTAAAGGAAGGTGATTAAAACCACCAAATAATTAGTAATGGGTACCTAGATAAATAGGATGCTGTGGTTTTCATTCCTTGGGGACTTTGGATTTACGGATCTGCAGAAGTAATTAAGAATATCGTGCTTATTGCCATAAGAACAAATGAGCTACCAAAGAACCAACATTTAAAAATCCACAAGCTGGAAAAATATTAGAAAACTTTACTTTTGGTAAAATTACTTTCTTAAGAAAAAATAGATTTAACTACATTTTATAGTTGTTTACAATCAATATGAGCTACTACATCATATATTTTCCTCAGAAAGTAGTTACCAAAGTTTGAGTTGAGCCAGATTATGTGTTTTCACAGAAAATATAGGCCTAAAATAAACATATTCAATAGCTTGAGAGAAGCCAGATTTAGCAAATCATATGTGGGAAAACTCAGTATTTACAGATAAGCAAATATCTGACAGCAGGTAAAGTAATTTTACTTGGCAGATTACATTCATGTGTGG
Organism: Argya squamiceps; assembly: GCA_037834095.1. Taxonomy (NCBI): domain Eukaryota; kingdom Metazoa; phylum Chordata; class Aves; order Passeriformes; family Leiothrichidae; genus Argya; species Argya squamiceps. The sequence continues at coordinate 10,080,338 of JBBMKD010000001.1, forward strand.
AAATGTAAACTTCTAATTTATCAAACAGCAGGAAAGACATGGTATTTTATTGGATTTCTGTTCAGGTTTCCAATCCATATGATGGTGTAATTTCTCTGGCTCATAACAGTAAATTCTTATTTATGGAACCAAAAGAACCAAAAGTGTTAATATTCTGAAAGCTTCTCTTTGTGTGTCTTCTACACTACCTGGAAACAGATCTGAAGTCATAGCAGAAACTGAGCACTGCCTTGGTTTATATGTTATGCCATTAATAGATCGGTAATTAACAATGTGTTTGTAATATACTCCCTTCTTAGAAACCCTTCGCAAGAACTATGGCTACCAGTGGTCTTTGTCCACTGATGATGTGTAGGAGGAAAGAATTCCCTGTGTCTTCCAGTGTGGGCCTCCCGAGGGCCAAAAGCAAGCAACCACAACAACTTGGTAAGAGTCTGTGGTCTCTCAAATTCATCCCAGTAGGACTGCAAGGAAAAAAAAACCTCTCACAGAAAGTCTGCAGAAAAATAATTGATTCAAACTCTAATTCTGAAAAGTATATATATATTTATAATACAGCTTCGCTGCTATTCCTGTAAGGTATCAGAATTGCTAACATACCCAAGATTCGTGTCACTGAAACAATGCTTGGCCTGTGAGGCATGGAATAACTTCCACAGAAAGTTCACAGGTTCAGTCCCAGACAGATGGCAATGTGGCTTTAAACCACAGAAGCTTCGTTAAAGGAAAAGAAAGGACTGTGGATTGTTGTTTTGTTGCTTGGTTGGGTTTTCTTTTTGGGGGTGGTAATTTTGGAGTTTTTTGGGTTTTGGTTTTGCAAGCTTTTTATATGTGCATATAAGAAAAAGGGTCTGATTCAGGTATTAACTAAACTAGTTTGGGCAGGTTTTTACCCTTTAACCAGGCTGGACTTTTGAGAATAACTGAGGAATGTGGAAATGGGGTCAGAATGAGAGAGCTCCATAGTGTCCCTCCAACCAGGCAGGTGGAAGGGAAAGTCAGACAAGGAAACAACAAGAAAAACAGAGCCTGAAATCAAAGCAAAACAGGGAATTTCTAAACACCAGAAATGCAGGACACTGGAGGTGAAAATCCAGAGACACCCGCTTGTTATAACTGACTATTATGGGGTTTTATTTGATTCATGAAAGATGAAAATCCAATTTCTATACATTTTCCAGGGTTTCAGTCTCTCCTGGAAAAACATATCTGATCAGTGAACTTGAAGGACAGAAACAGCTTTCTCAGTGCTCCACAAGTATCTGCAACTCTCCAAATGAATTATTTGCTCCTTCATAAAAACATCCAAGACCACATCTTGTTCTGAAGGCCTTTTTAAGGAAAATTGTAAAATTATCAGTTTGTTTACTGTCTACTGTAATATAAACTAACATGTTAGCAATCAATAGTGCATAAGTTTTAAAGCTTTCTTTGTGTATACTTCAAATAAAAAGTTTCATTAAACTTTTAAATGCGTTAGCTTTCATTCTTTGAACCTTTCTTCCACTCTTCAGTGATAGAAAGAAACTGCTAAATAAAATACCTGAGGAATTAATCACTCAGCTTTGTCTTCTCTAAGACTGTCATACATAATTGCATTTTCAAATAATGTTAAAGTGGAACCTGCGATTAAAGGGGGTTAGCAAATTTTTATGTTTCTCCTTAAAATAAATCATCAGCTCATTTTAGAGTTTTTGAAATCTAGAGAGAGTTTTGACATTCATTAGAAATGGAATGGGTTATTTAATCTTTATGTTTACCTATATCCCTTGAATATGCTTTAGTTTAATGGTATTTTAGAATATGTTTGAAAACCAGTGCTAAAAAGCCACTTAACAGCACTTCAAGCACTAGGAAAATAGAACAATTTTATTTTGTGAACACAAAACCGTAAATACCAATGCACAGTCAGCAGGTCTTTCAAAATACAAAGTGTAACCAAGATAAGTAAAGGAAAATTAGTACTAGGTGTGATCCCATTTGTGTGTATGCTGTAAAAACAAGTTCTTAGAATTCATTTGCCTGAAGTGTCTCAGAAATTACAGGGAATTGCTGACAGTTTTGGATGGATGTGTTTATGCTCCTCAATATAAGACCCAAAAACCTTATGAGGGCAATTAAAGCAACACTTGTAAACATCCCGTTCTAAGAGCTGTAGGTTTTTTTACCCTCTCCACATTAAACACAATATTTGATTTTGTTTTCGTAGGAGTTTACAATTCTGTCAGGCATGGGCAGCTTGCATGCTTTCAGTTTGTTTGCCACACTAAAGTATGCAGACTCTGTGCCCACATTCTCCTGCTCTTACCATGGACACGGTCTGGCACCCCACAAGTGTGGGCTGGTGTTTACCAGGGATTTTCAAAAAATGTTTAGCATGGACCCAACACATTGAGTACTCTGTGCTGAATTGATATTCAGTGTGAAGTCTATGGAGGAAAACATGGGTCCGAAGTTCCCCTGGTGCTGAAATAATATAAAACAATGTTCCGTACTGATTGGAAATATACAATTTTCTCAAGTTTTAATGATGAGTTTTCTATGCAGCTAGACACAGCTATAGTTCAGCTGATCTCTGTAACGCAAGTGTGCACATGGATGTGTTATTGTCTTTCAGGGCAGGGAGGTTCCAGCTAACTTAGGGTGGATGTTCTCTGGGGGAATGAAAAGCAATGAGTTATTACAGCATCTGGACTATGAAGTGTCAGTAGCATCACTAAGCTCTACAAACAGATCACAAAGTAATAGAATTGCCTGGTTTGGAAAGGGCCTTAAAGATCACCTCATTCTAACCCCCTGCCACAGGCAGGGGACACCTGACACTAGACCAGGTTGCTCAGAGCCCCATCCAACCTGGCCTTGAACACTTCCAGGGACGGAGCATCCACAGCTTCTCTCTGGGAAACCTGTGCCAGTGCCGCACCACCCTCACAAGACAGAATTTTTTTCCTAATATCAAATCTAAACCTGCTCTCTTTCATTTTGAATCCATTCCTTCTTGTCCTGTCGCTACATACACTTGTAAAACCTCTCTCCACCTTTCTAGGTCTACAACCAAAGGTATTTAGAAGCTACGTTATTTCAAGCTTATCTCTTATGGATGTTCGTAGGACAGCACCTACATTTGTACCTTATATTGAATATTAAATTATTTATAATACTGCCCTTACTGAGAGCCTTAAGTGTCAGAGCCAGGATATGAAAATTGCAATGTTTGGGTCCAACCTGGCTGTCACAACCCACGTTCTACAGAGCTCCAGCCTTCATCTGCAGTGTGCTGACTTCCAGCAGTTATTTCCTTCAGACTGCTTTCAGCCTGCCTTTTTATTCTACAAAGAACATTACTCCTCATCACAGTACTTCCCCTTACCTTTACAAAGATTCTTATTTATTTATGGTTATATACAACAGCATTAAGCCTCAAAATTTCCACAGGAACAGAACAGTAGCATCATTTGGGAAATAAAGAATATGGGGGGAAAAAATCTGCAGTGATTCTCTCAGCACATACCAATAGTTTAAATATTCAAGTTTTGGTAGAAAGTGAGTGCCTGAAGTCTAATATGTGAACTTCATAAGTCTACAGCTATTCCATGTCAGAATTATCTTGTGTGAATTCTCAGTGTGCTATTGAGAGATTAATCACAGATTATTTGCTTGACTATGATTTTTAATTATATACATTCTTAATATAACTAAATTTACACTCATATCTATGTAATCAACAGTGATTTACTGGAAAAATTGTGATTTCAGAATTCAGATCAAAATTAATGTCCACAAAATTCCATCTACACCCAACTTTTTCTTTTGGGTCATCCGGTTCAGGTATGTGAACAGAGGAACTTGTTTTTCTAGTTAATTGCCACTGGGGATATGGACATCTGGTATCTTGAAAAACGGCCTTTCAGATAAGATTGAGAACAAAATGAAAAAGAAACAATAAAGACTGTGCTGTACTTCTAAAAAATAAAACCAACAAACATCAAGTGGAAGGATTATCCTGTCCCCCCAACAAGCCCTAGGGGACAGTGACACTCATGTCTTGCAGCATTATCATGGCTTGTAAACTCTTGCTATGTAGATACTGTCAACTTAAGATATACATTGCCTCACAAAATTATAAAGAAACCCCCGCAGTAAAAATGCAAACAAGTTGTTTTTAATGTTCCAAAGGCTCAGTCATTTTCCAGCAGTTACCATTACCAGTGTGAGGCTTAGTTTTATTCCAATGCATTGGTGGTAAAGGAGTACTTTAAAGTTAAAACACTTGCAGTTCTCATCTATGCCTTTAACGTGGATTAACTCACAATTGTGTTAGCTTTTGAGTAAAACCCACAAACAGGTGTGCCATGTTAGATATGCCACATATGGTTTGAAAAAGTATAGTATTTGAACTTCTTGTGTTATAATGAGCTGTTAATACTGTCCGGGAGGGAAAAAAAAAGCATCAGAATTATGTATGGACACAGTAACCTTTAAAATGTTCAGGTACTTATGTTGACAGACACTTTAATACCTGCTGACATCTAGGCTTGAGCCCATGAAATCCTAACAGCAAGATTTGCAACATTCAAGGTCCGAGTGAAACCTCTTCACGTTATTTGGTGACTCTGAAACCTGGAACAGTGGAACTTTGAAAATATTTCCTGTTTATAAGAGAAACAAATTGTTGCTGCTGAAAGTGAGCCAGTCTTCTTTTGTTTTGTTTTAATGTTATGGTCCTACTCCCTCAACTAAAAAGACTGAGCAGCATTTCACAGATAAATTGTCTGAGGTCAAATCTGGTTTACCAAAACAAAGTGAAATAATTTTTAAATGGTTATTCCTAGTACATAAAAATTCAGGGGTTGCTGCCACTTAAGTACTCAGAAAGGACACTGTCAATAATAATCCTCAAAGTACTTGTCTTTAAAGATACAATGATTATATAAAAGAATGTATCCAGAAATATTAGTTTATATTATCTAAAAAACCCCTTGTTTTAAGGAGGGGTATGAGCCACTCAGAAGAAACTGAGAAGGAGACACACTCTTCCCAACACATTTTTCCACACACTCCTGGGAACAGAAGGCAGGTCCCCATTCTACAGGTAAGGCTTCTGATGAAAAAGATGTCTGCTGGTGGAAAATTTCCCACTGGCCCCAGGTTTTCTTCAAATCAACCAGCAGATGAAGGTTCCCTTAACACCCTCAAGAGAGTCCTCTACATCAAAATCCAGGAAATTCTTACGGAATGCAGACTGCCTAACATACTTAAACAAAATGAAATTAAATTGGCTAGTTTTTTATTACTGAAATAGTGACTGGAATATTTTTAGGTGTAGTGAGATTCTATACTAATAACCAATTATTTTTCTAGCATTAGATAACAACCCTTCTTTGGGCTGATCTTTGAATTTTCTATCCAAATAATCTTTAGAAAATGTCTTCTTCTGTTAATTGTCTTCTGTAATGTTTCAACATTCTGGACTTAACGAAATCATTAATGTTAGGTTAATGAAAGAGGGAATGACTCTGCGTGGAAGAATACACTGGATTTTAGAAGAATGATCTAATTTAGATATTTTAGTGAGTACTTTGGGCAGTGTTCCTGACTATTCAAATATGAAAATTTTTCTGTTCACTTTCTAAAGCCTACCAGGTACCAGTGTACAACACACACCAGTAATACACTCTTGTTTATTAAGTAAAATCAATAATAGAGGTATACTTCAAAAGGAGCACATGGAAAAGATTCTCAGTAATGATCTGTCTTGATTTTGCAAAACCACATTTAGCCAGCAACAGTAGTACAAGCTCCCTTCCAAAAGAAAACCCACATAAATATATGTCACAATCCACTAATTTTTATTTCTTCACATAATATCCATAAATTGAAAATATGTCTGAAAAAAGCAATCTGAAAAACCTTCTTAGAAAAAGCCATGTACTTTAACATGATCTGGTTTTTTTTTTTTAATTGTGACAGAACAGCCACTCTAAGAATTTACTCAATAATGCCTTGCTCAATATTTCTAGGTATAGTTTTCTCTTGGTTTTCAGTTATATTGATATATCATAGCACCATTGCAACTGGAAGCAGAATGTGGAAGCCCATATATTTCCATCTCACACAACAGTATGAAAACTTCTTGCAGCAGAAACAAAATTATAGCCCTTAACTAGCCCAGAGGTTTGTAACTCTCACTGTTGCCAAGACAACAAAATGCAGACACATGCAGTCACCCTCACTTGGATAAGGACAACTTTATACTTGCTCTGTACCTTAAAATGATAAAAACTTATCTTATGAAAAAAAATATATTGTGATCATCCCTGAATAATTAAAACACATTGTACCAAAAGCTATTGTCATCCAAACTTAAAATTATTTCTATCTCTACTACAGAACATTTAGGAAATTCTGGTTTTTTCTCACAGCAACTATTAAAAAACACATTTGACATATCTATAGGCTTCTACCTGCTTCATAAATTTGGTCCTTCATCTTTCTTAGCTGCACTGGTGGGACACTGCTAGTCTGATCACCTCGTGTTTCTCTTCTATCTAGTCATTCCATCTCAAGTTGTCATTTTCCAGTTCATGGTCTTCTCAGTACATGAACTTAATCACTTTATTACCATTATTGTTACTCACATAACACTCACCAGTGTGACATTTAATTGACAAGGAAGTAAGGATTAAATTTTAAATACTGACGACCTCAGTGGATGGAACATAAATGGAAATGAGAGAAGCATGTGAATCTCATGAAGGCCTTTTCTTTGATCTCAGTGTTCTTTGTCAGGTTGCTTGAGGGGTTTTTTCCATATAAATGAGGTACAGTCAGAAGAGGAAGAACAAAACACTGATACTATTTCATGCCTGCCACTGCATGCTGTGCAAGCATATGAAAAACATGACAGTATGTTTGGACAACTAGATGTATTTTAAGAGTTGCTCATCACTCAGTCAAGTTCCCATTCCAGCGGTGCACAGAGGGAAATCAGGGGGCTGGCAGTTTGGAATGGCTACTTCGAGTCACCTCCACAAAAATGACCTCTGGAAATTTATCAGCAGCACCTGTTTCCCAGAAGAAAGTTTGTCCCTGCACTCTGGAGAATTTTTTCATCCCATTGTCACAAGCATTGTTTCCTGCCTTCATATAAGCAATGGCCATGGATGTTGTGGATTAATGTGCTTTCCAGCCAAATGGCAGAAGGGAACTAACAGGGATTTAGAGCCTTGTTCTGCAAAACCTCTTTGGAAGGGTAGATGGAATTAATTATGCACTTATAAATATATACATGTGCATGTGTGCATGCAGATGTGTAAACACACGAGTACATACCAAATATTTTTTATTTACAGAATATGAATTATTTAGATTGTGTTCTATGTGAAATGGGTTTCCAAGAGCTGTTCCAAGTGCAGCCAACAGTTATTTTAAAAGGCCACAACACAGCATCAGCTGATCATATCCTCTGTAAATTGTTTATGTACCTTTACTAAACACAAAGCCATTTCTAAGTGTGTGTTTACATACAAATATATACATGCATATATATATATAATGCAACTTCAAATGCAAATATATACAGTACTGTGATGATGCTAAGGGTTTATCAGTTGCACCTATAATAAATATACAGTCTGCACTTCTCTACCAAACTTTTCATGAGGCATATATTGATTATTGAGCTTTCTCACAGCTAATACAAATAACTACAGCAACCAGCCAGTTTAAAAGGGCTTTTCTATTATATATTATCGAGCCAACTACTCTTTCTGCACTTTGTATTAATAACTGCAAGTAAGAATTCCCCTATGTGGAAACTCTGTACCTCTGGTGATTTGGTGTGGGAATGACAGGCAGAAAGAATGAGTCTGGGGCTGGAAAAGGCAAGAGCAGGCATGAGTAGCAGGATGACTGATGGCAGGTGGATGGGCATGCAGCTTTAATGTGGGAAAGATGCAGGGAAGGCTATGCAGGGGAGAGAAGACCTTGCAAGACGGTCACAGTCCCAGGACATTTCTTATCTTCCTTTGCTAGCAGCCCCCTTTTCTCAAGCATAAACTTTTACTCTAGCCAGTCTCAAAAACAGATCCATCTTCTTGCTAATCTGGTACGTGTACCAGCCACTCCTTGGTCTGCAACCATTCTGGGCTTAAGCCACAACACACTCCCAAATTATTTTAAAATAAAGACCACATTTTCAGTTCACGTCTTTTGACAATATTCTTGCAATATTTACCTGGAAATGGATGTGAAAACTAAGAGGCTGAAACTTCCAGTGCAACCACTGTGCCTTAATGCAATTTCCCTCCCAGTTTCTTTGTGAAATGCAGCTGGTGTAAAGAAAGGAATTTCACTGACACAGAGGGAGTCATTCCTCACTCAGTTTCCACTGAATCTTTGCCTCTAATTAAGCATACCTGTCAGTGATCTCAAGGAAATCTCCACAAGTCATCAGTCAAATCTGATCCTCTGTGATAAAGAAGAAAATGATGCCACTGAGATTTAAATTCACAACAAAAGCTTCTCTGTAGCTGACTGATATTTCCCTGTGAGCCCATTCCTGCTTGGGCCTCTCAGCTTCCCTTGCACTCACAGATCACTCAGGCACTTGTGAAACCTCCATTTGACTGCCCCGTGTGACTGCACACATCCTGCAATTATTCCTGTATATGTCATTTTTCTATGGGGAATTACTGTCCCTCTCTGCTTTTCTTTAGTCAAGTGTAAGTTCAGCACTCTGATAAAGAGACCTCATGTGAGCCATTTGCCAGCTATCTTTCTACCTTGCTGTTGCATTTTTTAATTTCATATGAGTGCTTTGGAAATTATTTCACATGAAGTCATGCTATTTACTACCAAAGGTGGGGCCAGTGACTTAGAGAATGCAGGAATATATTTTAGGTTTAGTACAAATGAGTTTGCTTTGTGTAGCTTTCCCAGGCTGCACAACACAAGAAATTCAAATCAGGAGATTAAGAGCAAGGCTTGGGAGCTCAAAAAAGCACCATGAATATTTCTTATTATCTTTCCAAGATGAAGAAATCTGTCTGGGAGTTTCTGCAAGAGAAAGCTCATAGGGTTGTTTTTTTTTTTTTTTTTTCAGATACACTGATGGGTGCATTATCAGGGACAGACTGTCAGCTGACTTTCAGGGAGCACAGGGACAGTGGTTGTGCCTCATCCATTTGTGGCCAGGTAAAGATAAGCCAAGCTTATGTTTAAACTCTAAAAACATCATCTGAACAGCCAGTGGAATTCTTGGTCATCTCAAGGCAGCTGAACATTAAATGCTCAGAAAAGACCTTGGTAAATGAGAAAAAAAGTGAGCTGAACTCTCCATCACCCCTCCAATGTAAGTACACAATGACAGAGCTTGAAAAGAGGAAACGTATGGAAAGAAAAAAGCCAGAAACAACAGCTGTATTTTTTCAGGGTTTTTCTGGAAAGAATGTTGATATATGTACATGGCAGAGACTGAAACACCACTTCCTAGAGGGGCAAAATGCCACACTAACAGATGGCAGAAGTGCAGGCATGCAAAAGAACAAGTTTATGAATTAACGCATGGGCATGTGTTCTGTCCAGGAATGTTGAAACAGCAGCTTTTGGACAACTATTTCAACTCCTAAATTTACAGAATTGTTATTATCAGCCTAGCTTCAAGCTAGCTTTGAATGGATATAGATGTTATATCCTGAAAGACATTTTTGCTTTCAGTTATTTTGATAGCTACTCAAACGTTTCACATACTAATGTTTATTTGAATGAAAGAGAAGTTGTGCTTTGCTGTTAAACTAATATTTTGATATTTATTATTTTAAGATACCTATGTCTGAGCACCATACATTAGGTTTTTACCCATGTATAGGGCTAATTTACATGGGTATCAATGAGTTTGCACTGATTTTTAAAGCATTTTGGAGCTCAGCATCACTTAAAAACCATCAGATTCTATCTATTTGTGCTTGGCTATAACCTGTTGCTGTAAACTCTTGAAAAACATAAGGGGAAAAATCACAAGATAACTTTGTTGTCTCCTACCCAGTACACCTTAATTAAGACAGCCACTCCATCAGTTAACTCTTTATCAAAGTATGAAGCAAACTTTAATTTTTAAAAATATTTAATACATAAAATGCACTTAAAAACATCTTTAGTCCACTGCTTTGCTGGTTGGCAGCCTCAAAATCTTCCTAGACAGGTGTCTTATTGCATTGATAAAACAGTATTTCTGCTCAAAAAATTGAAAAAAATAAAGACAATTAAAATCCTCTGAAACATGTTCCCACTGCTCTGAATAGCCCTTACAGCATCTCCACAGTGGGGTGGGTTTGAGTTCAGCTGAACAGGCACCACTTCTTATGAACTTTGCTTCACTTACTGAAGAACTACATCTATATGGAGTTTGACATATGAAGATTGACATTACTGCTTTAAATTAAATAATCTTCTACATTATTAAACCACACAATTAGTCTGCAACAGGCTCCTCTGGGAAGTGGTCACAGCCTCAAGCCTAACAGAGTGTTTGGACAATGGTCTTAGGCACATAATGGGATTTTTGGGGTGTCCTGAGTAGGGCCAGGAGTTGGACTTTGATGATCCCTGTGGGTCCCTTCCAAGTCAGGATACCCTAAAAATTACAAAGGCTGAAGAAAGATCTTAACATTAGGATGAGCAGTATGTGAAGGCAAAGTGATCCTACAACAACACAGCAGAAATACAAAGGCTGGAGCTGAGAAAATGGAGTTCAGTTGTCTCAAAGGTTGGGGGTGACTTATAAATCCTGACTCATTAACATTTTAAGGGGAGTAGAAGAGAAAGAATAGTATAGAAAGGAACACTGTTTTCTTCTGATCAAAAGAAAAGTTACATTTTCTCTTGAGGATTATGTCATAAAATGCCATCTACATGCCAGTTTAAAGTTATCACAGTCCACCTACTTGAGGAGTAGGTACAGATATAAGAGAAAATAAATGCACTTAGGGAAGAAACACAAAATATCAGTGCAATCCCTGGTGTGTATGGTTTTAGTGAAATAAGAAAACAAAAGAGTCATATGCTCTGCTTCTATCTAACTCATACCAGTCAAAGATGTGGCACAGGTAACATTCCCACACACCACAATCACTAACAAAGGCAAAAGTAACACCTGAAAGCACCTAAAGAACTGCTGGGCAAAAGACTTCAGAGAACGTCCCACTGGCCTTTCAAATCAGAATCAGAAAATAATCTTCTGCAGGTACTTCTAAGAGGGTCTAGTTGCTCCCAATAGCTATAAATATGTAAATAATCTCCTGAAAATACAAAAAGGGTGGACATAAGCTATTAATAACAGGATTACAGTTTTAGTTAGTTAACTGATACCACAAAAATTGTTGTTTAGAGCCTTTTCAAAGCTCTTAATACTTCACAGAAAAACATGAGGGGAAAAACCATGAGTGGTTAACCATTCACCTCAATAACCCAAACCTGTCTTTCTTGCCTGGCAGAGCAAGGAGCAATCATACAACTGGGAGTACAAGGAGAGATGCGCAGAAAGGGGCAATTCACTTATGACATCTTCAAGTCTTTTGGAAATACTTTAGGTTAAACTCTAGGAAGTAGCATTGTTGAGTATTTCTTCATGCCTATTGGAGATGATAAAGTGTGATGGTTTAGCACAGGTTGTTTTTTAGTCTTTAGGGAAGTTGTAGCAGATACTGACAGTTTGGCTGACCAATGGCAGAGTTGGTCACGCCTCTGGAGACACAGCCTTAAAAATCAAGGTCTCAGGTGACCCCGTCTCTTTCCTTTTCCGGCTGGTGAGGAGGTGGCATCGGCTCCTGGGTGAGAGTTTGGCCGGGGCCTCCCTGGGCCAGGCCCAGTGGGGCCTCCAGGGGGGCCATTGCCCGTGGCCCACATTGTCCCTCTCCCCATCGGAGGAGACTGGGGGGAGAGGGGGAGGATTGCAAGTCGGCGGAGCTGAAAGGCTGCCCAGTGTGTGCGAACGAGAAGCCGGGCCGGACTGCGGACAGGATGCTTTGGATTGACCAGGGGTGGAGGAGGGTCAAGAGTGATTCTGGGCATGTTGCCAGTGGCCTTGGAATCCAGCACCAGGAGCTGGCTTGAAAGACTCTGAGCAAAAGATATTAACCCTTTTCTCTCCTCCATGGAAGACAGAGTGATTTGAAATGTAGAAAGACA
>JBBMKD010000001.1:10092623-10338675 GCA_037834095.1 Argya squamiceps
CTAGAAAGGCATTCTTAAAATGAGTACCCCAAACATGTGGAGGCCCATAAGCAGCATGGGAAATGGTTATATGGGTGGAAGCCACCAGGCCTTTCTTGTGGCATTTGTCTCCATAAAACTCTCTAGAGAGACTTCTCTCCCTTGATGCAGGATTGTGTTTAAATGGTTACAGCTGACCAAAAATCATCGTTTTTCTCTCTGTGTTGAGTGGGAAAGTGAACAGTTTGTGGTATGAGAAGGGGTTGGTTTTCATTTTTCAATTGTTTTTTTTTCCTTAGTGTGTGTTAATAGAACTATTTGTTTACTTTAAGTTGGGCCTGTTTGTGCCTTTTTCTCCGAAAATCCTATCTCCCAGAGAGTAAACCACTACACTTGATTCAGCGAACGTGAAACCACGACATAAAGAAAAGCAAGAACAATTACGAAGATATAGTAGAGCAAAGGTACTTGAAAAACAGATTTAATTAGTTAGTGGGGTACAGGAAAATCAGCTGGAATATATAGGTAGAGCTTTCAATTAGAAATGGTCCTTTGGATTAAAAGGAAAATTCGTTTGCATCATAGTGGGTGACAGTCGCAGGTTGTCTGGGTCAGGGGTAATTTTTTGTCCCCAGAATCCTTATATCTCCTGGCCTAGCTGCCTCCAGACTCCATGCAGTCAGGGCTGGCGTATGATCTTCAAATCAGTGATGATGATGGGTAACAACCTGTGTCAATTTATGATGGTATTATTTGAGCCTAGGAAATTTAGGTTCTTGATACAGCTCCAATATCTCCTCCTAGCAATTTTTTTCCTTACTCTTTGAGCTTCTTGAAGAGTCAACCAACCACTGACATCCTTTAACATCCTCTCCAGTGACAACTGCTATCACAGCAGGTAAGAATATTGATCTCAAGCTACCTCAAGATTTCCTCTGCATAACTAATCTTCATGCTCACTTTGCAACAGGTCTTTCATCACTCTGCTACAGCCATGTTAATAATGAATGAATCCATTATGATCAATGGCTCAACAATGAATATCAAATGACTTCTCCATTATTAAGATCATTACAGGACAGTAGAGGTAACTGTTCAGTGCCATTCACAGCAGTTTAGCTGTATGATCTCTTTCTCCTTTAATAGGATTTCTATGACTAAAAAACCCCAAGTCACACTGAATATTTAACCTGAGGTTCAGTGATTTTACACTTCATACAATAAAATGTCATGAATCAATAGGGCAGTAATATGTCTCTTTGAGCAATTTAACATAATCTTACTGGGTACACAGTGCCTATCAGCACCATCAAAAAGTGTTCTCTGAAGATCTGCAGCATGGATATTAATTGTACCAAATTTAACGAAAAACTAGCAACTGAACAGAACCACTCCAGTGTTGTCTTTAAAAGCTGTTCCTTTTAACTATGTTTTTGTTTATTTTCACCCACTTTCACAGTAAATAATGCAACTGATTAAGAAATGAACACAGAACATTAATCATAGTGCTTAACTAGATATTTCCTAAAGGTCACCCCACTTTGAAAGACGGAGCTTTCCCATATTCTGCCCTTGATTAATGGCCCATTTCCCGTCTCTCCCGTGCACCCTTGGATCCCCATCCTGCAATTCCCCCTTGCTCCTGGCACTGGTGTGAGTGGCACGCCTGTCAAAGTGACATGAGGAATGACTGCATAACCTTTGCTGACATTCAGCAGCTCCCCAGTCTCTCAGTTTTCACTCGGCACAGCTCTCTGAGAAGTCTGCTTCAGGTTTACAGCTTCCCAGGCAGAATTTGCAGTGACTGAAGAGAAATGATTGCTCTAGATTACATTGCCAACAGAGCTTTGACAAATGTTGCACAGCTAAAAGATCTTGCCCAAGATAAATAGGTATCAGTGAATACTGTGGCTAGTTCTCACTCATGCAATCTCAATCCTAAATCTGCGCTCAAGAACCAGCTTTGGTAACAGTACAGCAATGGAATATATTGAGGGGAGAAGGATTTGATGGGGAAGCATGATAGAAGGATTGATGATAGCAAGGTTGAAAACAACCTGGTGTCTGGATTTAAGTCCCAAATGTTGTGGTTTAAATGCTGTTTCTGAACAGACTCCTGTGTGAAATGGGGCTACCACAGCCCCAACACCTGAGTCTCCACCTACCAATGAATCTGCAATTTGTTCCTGAAATACGTATACTGAGAAAGAGGAGCAGTTTTCTTTCATTGTTAACAGATTTGAGGGGAAAATAAACACAAAAATATCACACCTCAAATTTACAATATTTAACAACTCATTATGAACTACAATTATTTTGCAATTCAAAAAGTCCACTAAGAGAGATCCCAATGGCTGAGTCAGGTGAATTCCTAGGTCTACACACCAGAGACTAGCTCACAGGAAACTACCACTGAAAAAGGGATGCATCTTTATTTCTCCAGGAAACAACCCACGCTCCTTCTTATGGGAAATATTGGGGTTTCTTCCCAGACCTTGGTGAACATTCTTGTAAGAAAGAAAAGATAAATGCTGGAAATTACTGTGATTTCTTCCAACCATACAGAAAGATATGGTAAACCCAAAATGCAACCCATAAAAATCTTGTGCTCATAATGGCAGTTACTTACATGCAATAGAGCTTTTTTGATGCAAATTAACTAATTGACTAAAGTAGAGATGATGCCATTAGCAATAATTTGTTCATCAACCTTTGATACTGATAGGGGTCATGCAGGATAAGTTCCCTGTCTTCCTTATTTCAGGGAAAGACACATTTCTCTCAAACCCCAATCATTTGTCTCTGCATTTGTAGTCTGAAAAACATAAGCACAATTACTAGATTTTTTTTTTCGCCAGTGGTTCTAAAAAATTCTCTCACTCTTGGAGGGGAAAAAGCAAGCAAATGCACCAAAAACCTCTAGACAGTTACTGTGATTTGTGTCTGGGAACATCATAGTTTCTGGTTGACAAAACACCTCACTGGTGCACAGGAAGCATCTCAATGAGTTTGAGAGCAGAGATTTAAGGGAGGAGGGAAAATAGAGAATTATCTGGATTTTTTTTTAATGTTGAGAAGTACTCCCGGAGAGAACACCTTTGTTTCAATCCCTTCACTGATATATATATATATATATTTATTTATTTATTTCTTTTAATAAAGTATTGCATGCGAGGGCACCTCTCTGTGAGCATCTTGGCAGACTTTACCTAAACTTTCCATTGATGCAAAGATATTGCCATAGAGAATGTGTGTCCAGGATTAGGGATATATTGAGTGATACCTTACTACACCTGCAATATCAGCCACATAATTTATTTAGCAACGTGGAGAAGGAGAATCAAGACCTCTACTTCATGCAAGGATTGAATAGAGAATAATTTAGAAAAGTTAGCCACCATTGCTACCATATGTGGAGGCCCTAATCTTGAGTCACTTAAAGTGACACCAGGCAGCAGAGGTAGAATCTTGAAATCAATCTACATTTTAATCCTTCCACCAAAGCTTAAGTTTATTCCACAAAGGAAGTGATCATGGCATTTATTCTTAAAAAATACCCACTAGGGAATTGAGTTATATATGAGTTATATAAGAGGATTTAGACAAACACACAAGGGTTTCCCATTTCTCATTTCTACAGAGTAAGTTCTGAGAAATACCAAATATTTTGGAGCATTCATATGTTACAAGTGCTCAGCATTATCAGTGCCCTTACATGTGTTCAGTGATAAAAAGTGACAATAAACAATGTCCAAAAGGACAATACAGAAGCTTATACTGCTAATATTTCATGGTGGGTTACTACAAAATTATGTAGTTACTGTTGAGATTAGTACATAGACTAGGAGCAATTTGTTTTCCAATATAGCTGATCATATTCAGAATATTTGTGAATAAAAATTAATCCTGATTGAAGTTACGTGTTACAAACAACCCAAGAAGCCTCCTAAACTTAAAATATCCATTTTGGACATAATTTTTCTGAAAATAATTTCTGAATTCTCAAAATTCAGTTCCACTAAAACACTTCAAGGTTGAAGCATACAGGATTATGACTTGGAATCAGGGCCCAGGAAAAACACACATCAACAACATCAATGTTTATAAGATCAATGGTCTAACAATTTCTCTAACAAAGACATTTTCAAAAGACAAGAGAACTTACTATACGAGCATTAAAAATGCATTCCAGAAACTGTAACATTAACTGTGTGGAATTATTTTTTATTTCAGAGGATTGAAGAAGTAAAAAATTGGAAAATTTTGAATATACAATGATTAAAGTCTGTGTGCTGTTGCTGTAACAGACAGGATACTTTCACTATCTCTACGTGGCCAGTTTAATTTCTGACTTAATTTTTGCCACCAAAAGCAAAAAGATATTTTTAGTAAAATTGTTGTAACATATAAAAAAAAAAAATCTTTGTATTCTAAATAAAGATTTCATGGATCAACTCTTGCATGGTGTTTATATGCAAGTTTCCTACATTTTGCATTGCTGAATAATTGAGAACATTAGCTCCCAAACCATGAAAAATTCATTTTATCATGATGTATTATTAATCAATTTAATTTACAGTGATCTGAAGAGTCCCACTTTCCATTATGGTGCTTGAAGATACATTTAGACAGTAGCTTGGTCTGTATTGTACTGCTGTGTAACTCTTTCTCATCTGATAAACTTCTCAAAGTGGGTCATACTCTACAAGCATAATAATGGATAAAATGGATAAAAGAGAACCAGTTGACATAATTCATTTGGACTTCCAAATCCTTTTTGAAAAAAGTGTCACATAGAAAACCACCGAAAATTTAAGTAGCTGGAGAACAGAGCAAATTATTTGAAATTATCAAAATCTGCTTAGCACACAGAAAGGAAAACATTGCATTTAAAAACATTTAATATATGAAGATCCTTTACTATTACCATTTAGAGGAAACACTCTTTTACTATTTAAAACTATTTTTATTTTCACTACATAAACATATTATTGCATTTCATGAAGTTTCAGATAGTCTTTTAGTGTTTACTACAATTTTATTATAAGATAATCACACAAATCAGTTTGGAAAATAAAAGCTCTTATATTGTTTAGAATTTATCTGTCTAGCATTAAAAGAATGCCTTCACTCACTATGGCTTCATGGACATTTCTCTCCACTTTAATGCAAATTACAAAGGGAAATATGAATGATATGTAAACTTTCATGGCTTGGATTTATTCTTTGATATTTTGTGAAAAGTCACTGGCTATTGAAGTCTCTGCTTATATATCAGATGACAATTATATCATCTGATCATAAATATAAATAATTAAAATGCAAGCTAATAATTGAGAACTGCTGATGAACAGTAGAAACATTTTGAGAAATTACAAAGCTTTATCAAGAAGAAAGATTATTAGAAACATCTGGTAAAGGTAACCTCAAATGCTAAAAAGGTCACACAGAGAAAACAATCTGCATTTGGAGGTAGAAGGCTGAAACCCTTATTCCCTTTAGAGGAGTTTAATGTAGCTGGGAATGAAAGTGAAGTATTTTTGAGCTGGTGAGCACGAGGACAGGGTCTGCTAAACGTGAATTTGAAAAAGTTCCATGAAAATCCATGTTGTGAACACCAGAGACAATACTGCAGGATGCCACCAGCAGGTGAAGGTTCACTGGAGCAAGGCAAGCCCCTGCCAATACCTGACTCGGAGAGAGAATGTCTCAGAGCAGGCAATGAGAATAGTCCAGGGCATGCATGAACTCTCTTACAAGGAATAAGCTACCAAGCTGGGATAACTACACAGAAAGGAGTTACATCTAAAGTGCAGAGGCAAAATACGAAAGCATTAAATAATAAATAGCAGGGAAAGAATGTGTATTGGTCTCCTGGATTTGTGGCATGCAATAAATGCTTTTTTCTTTTTATAGGAGATTTTAATGTTGGAAATTCAGGACAACAAAAAAACCTGTGAACTAGTTTGTGTAGATAAATAGTATGACACATCCTGCTGCCCCTGGAAGTAAAAAAAGGACAATATTGAAAAAAAATCCACAGTGTTAAAATATTTCTACAAATAGGCTGGGAAAAATTTCAGCAAAAAAACCCTGACAATTAGACAAAATAACCACATGAAATAAATTAGGAAAGAATTTCAAACAGAAGTATCTGGAAGGCTACTAGGAAATGCTGACAGGTTGGAGGGGAGAGGGTGTGCCTGTGCCAGGGAGAAGCCCTGCTGCTCCTGGAGCTGACACCACACTCAGGTGGCTGGGGAGGCTTTAGGCTGAGCTAGAATCACCAGTAAGTGACCAGGGAAGGGACAGCACTGAGAAGGTTTTATTTAAAAAACAAGATGGCTCCAAGCCAGAAACCTACCCTTCAATGCAGCCCCTCCTCCATTCAAAGATGGCTTCATCACAGATTTGTACCTCCTTAAAAATAAAATGCTGGCATCAAACACACATCTTATCACATGTTCCCTCCTAACAGAAATAACTGCAGACCCTAATCTTTCTCTAGCTGCTTTTTTTAAAAAAGAAGAACAACATATGGCTGAAAAATATGTGTTATAGATGGGAAAGCGGGAGTAGGCTCGGTGACTTGTGAAAGCAAAATATCAGCACTGCCTGGTTATTCCCAGGGGATGCTCCCAAGGTTTATCCCCATTTTCAGGAATGCTGGGACCTCAAACTCTGCAAGGGATGGTCATCATTCTCATGTACTCACAGAGGGGCAAAACACACCAGCTGTTGCTTTCAGCCTTCCAGTACCTGAAGGGAGCCTACAAGGAAGCTGGAGAGGGACTTTTGGCAAGGGCATACAAGGATAGGACAAGAGGTAAAGGCTTTAAACTGAAAGAGGGGAGGTTTATATCAAATGCTAGAAAGACATTTTACTGTGAGGGTGGTGAAACACAGGAACAAGCTCCTGGAGAAGTGATGGATGCCCCATCCCTGGCAGCATTCAAGAACAAGTTGGACGGGGCTCAGAGCAACCTGATCTAGTTGAAGATGTCCATGCTTATTCCAGAAGAGTTGGACTAGATGACCTTTAAAAGTCCTTTCCAACTTGAAGTATTCCATAATTCTTGATTTGATGAGAGTAGCAGACTTCAGCCTTACAGTGAAGTATCAAAGGCTTGTGGTTATAAAACAAATACAAATTAAATATACTTTCCAGGATGTGTACATTCATACCATTGTGTCCCCTCATGGAAGGAAATCATTTGAAGGGCAGTTCTATGCAAGGCAGAATGGAGTTGATCTCATTGCCTGTTCTGGATCTTTGTGCACAGGTTTGTTCACCTTCTGTAGCAATAAAATACTTCAGGTTAAAATAAAATCCTGCATTGGGTAAAAACATTTCAAGCTCATTGTCAAATTATTTGCTCAAGCACCTCAGGTATACAAGCCCATCTCTAAAAAGTATTACATGACACCCTGAAATTGTTTGCAAAGGTACACCACTTCACTGGATTAGATAAAACTGACACCTGTGTTGCGTCAAGCCACAATATTCATATCTATTGGAGGAATCTACTCGTCTCATCTTCTGGTGTCATTGTTTGGTAGAAATGTAACCAATAATATAATGATTAAAAAGTTTATTCCTATATCAGAAAGCAAAGGTATCTATTATTGATATACTGAAAAATCCCTGGCAAGACTTTTTCACTTTCACCAAGAAAAAGAGTGATGTCTAATGATGCATATTAAGCCTCTGCTTCCCAGGATTCCCATAACTTATATGCTAGTAAATTATGCAAAAAATTACTGGAGCATTTCAATTATACTCCTATAGTTCCTACCACAATAGACAAATACAGATATGTACTTCTTGAGAGAAATAAAGCATCCCTTTCTCCAAAGAAACTCATGAATTTAATTGTGAAAACAGAAGACAAATTAATTCCTGATAATTGCCAAGAAACTGTGAGATTATATCATTATATCCATTTCATAGCCTTACTTCACTGTGCAGTAAAATAAGTGTGATTTCTAATTAATCCCTGTTTTTCATTTGCTATCAAACATAAGCAATTGAGAATGGTTAAAATGATTATTCATGACTGCCCACAGATGACCTTGAAAACTTCTATGTCCAAAAATGCTTACTAACACAACAGGATGAGATGTATTTTAAGCATTATGTATTACCATAGCATAACTACAATTTAGTGGTGATTCTGGGATTGAGAGCTCAAAAAATACTGACATTACCTGGAACAGATTTTTTTTTACAATTCTGTTATATCTTTCCTGCTTGAATACAAAACTGTTCAGCCCTTGGTGAAATTCTTCATGCTTAAAAAGTCCTTTGTTGAAGTTACATTTCTTAGCAAGGATGCTCCATCTTACCTGTCTCTGTAGCTTTGTAAATCCTTAGGTGTTTTAGAAAACAAGAATGCCAAAACTGAGCCAGAGCTTGTCATTCTTGCTCCTTACACTGAAAACACAAGCAGTAAGAACTGTGATGTGGTAATCCTACACCTAAAACCACAGAAACGTCTACATTTCCAAAGCTGTGATATCTTGGTAAAGGATTCAGCCCTTTTTACCTTCTCCCAATCAAATACTGCTACTAAACTCTACTATAAAAATAGATTATAATAAAAAAGGAATATAAAAATAGGCTGTAGTGGCAAGGACAAAGACCTGTGTCACACAGCACTTTCTTTTGGGAAAGCAGCCTGCAATAAGTGCCCACAAGAAGAGACCATGGCCATATTTATATCTCCCAAAAACACTCTCCTAGCCACAGTCCTCTGTGCATCTGCCAAGGCAGCACATGGATGGCCAGCACAACAACTCCTACTCTCAGGAAGGGAGGGAGGGAGGGACACTTGAACTGCTTCACTGCCACCATCACAGTCTCAGAGAAAATCCAGAATCACTAAAGTTTAAGGAGACCTGTGAGATGATTGAGTCCCACCTTTGACTGTTCTCCTCCTTGTCAATCTGACCATGGCACTGAGTTCTATATCCAGTTGTTTCTTCAACATCTCCAGGGATGGTGACCCCACCTCTTCCCTGGGAAGTCCATTCCAATGTTTAACAGCCTTTTCTGTGAAAAAATCGATCCTGATGTCCAGGCTAAACCTCCCCCTTTGCAGCTTGAGCCTTTGTCCTCTTCTCTGGTCACTGGTTGCCTGGGAATAGAGGCCGATCCCCACCTGGCCACAACAGCCACTGCACATTGTCTTTATCACCCCCAAAGAAATCAATCAGTTGATAAGGACCTGGAGCTAGCATATCTCATAGCAGGGGCCACACAAGATTTGCCTGCTACAGTTTCAGGGCTCCAGCATTTGCACCAGTTTTCCCAAGAGTTATTTCCCTGCAAAGAAACTTATGCCAGGTACAAAAGCTCCATTTCCTTCTAAATTCTGAGCCACCAATATCGTTTCCCACATTTCCACTTTCAGCAGGCAAATGTGAAAGTGGGGAATTCATTTTTTTAAGATCACCCTCCCTCTCCACCACTCAGAAGGGAAATTTGCACATGTCACTTAACATGTGTGAGCATGCTATATGCCACATGCTTTACTGAATAGTGTTGGCATAGATCATTTTTATGTGGTGCTTAATGAAACAGGAAACAACCCCAAATTATAATCCCTAGAGCTAATAAAGCCCATGAGGCTGGCATTAGCAGTGTCTGCATTACAAGCTGCAAACTGTCAGACAAAGGGTGAATGCTCAAAGTAAGATAAGCCCCCTGCCCTCATGGGAAATGTACCTGGTGACAGTCACTCACCAGAGATGCAGTCAGTGACTCAGAAAAGCTCCCAATAAAATATTTTTTCCATATGCCACACCAACATCTATCATTGTCATCTCTGTATAATACACAGAGCTATATTTTCTTTTTCTTCAGCTCAAAAAAAGCACAATGAATCCCAGGCTTTCAGTAGTACAGGATGAAACACCTTGAAAAGGTATGTCACTAATATGTTTAAAAATTTTTTAAAAATTAATAATGTGCTGCTAGTTGTAGGCTGGTATCAACCATGCCTCTGAAAGGCACCTGACTTCAATTAGACATCTCTAAACCTCATCGTGGCAATAAGATAATCTTTTCCAAATTCTGAGAAACTCACTATCCTCACTAATAAAACATTTTAAGAACAGAGCAGGATGAATATTTTCATCCTTGACATTTTTATGTACCAAAAGCCAAGTGATTTAGGACACAATCTGAGCTGTCAGCAGGTGGTTCTATTTGAAATCAAACTGGAAGAGGAGATGCTATTATTTTATACACAAATCTGTATTATTACACTTCCTCCCATCTTCACATAACTGTGTTTTGGTTTTTTCCTGCACAGAGGAAAACAAATTACTTCTATTACCTTGCAGAACAATGGGAGTAGGATGAAGGTCTCCCCAAAACAGGGAAGAAAAACAGAATATCTTCTGTGCAGCTATGCTTTTAAAGGCTGTGAATTGCTAAAATAGTTGTTCAGGAAACCTGAACACATTTTATATCAAACTGAACTTCTTTCTCAAGCATAAAAAAGGTTTTGCATAAAGGATTTAAGGAGAGAAAGATATCCTCTGCAATGGAATCAGCTTTAAAATATCTGCAGCAGAGAAGGAAAGAAATCTGGTGTGTTTTAGAAGATAATTGCTGGGGATAAGGAAGAGCATCCTTCAAGTGTCTTCCAAACAAAGACTCTGCAGCTGAACACAGAGCAAAATGTTTACATTGAGCGTACTAGGAAACACCCTGTGGAGCACAGAATTGATGAGTGAGTAAACACCTCAAGACAATCTCCTGAGATGAGCTCAGCTGAGTAAGAGAGGAGTTTGGATTTGTTTGGTTTTTTCTCCAACCTACTGCATCACTTGGTTTGTGGTATTCCCTACTCTGCAGTGTTCAGAAGAAAGTCAAGACACCTCAAAGGTGGAAGACCTGTATCACAACAGGTCTCTACAATTTCTGTCAACTTCCTCACTTCTTCCCTGTAGCAAAGATAAAATGAAGTACAATTGTGTTTTCAATCTTTTAACAGGATTGTTTACTGTAGAATGAAAGAAAAATAAATGGCAAGCCAGACTCTAGCCCAATTTAGCTTTGCAAGAAGCAAGTATAAAACTAATTGAAATCACTGGGCTATATATTTTTTAAGTCAGTGGAGAAGAACATGTAATACATAAACCACAGGGTTTGTAATTTATTAGAGAGAGATCACCACTTCCAAGTGATATCTATATATATAAATTTTTATTGGCCACAGCACATTTTACTTGCAGTCAACATTTTAATTCTTTTGATGTTTAAGATTTAGCCTGATGCAATAAGCTCAGTTTGGGGGATTTTTTGAAAGCTTCTTCACAGATTTTAGCTGGAATACATTTTATGGATGCAACTGTAAGTAAAAGACTAATATTTTTCAGGGTGAGTCCATTTTTAATGCAATTTTATCTACTGACTTGCACACACACTGCCAAAACTTTATGTATAAATGGTGTGATCCTTCAACACCACCATTAGAGTGAATGACTGATGCAGTTTTGGCTGGGCAGAGATGTGGGAGGTTTGATGTACAGCTATTGTTTCGTGTTCCTTCTTGTCTCTCCCCCAGACTCCTGGCCAAGCTATTCTGATTTAGCAAAGACTGGGCTACAAAAGCAGGAGTGGGTTCAGTGGAACCATCACACACTGTTTCATCTATCTACATCAAAGTGAGAGAACAGGGCCTAATGCAGAGCTGTGGTACAAGGGCACCTATTGCCCTATACAACACAAAAAAGCTATTGCCAGCACAGACATCTGGCAGGCTCTAAAAAAAATCATACTCTGGCTCTTCCAAGTCCTCCCTGGTTGCAAACAGAGGTGCCTTACAAGTACCAGAGGCATAATGCAAGGAGAGAAGATCTGTGCGTATCACTATTGAGCAATTAATTTATCTATACCTCCTCAGGCTACCAGGATGCCCAGCTAGGAGGTTATACATTTTCACCTCTTATAGAAAAGGTAACTGTAGTTCCAGGACTTTGACCTCAAAGTGATTTTTGTAGGTAATCCTTCTGCCCTCAGGTCTCCTTTGGAGAAAGGGAAATTCATCTATGTAAAAGTTGAATTATAGTGTTTAGCTTAAATCGATTTTAAAAAAAAAAAAAAAAAAAAAAAGAAAAGAAAAGAAAAGAGCAGAAAATTTCCATTTTCTTCCAGATGATCTAAAGGCACTGATTTAAAACCAAAGTCCTCCCTCAAGAAAATCTCTGTTGAAAAGGCACTATGTCAAACTGCAAATGGCAGTTCTGAGCTGCTGAGGCCCTGACACATCTGCTACAGAGATCTCCCCACACAGCCCCAGATCTCCATAGAATTTGGTTAAGCACATTTTCAAATCTAGCTCAGCACTGCAGGGAATGGAGCTTGTTTGGGAACCCAGTTTGGGAGAGGCTGGCTGCTCATTCTGCAGCTCCTGCAGGGGATCAAAAAGTGTGTCTGCTCATGTGCAGAGGGCAGCAGAAGCAGGGGGCTGAGATAACCAGGTTTGCTACCCAGCCAGAGCCCTCCAGACACAGCTCTGGGGCCCTGCTCAAACACAAGTGGAAGGAATTAAACCAAAAGGCTCAACACTTTTGTAAAGCCACATTTCACTTCACCTTCTCAGCTGACAGTCAACATTTTCCAGAGCCATTGAAACAGAGCTGGATTCAAATTTTTATAATCAGGCACTGAATAACTCCTATTGCACAATATACCTAATATACCAAACTATCCCAACATATCAAAATTGAAGGGTTTTACTGGGTCCCTCCAGTTGTCTAGAGATTTCCAAAATGCCATCTTACCATCTGAACTATTAAAATAATCTAATTCCTTAGTTTTCTGTAGTCACAAATTTAAAAATAGAAAAAAAATAAAACCACTTTAAATCTGAATAACACAGGTTTGATCAGTAAAAAGAATAGATACTTGAAGGCAAAGTTTCCCATTGCTCTTTGAGGATACTTTTTCCTACCCAGTGGCACTCCATCCGCTCATCTAAATGTGCATTTCCATGATTAGTAAAACAAACACAACAAAGTCTATGATACCAAAACATGCATCAGACTTCAAACCCCTCCCCCTCCAATTCTAATCAGCTGGTGAAGTAATTATGTGTATTTGTCAGCATTTACTTATTAATGTATTAATTTCTGGCCTTCCTAAGTTAACACCCTCCCCACAGGAAACAAAAAAGGAAGTTCTGAGTGCTGACTGTGACCCCAGAGAAACCCATCTGAGGACATTAAAACAGACCACGCTTGACCAAGTCCAAGTTCAAGCCTTCAAAAGCTGTGTCTTTCCACACTGTCTCCAGAGGAGTTGAGGCATTATTTTATTTAGAACAGTTTAGTCTTACAGTCCCATCATTTCTGTCACTATTAGGTCCCTGACTACAACAGCGTTAAACAGATTGTTGCCATGTAATTTCCTTTCAGTGCTTTGGAAAAATAAACTCTGTCATAATATACTCCTGCACTCCAAAAATCTCTAGCATTAAAAGTAAAAATAAAAGCCTTATAAACACAGCACAGTAAAACAGACTCTTAAGGTCATGAATAGTGAGCGACATTAGTAGTTCTACCTTAAAAAAAATGACAATTTTACTGCTAAGAAATACTGTGCAGTCTTCCAAACTCATCACTTTTAAGTTTTGAAACATTATAAAGGAATTAAACTGGATTAAGTTAAATCAATATTCTTCTAATAAGAATTCTTTGTAGTTTTAAATTTCTAAGCTTTACATATTTTAGTAGTTCATGTTAAATGGATATTTGACATTTTGCCAGAGAAACTTTCATTAAATCACTAGTAGAAAAATCATGATTATCTCATATTACCTCAGTGCAATGATATAATGTGTCTGGTGCTTTTAAAGTTGAGACAGACAAATGGGAGAAAAGTTTTCATCATATCAAAAATAAACTGCAGATATTTACTGGTCCTTTAAAGTGGAATTTCTCAAACACAACATATTAGTTTCTACTTTATTTTGCTTTATCAGTAAATCATTACGATATTTTTTTTGTATTTGCATTGGATTTTTGACCCAGCGCAGTAATACGCTAATTGTGTAGCAAGTGAACTTTGAAGGGCAGCATAAGGACCTCTTTCCAAAAGCCTGATTTAAATTATTGTTGACACCTCATTCTGTCACCTGAAGCTGCCCCTTGTTTTTGCTGTAAGAGATATAGGGCATCATCCTGGAAATCACCTTGTCTCCGAGCTCCAGCAGCTCCATGCACAGGGAAGTTTTGCTACCAAGAAAACAAGGAAGAAAATTTCTTCCATGACACTCCCAAGGGAAGTTGGGGCAGATGAGGACAGGAAGGACTGAAGTGGGTATCCTTCCAGTATGACCACAGGCCAAACATTGTCTCCCTGTCCTGGCTCAATAAAACATCACAAGCACTGACAGCATGAAAGGGTTGTTGTGAGGATAAACACAGTGAGGGTGTACAAAAATTTAGATAAAGCTCCTGCAGTTCCTCTGTGCTTATATAAAGAAGATTTGTAGCTTCTCGTACACCACGCTGCACAGTCCTTCTGAAAGTATAAAAAACTATTGCATTTTTCTGGATTTCTGTAATGGGCAGATAACAGCTATGTATTCCTTTGGAGGTAGTTGTGAAATAAAGGCTGAGCAGTGATCAGAAAACATATTTGATGAGTCATTGCATGAAAATTAATATTACACAAATTTGTAGATATCAAAAGAGAAATAAAATTGGTTTCTGTGGAAAAAAACATCATACTTAGTTTCATTAACCTATGAGCAAGACATAATGAATATCCTACATTCCATTAGAAATTAACAGTATTTTGAAATACAAATCTCAATCATGAATAATCAGGCTACAGAAATATACTACAACAGTTTTGGTTTTTTTAAAATTATGTTTGACAAGGTATTTGGACTCATGACTGAGAAAAACAAAAACCTTGGGGTTTGAGGGGTTTTTTTGGTTAGTCGGGGTTTTTTTTGGGGGGGGGGCTGTTTTGTTTTGATTTTGGTTTTTTTTGGGGGGGAGGGTTGTTGGTTTGTTTTGTTGTTGTTGTTGTTTGTTTTTTTTTTTAAACAGAAAACTCTGGAGAGAACATGAAGTGAACTACGTAATCAACTGCTCAAGAATAAGTCCACAGAGCTGGCAGAAACACGGTCTGTGTATTCTGACAGGAAACTCAACCAGTTCAGGTTTGCTTTCATTCTGGTCTTTAGGGATACTGTGTGATATTTCCCAACAGAAAGCATTTTTCAACATTAGTCAGAAATTCTTCAACAAGCTGACACACCCTCACAACCCAGAGATTTCCATCTCCAGTCTGCGGCAAAGCATTCCCGACCATACTCACGACACCACTAAAGGCCACTTTGCTAACCAAGAACTGTGTGAAATTCTGCTAATGGAAAGGGACTCTAATGATATCCTAAAAAGATACAATATTGCTGTTGTTTTAAAACATCTAAATCACTTTATAGTGTCATATGCACTTTCGAGTAATGAAAGTTGGAGAATACCTCAGCTTTTAAGAAAAAAAGGATTGAAGGTTGACTTCAAGTCCCAGTGACTCAAAAACATGGATAAGCTTTATTTTCAATATGAAGGCTGTATCACAATAATGTTGTGCTAAACACATCACAAAGACCATTAATAATGTCAAAACACAGTTATTTCTGGTATTTCTCACAGTTTTTTATGCTTTTGAATAGACACTGCTGTAAGAAAATGCAGAGTAAAAAATTCTAAAAATACCAGCAAGGTTTTCATGGTTCTTTTGCTCAGTTAATTTATATGCAGGCATGCTTCTTATACTTTTAGTGAGAAAAGGAGAGGAAGACCAAAATGATCACCAATGTATAATAGTTAAGAAATGTATTTTCAACCTTATTAATACACATAAACTCAATCACTCTTCCAAACAATAAGATTTGTACAGGTGTCTAAACAGAGTTACTAATAAGCCAATCAAGATTATTATTCACCCTTGCTGTGCAAAAAAAATGAGCTTGTAAGCCACAGAGCTGCAAAAAAATTTGACACAACACAAAACCTGAGATCCTCGGGAGACTGTTATCCAAATAATCTTACTCTGGAGAAAGCCTGTGCAATAATGTAGCTTGGAGGGGTAACATCAATTTTCTAACAAGTAATTAGGATTTGCATTATTAATGCAATGGATATTCTGGCAAATTATGTCTAAATATATGTAGATTTGGAAAAAAAAAAGAAAACCTCACAACATTTAATGACAGTACTGTCATTTTTAAGTCTTTCTAATAAAACTATAGATAAGAGCAATGCTGAGCTCACCATCTTGGTAAATTTTAATTATTAGCACTTATAAATTGAATGCAGCCACAAAAGGTTGTGTAGAACTGCGGCGATTAATTTCTGCCCCCTGCTCAATACAATGTATCTCTCAGATGAAGCACAGTCTAGTCCATTAAAAACCAAAGTGTGTTGAAATCACTTCTGGAACATAATCTGCCTCACCATGTTATCGGCCTAAACAAATTAGGGACGGTTCATGTCACCCTCGGTCGATAGTGAATGAAAGCAGAGTTTACCCACCTTCCACTCAGTCTGGCATTTCCCCACTTTGACCTACTTCAGCTAGCTACCAAATTGTTGAGTTAAAATGAACCCAAGCTCTTAAATCTACCAGTGGTACTGAAAGAGGGTTAAACATGGGAAACTTTAGCCTTGTTTTTGGTGAAAGGAAAGCTTTTGCATGGCTGGAAAATGTAGTTCCCCTCCCACCTCCCAATTTATCGCGTCTCTCACTACTTTTACAAAGGATGTGCATGGACACAAACACGGGGAGCAGTGGGTTTGCTATCCACTGGAAAGTGAAATGAAAGCAGTTTAAATCACAAGAATTTTAACAAAGTGTCATATATGCTCCATCCCTCAAAACTGAATAAAAGTGAGCAAAGAAAGGCAAGGTGGTAGGTAATTATTTCAGCACGCAAAGGATTTTAAAATCTATCCAACCTTTTGCATTCAATTGATGGAATAAATCCCCTGGAAAGACTACTTAGAGAACACAGAAATCTTCATACGGCTTTTTGCTCATCCAAAGACCAGTTTAACTGGTCGCTGAGCCTGAGAGAAGAGTCCCAAGGCAAATGGCCTTGAACCTTCACAGCTACACAATGGCTGAGCATGCACAGATGTGCGTGGGTAATTAGGTTGTTTCTTTGGTAATCAGATGGAATATGGTGGTCCATCTTAGCCATTTTCTAGACCACTGACCATCCTCCCTCCAGACAGACAAGCTCTCCCCTGAGGTGCAAGGATCCAAAGTAAGCAGGTGGCCTTTCCAGGCAGCAGCCACTCTGTGCAATGAAGTATTTGCTATAAACTAAGAGAAGTACCACAAAACCTCAAGTGTCACTAGGCATCCTTTAGACAGCAATTTGAAGCATAGGGGATGATTTCCTCCAACCTTTAAACCCATGCAAAATGGGAGTAGATTTTGCATGCACTTTCTTAGTCTCCTGATACAATCTAAGTACATCGATTTTAATACAAATGTATAGTGACAGCGATGAAAGAAAGGAGAGATTAATGACCAGGCTTCCCTCTGAAAAAATGCTCTAGCATTTCTATTTGTACACGTCTTCAGAGCCTTCAAATCAGAAAGTGCCCTGACTCAAAAAATTATTTATTACTTTGGTAAATAAGATTAATAAAAAGAAAATCAAAAAGATATTGGCTTATATTTTATCTACAGTAGCATAAAATGAAGAAGCAAAAGCAAATACACTGGATGTATGGCACAGATAGTATAAAACATCAGAATAATAAAAAGTATCTTAATAAATGAGTAAGTGTTCCCTGTGATACAATCTTTTTGCAGTAATATTAATATCCATTTCTAAGCAGAAAATACCCCGTTTTATCACTGTTGGAAGAAAATGTCATTGAAAGCTACATTATTTGATACATGTCCAGTTAATCATTGTGTTTGCTAGTTGAATGAAACTTGAAAAAAAAGACAATGGAAATGTCATGATTGAAAAAGCAAACCTTTGATCCCCACCTCTTTATCTCAAAGCTAGCAAGAATTTACATCTTATATCATAGACGTTTTATCATGTCTCACTGCAGCTACTTTCTACACAGGACAGTAAAATTACCTTCTTGCCAACACAATTAATTGAGTCCTTAAGGATCATGATCCCTAAAACTCAGAAATTCCAGGTTTGGCTATTGCCCAGTAATGAACAAAGTCATTGTGGCCACAAGTGTATTTATTATCCATAGGAACACCCCAGTCGCATTACCTGACCTCACTGTACCCCTTTTGGTGTTCTTTTACAGGGGCAAAGACCCTTTTAGTTGCATAGTTAAAATCAGTTTATACAATGAAATAATATTTTAGTACATGAAATATCATTTTGTATGTGATAGAATAATATACTTCATGTTACAATGGCAAAGAAACCAGAGCAGCTTTTGTGTTTGCATAGACCTTCCTCTGATGAGAAATAAACTTAGCAAGTGAAGAAAAATACTGACTGGCAATAACTGCTTGGTAACTGGTTTGAGAGAGAAGCATCCTTAGCACTCCAATTAACCTCTATTTCTGCCATATCACGGGCACAAGTGTAGGTACCATGTTAGCCTGGCAAAATATCACCAATACCATGAGGTAAAATAGAGAAGAAACTCCACTTCAGGCTCATGCAGTGCAGAGATACGCAGACATCACACACTTCAAATCCAAAACTTGGAATACCTCTCTGGTTTCCCACAAAATTAACATCCACTGCCCTTCACTAAGTTCTCTTTGGAAAAGCACTGCATTTGTACCAATGAATCCCAGATTCATCATAAAAGTTGCACATTACTGAGCACCATTATGCAACACATCTACATACAGCAACTTACTCCAAATACTTGAGGAGTTTGTGCTACGGAAGAGCCTCAGACACTAGTGTTCTTTTAGAAGGAGTGCTAAGCACTTTTTCCACTAGTCTGAAGACTTTTATCTAATGAGGGCACCCACTGAAGAAATAGTTTCACCTTAGGCAGAGTGAGCTCTGTCATGAACAAACACAGTGCACTATGAAAAGGATGTTTTCCCTGGCCATGTCACAATGACAGTCACATCACACACATCAGAAACCTAAGCAGAAAGTCATTAAATAAATGCTGTCTCTCTGAAAAGATCACACATTTTGGAAGAAGCCCTCCAACAACCTTCCAAACTGCAGCAGAGCATATCTGAGTAAGAGGTACAAAACCTGACTATTCTCTTTACCATCTCCCTTACGTCTCCTTCCTTTTCTCTTCCCATTCCCACCAAGCTGAGCCTGAGAAACCCAAGGATCATACAGAGGTTCCTTGCACTGCTGGGCTGAAAGAGCACCAATGAGGTCTTCAAACCCTGTTTTTCACCCTGCAGGTGAAATTAAAAAAAAACAAACACACCCCACACGTCTCTATAAGAACAATTTAAAAACCCAAAGTGGGTTTAGTTGGCTAAACATAGGCACATGGAGAGCACTGTTTGGACACCACACACACGCCTTTGTTCAACCCCACACCCATTTCATATCAGTTATTTATTTATTTCATATTTCTCTGCACAACCCCTCCCTCTCAGACCTTTCAGCTCTGGTCCCACAGAAAAGTTTACAAATCCACAACTCTTCCAGACACTGTGAGTTTAACAGGAAGGATTGCAATTTTTGTCACAACCTACTCTCAACAAATTCCAGAATACCTTAGGGAAAAACAATTAACCTTCTTTTTGTTGTGAAGGTTCACATGCATTGCACATATCCTGCAGCTAACATCCTTCTCTGTTCTGTATCTTGCAAGTTTTCTTTAAGATCTTCCAAGTGACTGATGCAATCTATTTATAATTGGAACAATTGTTCCCAATCTTTTAGAAACTTGCTCATGTTACAAAGGTGAAAAAACCCTAGTCAGAAATCTGGTCAGCACTTTTTTTAAAAACATTTGTGAGATTTAAATAAATTTCTTGCTTTTAGGCAAAAATACAAAATTTATGCTTGCTGCCTTGGACTGAAGAATAAATATTGGTCTGCTGAATGGAGTACATATATCTTTAATTCCAGTGTCTGCACACCCTCAACTACTTTATTATGATTGAACGAAACTCTTACATTTAGAGATTTCTTCTTCATCAATTATGTATCATACACTTCATATTTGCTTGCCTTTTCAGTCCTTTCAGTCTGGAAGTGTGTTCTGCCATCATGATGCTCCCTGAGGGTTTGCACAGGCGGTTTTCCCCAGGCTGCGCAGGGTCTAACGCACTCCCTGTAAATCAGAGAGCAGATACCAATTTCCTGAAGCAGCAAACAAAGTACTGTGCCCTGCTCAGGTAGCTCTCCAGAAAGCAAAATAAGGAGGTATCTGCTGAACTGGGGGGTGGGGTGTTTATTTTGCTCTTTTAGGTTTTATTAACACTGTTCTTTATTTTACCCAATTTTAACAGTCTTGACTGGGAAAACAGAAAACATTTTTACTTTGAATGCATCTGAATATAAGGCTGCATGCACTAAATAGAGAAAGCATGTATGTGGATTTATGAAAAATCCATTTTAGCCACTAAACAGACAAATCAGTGGTGTTCTGTCTCTTAAAACCGGTGCTCATCTGCCATTCAGCCTTGACTGGGCCACCACGTGTTTGAACCTGCCAGGTCTGCTGTGGTCAATACTACCATGAAATGGAAGTTTAAATCCCTGTCTCTTCTGGGAACAGCCCAAAGCATAAAAATCCTTCAAGCTCTGAAAAATCATTTTCTCCATTCACCTTGTATGCAGGGAGTACATGAAACAGTTTAGGGATAAGCTATTCTCATTTATGACACCTCTGTTTTAACAATTCATATACTGGAATGTTGCTTTCTTGTTTTTTTTTTTGTCTGGAATCATTATTTCAGTAACTGTGGCTAACTCACATTACAACAAATGCACTCCACTAATTCCTACAGTTTGTTTCCTCTAACAACTTGGATTTCAAACATCACTAACTCAGCAAATGCCTGGACCCACAGACAAACAAAAAAGTGAAAAAAACACAACAACTTTTTTTTTTTTAACATCAGAATTTCAATTTAAATCCCAATTTCTAAGCATGTAGTAGTAAGTTACATGTAGTGATTTGTATCTTAAATAATACTATATAATTAGGTGGTGTGAGATTTCAAAAAAGCAGAAAAAGCATTATGCTATCAGTGTTTTCATATATGGTTTTCATAGAAGTGATGTCTAAACCATGACAAATTGTAGAGCATGGTGGGGTGTGCACCACAGCACAGAGGAACATGTGTGGTGCAACTTTTCCACCAATAAAAGACTTTCTTTGTCAAAAGTGAAGAAAGAAGTGGCGCTTGTCCACTAAACTAAATATCAGAAAGCTAAGAAATTATTCACAAAACATCAGCAATTAACCAAACATCAATAATCCATAATTACTTGGTGTGCTTAAAGGCGAATGACCAAGACAAAAGGGCCTTGGACAAAACCGGTCCTCAAAATTATCTTTTTAATATTTCTTACATTAGGCATTGAAGTTTAGTTTACTTCAAAAGCAAAATTCTTATTTTTTCAGCGTTCCGATGAGGGAAAAGCATTCTCTTTTTCAATGACTACTGGTTAAGTGGGAGTAACACCATCATAGATAGATTTGGTGCAGGATTTAGCACTCTGCTGCCTCTGAATGAACTGTATTTTTCTCCCAGGAGGAAAGGTGTGGCAGCAACAGTTCCCTTTGCATGGCTCCAACAGCAGGTCCACAAAAGCCTGTGGACTTGGCCATAGCCATGAATTTACTGGAGTATGTTGTGTCCACTGGCCACCTCTTGCTCTTTGGGTTTCAATAAAGATGCAAGGGAACAGCCCTTCAGGACCTGGTTCTTCTTCAGTGCAAGAGAGTGGTCAAAGCTACTTAGAACAGCTCTGCTCAGTTCAATAAAACAACTTATTAAAAGCAATGGTCTTCAAAATTATGGCACATTTTATGCTGTGGTTGTTCACACACAAAGAGGGGTAGACTCAAGGGAACTACTCGTGGTGATTAATCCAAGCTGAACCCACACTTTCAGAGGTTGGTGGTTGAGGAGGAGGGGGCAGGTTCTGATTTCTTTATTGCATTAGTGAGAGAAAGAAAATGGGTCTACCATGGATTTAGGAGGCAGCATAGCGAATTCCCACATAGCTTTGGCCAAATCACTTAAAGGGCTAATTACAGAATTAACTAGTCTTTTTGATTGCTGGCACAACAGAGTCCTGTCAAAACTGTATCTTCAGTGCTATGTCCCTCAAATCCTCACCTATAAAACAGCAATTAGTGTACACCTATATCAATAAATTGTGCAAATTAGGAGAAGTGTATTGATGGATCAACATCATCCATGTTAAGGCTTCCATGTACACACCACATTTGGGGAGTTTTCACCCAGAGTAACTCTAATCTTCCAGAAGTCTAGAAAAGATCCCCTGTGCAAATTCAGCTACCTAAATTTAGGCAGTTATTGGTATTTTTAGCCATGAGAAGTGAGCTGGCATTTCAGGCTGAAAAATCACTTTCAAATGCACTAAAATAGCTGCAAGTCCTCAGGTGCTCAGGAATGTAATCAACTCACATATCCCTGAACAAGGATTTAAGCGCTTAACTCCAAACATGCCAAAATTTAAAATGCTCGCCTAAACCTTGAAAGAAAATAAAATCAAAATAACACAGGGTCTGATAAAGACATGCATATGTAGAAAGAACTCACATCTCACCTAGAAGACTCATTTACTGATTAAAGAAGAGCTTCAAACAGAAATACTGGTTGAGCACAGGTTTTTTAAGGTCACACCAGATCTATTTTGTGCTGGTGCTTTGCTTTAACTTTCCTGGGTACAGAGCAGCCAAATAGCTGATGGGAGGGAATCAGCAAGATGATAAGCTTCTAAAATTTAAATCTAAAATTTAAATCAGACTTTTCTACTGGGAACAGTAGGTTGAACTGAGGTAAAAGATAATATCTTGTAGTTTAAAAGCTGAAAAGAAAATATACTGAGACTTGAAGTTATATGATGCTGTACTACACTGATAAGCCTTCAGGAATTAGCACGAATCAAATGCAGGCAGAAATGTTATTCTACTCCCCATGGAGCTGTTAAGGTGGGATTACTTGAGATAGACAGGAACCCTTCTTATCCATCTTTCATGCAAAATGCCAAAATAAATATGACTAAACTTCTTACACCAACAGAGTTTTTTCACATGATTCTTCAGAGAGTAATAATGACCAAGCCTCCCCAAGAACTTTTCCCAGTTGAAACAACTAATTAGCCTTTTAAGGAGCAGTAAGCAATAATCTGTACTACTGAAAGAACCCATGAATATGGACTAAGGTAGAATAATTTAGTTTGAGAACTTTTGGTTCATACTGCTGGTGCATACATTACAGATTTATAAATAGTCATATCTGTGTCCCCTAAAGTCTTCCACATTCATGGCTAAGAAAGAATGGATATCTCTGCTGGCTTTGAAAGTAATGATGAATATTTTTTTTTAATTTGTGAAAAATCAGGATTTTCTCCCAAATCCTAATTTCATTGAATCATATATCCTGGGAAACAATTTCATATTTACAACACTTTCCATTCAAAATTTAGCTTTTTAAAAATAAAACTGGAACTGTTTGACTACTTATAGATGAACAAAACATCAAAGAAACAAAAAACTTTATACAGTGACTTTTTTCATGCATCTTTTCTGCAATAATATTTTGAGTTATCCTTTTCTCTTTTTTTGAGTGATTTTAATGCAGATTTCATTGTATATAACTCTTATCAGCATAGGTAGATATTACTGACTTGAAGACGCAGCTATACTTCTATGTTTCTAAATTATTTGCATAATTGAAATCACCTTTTAAATTTGGAATGAAATATTAAAGCAAAATTACATAATTCCTGAAGCATTAAAAAAATCTATTAAAAATTAAAATACAGTAATTACAGTATAAGATAGTTTAATTTTCCTATTCAGCTTTCTGCTGTAAATGCAAATATCTGTCCAAGATTTTTTTCTTTTGTTTGGAACAGTTGTAAATTCCATGTGCATAATGCGTACTGTCACATCTAACATTTCACTAATTTGCTTTTATAACCAAATAAATACCTTCTTGTTGGAATTTTCACAAGTTTGCAGTGAAAAGAAAGACTTTTGACACTCCAGGAACTTTTAATATGTAACTCATTTAGAAAATGCAACCCTGAAAGACCAAAGAGAAGGATGCACACCCTGAGGTGCACCAAGGACCGTTCTCTAGAACACACATTGCAGCCCGCTGCTCACAAAGGGCCATACCATGGTGTGAATTCCAAAATCAGCTCTGTGCTATTGGGGACTCCACTATCTTGAACTGAAGCTTCTATGCCAGTTTGCATGAAAAAGTAAGGAAAATTTCCTTACAGAGTAAAACAATATGTCTTTTTTATAGCTGGGATTTTGAATTCTTTTAAATAATTAAAGCAGGCATATTAAGCTGTCATATATATGAGAAATTTACTTTACATATCTCTCTCTACTACATGTTCTTTCCATCTTCCATGAAGGATCTTGGTTCCTTTCCTCATTTGTATGATGTCACTTATGCCAGGCTCATTGTTCTATCTCTGCTGCATTTCTAGCTGTAACATAAATAAAAGCAAAAGCAGCTTTGAAATAAAATCTACTCAATTCAGAGGTAGAGGCTTGCAGAAACTCATCAGCTGGATCCTAAAATGTATGGTCAACAAATAAAAACCAGTGGTGAATCAGTACATTTGGACATCTCCAGGAAGGTGTGCACAAACAAATTCTCCCTTGAAGATGATATATGAGCAAACTACAGACGTGCTGGGTCGCATAACTTAAATTTGGACAGATGTTTGTGCATCTTAGTGGGATTCTTTACTTACAATAAACACAGA
The DNA here is from genome assembly GCA_037834095.1 of Argya squamiceps. Taxonomy (NCBI): domain Eukaryota; kingdom Metazoa; phylum Chordata; class Aves; order Passeriformes; family Leiothrichidae; genus Argya; species Argya squamiceps. Next base: position 10,117,550 of record JBBMKD010000001.1, read on the forward strand.
TCCTAACCCAAATCCCACTAATGTGCATAGAAATATTTACTTTGCTGATCTGTTCCCTGCTGCAGACAAGGAGAACAAAATTCAGTTTAAAAATAAAATAAAAATAAGTTAAAAAAATGCTTTCAAAAAAAGCAACAGAATGAGAAGATGGGGGATTACAAAAACAAAATTAACTTGTTCTCTTACAAAAATAAATTATTCCCTTTAGCTCATTATCCCTCTTAGGCTGTGCCAAATTTCCCAAGATAGTGCTCAATAGTCATTTGATAGATTTGATGTTTAATGCTCTCCTCATGTCTGCAGCACTCCAGCTCTGAAAGCAATACTTGTCAGAAATAAACTTAATTGTTACAGCACCAGTATTAATAGTAAGAGGGAAAAACGCTTCAAGGAAGGAAACTTCTGCACTTGAAACCACTCGTGTGGCTGTTTGATTAACAGGAAGTTACTGAGGATTGCTGTGAAGATTCTCTTCCCCTGAGTTCTTATCCATTTCAAGGACAAACACATAGCAACATGCCTTAAAGATTTTTCTCCTTTATAGAGAAGCACTTTTGAGAACATTTTATGATAACTATTTGTTTGCTGTATTGCAAGAAATGGAAAGACAAACCTGGCATTTGTAACTGCATGGTTTACCTAATGTCCAAAACTCCATTGCAGATTGGACTCAGTGAGCAGAGCATTCTCTGCCATGCAATGTCTACATGCTACAAAAAATGTACCTCTGGAAACACAACTAGAGGGCTCACAAAAAAATTCTACAGCAGTTCTACAGACATAAAACCACTCCAAATACTACTATTTATTCAAGACTGCATTTCTTTATTTGCAGTGCTGCACTGATAATTTTAGAAAATACAACTGTTTTGATAGCAGAGATAGTACAGTAGCATTTAAAGCAAATTTAAATGACTGCACAAACGTTATATTTCTCCTCTTTTCTTCTTCCCATTTTTTAAAATTAATTAATTTATTTTTGTTAGGTAGTATATAATCTCCAATCACCCAAATATGAAAGCATTGTTCTTGAGATTATTCAAATTTCATCACCTGTATTTCCTTTCTCTTTTTTGTAGTCTTGCCTGCATTGGGGATTTCTGTACCCACATAGATAATCAATCACTTTTCTTATTGTTGCATGCATTTTAGATGCTAGACTAAAACATTGAAAAATAAAGAAAAGGACAAAAATAGAAATAACAAATATACCAACTGCTTTCAAATCTGATAGGATTTGGAATAGCTTATGCTACTAAAATTTTCAGAACTGTCATAAAATGCTCTATTTCCAAACTGTAACCAACACTTCCAAAGTTAGAACAGGATTTTGCCTGGAGTCACACAGTCTTTTCCATACAGCTGAGGTCCTGCAAGGTCTACAACACAAAATAATAAATAAATAAAATTCACAGCAGGAAATTATATTCCTGGGTGAGGGCTGGTCCATGTGTAAGGGAGGGTGAAGTTGGGACAGCTGCACCTTTCTCTGCTGCCTTGTCTGCACTGTCCCTAACATAATCCCACAGCACTTATAAAGGTTTCCTCAATGCTTATATTTTCTCTGAGCCAGCCTACACCAGCACTGGCAGCTTTCAAATAAAATAAGCCCCCATAAAAAATAAGCAGATAGAAAACCTGCTTTAGGATTAGCTCAGCTTTTAGCATCAGATAATGCTTGGGATGGCTTCACCTGTCGCTGTCCTGAAATAATACCTGCACTGTATGTCAGCAGCTTCACCTAAGGATAGGAGGAGAAACAAATGGTGTTCACAAACTGTGAAATGAACAATGATGAACAAACCTGCCAGAGCACAGCTACTATGTACCCATCATACTCAATGTGTTAAAGAATAATAAAGTGCACTGATAAGAGTGTATAGAATATTTCAATATCCGAGCCCATAAGTTTCCTTCTTTTATGTACTTCCTTTATCATAACTTATTTCCTAAGTCCTTCTTTTTTAAAAAACCTCCTTTATCACAACAGTTTCTATGTCTATAATGCAGTATTTTATGTTACCACATGCCTTTGCTTAGATTCTCCCAGAAATTTAATTCCAAACTTTGAAGTAGAAATGCAATGGTAGCAGTTGGATGTTTCAATTTCTCCCAATTCCAGAAATAAAGGAACATTTGATAGTTTCCCAAGATAAATACCAACTCACATGTTTTTAAACTATAAACTTTATCAGATTTGTCTGCCCCACTGCATATTTTACCAATGTCTACCTCCATCTGTATTGCTGCAGTTTATACAAATACACCTCTAATCCAATACACAGTGCTCTTATGGCACACACTTATCTCAACGAAACTGCAGATACAAGGAGAACTTTTAATATTCAAGGGAGCAAAACTCACAATGTTTCCAAGGAGTAGAAAGGTCTGCAATTTACTAGCTATTACTTCCTACATAAATACTGAAATATGTAGGGTTGGGAGCTAGTATTTGGCACCACTATAATACTCAAGGAAGATTAGACACGGACGAATTCCAAAAGATGAAGAACTAATCAAAACGTGAACATCAGAAACTTGCAGACTTCCCATATATATTTCACAACTTTTTTAACATATGGAAAACAGCTATAAGTGGTTATGGCAGAAGGAGGAGGCATTTTGCATTTTCATGCAGAAAAATGCAATGGAAATATATCAAATCACATTATTTCATTTTGTTGCTTTCATGTTTTTCTTATTTCCCATTTTCATAAACAAGACACTGCAAGCATGCATTTGTTTTTGCTATTTGGAAAGGGAGTGGAAGGAATTTTCAATTTTGGAGTGACTTGTTTTTATATAGTTGTACACTTGTTCTTTTCTTGTAGAAGAAAATCAGTCTGGCCTGCTACTGCTGAACTATGATTATTTTCAGTATCATAGAGTTGTTACATTACCCAAACTTGCAAAAATAAAAGTAGAAAAAGAACTGAGGAAAAGGCACACTGTCATGAAAACTATATTTATATGTAAAATAACAGGGGACTAGAAACTGCTTTTCTTTTAAACTTGAACCAAATGTTTCAGTAAAAAGTTTGAAATTTTGGGAGACAAGATTCAAATATTAGATTTTGCTATTGTTTACATAGTATAGTTTTTTAACTTATACCACCAGTGTTTCTGTATCACATGTGGAGATTCAGTATAAATATTTTATTTAGATACTATTCCTAGAATAGTAGTCATAATGGCCTATGGGCTAATGAATAGCCTCTAGGCTCCATTAAAATAAAAATATGAGAATTTATATCCACCATTTAAGCCACTCAGAATAATATTTTATTGCCTAACATGGAACAAACATTGAAAAGCTACTCCACAGCAACACTGTTGGGGACTACCTAGATGGCTGGTGTATAATGTGCATGGCTTGGGGAGGCTTCTGCCTCCTCCTCATCCTCTCCCTCATCACTGTTTCAGCACAAGGAGAAATTTCACAGGGACATTTTCCCTTGGAGGACTACCGACAGCCTCCTCAGTAATCTTATTTTTCCTCTGCTGTCTTGTGAGTACTTCAGCAGAGATGAGAGGCATTGCTGCTCCCCCCACTGCATGGTGTGGTACCTCACAAAGGCAGACGTCCTTGTGAATTCCCACCTGATATGTGTGACATGCAAAGCAACAGAAACAGTGGGGAAACAGAGAAACCACGGACGTGACATAATTAGAGTTGCCTGCAGAGATTTAATTTGCTCACCTCAGTGTCACCTCACATGGTATAGATCTGCAGCAGGAATCCCCACTTTCCTGGGTATTCCAGTGCCTTACTCTTCCCTCAATCTGTCATTCATTAGCTGAACCATTCCTTGAATAGGATGCTCTCTGGTATAGAGGAATGGGTCACACTGGAGGTTGTATCACAGCACGTTGACAAAAGGGAGTGCCAGATTCTCTTGGCAAACATGCATACTTGAAATCCTGACACTCATCTAATAAAATATTTTCCTTTTATATATGAAAGCTTCAAAGTTTTCAGCTGAGTGATCATAGAAAGCTCTGCTTTCTGACCATGTTCATAATATTATTTCTCTGAGCAGGAGAAGAGGGAGGAAGAAAGGATGATCTCTGTGCCTTGGGTTTCTGGGCAGGTGTCACACTGCAAATACAACCAAAGCCACGTGCAGTGCAGAAAAATAGAGCTTTTAATTATTATATATGTACAACTCTGAATTTCAAATCAGCTCCTGAGTGTTTTGGTTTGAAACTTAAACATCATTGAGAAGCTAGTGTTCTTTTGCTTACTATTCCCATAATTCTCCCCAACATTCCAATGAATGTTTGTGTATCTTTATGTGCACCCATATCCAGATATACAGCTAGAGATGATGAAAAAAAGAAACAATAGTGTGTGGTGTACATCAGACAAACTAATAAGGTAGGAGGTTTTAAAAAATAGCTCCCACAAGGGAAATGAGAAGAGAGTTTAGATGTAAAAGAGTAATTTATCATTCTTGAGCCTGGGCTGGTGGCTGCACGTACATGAAGATAATTGGTCATTGAGGGGATTGCAGGAGATGCCCTGTAGCAGGGAGATAACCCGTGCTTGGTGGCTGAACCTGAACTAGGGGATGGAGGTGTTCAAGCTGACCAGGGCTGAGGGAGACCAAAGATGGCCTTCTGTGGAACCTGCAATGAAAGCTCAATGGGAAATGGTGAAAACCATCTACTGTTAACACCAAAAGAGGAGAAGCAGAACAAAGAGCAGATTTTGTTTGAAAATCTAAAGTAAAAATTCAGACTTTTTCAAAACCTGGAAGTCAGTTTTGCGATTTGTTATCATGCAGGTTATTTTTCTTAAGAAGTTTTAAAATTAAACTTTCATGACCAGCAGGTACTAAAAAACTTGCCAGCATTAATAAAGGACATTATTAGGCACTCACAATCAAAGCACTTGATATAAATCTATACACCATGATAAAACATTTTAAATCATAATAACTTAATCTTTCCTTTGTAGCTTCATACAATCTAAAAGTGGACAGAAGTTGAACAGAAAACAGACCATGAGAACAGAAAAACCCTGGCCCAATAATTATATCTGTCATAAATAGCAAATATGAGCAGGCAGAAACAGAAAGAATAGAATTAGGAAGAAGACAACTTTTTATCTATTGTCAGGAATAATTATTGCAGTCTCCATGCCTTCATAAAAATCATTTATTAGTGTCAGATGGCTGTATCTCATTTCATTCCTGATTTACAAAGCAGACTGGTATCTGTGCAGATAGGAGAGGAAGAAGAGGATTAATCAAGTCATGGTTTCTCTGGCTTTTAGAAAAAACCAAAAGAAAGAAACAAGTTCTGAGAGGCTTGATCTTGTCAGTGAGTCTGCAATTAACATTTGCCCAAATATGAGATCAGCATGCATTTTCATCCCTTTGCAGAACATGTAAACCACTTTCTACAAAGCAGATTGGGTGATTCCATTATTTTCATCATGTCCTTAAAATAACACCTTTTTGCATTTCCCCTCTCTTCATCTTACAGCAGCTGTGTACAGCCAATAATGCCTGACACAGTTGAAAAGCTGGGGGTGGATTGTTGAGTTTTTTTGAACATCTAAATTCTTGTTTTTCTGACAAGCCTGCTAATCCCAAGTGCTGTTTTTAGATACCAAAATTATATGTTAAAGAACAGATTCAGGATTTCCTTTTCAAACCCCCGTAAAGAGAAGATTGCACACCAAAAGAGAAAGAAAGAGGGGGAAAAAAGAAGGTAATTTTCATACTGCTTAGTGTTACTTTGTGCATCCATGCATTTCAAGGATGAGAGAAATTTTAAGGATCTCTGTCAATAAGACCATGTGCTAGTTTTTCCCCTGTCACCTGCACCTTGAACAAAGTGGCATCAGGGTTAACCAGTGGCCAGAGAAAGCCACCAGCCTGGTCAGTGAAAACACCACCAGGCTCAGGGAAGTTCAGTCATTCTGGGATCAGAAAAATTTTCACCCAGATGAAGGGAGGCCTGTGTTACCCACATCCTCCAACACACAAAATTCCATCAGCTTCAAGAGAAGCTCGTCATTATCAGTGCTGGAATCTTCACACAAAAGGTTAGGATGTCAGTGGATTAGGAAGTATGAGCAGGTGAATAAAGAATTACAAGACACTATGCCAGTTTATCTTTTCATTCATTATTTTCCTCTATTCTAGACTTTTGTTCAAGCAGCAACAAAAGGAAAATAAAAGGGATTGTTTTCACCTGAAATAAAAGACCTTGAGATTACTAAAAATTAAAAACAAACCCCAAAGCATGCTAGCAACCTTTACTACGTTGTTTTTGGGCACCATGAACTCCAGACTCAATATGTGAAGAAGCAAACTGACAGCTACAAAATACTGCAGAAACAAAACTTGGAATGAGATTTATCCTCTGTCCTCTACCTTCTGAGAATGTTATAATGTTGTTCTTCAGCTTCCTAAAGTCCAGTGTCCAAATCTGCTAATTCTCACCCCGAGCCTCGTGCTCAACCTGAATATCTCGATGGATTTCAAATAATTGAATTCTCTCTCCATACTACTACTACTACTAAGCATATTAAGGTTTTTAAAAATTGCAGTAGGGCTTTATTTCACCTAGTCTTAGAGATGGACAGGCATTTTGGGTTGTAGCTCATCTACCTGTTTTGTCAAATGTGTTAAAAAAAGCCTACTGCTTCCTACTGACTGGAAAAGGGACTCCAGGGTTAAGAGTTTAGGGTGTTGACATCTCTGCTGGAGGTACTAAAGGTAGAAAAGATCTAAACTCACATGTAAAAAGTTTAAAGTTTGGTGTGTAAATTTGTGTTTACAAATAAAGAGAATGGACTGCAGTATGAAACAAGTTAGGGGATGTTCCTTTAACTAAGACAAAAAGTGGTTTTCTCCATTAGAGAAGAAAGAATGAGGAGACAGATGATGCCTTTTATTAATATTTCTAGATTGCATTCAACAACTATAATCTTTTGAACAAATATGAACTCAAACCTATTCTTTTATTTCACCAAGATTTTTACCTAAGGTGTTTGACACTTCACATACCAGAAAACAATGCAGCTGAAAAATACATGCAGATGGACATAACCAATATATTTGGCCCCAGAATGAAGATTTTCTCACTGAATTAATATGGCACACTAGAAAGTTATTAAAAGTGGCATGAAACAATTCTCAAAGCTTTTAGAAATCCTTTAGGCTACACAGCATCTTCAAGTGAGTAGCCCAGTCAAGTATTGAATAGCATTGTGAAAACTGTTTAGACAAATATTAAAAATTAAGGAATTTTATACAATCGCTGTCTACACATGGTTTAGAATAAAGATATTGACACTTCTTAGATTAGAAATCAATAGCAGAAATTTCAGAGAGAATCACAGGCCATAGTGGAAATTGCAATATTTGAAAAATTTTGAAGCTTTCAAAAGCCCCTCATACAGAGATTCATCCTGTGATGTCTTTCGAAATGGTCTTTTTTGGACCTCTGTGTTTTCCTTGCAGAAGAACACCATAGAAATATGAGTCATGAAGTTATTGTTTTAAGTTTTTCTTCAACAAACAACCTGTCTCCTGATTGGAATTAGGAAATTAATTTGACCCATAAACTTGCAAGTTCCCATCTCTGTAGTTACTCTTAGAGATAAAACTCATAAAAGCAAACTACTTGCAGCTTGCAGCAGGTTTTAAAACTGTCTGGAAGTTAGATGCTTGTATCCTTGGAAAATGAGGCCTGCTGCTCAGAACAAACTGGTCTGTCAGGCACTGCCTAAACTTTGGTTCTTATACCACAAAGTAAGAAAAAGCTGAAAAATACTTAGGCCAGTGACCTGCCTGATTGCTTTTTGAAAAGCCCTGTAAAGGCACACCCTACTGAAATGATATTTCTTCAGAATCTGCAAGTATATGGTTTATGAGATACATACCGGCTTCAATTTCTCACAAGCAACACTTTTTTTTTCTGTTTTTTTTTTTAAATCAACTGTTTCTTTCAAAGTATAGATTGATGTGGGGTGATTAAGAAGAATGAGGTGTTCATGTTCTGCACAACTATCATGAAATGTAGGAGCAAGCACAAGGATTCACAGCTCTGCAGTCAAGAAGATTCTCCAAATCTGAATGTGTCATTTCTTTATAGATTAAACACTGATTTTCTTAAACTTTTTCTGTCTGCCATACCATCTCTACTGCAAGGCATTTTAACAACCTGTATTAGAATTAAAACAATACTAAGCAGTTATGTGGAGGATTATACCCAAAAGGAAAGATCACCATGAATTATATTTATAAATACATTCCTAAATGTAATAAAGGGAGGAAACAGTGAGAAAAAAGGTAAGTTAGTTTAATTGTTAGCAAAGAATGAACTCTAAAGAGTTCATCTTCTCAGAAGATAGGAGTTTAAAAAAGCAGGAAAAGACAGAAATATAAGCTGACAGAAGGAGAGATGACGTTACAAAAAGCTTAAAAATATACATTCAACTTTGTATTCTATTTTTCACACGAAACTATCTGACATTATTCTTCACAGAGGAGGCTTCTACAGATTCTAGATCCATAAACAAAAGGCTTATTATTTACAATGAAACATACTTCTCAAGTTGTTTTATGCTTTTTCCAGTATGTAAGCCTTCCTTCTGGCCAGTTTTGATCAAAAGTAAATAGCACTGATTATCAAAATTGCACTACAGAGCTTTGTAAATTAGCCAGTAAATACTGCAGAGCACACCTCAGCACAATGTTGAAAATGTTGGGGTTGCAGTATCAAATTGAAACCTTTTTACTTGTGAGGATGAGAATCCATTACCTCATTTTATGTTGAATAGTACCTTAATGAAGGAAATACTCCAGCTGACCCCAGCAGGATTCACAGCTGTGTTTCGTATGAAGGGATTTAGAATCTGATCCAATGAAAAATACAGTATTAAGAAACCTGCACCCTAAAGACAGCACAGAAATATCCGAGCATTCAAATCACATGTGTTCACCTAAAGCATAACAAAACTACACTATTTATAACAATAAAAATGCACCTAGATCATTTAACCAGAACTTAATTGTATTACGTATCTTACCTTTCCATTTCCTACAGAGCTTATCAATGTTAACAAGATACCACTGACTTTAGTCCAGATAAAGTTTTTGTCACTGAAAACAACCACAGCAAGATGGCAAGTGCTAAGACCTGAACACTCCCTTAAGTCTAAATCAAACCCTGATATTGCTGCCCCTAAGGCAGATAGAATTGAGCTGCTGCTTTCTACCCTGAGCAGATTCAGTGGGACACTGTAGTAATGTATTTGAACAACTTAGGCCACAGTGTGCTCCAGCCAAACAGTCTTTAGTCATTTTTATCAGAACCCTCTGGAATTCATCATAGTGTCCTAGGGTGACTTTATGATGCTTGTATCCCCAACTGTCTGTTCTGTTTATGCTGTATATTGAGTTCTGTGCATTTAAGACTGGTTCTGAGAGTGAAGCAGGGAAAGAAGCAGTGCACAGTTTGTTTTGAGAAAACTGCCTGACTCCTAAGCATTCCAGTTCCTGGACTGTGTTCATCTGAAGTACAGACAGACAGCAGGACAGAGATCTCCTTGGCTTTTAATTAGCCTTTGCTAGCTGAAGCAGAGGAGTTCCCTGGGCTGTTTTTTTTTTTTTTTTTCCTTTTTCTTGGGACTGTTTAAACCTGTTCTGGACTGAAAAACCCAAAGGAGCACCGGGAGCTGGCAGCTGCGGCCCACCATGGCCTACACCTCTGGAGGGACTGACAAGAGACTGAGCAAGCTGAGCTACCCTCAAGAAGGACTTTCTGAATTTACCATCTCACTTCAGAGCAATGAGAGGTCTCATTGTTTCATATTATTCATTCTTTATGCTTGTGGGCACTTTGTTTGTTAAATAAATAGTTTTTTCCACTTTTCTCTGAGGAGATTCCTTCCCAGACCAGTTGGGAGAGGGGTCGTTTGGGTTTGCTTCCCAGAGAGACCCTATTCAGAGGTTTTCTCTCAAATTTGCCCTAAACTAGGACAAATTTGAGACATAAACTGTTCTAAAATAAGAAAGAAGAGGCTGAGAAACAGAACACCAGGACTGCAAGAACTAGATAAAGGAGGGCCATGAAGCACTAGACTGTAACCAATCATATTGACTGAAAGGTGCATGCTGAACACGTGGACAAGACAGAGGCACCAACCAAGTACTGTGTGAACAGTAGATATAGAATGTATAAACACAGCTTAATGTAAATAATGAATGGCTTCTGCTGAATCATATTGGTTGGTTGTCCAGAAGCCCTGAGCTCCCTCAGGACACAGCTCAGCAGCTCAAGCTGCAGGGCTGCCCATTGCTCTGGGTGCCAAAGGCTGAGGCAGAGGGAGGCTCAAAGCCCTGCTCTCAGCTCAGTGGGCTGTGCATGGGCTCAGCACCATCACAGAACCACTCTGGGTCTGCCAGCGCAAACCCTCAGAGTTTTACACAGATAATCACACCACATAATCCCTCCTTTTGATTTTCTGTGCCGTCACAGCCTCATCTATGTGCTATTTTGTGCAGTTTGCTGTGCAGCAAGGTGCAGTTGGGCTCTAGATGAGCCAGCTGAGGTGAAAAAGCAGCAGAAATGCAGGAGTGAGTTGCTCACTCACCTGAAAATGGAGGCTTGTTCCACAAAAACAAACTCAGCAAAAACAATAACAGTCAAATGAGGTTACATAACTTTCTGAAATCTACAGGAAGGTGCTCTAAGATTATCTTTTTCATATTTTTTAAATTTGTTTTCATCCATATAATACTAACCCAAGAAACTTCAAACACTAGGTAAGAAGTTACAATTACTTTTTAAAGAATGAACACATATTTTCAACTAGCATTACTTCTTCTCTCACTAACTCAAATGTAAATCACTCTATGGGAAATTTGTGTGTGTATATAAATCTATTCAGTCTTGAACATACAATAACTTTGTAAAAATAAAACACCATAAAATCAAAATAAAAACTCTCATTATGCAATAATTGCCATAGATATTTCTAGAAGACATTATTTTCATTTAATTAACTATTTATAAAAATTAGTAAAGTGGTGGACCCTTAAAAATAATTATTTAAAAGACTTTATATTGCACGCAGCTAAATTTTTCAAGACAGAAAAATTCCACTTTGTTCTTTAACTTGTTACTGATATTGCATGTTGAAGGAGTTAATCTTATTTCACACAAGCCACAAACTTATTAATGGAACCAGAAATTTAAAGCACATCATCATCATGAAGCATGATCATCATTAATCATGAAGCACTACATCTATTAAATATTTTTTGTATACATGACTGAGAGTAAACAGGCAACAATTTGTTTTATTATTTCAGAAAAAATATAGTTTCCATATTATAGGGACAGGCCCTTCGCACAAGCTAAAGGATGCACCCTGACCATCCTGTGGTGAATCTACCAATGTTGCATTTTTTTGGCTCCCTCAAGGAGTCAGTCCAAGAGTCTAGCCAGCTCCCTGAGAGCTTAGCCCACAGGACAGAGACTTGCTTTATTGTCAAGCAAGACAGATGTAAGTTCTAACTGCAAAAATATAACAAACAATCCATCCTTTTTGGAAAACTAAAGGACTGATGGGTGAGAGATAGGATAAGAGAAGGTGCTCAAGCAAAGATCCTGGGGTGATGCCACAGCTGAATCCAAAATGGAAGACCCAAAAGCAGCCCCCAGAAAGCTCCTTGCAAAGGACACTTTCTTTTGCTGTCACTCAGCATTTGGGAAGTAGGACTGCTGCAGATTTAATTATTATTTAGTTACAAGTAGCAGGAACAGACCACAAAGATTCCAAGGATGTTGATATTTTAACCTTTCACTTGAGGATCTTCAATCCCAAACCAAACTTCTGATACAAATTATTTAAAACTCATCACAATGTGGAGAAAGGAGAAAAATTCTCTTTCCAACCTGCGCCATTTCTGTACTCTTTCAGGAAGAAAATTTTTGCCTCTGTCCTGTACACATGAACACTGGAAGGCAGACACAACCACAAGGACCCTCATGTACACTATTTACCTGCTCTTATGACCGAGGGAAGGCTGCATCCCTCATGTCCAGAGAAGCAGTGGCTCTAATTCCAGACCCTATCTGGAGCTTCAGAGGAAAAAATGTTTATGCACAATACCACTGATATCTCACTCTCTTTTCATCTAATTCTCATGCCTTGGAAATAGAAACTTAAAAAGGGCTAGTAACAGAGGGAACTGCAACCTTTTCTTGCTCTATTTTTATTAGATTAAAATTTTTAATTCCCATCAAGTCTCACATTATTTCCAGCCACACCATTTTTCATGAATATCATACTTCCCATTACGATTGTGCTTTTCAAAACTGAACCTAAAACAAATAAATGAAGCTTTCACTTAATCTTCCTTGCTGCCAGCCTTCTAATCTTATAGTAGCAAGACAGGACACAGTAAGCAGAGCTGTGGAATAACTGCATCGATCTACTGGTAAAAAAATATCCTGCTGATATGGACTAAGTCAATCTCTCTCTGCAGGAAAAACTTACACAGAGAGACCCCGAGAGATCATAAATTTACAGTCTAGCTTAAAATTATGGAATTTATAATAGACTTGCCATTTATTTAGTGAGAGGACCTTTAAGGAAACTGCTCAGCTGGATTGCTTTTCCATTACTGAAACACAACCATCAACTGTGAAAAAAATACACCCTATATTAACTACCATAATACACAGATTGAAGATAATCAGGCAGATCACAAATTACGCACTAGATTATTTATATCAAAAGGTATCTCAGCTTTCTGTACTTACTCAGACTGGTAGGTGCTCTTTTAAAGCTTAGAATGATGGAGAGTTCTAGAAAGTTTCCTATTGAATGCCTCTTAAATTAAGGAAGCAAGATTATATATGGAGCAAACTGAAAAAATGTTGTTATTTAAGGGATGAAAATCCTTTGGGACTTGTTCCAGATCTGGATAATGTCCTTGACTGTAGCACGTATGATAAAAATCAAATAAGGTGTAAAATATATATACAAGGTATTTCATGAAGAAATATGTTATCCCATAGCAAAACAACGTAAAAGCAAAGCTACTTAAAGAAAACAAGTCTTTCTCCAGTTATTGATTAACTAGAGATTGGTTACTTGCTCTGAAAACCTATGCTGAAGTTGACATAACTTCTCCAGATCAATGATGTGCAGGTAGAACAGTAAAAAAGTCAGGTTGCCACTTCTTTTTAGAGAACTAAATACAGGGCAAGGAAGATTTTTTTCATGAAATATAGCACATGTTACATGATGGTTTTTATTTATATTACACATTCTTATACTATTAAAACTTCAGTTGAAAATTATCATTATCAGGCTCACCAACTGTTTTTAACCAGCCTGAGAAAAGTTTCAAAACCTGAGACTATTGGATTCAAGTTCTGTAACATTGCAAAATCTTAAAATGGCCTGGGTTGGAAAGGATCTTAAAGATCATCTCATTCCAATGCCCCTGTTGGGGGGCAGAGACACCTTCCACAAAAATCAAGTTGCTCTAAGCCCCATCTAATGTGGCCTTGAACACTTCCAGGGATGGGGCATCCACAACCAGTGCAAGGGGAGCTTCTGGGGCATGTCCAGCTTCTCACCCACCAGCATCCCAAAGTCCTTCTCCCAGGGCTGCTCTGGGTCTGTTCATCCCCAGCCTGGATTGGTACTGGGGATTGCCCTGACACAGGTGCAGCACCTTGCACTTGGCCTTGTTAAACTCCTAATTTGGATTGATAAGCCTTGGCATGAGAAGGTAGGTAAATTGGGCCATTTCCAAATAATACATGGAATGTACTGTATTTTTGCTCTCTTACTAACTATTCTGAGGAGTATTGTTGCACTTTAAAAATTTAAGAAATGACACAAGCTTTCAATAACCTATAGGAAATATTCACATATAAATTAATCTAGTCACATAAGTATATAAAAATATTTAACAGTTTGCTTAACAAATTTTTCCTATCTGTAAATCCCCCCAACACAACAACAGATGTGTAAGCAGTGGTAAATATTTGCAAAGAATTGTGCTGGAATACTGATTTTGTTCATTACCTTTTTTTTTTTTTCCCCTGAAGTAACAAAAAAATAAAAGATCTGATAGTACAGGCTGCTTTCAGGCACGAAATCTTTTGCTTAAGTGGCACAGAAGTCTTGTACTTCAATATAAGGTCATCAACCCTTCAACGAAAGTACACTTTTGTTTCTTCTTTCATTAGAAACAATTTCAGCTTATCCTACCACTTGAATTTGCAATACCTGTGGTTCCTTCCTCTCTGGAAGAGGTAACTGCTATGTGTAAACATTCCTTTACAGTGTAAAGGTATACACTAAGACATATTAACTCTTCAGGAACCATGCCAAAATATGAGCCTCTGGATTCCAGCAGTTTGGGTGTTAGGTTAAAATAGTTTAAAACATTCTACAGTGATACCCGCTAAAAATACCAAAAGTTGTGCGTGAAGACATTTAGGTCAAGTGAAGATGTGGAAAGGGGTCTAAAACTCACAGTGGGTCTAATTTGTCCAGTTAGCAAATACACAATTGGATGCACTTATAGGTCAGTGACATCCCAGTTCACAATGAATATTTCAAATTAAATAATATTTGGCCTAACTGCAAGGTCCAATTCTGAATACATCTGATTCTGTCCACAAGGAGAAAAAAAGGCCAGAGGGAATCTCACCCTGCAAGGACCTTGAGTCTCCATCCTATTCCACCTCTTCACTGGAGGAAAGCCTTCTCTCCATACCTTAATTCTGCTCTTTATTCTCTCTCACAAGGCTTCAAAAGAATGATAGAAAACCCTCTGGATCTGGGGCTACATTATGGGCAAAGCATCACTATGCCTTGGGAAGGCTGACCTGAAACAGTGCTAGAGAACAAAGTAGATATTTATTGAAAGGCCTTTAAGGGTACACCTTGGGCAGCACAAGAGCCTGACCTGGGCTACACACAAGGTGGACTTGAAACGATCACACAAAATGGATAATCAGTCATGAGGTCTTACATTATTATAAGTTTTGGTCCATTTGCATATTGGGGTTTAATTGTCCAATTAGAGCTCCAGGTTGTGAAGTCCCATCCTTTCTTGTTTTCCTTCTTCAGTCCACCATTGTTTGTGCCTTTGGCCCTGAAAGCTGTCCTTGGTCTTCAGCAGGAAAAAGATTTGTTTTGTCTCCCTACCCTGTGAATAGAGTTTACTGGCACTTAATATGAGGCTCAGAGCTACATCCCTAGGTAACACAGAATCTGAAAAACATGAAAGCTAAAACGTAAGGCATCAATAGGACCAGCTCACTAGAAGTGGGGATTGAAAAATCTCAGTTCCTCTGTAATTTGTCTGACAAAATCTGCCCAAGGGCAGCTCTGCTCTCTAAGCTGTCTCCTCCGTCCATCCCTCAGCCTCACTACTCCTTCCCCCCTCCAAAATTCCACCAAGCTGAACCTCCAGCCCATATCACCTTCCTGCCCTCAGAAACATTTTGGTAATATAGTCCTGATTTAGACCATCCAAGATGACCTAATACCTAAGCCAGCAGTCCAGCAGGCAGTAACACTGAGATCCGGTTTGATGCTGGGGAAGGAGGGGCAGAAACAAAGCAAGACACTGCCTGGCACTATTCCTGCCTTCTTCAACTTCTACAGTCCATAAATTAATTTGCTGTTTCACTTGCAGTCAAACTACACTAGGAAATTTATCATCCCAATCCCCCCCAAAGGAAAAGATGTCTCTTAAAAAAGCACTTATTTAGTAACTAATTCTGCCTTCTTATGTGCTTGTATATTTTATAGGTTACAAGATATAATTTTTTGTTCTTTCAACCAAGACTAAAGATCTTTGTTACAAATGATAGATGGGACAATCCTCAGTCCACTAATTTCTCTTGAATCCTTTTGAAAGACTATGAAATATATATTTCTTATTCTTCTTTAACTATATGAATTAAGACTTCAGTGTTGTACACTGTCACTGAAAACCTTTTGAGGGTCTGGCATCTTTTATCTCTATTATTCAATGAATAGATTTTTCAAAAAGAAAAAAATTATGCAAAGCTACTAAAGGAACAGTCTATAGCCCTTTTTATTTATCTGAGAACCAAATACTTTCTGACTATCCAAAGTACTTTCCCCATTGTTTGGTATCAATCCCTAGCACAGCTGATACTCGAGGCAGAGATTTTCAAAATGCTGCCTAAGGGATTTAAATGAGGATTATTTTTCTAAGTCTTCATTTTCTTCTTTCAACAAGCACCCTCAGCCCTCTACCCCCATCTATTTTCCATTCCACATTAACAGATTAGATTTCAAATTCCCTCTGGACACAAAAGATACTGCATCTCAATTCAGACTGTCAAAGTTTCAGAGCCACAGAAGTTAGGAGGAAGCAAGGCAGCTGCTAACTAACAATTACACTCAACCCCTGCCATGTACTTTGGATCTCTTCTCCCCTCTCTCCTCTTCTCCCGGACAAACAGCAACAGGACCAGAGGAAATAGCACCAAGAAGGTTCAGGGTGGACACCAGGAAAAATTTCTTCACTGAAAGGGTTTTCAAGCCTTGGAAAGGGCTGCCCAGGAAGGTGATGGAGCTTCCATTCCGGGGATTGTTCAAAAAAAAAACCAACAAAACCCAACTGGATGTGGCACTCAGTGCCATGGGCTTTTTGGCAAGGTCATGATCAATCAAAGGTTGGACTCAATGATCTTGGAGGTCTGTTCCAACCTAAATGATTCTGTGACCCTCCCATCCTTCAATTTTCTTTGTTGAGAAAAGCACACAACTACATGCTTAATTTAAGCATGAACTCACAGCTGAGCAACTAAGCAAAGATGGTTCCTTGATTTGGCACCCAAAGAAAATATTTACAATATGCAGACATCTAAAGATGCAGATGAAGACATAGTGGGATTTTGTAGAGGAGCCTGGTTATTTCTCTGTGATTCAGATCAATTAGAATTATTCATCTATACACTTTGAAAATTGCACCCATTTGCCACTTTGGGCACTTCAATAACTTAAGGGAAATGGATGCTTTCCAGTAATTTCAGTCATTGAAAGTACTCAGCATTAAAAGGCATTCTTTGGGTGTTATAATTCTTCCAAATGCTCTGCTAATGGTTTTGGTTATGACTGTGGTCCTTGTCCAGAGAAGAACTGGAGAGGCTGCAGCTCACTTACCTTAGGAAGGTGATTTTCTGATCCAACTTCACTTCCCTATGTAAAACAGCCATAAAGGAAGTTTTTATTTACTTAGTAGCTGTAATGTAGCAGATTATTTTCTACACATTCTAAATCACTCCAGCACTTTTCGATGTCAAACACACAACAAAACTTATTTTAGGGCAGGGATTGCCTTTGTGGCAGGTGAGTGTGAAGCACGATGAGCAAAGAGAAGATTCCCTATCTGAAGCACTGCCTAAAATACCCAAAATACTCACACATCCCAAGGATAAGAAAAAAGTTCTGCTACAGGAATGAGAAGATCCCTGCTAGAAAACCAAGCTGTGACTGTCTCAAGTTCCAGCTTTCAGTGGAATATCAGGGATGATATTGCTTTTCTTTCAGAGGCAGCTTGAGAAAAAATCACTTTGCTAATCAGCTTGGGTTTATATTTGTAATCACTGAAGCAAGCTGCTTTTTTGTCACTTTTGCCATTGCTTACTAAATATCTAAATATGATTTACAGTCTGCTGTACTGGTAGCTGTACAACATGTATAGTTTTATTTTCAGTTTGCAGAAAAAACACGGTGAATCTTGTTCTGCTATGGGCAAACCATAATAAGGAATTATACAAAAACAATGTAATTTCGAAGTAGGGGGTTTATTTTGGTATTGCATGTGTATGATTCATAGCTCTTATATTGCAAAAGGTTGTAGATTCATTATAGAAGCTACTAATTTAATGAATTAGGTGGGGAAAAAAAAGAAAAAAAAAGAAAAAAAAAAAGAAAGAAATGGGCCAGAGATTTGAGAACAGGCTGTCTTCCATGGTCAGGGAACCTTGGAAGAAAAAAAAAGATGACCCATAGGAGAAAAAAATCACAGTAGGTTATAACATATACTCTTATTAGTATGACATTTACTGGCATTTCAGTCATATTTGAATTTTTCACAACTTACCCTTGTCCTTTCCCCTAAAATGACTGCTAGTTCTACTGTTATAATTTGCTATCTCTGCAATGTACAATTATATTTTGACACACATCCCTGATCCTTTTAATTATTATTATTTTTTCTAATTGGATGAATTTCTAATATAACCTAAAACTAATAATGGTTTATAACTGCATAGTTCGTAGGCCATTGGACAGCATAGGTGATCAATAATTTTAATAATCTTGGCTACATTTCCATGCCATTATTTTATACAATTAAATATAAAATGAAAGAAATGAAACCCACAAATCTCAGTCAATTACTGGAGTAGATTATCTCTTTTCAAAGAGAATGGGCCAGATGCTCAGCTAATTTAAATCAGCTCAGATCTCTGATATTTACATCAAGAATCTGCCTCAGTATTTTAAATCCCTTTATTTCTAGTATGTAAAATACATAGAGAGCTATTTGGGACAAAAACTGTTCTCATGTGATTGCTAATTACACTAAAGGTTGTAGTGTATAGTGAGGTATTCAACACTATGGCAGGAAAGAAAACCTGCTTTCATATTTTTATCATTTATGGACTGAAATAAATATTACTATACATTATCAACACTCGACTATTTACCATTGGGGTGCAAATTACAAGTTTACCATAAATTCATAGATTTTTCAAACATAATTTCTGAAAAGTACATTTGTGTAAGTAAGTGTTAAAGAAAATACTAAAACCTTCACAGGAATGTTTAAGACTTCTCCTTAAAAGCCTAATTGCTCCCTTTGGAGACATTATAATCTATTGAGTAAATACTTATTTATAGACTTTTTAATTGGTGGATTACATTAACAGATATTAGGATATATTTTGAAGGCAAGTGTATTGACCTTGTGGAGTCCAATGCCTCCTTATATATAGCACATTTACTGGCAGAAAATTCTATAATTCTAATTATTAGAGAAATTGATTTTTACAACTTCTGCAAGATTGAGTTCACATATATTTAAAGGAAATATTGGCAAACTGTGTCTTTTCCCTAATAAACCATTGGGAACAGTAGCATTTCAGTCCTACTTTCAGCAGTCCCTAAGCAGTCAGAAACCCAGCTCTTTAGTTTATCCTTAATCTCTGAATTGAACCACAATAAAAATAATAATAAAAATCTGTATTACCATTCAAATTCAGCCTTTTGGAGTAAGCTCAGGAGGGAGAGCTGTCATTTTAAAAAGGGACAGCAGGAGCCTGCAGCTACCACTGCAGACCCACTGCAAAACCTGCAGACAACTCTTGCACCACTTTAAACCTGCTCATAAATGAGGAACAGATAAAGACAGGAGTCAAAGCATCAAGACAGAGACAAGTTAAGAAGAAGGGGCCAACAGGACCCAACAAACCAAACACCATAAACCTCAGAATATAAGTGAGAGAAACAAAGGGCATAACCTAGGGTGGAAATACATTTTTTTTCCCCCCTCATAGTATGTTTCCATAGGGTTATGCTCTACTGCTTTTTCTCAGATGCTCCATCAACAATTTTCTGTATGGGAAGCCCCTTTACTAATTAAATGTACTTTGGTGAAGAACAGCTAGGGAATTGGCAATAAAGAGCCATTACATGAAAGATCTTTTTATTATTGTGCTGTAAGAGACAGAGGCAGCACAATTTGGCAGATCACCTAATCTCTGTATTTCTCAAATATCTATGTAGTTACTAGATAAAACTCTCCCCAGGCAAGAGGACTGTGAGGTTAAATTTACTTTTGCAGAGAAGCAGAATAAAAAAATTATATTGGTAGCTGCTTGGAAGGGCAGATCTCCCTGTAAGTAGGAAAAGCAAAAAATGTCAGAGGAGAGTCTGGACAGTAGGTTTCATCAAAGCTGGTAGAAAAGTTTGCAGACTGGTGTTTTTTCCTTCCTTTTAACAAAGCTAGACGTATAAATGGTATGGTCAAACAGATTCCACCAGCAGGTGGGAGTCAAAAATTAAAGCCCCGATTCCCAGCTTAGTCATTCCTCTGTAGCAGCAAGCACAGGCAGCAGAGGTCATTGAACCAGATAAAAAGACAAACGTGTTGCTTCCTCCCAGACACAGTGAGGATTATGCATCACTGTCAAAAAGCCTGAATAAAAGACCCTGTCTTGGTGTATAAATCCTCTGGTGTCTGTACCGCTCTCATGAAATTCTTAAGTGCAAAACTTTAGTGAAAAGTTACCACATAAAAGAAAAAATGGTTGGTTATGCAGCAACACCTGCTATTGCCAGCAACCTTGAAAATCAGCAGGGCTTGCCAATAGGAGCATCAATTGTACTTCAAAACATTTTCTGTAACTGAGAAACAGTGAAAAGAGTAGGTAAGGAAGAAGCAGGATGAGAAGATGCAATAACTAAGTCACAGCTCACTCCTGCAGCCACCAGTTCAAAGCAGGAGTCTTGAGATTGCTCCTGAGCCGAGTGGCTGTGTGCTCACAGACAAACCATGGTGATTCCCAAAGCCTCTTTTCTCCTGCTCTTTTCATTCTAAGCACAAGGTAGAGAGCATATCAAAAATCACCAAGACAACCTTGGAGTTTCCACCTTGCCTTCCTCTTGGGCCTTAAGTACTCTCAGAAAGGAGTAAGGCAGAAATGGAAGCCAGATTTTACAGCTGCTGGCAGGGAGCCAGAACAGCAGCTAATATTGCTACAATCTGAGTCATGGTTTGATTATATGGTGGAAATACCTCCCCCCAGTTTTTATTCCCCTTGAGGTGAGCATATGTCATTTTTTGAGTTGCAAGACTTATAAAATTATTTAGAACCTCAAGATATTGTGTATACATAATTTATATCACAAACACACACATATATGCCATATATGTCACACCTAAGCATATGCGATCTTTCCAGAAACCAAAGTGAGAAACAAGCAAGCAATCTGTAAAAACCATTTTCTACCCATGGATGGGCATAGCTTTCATGAACTGATGGGATAATCAGTCTTAGAGACAAACATTCCCAAGGCAGCCACTTCTTCCACTGAGCCCATATAAGAGACTTTATAGAATGCAACAACTGGTTGCTTACGACGTAATAAAGACATCCACAGAGGAAAAAGAAATGTGGATATGCAGAGGCAAAGATTTCCAATTAAAATGGCAAGAGAAGGGTTAGATGTAGGTAAGATGGATCTCAAAGTGCAGATTTCATTTCCACCTATTGCCACATAATATCTGTTCATTAGCTTTAGAAGGTAGCAAGTGCTGAACTATTTTGCCTTTTGAGTTGCTGATGCCACAAGTTTCTGTTATGTTTTCTGAGTTTTATCTTGGTTTTTTCCTCTGGGTCTACTTAACATAACTTTTCAGGTTTTGATAAACATTCCTGAATGTGCTGCTTAGAAGATGCTATTAACATGCTAAGAACTTCTGGAAGGAGAACATTAACAGAAAAAGAGAAAGAGGATCAATCCATAGCTATACAGTCTATATGTTAAAAAAATCCCATAATAATTTAGCACAGGTATGGATACACACCTCTGGGGGAATGAAGAGCCTAACTTATGCCATGCAGATGCTTTCCACTGTTTGATGTTGCTGCAGCTGTACAGCCTCAACCCATCATTACAGCACCTTTAACTCTCTAAAACTGTGCCTTTTATTCTTTCTTTCTGAAAATTATGAGAAAAGGCACCTGGATGCTTCTTTCCAAATGCCAGCACATAATTTGTGTGTTTTATACTGTCTTGCATATAAAATAAAATTAAAAAAAGACAGTTAGGAACTGGAGAAGTTTTTTTGCATCAAGTCTGGACTGCTTGGGAAAGTCTTTGTACCGTTTTTCTTTTTCATTCTTTGCCAAATTTGTTTCTGTTTTACAAACTGTTTGATGCAACAATCTGCTTCTTTTATGTTATAAGACACCAAGGACTCTTGTCTAGAGATTCACATATTTGTTATGATTCAAGTGTTATTTCTACTAGCCAAAATAATTTTTAAAATCACATCTCATTTTCTTGATCTACATTTTAGTGTACATGTCTGTATTATATGAAAACAATTGCCTTTAAAGAGTAGTCAAAATACAACAGCATGTAGATTTTAAATTAACAGATACACAAATTTTGGTTCTGTTAAGAATTTAATATTACTTCAAGCACTTCTGTGTTACTCTGGAGTGCTGTGTCCAGTTCTGGACCAGGCTCTGCTCAGTGGTGCCCAGCAATGGGACAAGAGGCAACGGGCAGGAACTGATGCACAGGAAGTTCCTTCTGAACATGAGGAAGAACTTCTTCACTGTGCAGTGACCAAACACTGGAACAGATCACCCTGAGAGGGCTGGAGCTCCCTCACTGGAGATATTCCAGAACTATCTGGACACAATCCTGTGCCACATGCTCTGGAATGACATTGCTTGAGCTGGGAGTAAGACCAGATGACCAATTGTGTTCCCTTCCCACCTGACTCATTCTGGAATTCTGTGAAACTGCTATGCTTCCTAGTGGCTATTGAAACAGAAAAAAAACCTAAGTCTCTTCAAATGCCACAAAGAAATAAAAATAAATGTTTTCTCAATAAAATGTTATGCCGTATTTCTACATTGATCATCCTGGAATGATAGTCCTTAAGTTTTCTCCACCGTCACTTGAATTTTGGAGGAAGGACATAGACAAGTCCCATGTGGAAAAAAGTTCCTTCTCCTACCAATCAAGAGAGAACAAAGTACACTCTTTGCTTAAGGATGATGCATTCTGCACTTTCCAGAAAGAGATAATCCCCTGTGAGTAGTGCATATATTTTTTATAGTTTTCTGATGAATGGGTGATGCACTGGTATAAAACATCAGCAGAAATCCCTCCCACTGATGTGCTTCCTCTGACATGTCCAGTTGTTACACCAATGTTTCCTCCTCATCCCTCAGTGCTTATTTCTGATATTTGCTGCAATTCTGTTTGCAAAACCAGAAAAAGAAGCAAATAGGAGTGCTAGATTAGAAAAGGCAACAAGCTTTTAAATGTAGTACTTTACACTGCTTACAGTTTAACTTTGTGCTGTTTCCAGCAGGCACTGCTGAAAGGGTCTGAGCACTCAGGCGTTCAGCTGGCCCCATCACAGGTGATAGACCTGCTTCAAAATGATAAATTCTTTTGAAGGCAAGTATAAAAAAGCTTTGATTCATATACATCGAAACTTGTTATAAGTAATGAATGATTTAGATGGAACACATTTAGCACTGTCTTGGAGCAAACATTTATTACAAACATACCACAACATCTAAAGCAGTGGCAGATAGCACACCATCAATCAGAGCAGACCACCAAAACAAATTGTGCCTCATAAACTACTTTAATATGTCACACGGCTTCCAAATATACATCACTGATCCATTTGTTACAAAGCCTGGGCTACTTTTTCACTGACAAGTCAATGACATTTGGTATTTTCATTTATGGGTGATATCACACTGAATCTAAGGACTCTATTCACCCAAAATTAGGTTCCTGCGAGCTCTGGCCTTTAATGCTCCCCAGGCTTGCACAGTTCTGCACACACAGATCTTGGTAATGATGCCTGTCTACAAAGACCCATTTGCCAGTGTACTTTGTATACTTTAGCAGCATCTTGCTAACTATTTCAAGTCCTCAAGCTGCAGTTCTCTCTATACCCATGCAAAATTTATGGCCCATACTGATAAGAGCAGGCAGCAGCACAGTAGCAGTTTTAAAGGGCATATGTTACATGCTGGAGAACACATTTTTCAACTCATTTTGAAGAAGTAATTGAGGAAGGTGTGTCTACTTTTCTCTTTCAATATCAGCAGAAATGCCTATAAAATAATTCCGCCACAGAAAAGCAAAAAATTAACTCATTATATGTTTGGTCTGACAGCCTGCACAGGCTTAAATCTTATGCATTTGTACCTAAGGTCTGTACTAAAGCATAACTAATATTAAAAAAAAAGTTTTTTTCCAGTGTGAGGATTAATCAAACACTGTAAACCACCAAAAATGAGCACTTCATCCTCCATCTCAATGCACTTCTAGAGGTATAAATTATAAGCCATGCTTCAGAAAAATGCCTGAGTGCTGCAAATGCAAATTTAAGAGCATGAATTTCACCCAATTTTTAAGAAACCTATGTCAGAACAAACTGTGCTGAGTGGAGGATTAGGCAGTTAAAGGTCTTGTTTATTAGATTTCCAAAAATCTGTAGTGGATTCCCTACTCCAACATCTCTTCTTGTCTCTCAAACAGGACTGGAAAGTGTACAGCTCACATAAAGTTTGGTGTAAACAATCTTAAGGGATTTCCAACTGCTTCCCACAAATTCAGATCACTGGGATAATGAGTCTGATTTCTACATGGTCTGATTTCCCGCCAGTGTCCGTGAAATGTTCTTTTGCTACTCTGCCAACTGCTGCTGTATCAGACAGAGAACACATCTGAGGCAACATGAGCTGGGCAGGACATGCAGCACCAGCACAGGCTGCCCAGGGCTGTGAGTAAACAAGCAAAGCTCTGCCAGGTCAGTGCCAGTGCTGTGGTGCAACCTACTGCACACATCTTTCAACTCACACATTTCCCAATAGATTCTCAATTTTACATTTTAAACACAATTCTTCACACATTCTTTACCTTCATGCCTTGGGAAGGCTGACCTGAAACGGAAATTGGCCAGAGCTAGAGAATAAAGCAGGTATTTATTGAAAGGCCTTTAGGATACACCTTGGGCAGGACAGGAGCCTGACCAGGGCTACACCCAAGATGGACACAAAATGGACAACCGGTCACAAGGTCCCACACTTTATAAAGTTTTGGTGTATTTGCATATTGGGGTTTAATTGTCCAATTACAGCTCCAGGTTGTGAAGTCCCACCCTTCTAGTTTTCCTTCTTCAGCCCACTATTGTTTATGCTTTGGGGCCTGAAAGTTGTATTCGTTGTCCTTGGCCTCCAGCAGGAACAGGATTTATTTGTCTGCCTACTCAGTGAAGAAAGTTTACCAGCACTTAATATGAGGCTCAGAACTACACCCCTAGGCAACACAGAATCTGAAAAACATGAAAGCTAAAACGTAAGGCATGAACCTGATACTTCTCCTGAACTGAGCTTTGTAACTGTCTGAAGTTTTAAGGAAGTTTAAAGTTTGCATTTTTAGTCCTGCTTGGAAGGCAGTGATATCTGCATCTCATTTATTTTTAGGTATTAAATGTTACTATTTAAACCCTATAATGTGTCATTGATCTGCACGTTAAGCAGCCACTGAAATCAATACCCTGTTCAGTGTAAAAAAATCAATGGTCTGGTATAATCCTAAATAAGTATTCTACACACAAAACTCCATGATGCCACCTTGATTTCAGTCTCTCGTGTATGGCTACTCAATCCAAATATTCATTAATGTTATACTTGTACCAAGAAGACAAGAAAACTGATAAAATTAATGGCAAGTGCAGTAGCACTGGTGATGTGAGCATTGTAATTAGTCTAAACACTTCTAACACTTTTAGAGGATATTATAGGAATAAATAAGAAAAGACAAGCTATTATGATTTTCCTAAGTATATGATAACAGTTCTGTATATATAGATTTAAACCAAAGACAGCACAAAGTACTAACTAGCTGACACCTATGATGAAGGCTGAATAATTCTGTATCATGTTGAGATCCAAAAAACACTCATCTGCAATGTGACAAGCCATTGTGAAAATTTTGGGTTGTAAAGCCCGAAAGAACCATAAATGGACAAAGAGACAAAGAATCTATCTGTTTAGGTTGTGTTTCACTGTCATTGCCAGCTTTGTGGACTGAAAGCATCCCCAGTGGGTATCCCCAGCAATTCTGCTTTCACAAGGGGTTTCATGAGCAGCTCGGAGCTGCTCTGCAAACCTCTCAGCAGACAGAGGGAGTACACGCAGCCCTGGTTCAAAAGGAACATAATATGTCATGACTTAATAATGTTTGATTTCTCCCCAGTGCTTTTTAAGGCTAGAGAGTTGACCTCTTTCCTCCCTTGATGCTTGACTGTTGACATCTCCATGTTCTTTCTTGATTAACCAAACCTCATCCTCCACTTTATTCCTTAAGCCTGGTTTTTCAAAGCATGCTCTAACTGCTTAAGAAAAGGAAGAAAAAAGAATTGGACAAGGCAGCTACATAGAACACTTAGTGAGATAGGGGGCTAAAATCCCACACCAGGCTTGGCAGCTGTGATAATGATGTATAATTTAATTGAAGCTATACTGTGAGCCTCAAAAGGACTTCAGACCTTTTCCCATGTTTATATATTATTCAGGCTAATGGCAACCCTGAAATAGAAAAAGCTTCTTATCTCTTAAAACTTTTATTGCAGTGAGCTCAAAATGCACAAAGCTGAGTGCTGGTCTGTCTGCTTTAATGCAAAGTGAAAGGAGGCTGTTTCCAGTGCACTTTTGCATCTCTGTCTTGGCAAAAAGACAGATGGTATTGGATGCCTAAGAAAGCAGGGATGCCATGGCATGCACAAGAAATTTAAATGTTCAAGTTATGTCTGTACTTAAAATATGTTCTCTACGTCTGGCCATTATTTGTTTTCACTTTTCTCAACACAAGTTCATAGAAAAAGTATAAATCCCATCAGTCAAGATAAAAATCTATACCAATCAATACAAATGGCACCTCCTTTGCATTTTGTGCAAGTTAAATGACAGATCTTGCTGCACACTTAATGCTGTTACAAAAGCCTGGATCTACAGGGTTTTTGAAAACTAACAGGATAATTTACGAAAGGACAACAAGTGGCTTATTAGCAGTTGTGTTGTCTGGTGCATATTCATGCTGTAGACCAAGAAGGAAAAAAGAATCACTCTTCAAGCTGGTCTTCAGTCTGTACTCAACTTACATGTAGTGGGAAATAGAGAAATAACTCAGGAATCTTTATAGGAAGGTTTTTGCTTCCAGCCATCATTTAGACCATAAAGCAAAATTGGAACTCAACATAATATATACAAGTGCACATGCCCACGTGAAAAATAATACACATATAATTAAATTAGGTAGCCCCAAAGCACATCTGTGGAAGAGGGTGGTCACAGAAAGCCAGTAAGGAATTCTTCAAATCATTTTCCTTTCAGAATGCAAAGCAAAACTTCCCCCTGTGGTGGCTGTCTATAGGTATTGTGGTGATCGATGAATCACACAGCTCATTGCGTGATCTCTCCCAACGCTCAGAGACAATGCAAGTGCCATTAAACATATCAGTCACTGCTGACTTTCTGCTGAGGAGATTATGAACAGATACATCCAGAGCTGGTGACTGCCCCTCGCCATGAATCAAAAATGTGTACTGCTAAACTGATTTAGGGCCTCAAACTACATTATCTGTAAAATGAAATTACCATGTTCTTTGTTTGGAAAGGGAATTGAAAAGACCAATATAGATCAAGAAAATTTACATGCATAATACATTACATTATCCTGTGTTCTCAACACATCTCACTTTCTCTACATGAGGCACACTTTCTGAGAGAACATACAAGCTTTTGTAACACAGCTTTTGTTTAAACTAGGCTTTAAGCAAGTTTATGAAGCAGTTATAAATGTCGGAGAATTCATAAAAGACAACACATCTCCTGCCATTTGAATGGCACAAAAACTCTTACCAATTGCTGTGTTCCTTTCAGATTAAAGACCAACAATATATAATCAAAGGGCATCAGAAAGGAAATTAGTCAAGGTACTGAGCCATATTTTCCCAAGAATATAAATTAAGCAAAAGCGCAATATCAGGAACAAAAAATTATCTACATGCTCCTCATGATCTGTTATGTTGTCTCTAACTCTCTCTATAGGAATAATTCAAGGTAACATTTCTTATGAGTAGTTTTTCTATTTAAATACAGTGAAAAAGCTATTAAAATTGATTGAAAGAAATTGTTAACTCTGATAAATAACCTCTGTAGATAACCATGTGTCAAAGGTCTTCTAAAAATTAGACAACAATTGATAAGCAGAAGAAACTGTGCACTGAATGTAAAGATCAAAGCAGCTGAGAAACAACCTAACCAACATACATATAAAATTTCCAGTCACTGGTGCCCAGGAGCTGTAATGCAGAAAGAGCTCTTAAGACAGCTCAAAGAGTGATATTCTATATATGCTGTATCCTATGCAGGGATGTTGTAGAAAGAGTGAAGTGAAACCATGTTAAACAGGGAATTTATCCTATTCATGGCAATAGAGCCAATGCATTAACAAGTTAATTAGGAAAAGAAAAAGAAAAAAGGAAGTAAAAACAGAAGATGTTCCTCCTAAAACACAGAGATGGAAATTAGGTGTTATGGCATTATTATCCAAGAGGCTTTTTTCTCAGAGTACCAAAAACTGAGACTTTGCCCTGATATGTGGCAGAGTATTTCTGTCTCCCCATACTGCATCAGGAGACTCCACCACTGACTTCAGAGAGGTTCCTTCACAACTCTACTGCAATTCCATTCTTAAACTCCCACAGTCCAGGTTCTTAAAATATATTTTTCCTTCAAAACAGTATTCAGCAGCATGAAGGAATTGACTAAACAAAGCTGATTTCTTCAGTTCTCCTCCCATTTCCCTTCTGCTGATCTTCAACTCAAAAGCAGAAGATTGCAACTTCAAAAATAAAAATGGAAATTAAAATTCGACAAAGCATAGAGTCATTCTTCTTTTTTTTTTTCCACAGTGACTACCAACAGCTAGAACATTACCCAGATTTCAAGACTGTCACTTTTTTAAAGCAGAAGCCAAAAAGTCTAGCAGTGGGGAAAAAAATCAAAATTGCAAATTTGAAAACCAACTTTTGTCCAGATTTTTAATGAACTTTATATCTTTCACCGTGCTCTGTAACCTTGAATTATTTTAAGTATGCATTAGTTCTTTTTGTTATTAAACATGTATTATTGATCTAAATTTGATTGAAATTTATACATAAACTGAAAATTATTGAATTAAGGGATTCTTTACATCAAAGCAACAGCAATTCATTAAAACATGTTCTCTCTTACTGCACAAACCTATCTCAAGTCCATGGATAATCAGGAAGATAATGAATAGCTCAGCCAGACCCATTGCAGAATGATGGATAGCAACTATGGACTGTAGACAAATTCTCAAGCTTTACCACAATCACCAGGACAATCACCAGTGATTTATTAAATCACCATAACTAGTGGGAACTGCATCAGTGTTACAATTTTTCCTTTGTCTTCATCAGCCTCAGGACTTCTCCATGCTCCCATTTTCAGATCAGTTCTTCCCCAGCTGATTTGATCTATTTGTATACAAGGGCTGCCCAGTAGAAATTGTCATGATTGATTATCAAGTAGATGATGCCCAGCTAAGACTCAAAAGCAGATTCTCTTCTCATTTGAAGTGGCATAATTCTAGAAATTCCAGTGGAATTATACCTGGCCATAAGAAAGATGCTGAGCTCATTCCAGATCCCCCAGACACACCCTGATATACAGAACAACACTACAGTTCTTCTCAAGCAAGTACAAGAAAAAAGACACAATCTTATATTTGCAGAAGACAGTTAAGCAGGGGTATCCCTCAAGGGCTATTTTCTATGTCATATGCTAATATTTTAAGCCAGAAGTAGCAGATTTGGTATTTCAACTGCTTTCCAGAGAAATGCTGAACATAGTGAGTGAAAACCAGGCTCTCCCTGCCTCTTTTCTGGAGATAAAGGAAATTAGGAACATTATCTGTGGTTTCTCAAAGTAAGAACTAATTACACTAAAATGATGATAATGGAATTCAACACTTCATTATGTCAGTAAGACTTAAAAATATAACTAAAGAACGTTTTTTGAAATACAAAACCTAAGACTTGATATTGTTTTTATTTGGGTGTGTTTGCCACTGGTTTTCACTCATCCAGTCCTGCAGCAGCTTTCTCTTAAGATTTCTAAGGAACCTTTACCTTCATGGGAGAAGAAAGCCAGTGACGCTTTCAAATAGCATCAAAGCTGTCACCCAAATTTTCAATAATTAAACAGAATAAAATCCTTCAATATCTCTCCAAAACGCTTTCTCTAATTTTCAGAAAAAGTTTGTGTTTTTTTTTTTTCTTCTAGTTTCTATTTTCCTATATCAAATTTTACATAGATTTCCATTTCTTCCCCCAGTAAGGTTCTAACCAGTGGGTAAACCATTTGCTGCTTTACTCCTATTTACAGAGCTAAGGATCCCTTTTAACCTGTTTTTCCACTGTCAGTACAATGGACCTACAAACTAGGTTAAATCACCAAGCCAGAGGCACTAATCTCAGGCAGTGTGGCAAATCTGTGACTTTTCTCTCTCTAAACTTTCCAAAATCCCCCGGTGCACTTTTAATGAACACACAAAATCCAGCAGGTAGAAAGTTAATTGTTAACTAAAGCAATGTGTGGTGTTAAGGAGAACACTTTATCCAGCCTCCTCCATGGGAAAGACAGAGAAGAATTTTCTGCTCATTTGCACCACCATAGACCTGTCCATGCTTTGAAACACAGTAAGAATCTCCCTGGTGATGTGTCCTCACAAATTATGGGAGTGTGGAAACCACAGGGTTGTGTCTAAGGCTGAAAGGAAGCAGGAAGGCTGTGAGGGGTGTTGGCATTCAGAGGATGTAGGAGCCCAGAGTAAAGAGGAGGGTTACACCTAGGCTTATCAAAACTGATTTTTGTGCAGGCTGAGTCCTTGTCACTGGGAGCTTCTGCTGAGTGATCAGCACCTCTGGAAACAAAACTGGATTTTGCCTCTCTTGTTTTTTCCTTTATTTTAAGTTTGCTCATGCAAGGAAACACAGTATTGGAAAAACACAGGTTTTGAGGGAAAACCTTAGAAAAAAATTTTTTTACTTCACTTCTTTGTGCAATATAGTTCTGTAACCATTAAGCTGTTTTACTGTTTAGCTAGTGAGGCTGATGCAGTTTCAAACCTAGTAGGGTGAAATCAGTGCTAGGATGAGAGCTAACATAATACAATTCAGCCAAGAACAAGATTTTAGGATTCAAATATAAATGACTGAAAAAGTAATTTCTTTTGAAAATACTCTCACTATTGAACAGAAGCTCTAAAACAAGAGCTTTACATTTTGGTGGTTCAAGCAACATTTACCAAAACTAACTATCTGTAAAAGCATCATACATCCCTGCCCCCCAGTTTTGAATGTACTAAGGAAAGAAGTTTTCATGAGATTATTTAGTAATGGCTCTTGAAAGAAGTAATGTACTCTGAGTATTCCTTAGATCATGCTTTGAAGTAAAAAATCAATAGTGTTTAACTGATGAACAACATTTTCTTTGAAAATTTGTAGACAGGGAAAGCCAAAATAACATTTTCTCAGCCATTCTGGTATGTGTTTAAGCCTGTTCATCAGTTTGAAAGTGCACATCTGATCTGTGCTCTTTTAACATCTAAAGGCAATGTACACGCATTCATTTTATTTGTGGACCAAAGTAAAGAGAATATGCTTGTGCTTGCTGGTTTTCTAATGTCAGTGATGCTTTATGGTTGTTCCAAAATCTGTTCAACACAAAAAAGAAAAAAAATGCAAATAACCAAAGGAGAGGAGCCTGTACACATGGTGGATGAAGTGTTATTTAAATATTCCTTCTGGTTTATAACTGTTTGATCAACATACTTTTTAATATGATAGCAAACATTTCAAGCAATACCTCCAAGCACAGGATGTGGACACAGGATTCAAAGGAAGGTGCCACCTTATTAATTTTTTTTTTTCTGGATAGTCTGGAGCTGCAGGGTGAAGTCATGTGTCAACTTGAACTACCTTAAATCAAACCATGATCACAATCTCTTCCCTTGTGGTCGTAGCCTCCTTCTGTAACAAGCTTCCCTGTGACCCAAGAGTGTGCAAACAAAGGGATCACATCAGATAAAGAATGCCATCAGCTAAATGAGTGCCATCCTCTCTTATCTGGCCAATTCCTGCCTGGATCAGCTCCCCAAGCAGAGGTGGCAGCAGATGTGCAGGAGCATCACTGGAAGAGTCATAGGGAGATCCTGCAGACAGAACTCTTGGAAGTTGAAGGAGACTGAAAACCTGGCTCAGGCTGACTCCATCTGCCAAAGGATGACAACCCCTTCTCAATGGTGGCTGGAAGCACTCTCCCAGCCTGTGTGTTATTTGCTGCTGTTTAGTTTTGTGGCAGCACTGGTCTGCTCTTAAGCAGATATTACACTTCCCCCACATGGTTCCCCTTGTGACTGAAAAAGCCATATCATTTTCTCTCCCTTGCAGCTGAGATGAAAACTCTCACAAGCTCAGTTTTCCATCGGTCCCATCTCCATTGCCTCTGCCTGTATGAGACTAAATACAGGTAGCCAAACTTCCATAAAGTATTTCAGATGTCTTCAAAGAGATGAAAAATAGATAAATATATATTCCATTTATTCCAAGAAAATATGTGCAGGAAGCTTCATGCGTCCCAGAGCCCTTTAGAATTCCGATTTTACTCTAAAGAAAGTGGTGTAAAAGAAGGTGCAAAAACTTGTTTGTTATCACGGGATAGAGGCTAAACCTAGACTTTAAAGAAAACTGAAGACTAAATAAAACCCAGTTAATTTCACAGTCATTCTGTATCCAAATAAATACTCCTTTTCCTTTCAAGCATATTCAAAGCAAAACTATTAGAACATCCTTTGGCACATCAAATCACATACTGTGTGCAGTCATATGCTTTATATACTTGTAGTCAAACTAAAACTGCAAATCCACACTTACAGTACTCAGTTTCTAAAATTAGACTTTTAGATCCTTAGCTATGCAGAAGCCACCTCCTCAAATCTATCGAGCTTCCTCTGAAGTTAAAAAGATTGTGAATTTCTTACTACTCAAAATCAGGTTGCTTATGTGAAACATAGAGAAATACTTTTAGGACCCTGGATCTGAAAGTTTTGGTCAGCATTTCGTAAGCTTTTCCAATGTAAAAGAGCATGGCATCATATTTAATCTCTCATTATTTAAAAAATACTGTTAGTCATACAGCATGATAAGATATTAAAAAATAATTCATGCAGTTTATCCTTGAAACAACATCAAATAAATTACTTAAATTAGATAAATGGCAAACTATATAAAGTGTTATGCTTAAAATCACATAAAATAAACAGTGAATCATCCCAGCACAGCTGGCTCTGCTCTACAAGTGCTGCGACGCAACTGCACATCAAAAGCTCCACATCCAACCAGACCCCTCCTGCCTCACAATTACTCACACTGAAATCCAGGCTACCTGGGTCCATGTAAATGCTTCCTATCTACTTTCATTTATTTAACATTTAAGCTATTGTTGGTGTACTACATGCACCCTAAATAATACATGTGCTGATCAGTCTATAGGGACACTGAATCTGAGGCACACAGCTTTGTACCACCCTCACCAGCAATACCTTGCCAGAGACACTTAAGATTTCTAACACTGGTACATTTTGCTATAAAAATGATTAAACTGCAGTAGAGCTGAAATTGGAACTGAAATATAAGGCTGGACCACTTGCATAATAAACTTTGATTTAGTCATTAAAGAGATTATTGCTTCACTTCCCTGTAGGCAGTAAGGACAGGCACCACCTCATATAGTTCTATGGGGTGATGCCCTGTGGTTGCATTTTATTTTTATTTCTACAATTTGATCATAGGTAAATCAAGTCACTCTGAGTTCTCAAAATGGAAATCCTTTCGGTGAAGCACAAAGGAGATATGAACACAAGGCTTTGGGGAGGAGGCACTCTTTAACCTGAATTTCCCAGCCCTAGGTCTGGCCCTTTCCCTCTGAAGTATTTTCATCTCCAACTACTTTCCCCAGTCCAGAAGGTTTTTCTTCACTTGGGAGGTGTTGCCAACACTGTTGACAGATGACTCTCATGCCAGGGCACCCTGGGGTGTGCACAGAGTCTCTCTGTGCCCCTCCTGAGGCTCAGCTCACCCCAAGGACCATCCCAGAGTGGCTCATTCTGCCACCCCTCAGCTGGAGTGGGTGCTGACCTGGCAAAAGGACCAGATCCTGTTACAGAGACCACCATGTGAAGAGTCAGACCCTTCAAAGCTGCCCAGCAGCCTTAATTGGCAGAGTTTCCCCCCAGTGGAATGCATGAGCTATTTCCAAGATGAGTAAGGGGCTTATTATGTCTTCGAAGAGTGGTGGCTGTCCTAATGGTCTCACTCTCTCTCTCTCTGAACTTCTCTGTCACACAGCCTAACACAGTTAGAAACAAATGGGCAGCTTACTTCCCAGCCTAAAAATTCTCCCAGATGCCACTGGACAGACACAAACATATCCACATGCTGGGTACACTCAAACCTTTCCCTGCACCCCTACATATGACCAAGATATATGACAAAGGAATATGAAGAAATGCAACAGAAGAATTCAGAAGGGGATAGGCATCAGCAACACCTCAAATCTGCTTTCTCATTCGACCTAAACTCAAAACAATACTTAATCTTCTTTTCCTTTTCCCAGTTTTTTAGTCTCCCTATTACAAATCCTTCTTAAACTTGAACCATGATGTGTTATTTCAGCTTAAAGGGAAAAAAGAAATTCCAGTTGATTTGTACTTCCAGGTTGTGCTTTTAGACTCCAGTTTATCTTGATCATTAGTTTATAAATCCCAGTTTAAAGCGCATTTAGAAACTGCATTCCAATGAATCATTCTGAAAGGCTTGCTGGCATGCAGACTCAAAAACAGTTAGAAAAGAAAATGGTATCTTTATGTTTCTCTGAACCCATACATAGGGCTCATTTCACTCCCTGACACCTAACCTTGCAACTAAAATCAGGAGCAGTTTTCCAACCATAATTTCATTCTCTTCGTTGTTTGTGGATGACCATTTTTCTGGTTTTTAGTGAATTCCAAGGAGAAAAACACAGGTGAAAACAGCTGGCTTTGTCATAAATACAGAATTATACAGCAAGACCATAGAAAATGTCTTCTCAGAGCTTGTAACTTCAGCATTGAAGTTTTTATTTATTTTATCAGAAAATTCTTTAGCTTCAATAACTTGTACTGACCACGACCAGGCCTATACAGACACAATGCCTACACAGATACCAACACTTTCCAAAGATCCCCATACTTTGCAGCACTTTTGAAACAAAATGTGGTATGGAAGAACTAGAGGCTGGTCTAAATCAGCTGTTGCTATCCACCATGCAACTCATTTCAGCATAGTGAGTCATCCAATGCATTTTCAGCTGCACACATCCAGCTTTGTCCTTCCCTGCTGAACAACAGAGCTGGAAGTTGGTATGCAGGTCTCTGACTGTCTGGAACCTCTTAAAAATAAAAATAAAACCAAATCTTTGTTGCCATTTTGGGATGGGCTTCCTAGGGAGCTGTAGCAGAGAAGTTTGAGTGCTGGCCTTTCACCAAGCAACACCATGAATTCCACTTGCACGCCAACACAAACTACTCTCCTCACCGAGATAAAAGCAACAGCTGATCCTCAATGGTTAATGGAAAGGGGAGGTGCACACGTTCTATTTTGGAGGTCAGAACTGCTCAGACTGCATGACATTACAACACAGCTGTGTTCTGACACATCCTGAACTTGGAGCTTTCCCCAGAAAGCAGGCATCCTCTTCAAGTCACACAGCACTCACAGCAATACCACGTATGAAACAAATCACAGGACAGCAGGTATGCCCAGGTTTTTGCTGATTCAGAGCTCCGAGCAAACAAGACAAATTGCTTCTTAACCTCCTTGAAACAGGTATCTTCCTTATGTTTTGTTTCAACTGCAAAAAAACCATTTCTTAGAACAGCAAAAACCCATATTAAGATATTTTCTGCAGTCAGGTCTATAGGTTATTTTCTACCCGTGATAAAAATTCAGCTCTTTGCCTCTGCCTGAGAGCAGGTAAGAGACCAAAGCAATCCAGCCCTCATTTACCAGATTTAATTGAAAATGGGAGAAAGGGAAAAAAGTTAACAGCATTCCTTAAATCCCAGGAACTTGACAGTGACATATATTCCTAAATCACATACCTCTGAGGAGAGGTCATGCTGCCCAGAGTAAATAACAGCTTGTAATTTGCAATGAGGATACCCAGCAGCAGCACAGTGAGATACATGTGATAACATGATTTACAGGACCAGGAAATAATTTTCAGACATATGTGCTGCATTAACAATCCAGGTTAAGCGTGTGCTGCAACTTTTCCCTTGAAGGTACAGTAGGTGGAAGATTAAATGCAACAAAAGGAAATGTCGAGGGGGGGAGGGAGGAGTCTCCTGCTGAGATGTTGTGATAAATTATTAAAACTTCTTTTTAATGTTGATACTACTCTTTAACCTCAGATCACAATACTGACAGCAGAGAAAAATTGGAAGTGCTATTAAAGCTGTGATAAACACACCATGCTGTGGCAACACTTGTAAGGGGAAAAAAAAAAGGTAAAAAAAAAGTCCTGGGGGTGCCTCCAATCAGCAACATCAAGAAACAACCAGGGAGAAAATATCAAACAATCTACAATCCACAGCCCCTCAGTCCAAATATTTATGAGATACCATTTATGCTCACTGAGCTATATTAGATTATGAGACCTCAATAACCCGTGTTTTCCATAAACAAATGTCATGCAAGAAGCAAAACAAAGTGAACTTTATGAAAAGGCACATTTAGTGAACTGCTCACAGCACACACAGGATAAATCTTCCCAGCAGTTTTTAACAGAAGAGAAAAATGGATTGCTGCCTTCAAAAATCATAAGTGTTTTCTCAACATAGCATTTTTTTCGATAAAGTTAATGCAATTTATCTTTATTAACACATCAACACTGACATAGCCAGTCAGCCAATTAGTGCTGCTGGCAGTGCATTTCACAACATCCATGTACTCTAAAAAAAAAATGTCTGTCTAGTCATTTTTACCACATATACTAACAATTCTGCACTCAAAATAGGCTTTCTGTTTTCTTTCTCTCTTCTTCTCCAACACTGCAAGCCCCCTTTGACAGGGGTAACATCACTTCCAATAAAGCCACAAAAGTCCCAGAGGCTCCATAATAAAAAGAACAATCTGAATTCTCACAATCCAAAAAACCACTAAATTTCTAAATGGCATGCATTTATTTGCATCAAGGCCCTAAACATTATTCTGCTAATGGTACAATGCAAAGCAAAATTCCTGCAAGGAATACATACCTTATACAGTCAGCCAAGCAAACTAACAAGAAAACAAATTAAATTCCATGCTCTCTTTTTAGCATCCTACTGCAAGCCCACACAGCAACCTGAAATCTGAGTCACTCAAAATAGCAGAGGTATTCTCCTTAGATTACTTTTAATGCAGCTTTTTAGTACCTTACCCAAACATCCATCACAAAACTTTTCCTTTCCACTTACCCCCCTTCCAGTGTTTGCCTTTGGTCCTGCTAAGCTTGCTCAGGGTTGGTCCAGAGAAGAGCAACATCAAAATGAAAAGAAGTTCAAGCATAGTGATTTTCCCCCGTTTCAATGATAACAACATTTCCACAAGTTATTTTTTAAAAAAATATTAAAAAAAGAAAGAAAAAATTAAAAATCTCACATCTTCTCCCCCACTTTGTGTTTACTTAGGGAAGAGTGATTAATCATTGAAAAATTAGAGCAAGGAGTAGCTTTGCTCCTCTCAGACGCTGAAGTAATATTTCAATGATGTAGCCCTGAGGAAAGCCACATTTCTCACTGATCCGATTTCTCCCACACAACATGCAGCCAGCACCGCTGCTACTACAGCAGCTATAAAATAATTTCTGCTCCTCACTTGGGTTTCTGTGGGAATATATTCCTCAGCTTGCAGCGTGAGCTTGATTGAAAATGATAAATACAGTAATGCTTGTGTCCAGCAGAAAAGAGAGAAGATGTCAGGATTGTGAAAAAAGATGAGAAGCAGTTGTACTGACAGCTTTAAGCCTGACTGTCTGATCCTAATAGCTGTGCAACCAACCAAATTGCTCTTTTAAGAGTAATAAGGCTTCAGTGAAAGCTGGTGTCACTGCCACTTGGGTAGGTAGTGCAGGGCTTGAAAATCACCAAGGAACCTGCTGGAGATAACGACTGCCACAGTCCCAGCTCCGAACGCAGAGGGCTGAGCAGAATACAGTATGCACAGGGAGCATTTAATCTCTATTGTGTGCAGGAGATTTCCTGCTTTGCACTGTGCCACTGCTCAGGACTTTGC
This sequence comes from Argya squamiceps, assembly GCA_037834095.1. NCBI lineage: Eukaryota > Metazoa > Chordata > Aves > Passeriformes > Leiothrichidae > Argya > Argya squamiceps. Next base: position 10,155,826 of record JBBMKD010000001.1, read on the forward strand.
ACTGCATTTTCTTAAGGCTTTACTTCGTATTTTAAACTAAAATACAAGCTTCAACACACTAATTACTTGCAGCATTTCTGAATTATTACATGGGAAGAACCCTGCGTGCTTTTTTTTTTTTTCCCTTTTTAAGTAGCAAACAGGAAGATCAAATCTTTAGCAGTAGCAGCAATCTTTTCGCTGCACAGAGCAGCTATGCATTTTATATTTTCACTGCCCACCCTTAAGATCTCCAAAATCCAGGGGACAGGAGTACAAGGTGGAGAGGGAAGGAAAGAGAAAGGAGACATTCAGTAATGCACACATTCTCAAAATCATAGATAGCAGTCAATTTTTCCTTTAATAGGTGTTACTGCCACAGAAGTAATAGAGCTACTACCTATATATCCAAATGTTTGTATTTAAGATACAAACTGACTCTGCTGATGCAGCTGATCAGCAAAAAACCAAGACTTTCTGTGCATAATTTTGGATTTTCATGATGGATACTCTGAGAAAAATTCCTGACATTCAGACTGCTCAAACACTCTTGAGATGCCCAGTGCTGGCTTAAGTGTGCCCAAAACCTTGAATTCATCTACAGTCTGGCATTTTTTTGTTTCCATATAAGCATACAGTACTCAAATCAATGAGCATAAAACCCTTGTGCTGTAGATTTATACAAATAAAAAAATCAATGTCTTTAGAATGACAAAGCAATGTTGGTCACAAATTCCCCGAAGTTACCACATTTTCAACCACAGACATGATGCCCTTTTCAGTGCAACATTAAAAAGATGGTATTAATAAATCTAAAGCCTTGCTTGTTCATCTGAATAAAGAATGATGTTTTGACTGGTGGAGAAAATCATGAACATCTGATATATGTTCAGAGATTTTTTTTAAACAAACAATGTCATATCACAAACAAGAAAATATTGGGATTTCACCAGGACTATTTCAATGATGAAAGACCTTTTATTTTTAAGTTCTACAATATATTTATGGGCTTGTTAGAGGATGTAACATTTGCATTTAGTCGGGAAACAAACACATGCTGATGTACAGTTCTTCATCCCTCTGTGCATTAATTTTTAAAAGTTATAAGACAGCCTACCAGATGCTGAGTCTGATACATCAAGGATGATGTTTATGGCTCTTAGTTGGCAAAAAATTAGGTCAGTATCTGTCACATAGAGTCACTAAGCTGTGGCTTCTGTTAAATTTCTCCATCAAGGCATTCTCAATCACCCGTCTCATTGCTAATAATTAAAACACCATTTCTTCTATTTCTCTCCCAAATGTTACTGAACTGAGGCAGGGCAGACACGTTTGTTTTGATTGCTAGCACCATGTGATGTGTTTAAGAACCAGAAAATCTTAGGAGTTCCCAGAGGTTTCCCGATTTTTGCATCTGGACAACAAGAAAACCTTAAACTAAACAACCCCCAGCCCCACCCTCCTCAGGTACCATAAAGTAAGTTCAATAACATAAAAGTTTTGGATCAGAAAGCAAACACTTTCAGTGTCTAAAACATGTGACAATATCAGTCACACCTCAGAACTTTTGACAGATCATTGTCTTGGCCCTCTCTGCAGCTTTACGTCACTTTTACCTCCCCACATCCTTTCTTCAGTCTTTGTCTTGCTTTCAAATCTTACAATCCCCTGAAAGTTTATCACACTAGCCTGCTTCTACCCCCACCCATGAGTAAGTCAGCTGCTATGGGGAAAACTGTTCCCAATGGTGACAGGCATCCTTAAAAATATCCCCTTGTTCCCTATACTGCAAAAGAATTCAACCCAGCCTGGATGGCTTCTATTCTCAGCCTTAATGAAACCTTCTTTTGGAAGGTATGATGAGTTTCTGTCAGCTTTCTGCCAGCTCTGACATGAGCCTCCAGCAGCTCAGCAGACTCAGGTGCTGCCTGAGTAGCAGCTCAGGTGATACAGCAGGAGAAAGGCAGGACCACCCAGAAACAAAAGGAAAACCACCACGGCAACAAGTCATGACTGTGCTTGGTTCAGTCCAATACCTTAAGTGCCCAGATTTCCACTCTGATGATGGTTTCCTGCCTTACTTTACAAAAGGTAAGTTTTTGTATCCACTTAGGATTATATTAGAAGCAAGCAGGCAGACCTTCAAGCAAACACAAAGTGTTGTTCCTTCTTATGAAATTTAGTGGGGTTTTTAATGCCCTCATTTCCAGGTCCATAAGAATTTCAATTTTCCAGAGTTAAAATGGCTCCAGAGGAAAGATAAGGTTTTAAGAAAGATTATACAAATTTTGTAGGATGAAACTTCAGGAAGACAAATAAAAGAAACCCAAAATTTATTTTTCTTTCAGGTATCATGATTTTTAAGTCAACATCCTGTTTTAGAGATGTAAAAGATTTGTAATTCATTTTCATGCTTTGAATGTGCAGTAGTGGAAACAGAAAGAAAATTAACCAGTTTAAAGTCCACCTTTATGTATTTTACAATTACGGCAAGAACTCCTCTGAGAGCTACAAGAGGCAAAACAATCCCATGTCAGATAAATGCCCCTGATGACTGTCTAGTTCCTTTTTTAATTCGTTTATGCTTTTCTCCACACTCATAGGTCCTAGCAGTGAGTTCAACATGTTTATTTACTTCCTCTTATGTCTTTAAAAAGTATCTTTTATAAATTTATTGAGCTAATTTAGGGTTTTCCTCATTAAAAAAAATCCTTTTTGCCTTTCCTTATATTATGATTTTCCAGATACCCTTCATACAACTCACTCCAGTAAAAAAAACGTAATTTCTCAGACCAAAGATTCCCACACTCACAAGTGTCCTTCCTGACTTCAACTTTAGTATATCCAGTTCTAATTTAGTGTTTAGGAGATGAAGTCAAGAGAAAAGCCTGCAGCATTCAAGATGAATTAGCAGTTGTATATTCTCTCCCTCGTTCTGCTCATGAAGCCAAAGAGCAGCAGCTACGATTAAGGCTGAAGTTATGCTTATAAATGCCTACAACACTAACGAATACAGAGGTTCTCTGTAATTAATAGAATTGTAGGGTGTTTACTCAGAGGCAGTATACACCAGCAACCCAAATAACAAACCACTAGTGAGACACTCAGGAAAAAATATGTCCAAGTAATTTAATCTGTAGTTGGTAGAACCAGCTATCTGCTCACTCTTCCTTTCCATATTTTCCCTCTTTTTACTGATCTGTATCAGGCACAAAAGGCTGCCTGTGTAAGCACTCGCTTAAAACTCTCAGGCTTAAATAAACAGCAACAACAATTTCACAGAAGCTTGAATATCAGAGGCCTGAGCAACATGGTCTTGTAAGGGTTATATTTTGGAGAGCTCGGCTGATTTCAGACTATAGGAGGCAGAGGCCTCAGCTGCTTGCTTACTGACATGTTCTTGGGCCCTTTTCTTTTGCCATCCAGATTCCATTTCACTACAGGGAAAGTTATGGACTTCCTCAAGATCCTTCAGCAACTGCAAGAAATAATGCTCTGATCCAACCCAACATTCAGGCGTTTTTCGTTGTATATCCTGGCACTTTATAATTATAGAATTGTCTTAACACTTGGAGAAGCTCAGATTAGCAGCTTTCATTCTTCCAACTTCAGAACCTTGGACTATCAAAAAAAAAAAAAAAAAAAAATCAGAGCTTTCAGAAATAGACAGAAATGACTGTTTAGACAATCATGATTAAGATGAGAGGGAATGGAGACAGAAGTTGAAATGTCCATCCCCTCTCCCTAAAAAGTTACCAATTTTTTTTTCCTGCCTATCTCCTCCTCCATCATCCCCCAAAGATCCCAAACAGCCAGCATCAGGCAGCATGAAAACGCCCATGACTATGTGAATTTTGCAAAAGGAATATAATCAACACCAAACACTACAACATGGAAATATCATATCCTTCATTGAAGGCATGAAGAATATTCTTCTGTTGCCTCCCTCACCATATTAAAGAGGTCCAAGTTGCTGTGGGCCATAATTAATTCAGTTCTTTTTAGGCATGAAAATTGTTTTGATTTTAAATACTTTCAGCTTAGGGCATTCTAAATATCTGTGGAAATCTCGTGGGGATTTCTGTTAGCCACGGACACCAATGGAAACAACATTTTAGGATATTTGTAACATAATACCATGCCAAATAAATACAGAGCCTTCTTAAATCAAAAGCATATTTGAAAATCCTTCCAATTCACATGACTTCCAGGGATTAAGACACCAGTGCTTGCCCAGAGCACAGCCTGCACTTCCATTGCAGGTATTGTGAAAAACCATTTCCATTCCCCCTTCACAAGTGTAACCAAATAAGATGTTCTGACTGTCACTGCATGCCAGTCCCCAAATACTATGTTCATTTTGGGTTTTGCTGGTAACAAAAAACACCCACAAAAGGGTCTCTCTCTTCTTCCTAACTAACTAGTAGCTTTGTTTGTGGCATAAGACAATGTGAAGGCTCAATGTATAGCAATACACTAATAACTCCTTTAGTGCAGTAAAAGAAACACATCAATAAAACAAGGAAAATAAGTCCAAGATTCATATTTCTATACTGAGGGTTATTTCTTGTTTATGCTTACAGGTCTAAGGCCTTTCTGATGCTCTGTAAATTTATTATGTAGAATGAAGAAGTGCATGAAATTAATTTAATAATATTCTGCACTCATCAATCAGGATTTATAGGTGGTTTACATTTAAGTGTACTAGGAGTCATAATAATTCACTTTGAATTTACCACTTATTTCAGTCTCAATCACACAGAGTTTCAGTTTAAAAAGTATAAATTTGTTTGATGGAGCTTGTAGGCAACCAAAAACTGCCTAAATACTTGGCAAACAAAGGAAAAAAAACAAATTCTAGCTTTATCAATATTTTTTATAAAAATTAATAACTTGGAAAATTTTATCCACTATATCTAACACAAAGATTCTAAATTCTTTCAACACTGACAAGATGCTATACTGTTATTTTGAAATGTAATTCCTAAATATCACCTATGAAAAAATGTTGCCTACGTTTAAAAAACTTTACATACCGTTTAACTGCAATATACTAATATATATAATTATATTAAACAATACATAAGAAATATTATTTGTTTTAAAATAACATCAATTTTTAAGCAATGTACACATGCTGTTTCCCAAGGAGCTGCTTTGGTAAGAAAAATACCATATGAAGTCATAAATCACAACAGGAGGTAGCACCACTAATGAGGCACTTTACTGTGTTTTGTGCTACAGACTGAAAATATATTTCTGGTTTTGACAAAGGGGAAATGGGAAAAGTGAACAATTCTGGTCTAATTTACCTCTTTTCTAGTATTGAAAAACCCTACTATATGTTATCTTATTCTATTCTTGTTTTCTCTATTTCCTACCAAGAAATAGAGCATTTATCCAAAACACAACTATGAAATTATTGGCACATGGTACCTGTCCACCAGGAGGGGGGAAAAGAGATTAACTGAGGGCAAAGCAACTTTGCAGCTAGAAAAGATGCCAAGATTTATTTTCACAAACTGTAAGTAAAGCAATAGTTATACTTTGAAAATATCTCATAAAATACTTTCAATTATCATACCAATTAAAAAAAAAATATTTTGGCAGACCTATTTTTAGCAGCCACAATTAAGAGAGAATAAAGCTAAAAAGCTGGAAGTACCAGTTCATACATACAGGAGTCATAACCCACCTTCCATGACACTTAAAGGCTCTGATTTGTCAATAAACCAATTCAGGTTATCATTCACAGGAAAATATATGTCCAGCTCACATTTCATTTATAGAATAGGTCTTTATATCTGAGAGTTTCCAATATTTTGTGTGCTTTCCACTTTATTGACTGCTTTGGGAGCACCACAGACATATTTTCTTTAAAATTTCACTATGAAATTTAAAGCTCTGAAGCCACAAAGTACTGATCTGGTCCTCTCCTCCTGCTTCCACTGAATTTTTGAAGTGCTTTGGCACTGCAATACCCAGTAGCCCCATTAGGAAGAATTGACTAACACCAGTCAATCAAACGTCTCCAGATGTAATCGACAGAAATCAAACATGGGGAAGACAAGCTAAGTAATAGAATATCGGTATCTCCATGTAATAAACACGTGGGAAGAAGACAAGTTCTGTTGGAAATGGAATTATATAGGAACTGAAATTTCAGAACAGAAAGAAAGGAGAACCAAGATGCAGCAGAGATCACTCAGGAAATGCTGCCAGTAACAAGAGATACATCTGCTTTCTCTGAACATGTATTGATCCGGTTGGTTTTACACTCAGGATGCCTCCAGTGCTGCTGAAGGTGTCACATTTCAGGTGAGTTGAAACAATGAAACTCTGACTAATTGCAGTTATTAAAGATATTAGCTTGCTTTTCCTTTTATGGTGTATTGAAGTTTCCCTTAGGACACATTCAAGACAAAAGGTGTAGCAGTGACTCCCCAGCTCTACCTATGACTTCTGCAGTGCTCAAGGGAAGAAACTCGTTAGTCAGCTGGGATTCCATTTAAAAAAAAAATCAAAAAAACCAACCATTACCAGACAAGGGTGCAATGTGTCAGTTTGAAAGCCATGCCAATATGCCACACTGCTCATAAAACCTGCAGTTTTAACACTGGAATTATTTTTCTGTGGAGCCCCAGACTTGCAATCTGTTTGCAAAAGAAGGAAGGAGGTTTGGCAGTTTTGGCTGGTTTGTTTGCTCACCACATTCAAGTTAAGAATAAATGTGTACATGGCAAAAGACAGCCACTGTGATACACCTGATTCCATAGTAGAATCCTAGAATATCCTGATTTGGAAGAGACACACAAGGATCATCGAAGTCCAAATCCTAGTCCTGCACAGGACAATCCCAAGAATCACAGTGCAAATGTCTGGCACTTTTGAGAGGTTTAAAAAAAGAAAGTATTTTTTTCTAGTGCTTATTTTAAAAATACCTGTTATTTCCTAAATTTTCTGGACATAAAGGAAAACAAGACAGTTTCTCTAACTCTAAGGATCTGTGGTTTTGAGAGACAGCAAGTTTTGTATAATCAGCATTTGTCTGAAACACTGAGATAAACACTACAGATGCCTGCTAAGCAGGTATCTGCTGTTGCATTTAAAATAATTGCACAATTGCAATTTATTTATTCAAACTATTTCTGTTTACAGCAGTGCAAAACCAATTGCTGATTAAGGCTGTGTTCAAGTTCTACATTCGTTCTTTCTTTTCCCATTTTTATTGCAGGTGCAGAGATTGAGGAACATATCTTTATCTATTGTGTCAAATAAGACCAAACCCCCTATTTTACAATGTTCTGGTGATAAAAGATATCTGCTCTTCAGTAATTACAGGCCATATCTGCCCAGCTGTGTTACAGTAGGAGACAAACCCAAATTGCCTGGCAGTCCAGGGTACCTGCCTGTGTTGGGTCCAGTCTTGTGGTTTTTTTAGGAGACAGCCCATCAGGCAAGGAGATTGTGCACCAGGACAAGGTCAAATGCTCACAGATGAAACACAGACACAGCTACTGCAAGACACCTCACCTGCCACAACTACCACAGACAATCCTGAATTCAGTCATTCAGTCACTGATTTTTTTTTTTTTTTTTTTTTTTTTACTTCTATTAGCACTACAGAGCTCTCACTAGAGAAACAAACTGGACTGCTTTGAAATGTAGCTTGTCCATCAGGTACTGCTTGATAATTTAATTTCAATGCAAGGGCTGACCCCACTGGCCTATAACCAAGGCCAGAGGGTGCACACATTGGAGTTGGGTATAAATGAGGGCATCATCTGGCATACAGAAATCTTTATTAACAGTGGTGATTCACATGGCAAAAAACCTTAGCAAGGCTATAATCCTAGCCTCAGTCTGTTCAGTCTGATGTTAGCAAATACAACTTATTATTCATGAATTGAGAAAATTTTATATGTAAGTCCTCTTCTGAGATAAGATTATCCCCAACCCCACCCTGCCAAACCATTGTCAGAGTATCCCACATTGGTTTGAGGCCACACTCCAAGCATGGTTTTGTAATAAAAGTATAATCTCTTCCTATGATGCCTTTTGTCATTATAGTTAACTGCCTTCCACTCTCATTCAGCACATAAGAATGAATTTCCCTTCAAACAATTAGCATTACTAAACAACTACATAAACCTTTGACTTGAAAGTGGCTTTCAGACAAATTGTACAAAACCAGTGCCTGGTTAAAAAAACCCCAAAAAATCAGAGGCAAAGAATTTTTGTTGCTATTAGAGGGTCAAATATGTAGAGCAAAATTAAGAGTTGGATCTACCTGGATGTCCTGTGCTGCAGGCTCAGTAGAGATGGCATTATAAGCATGACTGAATAAAACAATTTATAATAAAGGTTTTGCCTACAGCATGGTAGGGATGTGTTATAGCAGCACAGTGGGAAGAAATGTGATCTTTCATTGGTTTCACTTCAGTGACCAGAGGCCAGATGACAGCAGATAATCAGCATGGGCTGTAATTTATCATGGCACTGTAAGGCAGAGCAGCTTCCAAAGACAAGCCAGCACAGCAGCAGACCACCACCCAAGGAGGCAGAACAAGTTCTCCTCGCAGGCCCAGGTGTTCAAACAAGTGTGCATGCATTTGCACACACAGACAACAGTGTGTATCCAATCTCTGCTCTCCACACCTTGCTCAGGGTCGAGTGAAACTACTGGGAATTTGCATACATATACATATTTCATTAAGGCACCTAAATTGTATGAGTAAGGCAGTGCACTTCAGTAGCTTTTCCTGGTACACCAATTTTAACAAGGTCATTGCCTATATGCTTAACAGATAATAATTCTGCTCTTTCCCTCAGCGTGGAAAATTCTGCCCAGTGCAGAGCCAGCTCCTCTGGCTTCAAACAGCTCACTACAGGTACACCTAACAGGAGAAAACTACCTTCAGGTGAGGGATGCAGGGTATTAACAGGAACAGCATAAATAGCTAAAAGCATCATTCTTGATGCTAAATCCTGACATCTGTATGAGCTCTCCTCTGTTCAGTGGGATGCAAAGGATTCTCTAACTCAGCACTGAACACTGCAATACTGTGCACTTCTCCCTTTTAAACTGTATTGTGAAGAGTGGTAAAAATGCTGAGTTGTGGTTCTTCCAGAGTTTCTGATCAGTCAAAATCATCAGGTCCTACCTGCATGAGCATTTAATAGGTCTGTCATACAGGCAATGGATCTGACCTCAGATTTAGGCTGAGGCAAGCCCTGCTCTTCCTCTGAGAGGCTGGGCAATTTTCACCTATTTATTTTCTTTCATCAACCTCTCCTTTCCCCTTTTACCAAGAGCCCCAAATCACTGTCCTGGCTGACAGCCTTGAAAACCACATGAAATCTATCAAAGCAAGTGGCATATGCTCACTAACTTCCATGGAATTTAGATCAATCTTACAACCTTCAGCTTAAAACTCAGTGTCATTTTTACTGCTAACTGTACAATTCAAAGCCCATCCTTCTGAGCTCATACTGAAAAGAAGAGGTTTTCCTTGTCCAAGTAGAGTTAGCCTTATCAGGTAGAGCCCCCATAAAACTTCCCTTCATCCCTGAAATCAATCGTCACACGTTTACTCCCAGCTTTGCCCACATCTACCTTTAGCAATTTAAGTCTCATTCCCTCTGTGAAACAGGCAATAAATCACATCCACTGTATTGAGTGAAAAATAAATCATAAACTTTGAAGAAACAAACAGAAGTTTGTAGAAGACTTTGAAGACATATAGCATGTGATTAGCAAAGCAAGGGGAAATCAGGTGTAGGGAAGGAGCTGGGGTCTTTGGAAGCCATAAAAAAGCTTCTTAAATAGGTTTCTGTTCTTAAATGCATGTAAAGATGTGTCCTGAGGAAGCAAAATCTGTCCTTATCTATCTTCAGCTTTTAAACATAGCCTCAACTTTTATTTTTTCTGAGATTTCTGCTTCTTCTCTACAAATGAAAATTAAAATTATTTCTTACTCCTTAATATACATACACACCATGTAAATAGTTTTCAAGTGATTTTAGCTGCCTGTGGGTTCTCTGACTTTTAAAGCTCCAAGGAAACTCCAATATATGCAATTAGTCCCCAGACGGAATATATCTGTAGAGCAGTAATTTCTTTCAAGTTTAACTATAACTGAGGGGCCATGCAGCCCCTGCATCAAAACCCTGAAAGGAAGATTCTATTTTCTTGCTTCTTTGGAGCATAAGACCATGAGAAATCCATATCTAAATATGCACAGAAGAATTTATTTTCCATTGTTCTGACATTTTTTTTAAAACAACATTCTGAAATAAAAAGAGTAGTGAGACTGTTGGCTTTTCATGTCATTGCTGCATTGCTACAGAACATTTTTAAAGTTTGAGAAGGGACATCATATCCTTAAGCTTTGTGAAGTGCACACACTGTTGCCATAGATTTCTTCTAATTATGTTATCTTCTCATCCAACCCTCCTACAGCTTAAGATATTTCAACATAAAAATAAGTAATTCTGAAATTAATCTATTTCTATGAAATATAAAAAGACATATTTTAAAGGATTCTATATTTTACCAAAATTGGTAATTCAAGAAGATGGTTTGAAGTCAGGAATTAAACAGCAGAACATTTTCTAAACAACAGCTTCTTTCTAATCCTCACCTTTGTTTCAAAAATATAAACATTAGAGGAAAACACATTGCCTGTGTCTAAAAACTATTTTTACAATAAGTGGTTTTGAGTTTAAGCATAGTCTTCCAAAAAAAATTTGCAACTGTTATTCTGATATAGCCCCCCTTTTAGATTGGGTTTGTAAGGCTAAAGATAGAAGTGACAATTATTCTAAGATTATTAAAAAATTAAAAATCCAGTGGAGTACTAGGTTTAAACATTCTATTTGCATTTTATCTGTCAGTGAATTTGCCCTAATTGTCCACTATTGTGATAATGTCTGAGTTGAATACTTTATGTCTATATGTATGTTAGCACCCAGCAATTAGCTCAGCAATAATTATATACTATTTCTGACCTCTTTGTGCAGCTGGCAGAGGGTGGGGTTTTTTAAATACATATTCTGCAACTTTAAGTAATTTTAAAAAGCACAAAAATAGAGTTTAAGAATGATAGGAAACAATTACTAGATTTACCATAATTCCTTATATACTTGGAAAATTTGCATTTACATTGTGATTACATGCAGTAAGTCTGAATTCTAACAGATATTCCTCAATAGCCTCTGTTTCTTTTATAGCTCATCAACTAATTCTTTGATTTCATAACTGATCCTATGCTATCCATGAGGGACGTTTTTTTATCTTTTTAAAGCAACTATTTATTAAATGCATTTATATAAAGTAGACAGGAAACTTTTTTTTTTTATTCTGACAGTATGTTTCTTCACTAAAATACCTTTCTTCATTATACTGACATCAAATGACAGACACCCAGTGCCACGTACCTCAAACAGTTGGCACAGGACTATGAAAATACAGGCAACATTTCTCAGTGTTGCATTGGTTCAGTTGCCTACTAATTCCTCTGATATTTTATCCATTTCTCAAATGAGAGATGCTACATGATTAGAGATATTTATAAATTAAGAGATGTAATTTCCCCCAAGGTATACATTTGCAAGGTTCGTCAAAGTTAAATGTCAAAAAGAATTAAAGATAAGAACCTTATTCTAACAAAATTGTAAAAACCTCTACTTTTGCATTTTTCTCTATGCAAGCCATGTGTGGTTCATTAACATTATTAGCAAGGTTGTAGGTCAGTTTAGAAATCCAATTGCAAATCAAGGGAAACTGCTTTCAAATGTCATCTGACTTGGCCTTCGAACCCTAATAATCTAGAGCAAATCAGATCAGTAAATTACAAGCCAAAATTTAGGCAGTGATTAACAAAGTTCAGAAGATGAACTGCAACAGATAACTGGATTTCATCTGGTCCATGGACTGCTCATGAGAAGAGTGCAGCTCCACAAAGTTTCTTAATGCAGTGCTTTGAGCATCCTGTTAACCTCCCTCATTGATGGATCCTCACTGAATCTGAAGTCCAGAATCTAATTCCAGGTGTTGCTCTGACACACAGGACACAAACGTAGTCCCATGACCACTTGTCAGAGCCATGGCTTGGCAAGTTCCTCACAAACCCATGGGTGGGACCTGTGAAGTTCCTACTTGAGCTGTAAGACCGCTGTGGATGGTCTCACACTGTAGAGGAGATTCCAGTCTCTGTTCCAGTGCTCCTCATGAAGCATAAAATCCCCTTAAAACTCCTGTTTTCTGTGAGGAAGAGCATGTCTCTGTTCCAATATGAGGCAATAGATAGGCAATCCCAGGTAAATCCCTAGACCTCTTCTTCCTGAAGTAAGCACTAGTAAAATAGGCAGAAACCTTGGATCAATATCCCCGTCCAGTGGAATTTATAGTTATAATAGGGCATTCTGCTAATTTGTCAGCACTAGCAATAATTCTTTACAAGAGATTATTATTGTATATTAGAGTATGGACAGCCCTGTAAAATGGCATGGCTGAATTTTCAAAATAATGACACCACTTTCCATGGGGGGAGAAAAACCCCACCAAACACAACAAACCCACACAAATCATATTGTAGACCAGACCACATACCAGTCTGAGGTAATAATGAACAAACTCTTATGCTGTACCCATATGACTTCCAGATGCAATGTCTGCTTAACCTATATGTAAATAAAATAACACTACCATGTGGCTGTTTCAGAAAACAGAGAATTATGTAAGCTGAATAAAAATTCAAACTGTAAGCAGATGTTTCCTATAAGCTTGCAGTAAGGTAATGGTAGAAATACTTTAATAAGCATAAAAACCTTGTCAGATTTTGGCTCTTAATTCCTATCACTGCCAGAGCCATTTTCCTCCATATGTTAATCTATCTACATATTTATATAGCTTTTATCATCAAAGTACCTGCACAACTTTTAGTCCCGTAAGGTTTCATCCCCACAACATGTGCAAGAAGAATGGGAAGTTTACAAACAAGCAGCTGAGATGCAAACTGAGCTAAAGACTTGGGCAGTTTGTAGCTGAACCCATGATTTAGGGGAGGGCTTTTAGAAACCAATCCCCACCATTAGCTGCAAAGCATTTTACCCAAAGCCATACACGGCTTTCATTTAAGGACACAGATTAACAAGTGCACGATAAACGCAAATCAGACTGTCAGCTCAATAATGAACAATTTAAGAGTTAGTTTATATTCACTGTTGGAGGTGACCTGCTTCAGGATACGTGCTTTAGATCAGCCCAAAGCCTGAGATAAAACGATGTTGCCACCTTATCCTACACAGCAGTGCCCTAATTTCAGGAATACTTACAGCAGACTGCAATGCTCAAACAATGCAAAACCTTTTAAAATTGTTAATCTAAGTCTTTGGTATCTTCACACTACAGTACATATTATCAGCATTTTTCAAGTATGCAAATTGCTGCAGCAATCCTAAAGGCTTATAAGGGCCCATGTGCTGATTATTCCAATGAATAGATTTTAAGGCAAGAAGGGACTTTTAGAATCATCCCTCACAGCATTTGTGGTTAATTGTGAGTAGATGGTCTTGTTTGAAATGCCAGCCATATGAGAAAGAATTTAACTGGTGCAGGTTCAGCTGTTTCCATGAAAATGGCACAAAAATACTGATTTTAGTGGTAATTAGGAGATTTTTCCATTTTAGGGTTTGCTTTAGTATAAATTCAAAAATTTAAGATATTAATATAGAAGGAGACAGGTTTACCATTGAAAAAATAAGAAAAAATTCTTTCCTGTGAGGCACAGGCTGTCCAGAAAAACTGTGAATGCCCCACCCCTGGAAACATGCAAGGCCAGGTTGGATAGGGCTCTGTAGAAAGGCATATTGTAGGTACTACACATATATTTCATGCACAATCTTAACTTTGGCAACCAGATGCTCATGTATACAACTCCATTTTATTGTCTTAAACTGGATATGATGGCACTTGACTGTCAGAAGGAAATTATGAGCATAGCAGGGTAACCCCATCATGAGTCACCTGTGGCATAGATTACTATGCACCTGTGGGTTTTCCTATGTCTCCTCTCACTAATAAATCTGTGTTTTCCATCACCTTTTCCAAAATAGGCGGGTAGAGGAGAACATGATCGTTAATGTTCCCCTAGAAAACCAAAGAGGGAAATCACAACTCAGTGACTCTTTCATCTCCCTTTTAAATAATACTGTATGACTAAAATGCCACAAGATGTATTTTGGAACAGACATATATATGAGATCTATCAGATAAAATGTCATTATGTGCAAACTGTTCTAACCAATCAAGAGGGTTATTTTAAATTTAAAGGAATTTTAAAACATCATTATATTCTAATCAGAACAAATACTACACTGGGCATTTATTATAGAATCATATATAAAGACATTTATATATAATAATTTTTGGAGGGGACATTAGAGAATTTTTGTGGTATTAAAAATTCCCATGTATCAAAGATTAAATTCACTTTTTTTATAAATAGTAGCAAAATTGCATGCACAATGTAATCATATATATCTTTGCCTAGACCTTTTACCTTTATTTTCTTTCTTTTTCTGAGAGGAGAAAAATTGAGTTTTTGTAGAATAAAAGCCTTTGAAACACTCTAAAATGCAACATAATGCACTTAGGTATAGTGTCACACTGGATATTTGACTTCACTGTAGGTCTGAAAACGAACATTCTTCAAAAGCCCACAAGAAGGTCAGGCCTTGATGCTAAACTTGTGTATCAAAAAGAGAAGGAAGTGGTTTTGTGATCTCCAAGGTTCAGGGGGGTGCTGCGACACCATGAAGGGAACAGCTGTCCTTCTCCATCCCTTCCTGCCTTCCATCTGAGCAGCACTGGGGGCAATGAGCTGTACCAGGCTGGGTTCTGCTCCTGCTTGACCCCACCAGGGCTGTGCTCAGGGGCAGCAGCAGAGAACAACCAAATGTGACAGCACAGGGGCCACCAGAGGAGGTGCTGAGGGCGAGGTCGGGCTGCTGATCCAGCCACTCGCTCATGGCAAGCATCCCAGGCAAAAATACAAGCAGGGAGTTTAAGCAAGTCAAAGCAAAGAGGTGATTTTCACCAAGTGGGACCTGGAAATCCTTAATTCCTCTGGAGTTAGAGATCACTAGCTGATATCACCACACCATCTGTCCCAGGAGGTCCTCACTCACAATCAAATCTGAAAATACCAGTAGCTATGAATGCAGCTGATAATTAACACACCCAAGACCTAATGGCAATGCATTTATTAAGAACTGATAACCTGTATTAAACTAAAAATATGTAATAAAGGAAAGCTAAAATATCCCACAAGTGTCCCAGACATTTTGTTTCTGCAGTAATTGAAAATTTGCTGAGGTACAGCATAATTTATTTAAAATACGGATTAATTTATTTTTTTAGTATATTTTCTTTTCTACTCCCATGCATGGTATTACTTTATGATGCACATTTTCCTATCAAGGACAAACTGAAGCCCTTAGACTGTTGGCAATGCATCTTAAATGACAGCAGGAACCATTATTATTATTTATACTTACAGAAGTAATCACAGTTTAGTAACTCAGACTGGTGCTGTATTGCACAAAGACTGAACGAAACCAGAAATAGCAACACTCCACCCCAAACCCATGGCAGATTTCAATATTTGCATGAAAGGTCTAAATTAGGACCCTGGTAGCCCAAATCTCCTTTTGTAATTAATGCTGAGAGGAGGACCCTGCTGGGGCACTACTCAGATCTCCAGCAGACTGAATTTCTCAGTGTCTTTGTGATCATGGGGCTGCAGCTCCTGTACTATTTTTTAGATAAACCGCGTATTTTTCATCTTTCTATACTCACACCAATTCCTTCTGTCCCCAAACTCACACTAGCCTTACAGCGATGACCTTTGACCAAAAAACTTCTTGTTCAGCGTTGTCTTTCCCATGCAAGATCAACACCAGTCTGTCTTGTCCATCTACAAAAGTTTGCAGCTATTTTCTTCTATTTATTCTTTCTCTACCCTGCTAATCATAGAATGGCCTAGGTTGGAAGGGACCTTCAAGATCATCCTGTTGAAATCCATTGCCATGGGCAGGGACACTTTCCACTAGACCAGGTTGCTCAGAGCTCCTTCCAGCCTGGCCTTAAACACTTTCAGGGATTGGGACATCCACAACTTCTCTGGGCAACCTGTGCCAGGGCCTCACCAGACTCACAGGGAAGAATTTCTTCCTCATATCCAACCTAAACTTACTCTCAGTTTGAAGCGATTCCCCCTTGTCCCGTTACTCAAGGCCCTTGTAAACAGTCTCTCTCCATCTTTCCTGTGGGCTCCTTTCAGGTACTGTGGGAGGCCACAGTTAGGTCACCCCAGATCCTTCTCTGTTCCAGCCAGAACAATCCCAATTCTCTCAGCCTTTCCTCACAGCAGAGCTGCTCCGTCCCTCTGATCCCCTTGGTGGCCTCTCTGGACTGGCCCCAAAAGATCCATGTCTTTCCTGTGCTGACTCCTCCAAAGCTGGACACGATACTCCAGGTGGGATCTCACCAGATGGGAACAGAGGTGCAGAATCTGCTGACGTTTTTACCCACAAAGGGCTGTAACTGCATTTCTCACTGTTACTATTTCCCCCAAACTAATTTCCCCCAGGCAGAAAGATGCCCCCCCTCTCCAGCAGCATCCCCTCTGTGCCCCTCTCCAGACCCCTGGATGGGACAGAACACTGGGAAGCCCTACAGAAGCACAGTCATTGTTCAGAGGACTGAACACACAATGTGAGCATATGGCTCCTAATGCTAATTAATTACACTGTGGGTTAAGGGGGACACTGAAATAATAATGCTAAATGAGATTGGAAAGAGACTTCCTGTGTGTTTAATTAGGGTTGTATCTCTCCGATTTCAAAGAGCACAGCATAACTCCAGAGGACCCTTCCTGCCCTCACAAAGGTCAAATGCCATAATTTGATCTGCCATAGTAAAATAATTAATACAAACATCCATGGCAAACTTCTCAACAATGGGCTAGGCACAAATTCAGCTTTATGAATAGCAGCAAAAAAATCAGCTCACACAGCTGAATCTTTCTTTTGCAAACACACAACTTGTCTACACTGATTCTACACAGACATTCACTAGTTTTGCTTCCAGGTGGGTTGAATTATCAACTGCTCTCTTTTTTTTTTTTGGTGAATAGTTTTATTCAGCAGAATTAAAAGATGCAGTTATGCATGAACTATTCCAACTTTCAGACATATAACTTTAAAATTAAACACAAGGTTTTTTAACATTTCATTTAACAGATTAAAAAAAAAGAAGTACTAACCTTGTCCCTTGACAAGGTTATTTATGAACTTTTCCATTTCCTTGATTATTCTTTGAACAGACTGCCTTTAATCCTCTACCAATGTGATTATTTGGGGATAACCATACCCTCTTAGAGTGCCATTATAAGTATGATGAAGCAAGACTTTGTTTCAGAGAAGTAATATTTGGAGTCTTCGAAAAAGAAGAGCAGTTCCCTTTTAAACACTTATAGCTTATGTAGTGAAAAGTTGTTCCCATTTATTAAATGGCCACTGTCAGCCAGAAAAATCACATTAAATTCAGGAACAATCATAATTAGCATTTTCAATCAAAATGGTACAATAATAAGCACATTAACACAATAACATGTTGATGTATGAAGAAGGGAAGTTCTTGCTGCCTAAGGTAATATTTTAGTCTGAAAAGAATAATTGCCAACTACTTCAAAGTGCTATAGTGAATTAGGCTGGTTTATGGCATAATTAGAAAGTAAAAATGAAGATATGCATGTGCCAGATTTCAAATTGGCTATTTTCTACCTGCAGTGCTCAGAATTTTCAAATACCTTCTGCAATGCATTGTATCTTGCTATTTTCAGGCACTATATCAAGTTGCATCATGTCACATCCTATTATATTAAACGACATAACAATTCTATTGAGTTCACCCCTAGGTATTCACAATGCCAGAAATGTAAAGGAAATAAAAATATACTCAGCGGAAGAGTTAATGAAATGAAACTTAAAAAAAAATATAGAAATCTTTCAGTTAACCAGTTTTCAAAGTGCAGGTTACATAATCAATTCAGTTTTCTTGGTTGTTATTCTTTGATCTCATTCTCCCATTCTTTGCTTAGCACAAGAATGATGCAGAGAGACCCAACAGGAGAGACACTCAACAAAAAAAAAAAGCTAACAAGAACTGAAGGATTAGCTACAAGATAGTTTTTGAAAATCTAAGAGTTCACCATTAATTACTGTTGTCAGGAGTCCTTTTTAAAAAAAAAAAAAGATTTCTTTGGCAAACGAGACTCCTGGGTTATTATAGGGAGAATTATTGGGTGAAATCTGTTCCCTAGTCTTAGACCATCTTTCAAAAGTTTCTTTTTATTTTCCTTTTATAGCAACTTTGAAGCAACTTTTTAGGCAGAAGAGACCCATTTCTATCATCTACAAAATGTCCAAAGAGAGTTAATTATTTAAAGCTACTACTTTACATTAAGCACAAATATGATATTTCCATTAGCTTTAATTGTGAGGAGACATTAAAGAACTGCATCTCTCTCCACTAGCAAAACACTTCAAAAACAACTAAAAAAAAAGAAATCTGACAGATGGAAAAAATCTCGTAAAGTGCTTATTTAAAAGTAAATGTTAGGTCAATATAATTAAGAGATTCAGCAGCAAATGTATCCTTAGCAGTTTCTTTAAAATCAAATATCATCATTATCAGAAGAACGTGTTGTTCATACATAAATAAGGAGCCAGAATAACTGCTTTTAATGCAACAGAAAACACAATCTTTACCATGACAATGTAACTAATATATCCTAACACATAATAATCTACAGGTCTGGTTTGTTTTCAAGTTTTAGAATAGTTTTATTCTGGACTCCTTTCCTCAGTAGAGACTAAGATTCACCTGGATCCCCACCCCTAACCATACAGATTACTTAGAATCAATCATTATTAAATGAGGGTGTCGAAATGTGTTTGTGTAGATACATGTGTATATATATATATATATATTTTAAAAAATGCAATATCTTTTTAGAGGGGCTGGGGACTCAGGACTGAAAATGAAGGAAGTTAGCATGAAAATAAGTACCTGATTACTGAAACATTGCCATAGTCAGCAGCAGGCAAAAAGGAAGCTGTAGTGAAGGTTCAGCAGTTCTCCAGAGCACACCCAGAGCCACATTAATTTTGAAATCTTTTGAAATGCTATTCCACATTCCCATGCAATCTAGCAGCAGTTGTGAAAACATCTTTCAATCATTTATAATAGCTTTAAAATTATATAGCACCTTTCATCTAAATGGATCTGAAAACGGGCTTCTAGCTTTATTCACTAATTTTAGAATTTATTGTGCTTAAAACAAAGAACTCCGTTAGCTAACTTATAAATAGGCTAATTATCATAATGTGACCTAACTACTGTAAGTTGCCTAGACAGCAAAATATACAACTTTAAAGTTGCAAATCACCTGATTCTTTCCTTTAAAAGAATCTGAGTCCATACACTTGCAGAAACATTAAGAAAAAGGAATGACATACGGTGAATTTTCAAATAAGGGCTCGTTATAGCCAATTCAAGGGTCTCTATTAAAAGGATTTTTCTTTTCAGATTCATCAGAACTGCATGTTGTAAGAGGACAGAAGAAAACCAAGACGGACTTAGATGTTTCCTGCTTTCATGGCCCACCACACCACCTTCCTACCAACTTCAGGAAGTGGAAGCTCCATCAACGTTTTCATTTTTGACTAGCCAGCAACTGAGTCCCACCTTCAATCTGTCCTGTGTGACATCCCTAGGGAGACCTGGGGCTTGGTTTGCCAAGGCACAAGAGAGGAGGCTTGTCCCAGGGCTGGAGGAGGAGGCTCAGCTGCCTCCCCTGGTAGAGAGATGTCCTTCCCCAGGCAGCTCAGCCCCCTTGTCGGCAGCTCTCTGGCAACTGAGCTTTGCTGTCTTTTAAACTACTACTGAAGGCAACCTTCCAAAAGGATTATTTACTTTAGGAACCTAGTCTTCTGTGTTCCTTACATCATTTTGACAATCATTACTCTTCACTTTTACTGTATCCTTACCACAGGCAGTCTCAGTCCTCCTTCTGTAATGTTTGTCTTCTCAGCAGGAAGGAAAACTGAAGCAGGAACTGCTGTTTTTATCGCGGGTGCTCACCAAGCCTGTCACATGTGAGATTTCCATCGCTAATAAACTACATGTCTAAACAAAACCTCTTCAACAACTCCTTTTCCTTCCCTGACAGCATCCCTCAGATCAGAGAAATGAGTTGACAAAACATACAGTAACTAGATATGTCTGAGTAGGTCTTCACACCAGCATGGATTATGTGCTTCTCCTTTTCACAACACACACATTATTTTGAAATACAAAATGTAAAATGGAGTCAATAACAGCAGAATATTCATTCAGTTAGAAATAGTGAGACCCACGATAGGTATGCAGCTGAGCACAAAAACTATTATATTAACTGCTAGCAGAGAATGTACAAGCTTAAATGAGTCTATTACTATAAGTGTAGAATGTGCAAATTAATTTATTTCTGAGCCAAATTAAAATACAGCCTTGATTTTCTGCAAGATAAAATAATTGGCTTAATACAAAATGTTTTGAACAGTTATGTTGGTAAATAAAATTTGCTATCGAAGTAGAAAAAGTACCTTGACCAAAGCAAGGCCTCTTAAAGATTAAAAAAAAAAAAAAAAAAATTAAAGATATTCAAGGTATGTGAAGGGATGAAAAGTAATAAGGTCTGAATGACTTAGTGATGGCTGTCATAAAAATCTGGCAGGGTATTCTATTTACAATATGTAATAAAACTGTCACACACAGAATTTATAAAAGCATTTGCCCTAGAAAGCTAAATCTTTTTGCCAAGGGCAAGTTAATAACCTCTACAGTTCATTTAAATATATGGGCAAAGAGATGTTTTGACTAATAGAGCATCACAAGGTGAGCGCTAGGCAATCTAATAGATACTGTGAGAATAGGATGATCCAAAGATGATGACAACCTGTAAGAATACTGCTGAAAAATCTTCTGAACTTCAGAGAAATTGTGCTCTGGTCTCCTAAACGTGTGCTGGGCACGTGTGTGCAAATGTGTGAGTTTTGCTGATTGGGGATTACACATGCAGCAATTCCATGTTAGCTGACATTAAAATAATTCGTCCTCAAATACTCGGAGAAGATGCTGACTTGTGAAGTAACAAATTGAATGCAGAGCTACTGCTCTTAAGATTATGCAGGGCTTAGTGGTTTGAGAGATTTAAGTCACTAACAGATCAGCTAAAATCCAGGATTTTTTCCCTCATAAAAATCCACACTTGTAAATTAACATTTTTAAATTGAAGCTGCAATAATACAACTTAATTTAACTTGGAATGGTGTCCCGCATTTTAAATTATGAATCATCCAGGAAAATACTTGGCCAGAGTACAAAGCTGCATGCAAGTCCATGGGGAACAAGCAACAACTCAGTCCCACCTTTTTTAGGTGTAAATCCATATTTAGCAAGATAATAATCATTGTAATAGAAAAAATACATTTGCTTCTGCCCAAGAACTAGGAACATTTTTCTGCCCTGAGCATCATCTTGACACAGATTACTATTTCTACCTGAGCCAGCTAATTTAAAGTTTATTTTGGACAGCTCTAAAACATGCTTCCATCACTGCTGTGACTGCACCTTAGACAGACTCTGTGACAAGGTATATTAGCTCCCCAATATATTTGCAGTGGAGCTCTGATGAAAAAAAACCAACCAGGATAGATTCCATTAGACTTACATGACTTAAACCCCACTGCCAGGCAGTTCTGAGCAAGACATTTGGTGCTCTTGCATGGGGGAAAGGATCCAAATAAATGAGATGAGCTTCAGATTAGGGTTTAGCCATCTTCCCAATAGATATGTTGAGGCAGCAGCTATAAAGTCCTTCTGCCTCTGGCTGGTGGCCTATCCCCATGACACAAAGGGAATTTTCCTGTCCTGCTAATGAGATGTTGTGCCTGTGTATCTGGCTGTGAAGATTTTGCTGACTATGATTCAGTCCTGTAGCAATGTTATTTTACCTTAAAATTTAAAGCCTTTACATCAGAAACCAATTTGAAAGTTTAGCTACCGTATAGCTTTTATAAATGTCACTAACATATCATAGAAAAAGTCACAAAGTCAGAATGAGATGATTCTCTACTCCTGTAGCTCAAATTACTTGAATTATACCTTTTTTGCACTCTTATGTGAGTGACTGATATCCAGGTGTCTGATGAGCATCTGCTGCAGAAATTATATTAATAATCTCCCTACTTCTTTCACTCCAATCCATAGGAGAAACAATTATGATCGATATTTTTATTCTTTTACTGTCCTAATGGAATTCCATTACAGGTAGTACTCTCAGAGAGGGCTGTGTCAAATTTACTTAAATTTTACTTGGGAAAAGTGGCAATACATGTGGCCATTCAAATTTCCTCTACATCCAGCTTCACCATCTCACCTACCTGAATCTATAGCTGTTTTTTTCTGGGAATGTAATAGCTGAGGACAGTTCATGGCAACAGAGGAAGAGGCAATGCCTCAGAGTGATAAGGCAGTCCTAAAGAGGCCATGATTTGGCAAAAAAAGATTAAGCAGCACACTTATTTGTGAAGTGATGCTGAGTGATGATTCTGTTACTATCAGGTTGTAACATATGTTCAGGTTAGCAGCATACATATTGCATCCTCAAGTTCAAAATTAATTTTTTGGGGAAAAAAGATCTGTGCTCAATTTCTGAAAGCTGAAACTTCAGCTGTTTGAGTGAGGGAAGCTGGTCCAGGTTGTGGGAGATTAGAAGCAACGTCTGCTGTGACATGTCTGCTGCCACTTCTCAGCTGCCTGCTAATGCACTGCGCCACACAAATTTAGGAGGGAGCACAGCTGATGCTGGCAGCACTCTGTGATCCCTGCCCTTGCCATGTCCTTGGGATTCCACACAGCCCTCCTGAGAAAGCTGTGTCACTTTGCTGTCCCTCACTCCCAGCCACGGCAGAGTCCCCATCCCCCAGCAGAGGAATGGGACCTCTGTCACCTGCCAGGTGACAGGGCTGACCACACATCCCTGCCCTACACGTGCTTCTCATTACAGCTCCTGTTGCAGCAGCACCACCCACGAGCTGTGTGCCACCACTCTTTGGCAGCTTGCTCCTAATCAATCACTCCTCTCCAGCCAGATTTCAACCTGCTGCTCTTGGCCTACTGCCTTGTTATCTCTGTTTCTTTCCTCCACCAAAGCAGGCTAGCTGTGGTCTCAGAAAATTACCCTTATTTTTCTCTACCCAGGGACTACAGACCTCTTCAACATGCTGCCAGGCACATGCTCTCCTCACTGGTGAGATGCTCTTTCCCTCACACACATTAGAGCTATGAGTCTGGAGAAGATTTTGTGCCTGCAGGGACACAAAAAAAACCAGCCTGGGAGCCAATACAGCAATAACAGTAATAGCAACAATAATGCACTGAATGAAACCATGTAAGAAGTGACCTGAAGTGCTCTACAATGGATAAAAAGTATCAATCTTTGATTTATTTTGGATTTAAAGCAACAACAATGGAGCTGTACAACATGGGCATACCCGTTATAATCCAAACAGGACTGAGCTAAATATGATTTCACTAAAAATGTGAATGAATGAGGTGAAAGATGTATTGTCATATCACAAATATTCCCCAAAGTGATCCAGAAATATGCCTACAATTGAATGGATATTGGGGGATTGTCTGAATTCACAGACAAGTTGCCATAGTACCCTGACATTTCAAAAAGCAGCAAAAATTCCTCACATTTTTCTCCTGTGTTAATGCAATTGTGGGGACATATTGGCAAGGACTAGAGGAAACTGCTGCTGCATCAGTGCCACCCTGTTCCTGTGTTAAAGGCTCAAATTGCAGTAAATTAAGAAACTGCCTCACTATTTAAACAAAACCACGACAAACACCACAAGAACAACTGTTAGACCAACTCTAAAGTTGGAATGACAGGACATCAATACCCCAAAGTCATCAGAACCGACGGCCATGCTGGGTGCACCACAAGCTAATGCATCAAAAGATGCAAACTGAATGGAAAGACAGTAGGAGACTTCAATGCTACATTCAGTTGCAGGAGTTTTTAGCACTGAGTTGTTCATTTTTTGCTGTTACTATTGAAAGCTTACAACAGCTGTAATGGAGAGAAGCATCCATCCAGCACACGCCTTGATGAACAGTAGATCAAAGAAAAGACAAGACCTACATTTATGACAAACATCCAAAGTTTTTAATTAAACAATGCTGGTAACAGAGAAGGAAAGCCACAACTGCCCTACAAGGCATTATTCTGGTGGCAGAAAGCTGTGATTCCTGCTTTCACTGGGGTCACAGGTCCATAAAAACTCAAAAGATGCTCTCTGTACTAAGCAAGAGAACAGGTAAATTCAGGCTCCAAACACTGTCCTCTCTTACTTTGCAACCAAAGGGGGAGATTAGTGAGAAAAATGTACCAGTCCCATTAAAAAAACAAACAAACAAACTGTAAAAGCTTTTCACTTGAGAAAAAAAAAGCAGGAGTTGAAGCCATTCATCTCGAAGGAAGAGAGGTGAAACAGAAGAACGAAGACTCTTTGTCTAGGTTTTAAACTGGTTAAACATTTGGATTGCTTGTTTTGGTTCAAGAAAATTAAATCTGGAATCAGATTTGGTTCAACTTCTAGTTGGCTTCCAAACTTCTCTTACTTTTTCAATTACTGATATGACTGAAAATGTACACGTGCACTTTTTGTCTTAATTATTGATACACA
Source organism: Argya squamiceps (assembly GCA_037834095.1). Classification (NCBI taxonomy): domain Eukaryota; kingdom Metazoa; phylum Chordata; class Aves; order Passeriformes; family Leiothrichidae; genus Argya; species Argya squamiceps. The sequence goes on from JBBMKD010000001.1 coordinate 10,180,675, forward strand.
AATACACAGGCTATATTTTAAAATAGCAAAGGCCACCTAAACGATATAAAATATGACCTTTTAAATTAAAGTGCTAGATTATGAACCAATAGAAGAGAAATAGTAGCTTTCAATTGCTCTGAATTTTTCTAAGTATGACAAATTAGACAGAGTGAAGATGTTTGCAGTGGATCAGAGAGGAGACCCACTCCTAGAAAGAAGAAAAGGATGCTCAGGGGGTCCCAACAGGAGGTTTTAGTGAGGTGGGGGTCAGTCTCTGCTCCCAGGAACAAGACAAGAGGAAATTCTATGACTCTAAGGTTCCTGTGGTGACAAGACTGACTGCATGTGTTCATGGAGGTGACTTCATATACTGGAGTCACATAAAAAAGTAACCCCTCCACCATTTGGGGTAAAGAATGGGGAGGAGGAAGCTGGGATAATGTAACTGAACCCAGACCTACAGGAACATCAGCATCTAGTGGTAGTTATTAGTAGGAAACCCTCCATCAAAAGCACTTCCAAATAATTTAAATGAACCTGCAAGTTTTTATTAATATTAAAAAGCTCCTCTGCTTTTCTCTTTTGGGGAGTTACTTCAGGGTCAGAACCAAAACAAATTTTTGCTTATTTCTAGGGCACAGGTAACAAACAAACTTCAGCAAATCCCATAAATCCCAAACCTAAAACTTTAACTTCAATGCTTTTTACTTTTTTTCATATTTTAGTTCTGCTCCTGCTACTAGAGTTACTGAGTCAGAAGTGCCTTTTGCTATTTTTTTAGCATAAATACCAAAACAAAAAAAAAAAAAAAAAAAAAAGAGAGAAGTAGATGGAAATAATAAGAAATAGCACCAAATTGTTTGCTCTGCATTTCAAGAAGTGAAACACAGGCAAATACTTTGTTTCATGTAAAATTCAAAGCCTTCCTTTAAGCAGGGCTGGGTACAAGTGATTCCCTCTCTTGTTTATGCACCTCTGACTCAGGTGCTTTCCAAAGTCCAGTTTCCACTCTCTTAAAGTCACCCAAAAATATTCCTGCTGGTTTTCATTGGAGCCAAATGGTACAAGAAGATTACTCTTTCCATTTGAATTTGGGACCAAGGAAATGAAATTCCAAAGCATGACCTTGAACCCACATATTTTACATGCTGGAGAAACACCTGGGTCCAAATCAACTTCCCAGTTGGTTTGGATTTCTTTTTTTTTTTTTTTAATAACTTGATATGTGTTTCTGAAACAAAGTTTAGCTCATCCTATGAAAGCAAAATATAATGAAAGTCTCATAAATTATTTAATGCTGGACATGTATATTGGCTCCAGCTACACAGAAAAAAAATCCACAAACCCTGCCAGGCTGTGAGACAAGAATCTTATGGCACAATATGTTCTTGTTCATTAGTTTTCAAAAACTACATTAACCTGTTATATTCTCATTATGTTGTGATTTGTCTTATTTTCTAAGATTACAAGGAGTGACACAATTGGATTTTGCCACATCTCTTGTCCACTGCTTCAAAAGTATTCAACATCATTACAAATTAAATGACACAATAACATGGTCAGTATTTCATTTGCTGCTTCACAGCTGTTAGAAGGTGTTTCTGTGATCTCAAACATGAGAGGGGCAGCCAAATCTCACCAGTGCCTCTTGGCTGCAGGTTATTCCAACATACGTGGGTTATTACTAATATATATTTAAATTTTCTGCCTTCCTATCACTTGGACCCAATGCAATCTTTCACTGAAAGAAAACAGTTGGTAAGGATTTTTTTTTTCTTTTTTTAAGCTGAATTTCATTACTTTTTTCCAAAAAAATAAAACAAAGAGACTTTTGATAGGTTCATACCAATGTTCCATCTATAAATATCAGCTTATCTCTGCAAGGGAAATACAAAAATGAAAGTACTTGAAAAACAATGGTCATGGTATGGGCCTACCTTTGCTCTTGTGAGCTGAACCACAGTCAGGCAGTTCTAGTCTGGGGCTAACAGGTGTGACCCTGCACTTTCAGAGTTGCCCAGACTCCTGCCCCTCAGCTCTGAATGGACAAATAGGTCAAACCTCCCCAAAATGTAAAATTTCCCAAAGCATATTAATATTTTATATGTGTCCACAACACAGAAGTATAAATAAGTCTGGAAAAATAAAAGTAAAGCAATGCTTCCTTAGTATGCTATTAGAATAAACAGATTATTAAATTACAAATTCTGAATGCATCGTCTGGATCCATTTCCCCTATTGATTCTAAGATAAAAGAGATATAAATATCTCTTTATAAGAGATATTTAGATAAAATAGGGATTCTAGCATATCTTTACAAGTATTCATATGAATAGGCACCCACCCATCCATGGAATATTCCTTATGGCTATCACTATAATAATGTGACATATTGCACTAAATCAGTACTTTTGTGCTCCATCTTTCAGATTTTACTGATATGGTGTGACAGTTCCAGCACCTCTTAAATAGCCTTCTAATCTTTATTCACTTTGAATCACACATGAAAATTTAATTATGTGCAATTCTTCCATCAAAGTTGTCCTAATCTACTACAGCCAATAAGGTAATATTGTAAAAGGAAAAAACATTAAATTTTACAAGATGGGTATTCAGGCAACCATTTTTTTTTCCTGTGAGAGATTTAATCATTATCTGAAATTCTACAGCTATCTGACGCTGAACTGAAAGCAGCCCCACCTTGTAGAATCACGGTGTTAACAAAAATGCAGAGGTTAAAATTGGAGCTGATCGTGTAAACATCCAACCTTATGAGGATTTGCTGCCACAGAAAACAGATTAGCAGGAAATTTAGAATCTGGTCTGGTTGGAAAGCTGCTTTTTATGATACCACTTCCTCTATAATAAGCATCCTGAAGCATTTCTCTTCAATGCAGAAATTACAGAAAGCAATGGCTACAGAAGTCTCCATTTTTGTTTCAAACCTAATTTTCACTTCTTAAAAGTGATATTTTAACCAATACAGCTACTTTTAGGAAAATACAGCAGTAAATTGGGTTATGGAATTTTGATAAAATTTTCATATCCTGATCAAAGCCAACGTGAAATGTTACACATCCATGATGTAAAGCAGATACCAAAAAAATTACATTACCAAAGATAACTGTGCATGGGCACATTCTCCCAGGCTTATGTGTTCTTTCACATGAGTCTTTGCAGGAATTACAACACTGATACCAGGGACAGGGTTAGTACTGCCACACTCTGCTTTCCTACAGCTAAAGACAGAACACCTTTTCTCAATATGTCAGAAAATGTAGAGATTTTATACTTCCAGGAAAAGAAAAGGAATTTTAACTCCCTGCAGCAAGTATATTTGCATCAGTTTACTAAAACAAAGCGTTAATCATAAAAAAACCAAACAAACACCTTCAATAATTCTAGGGGTTTTCTTACCACACCATAGGAATTTTGGTACAACAAAAACATTGATTATGATCTGCTCTACTCTTTATTAATATGCCAAGTACGTGAGAATCACTTACCCCTCTCTCTGAAAAGAGAAGGACACTGGGTAAAGAATTCCTCCTAGAATAATCCTACACACCATTTTTAGAAGTCTGGACAAAGGTATTCTATACAAAATTACATTAAGAGAAATTGAGCAATTAAATGTCAAAACAAAATCTGAGGCAAAGTCCAGCAGGGAAATAAAATCAAGTTACTGATTTGTGTAGTTCAAAAACCTAGCCTTTCTGCAGTGCTAATGATCTGATGTTTTCTTCCTGATAGTAAAAGGATCTTAGCATCCCAAATCAATGATGAGAACACGATTTTCGTTAGCTTCTACTTTTTAAAAAAGTTTTACATTAATATATCAAGTGGAAAATATTTCATTTTTCTAAAACCAGTTATTAACTTCTCAAATCAGAGATGACGACTCAAACCAAAATGCTTTAAGCACCCCTAGTTAGTCATCAGGCCCTTTATATAGTATTTTATACTATCAAGAATGGTTTCAAACATGTCATTCCAGAATATCAGTGATAGATTAGAGTGTCAGAGCCATCTCAAATGCCAAATTTCCTATATCCTTCAATAATGCATTAACTTTTTGCTTAATGACTAAAAGTTTAATTAATTTACTGAAAACAGGCACAACTAACCATTCCTTTAATTAAGAAAAACCATTAAAATCCACAATTACCTTTGAAACTGTTAGAAGCTTAAATGTTATGTTATTTTTTAAATGCTTATCTTTAATCAAGTTTAAGAAAAATGACAAAGTATTAAGTGAAAAATGACAGAAGTTATTTCAGGATTTCTTTCATGCAATGAACGTAGTATTTTAGCTCTCCTTTTATATTTCCCAAGAGACATGTGGACTCAATGCATCCAGGATTTATTCCATTAATTAAAAGCAGGCATTATTTACTAGCCACAAGTTTGGCTGGTTTCGTTTGTTTTTCTTTTTCCCAAAGGTTCTTTTTCTCACGCAGGAATGGGTGGGGGAAAGATTACAACCCGCTTGCTCATATATCAAAAAATAAAAATTAAGCATGTTCAACTGGACAAAGCTGATTTCACTTTTTATGAACACATTAAAACTGCTCATGAACACAGGAGTACATTTCACATCCTTCAGTTTTCATTAGTAACTCAGATTTCATGCTCTGATTTTTTCTGGTAATTTGCCTCTTCCCTTTCCCAGATACCTGAATTTTCTTCTAACATGAAAAAGGTACTGGAAGAAAAAAAGGTACTGGAAGAAAAAAAAGCAAGGAAGTATTCTCGTTATGTAGGCATATGAAAGACCTGAGGTTAGCATTGCGCCCCCTACCCTGAGGTCACTGTCTGCCAATTTACTGACACGTCAGAGTAGGATGTAGCACTGGTTCTACTGAAGTTGTAGTGCAAACACAAATAGGTAAAGCTGTAACAGAAGCCAAAGACTTTAAAACCATAAGCTTTTTGTCAGAGATATAAACACAATAATTTTGCCCTCCTAAGTACTGTGAAAAAATCCTGCTATCTTCCAGCTACCCTTGAGCTGCACAGCTACTGCTCTGTTAATGAGAAGCTCAAAAACAGCTGAGAAATCTCTAAAACTGGGGAAGGTCCAGCAGTCTATTAGACAGGTATCTCCAGCAGCAGCAGCTGACAGTTCCTTTTAGCACAGTGAGACACTCAACACTTCAGGAACATGAGGGAACAAACTGAGTCATCTCAGGTCACACTCGAATCCTGGTCTGACATAAAGAGCTTGGGGGAGGTGCGAAAAATATCCTAGTTTGATAGTCTTGGTAACACTATTTTAAAAACTAAAGACTTACTTTTTTTTTTTGGTCCAACTTTCAAGGATTCAGAGAGAGATTGCCAAAAAGAAATATGTCAGAAGTGTATCAAGAACGCTACTGGTTAAAAGCATCGTGAGGGAGTAATTTTTTTTGAGAAATAAAAAAAAAAATCTAAGTGCCTATCACTTACAGAATGTGAGATGCTTCATCTGTTAAAATATAATGTGAAAAAACAAACAAAAAAAGCCTTTTCTTTGAAAATACCATTCATTACCATTCCCTGAACTGTGCATACAAGCCCACTGAACTGCTGTCAAAAATTGGCAGAAATTACCTGGAAAATGGAGCAAAAGTGAGATTACAAAGTTAGTTATGGCTACTTAATTATATTTAGTGTCAGTGCAGTCAAGAGCTATCTACGAAACATAAAAGAAAGTTCTCACTTTTCCAGATGAGTCAGCATTAACATGGCAGAGGACAATCACTGCAGATGTATGCCCCAGTTTAGTCAGGCATCAGGGAAATGTATTCAGCATGGAGGAGCCTGAGTTTGGGCATTTATTCTTTCAGCCTTTGATGAAAGAAAGCAATTTCTGGTGTTGGGATTTGTAAACAAAACCCAGAGGACAAGAGAGGAGCTGCCTCTGTGGCAGCCTGCACAAGTCAGTACACAGCCACAGCATGGATGCAGGGAACCTTGGTTTTCTCTGCATCTCAAGGGGATCCATGTACAGAAAAAATAGAGAAAAGGTGATCAGCTACAGTGTGAAGAGCAACAAATATCCCTGTGAAGCTTAAAGCTGGTAAATCATGGGATGTAGAGTTGACAGCAGTCAACCTAAATCATGAATGGCAAGGAGGAGGACAGCAACTGTTGAGTCCATCCTTCAACATAAGAATCAGGGGCATTACATAGAACTGCAAAAAAAAAAAAAATTAAAAATGTTGAAAGCCAGAGGTGGAGGAGTTCATACACCGGAGAGCTCAGCCATACCCTGACTAGCTAACCAGCATTATTGCATTTCACACAGTTTTAAAATGAATCTGAAGATGTTCTTGGAAGAAGAACACAGGTCTTTAACTTCCTGAGCTGCAGATTGATAGAGATTATAAGAAAATTCTGGAGAAATCTTTTTTTACCTGCTCCTGTAGTACAACACTAGCAGCAGGACAGTATGGCAGATGAGTCTGAGGCCTGATCTAGTATTCTCTGTGTCCCTATAATAATCCTAAAAATACTCAAAATGAAACACACTTAATAATAGCTATGTATTAATTTATTAATAAGATTTATTGTTGCATAAATATTCAGCAATCTGAAATTGTGAAACGCCTCAGCATACAAGCAGGCATTGAAAACCTCCTAAGCCTCAGATTAGCCAAATTCTTTGACACAGCGAGGCTGCAATAAGCAGGTTTCTTTTCCTATAGCAATCCTTATAAATGTACTGCAATCTCAAGTGCTAGCTCAGAGATCAACAGAAGCATCTTTTTTTTAATATTTCAATAAAAGTCAAACTTCTAGAAAGCAACAGCAAAACACAGCTGCGCAGATGTGTAAAATTAACAGTATAAACTCAGAAATTGAGTCCACCTTTTTCCTCCTTGTAAAGCATAATGCAATGTTATAAATTTGAACCTATTTGGAGCTCTATTTCTCTACCAAAAGATCTGTATCTGCATGAGTTCCACAGGTTACCATGCTATTTTGTTGGATTAATGACAAAAACCCCATGCATGTATAATCAGGGTAATGTGGTAGCACATTTCAGTTTCTACAGGTCATTTATAATTTATGCAATTTGTTCCCTCTTTTTTAATGGCAACATTTTTCATCCAAAGTTGTGCTTCTCTCAGCTGCAAAATGGAGAGCCATTCATTTAATGTATGCAGATGGAAAACAGAAAAAAGGTCAGACAAATTACAGCCTTGTATTTGCAAGAAAAGTAGAATTCCACAGCCTTCCTGAAGAAAACACTCAGAAAAACACCTCAAAATATTGCTTAAAACTACAGCAAAGATATTTCTGAAAATGTTTACCCTATCATTATGTTGAAATAACTTGAAAAATATTGCCACTTTATTTTATGAAAGACTCCAGTGTCTGTTCTGCTTGTTTGGCACTAATTTTGGTAAAAACAGAAAAACAAAAATACAAAAGCCACATTCAAGGTGAAAAACAACACAAACACTAAAAGAAATTAAAGACACAAATCTCAAAATTATGTCTATTGTACAATTATGAAACATATTTTGAGGAATAATTAAATTTTAAAGAAATTCTAACTATAGAGTAATAAAAACTTCTAAAAGGCCAAATTAACTTATGAATGACTAAATATTTTTCTGCTTTAGTTTTAAACTCTAGTTGAATATTACTGAAATAAACTAAATACTAAAATACTTGGTTTCATTTTTACACTTGCATAAACACAAAAGACTTTAACCGATTTTATGCTAAATCTGGATAAAGGGTATCAATACCAGATTTTTTAAATTTTAATAACTTTTAATGGGCTTTTTCAGAACTGTCAACTGGTAAAGAAAATTACCTGTATACATATTTATTACATTAATACATTAACGATGTAAAGGAAAAGATTATGTTTCTCTAAAGCATTTTTAAAAAGCTTAGTTGAAAATTGTAAATGGAACCCAATCATTTCCATTTCACCTAAAAAAAACCCCAAAAACTCTAGTCATAGATTTGTCCATAAATATACTCAAGAGAGATTTTTTTTTTTTTCCCCTAAATAGAGCCCAGCTTTTCAAAGTTGCAAAGCCAATTGTAAGTCTTCCTGTTTGACTCCTTATTCAGTGGAACACACCGCAAGGATTACAGGGCAAATCTCTGTCCTCATTTAGAGCCAAGTTTCTCCGTCACCTTGCAGAGAGCATTGTTACTAATATAGTTTTGTTATCTGTTTCCAAGGGATCAGCTTTCAGAAACCCAGTGGTTTGATTATGTTCAATGACCTTCTCAGAGAAAGGCATGCACACGCCTTCAGTCAAAAGTTTCTTTTTTTTTAAATATATCCTGTTCAATTCCAAGGAGATCGAGAAACAAAGGCAAAAAAAAAATCATCATGAAAGAACAGCCTTTATTAGAAAACTGAAGTTTCTGCACTTTATTTTTAGGGCAGAATGTATTCTTAAGTTTATGAAGTCTAAGAAAAGGGTTTCTCTAGTGAACCTATACTTTAAAGTAAGTTAAGCAGTAAAATGTGCTAAAAATACAATAGAATTTACATATTTATTAGCATAGCACTACTGAGCACTTGTCAGCAAAACTACTTCTGTCAAAATCTTGGATACCATCCTTTTAAATTTCACTGGTTACATTTAATGTTCAAGAATTGTGACTTTTTTGGATTACAGCACTTAAGTGGTGGTGTATCCAATGGTAAAGTAACTTCATTTAAAGTTCAAAGCTGCATTTCTGGGCTCACAGAATTCTGCAAAACTAGAAGTCAAACAATATTTTCATCATGAGAAAACACCTTCTGCTAATTCCTCATCGTGCCTTTGAAACTATTCGATTTCCTGAAAAAGTGCATTTCAGCTCAATTTTCTTAAGTGATTCAGAGGAACAGAAGCAGAAGAAAAAATACCAACGGTATTCAAGAATTTCTAGGATGAATTAACTCAATAGACATATGGATTCTGGAAGGCAATTCACAACAACATCAACAAGGCCCTGAAACACTGCAGTTTGCTACTCACAAAAAAAAAAAAAATTATATATATATAGGGAATGAATCAAATTCTGTTTCTGCTTTCTTCAAAAAACAGCTTAAAATCAAATTGCCCATGTCTCAATTGAGGGTATTATCTCCCATTATCTCTGATGTTCACTCATAAAATTATGGAATTATGGTGCAATGATAAGTTCCTAAATAGTCCTCCTGTTGTATCATTTTATCAAAAAGCTTCGTATTCAGTGGGTTTGACTATATGTGTCGTTTTCTCAAGTTAAACATATTCATTTTCCAAAGATTATGTAAGCTAAAATCTCCATGAACTCAAAAATGTATCTCAGCAAGCACCTCTCCTTCTTAATATTTTACAGATGTTTCCATTGTCAGGTACAGAATTTTGTTTTCTGTTGTTCTATTAAAATTTTCATGACATCATGCTGTGTTCAGAGAAGGGCAGGAGTGCCTCATTCAAACAGATCAAACGCTGGCTATCTATGATCTCTTATTCATAAACGGGGTGGGATACTGGGATTTTTTTTTAATTTCCTTGCTACTATGTAATTGTTTTTTTGTACCACAAATTACAATTGTAATTGTAATTTGTGGTACAAAACATGGGGCTTTTTCCTTTCAAAAGAGGTATAATTGTGAAATATAAAATGGGTTCCTGAGAGAACAGGAGGCCTGTGCTGTAATTGTTGGATCTGAAGGGATCCTGCCTTTCCAGTTCTCCGAATTCAAAGGATCAGCAGAGTCATTAACATTTGCTAGCAGGTTGCAAGCAGATAACACATTCTGTGGAAAAAGCTCATCTCTCGCAGAGTATAATGTATGTATTCTGGACTTCAAGATAAAAAATGTGTAGCAGGCTGATGGGGGGAATATCAGAACCCATTTGCTTCGCCCTGAGCAGAACTGTTGAACTATCAGGAGGAGTAATTCCGAACTAGAGCCTCTAACGGGCCCATGCTACAGGGAAGGCTGGACTGGCCACACTGTGCCAGAGAAACCTGGAAATCTATAAAACTGAGTTCTCAGCTCCTCTCTCTTCAGAGGGGGAAAAGTAGATTGAAAGCAACTAAAACAAGAACAGGCAGATGTGTAAGTCAGGAGTGTCAAAGAGCGGAGCTGGGAACTCTTCCTCCTACAGAAAGTCTCTGTGATTTCTTGAAATGACAAAATATCTTTAATTCAACAACTAACTGATAGCATGCAAAGAAACTATGAAAATTGATCTGATATGACTGACTGATATTTGGAACTGCTGACTGAGATCCATGGCTGATTAAATATTCATGATGTTATTTGTAGGTTGCATTGAGTGCCTTGACAATAAAATCAATTCATTAACTATATTAATAAGGCTACACAATCGTTAACAGAGTAAATTCCATTTGAGACACTATTACAGTAGCAAAACATGTGACTCTTCATAGCAGCAGTTAAAGGACTGGGGACTTTTTAAGCATTTACATTTATTATGTTAGTTCCTGAGATTTAATTTTATATACAGCAGCATGTTATTTTCCAAGTAAATCATGACTAGACCTTCAAACTGGAAAATAACATCCATTTGTCCATGTACAGTATTTTCTAGATGTTTGTCCATCTCTTTTGTGAAGCATGCCTTTTTTATCATATTTCATTAGGCCTCTCATCTACATTTTCCCTGACAAAATATGCTAAAATTTTGTTCATTTTTGAGAGGCTTAGCATGATTTTTGCCTTCCTACTCTTTTTATCACTCAAGAGGATGAACATGGGCATTAAACACATTGTTTGAACTCATTGTGGGTCAAACTGTACGCCCTATGCATATTGGAAATTTAGGTCACCTCATTGCCAAGAGTCCCAAGGGGCCTTTGGGACAGCTGTAAAATACTGTAAAACACCAGTTCCAGCAGAAGGAAAGAGTCTGGAAAACTGGCTGCCAAAAAGGCTGAGTGGGAAATTGCTGCACAAAGGTTGTCCTAGTTAGTGCCAACATTTTTCATTGCCTCCTGCAGAAGAAGAAACAAAAAGTCACCATGTTGGAAAGATAAAGATATTTCACTCTCTTGGTGCACATCCTGAGAGATTTTTACCCAGCCATCCAGTATTTTTAACAATTATTTCAGTGCTCTTCAAAGGCAAACTCCTCAGCTTTCCTGGCTTTTGTAAGATTGCTATGCTAATAAACACAAACACGTACCACAGGAATTAGTCTTAAGACTAAGTAGAAGAGTAATCCAGAAGTGTGACTCAAAGGACAGAGTTAGTAAATAAAGCTGATACAGTGTTGAGACCCCAAATTCACCTGCAAGGAACTAACTTTCAAGAGCTTCTGTTGTGACCAGTGGGGCAGTTTCAAAACAAAATCCCATGCAATTTTATCCTGATTTTGAGAATTTCTCCCTAATTTCCTATTACCCCACCACAAGCATTATTTTTATAAAGTTCATTTACTGCACACATGTTTATAAAACAGTATAAATAAGTTTCTGTTGTGTGAGTGCACACATATAGTAGAGAAGTGAAATTATTTGATTACTACCATTGGCCAGCTAGGTGGTCAACTCTTCGAATTGCTAAGTCATTGCTATATCCATACCATTGCTACTCTGATTTTTTGTCCATGTCAAAAATCAGCTTTTTTTTTTTTAATATTTATGATATTCTTGACATTCATACTCTGGGCTAATTAAGGTGGAAATTTGAATGCAAATTGTTAAACCATAAAGTTCAGCATAAAATAAAATCCAGTTACTTCTTTCCAATCGGTCTAGTGTAAAAGTTTCATTAAGCCAGGGCAGTGAATCAGAGTTCCTTCCACATCAGTTCTTGAGTTTTGCTTTACTTGCTTTTTTCATGAGGAAAGAAAAAGGAGAAAGATGCTCAGCAGTTCATTAATATAATTAAATTCTTAACACATTTTAGTTTTAAGAAGTAACCATAATTCTAATCTTAATTTACTACAGGTAACTAACACTTGCTTTTGGAATAAAGGTGATAAAAAAATTAAAAGGAAGTATTTGCTTACTCTAAAACTACAATCTACATAGATATTTTAAAATATAACTGTCCCTGTGTTACCTAAGAGTTTCAGGGTAGGGTTTTGTGGTGTTTATTTGGCTTTTTTGGTCAGTTGTGTGGGGGTGGGGGGGAGGAAGGTGTGTGTTTGTTTTTAAGACTTATAAATTAATTGGGACTTTGAATATTCATTGATTGTTGTAGATTTCTTTTTTGTTCAGCACTGATCTTCAGAAAACACATGCTGTTTTTTTTATTAAACTCCCCAAGGGAGCAATTTCTAAGAGTTAAAATCTCACTGAAAATGGTGCCTCATTATCCGGTGATTAAAGTTATGTGACATTCCAAAGTTACACAGCTGGTCACAGAAAGTTCTTAGTAACAGTGCTCTAACATGTGTATTAAGTGTTCCAACATGAAAGATCTCAATGCAAAAGCTTGGTTTATATTCACATCTCAGTAATGAAAAATATACATAAATTACCATGATTTCTTGCATGTGTTGCCAGTCGGCCAAGGAGGAATTATGATGGATAGGCATCAGTTCTTGTACTGTCATGTTTCTGTCACTTATCTTGCCAAGAATTATAAGTTTAGACAGGGAATATTTGTTTTATCTACAAAATATATGTATCTAGTAACACAGAGGACAAAGCTAGATGTTTCATTCTCTCAGGAAATTAGAGAGACTTGTGACTGACTTTGTTTTGTTTAGTCTAGCATCTCATTAGTGTTGTTGTTTTATTAACTAATTATGTTAAAACCAAGGGACCACTTGTCTAAATAACACATTGAGTTGGGGTTTCTTGGGTGATTTTAAACACATCATAACCTGAATTTAATAAATTTTTACTACTTACACTAAAAGCTCCTAGTTACCTACTTACCAGTGGCATAGTTTTTACTATCTTTGTAATTATTTTTCTTCTTTCCCTTACAAAATGTCATGATTCCAAATCAATACCTGCTAGCACCACTCTGCCATGGCATCCTGGCAAATGATTAGCGGGGCAAATTAGTTTAGCAGGTACACAAAAGATTTACAGACAGATTTCCTGGGCTGCAGGACTGGGTTAGGATGAGACAATGTTAATTCAGCTCCATTCTGTCACTAATTAATGCCCTGGGCCCCAGCCAAAACACAGGGTCCACAGCTTGTGATGTTCTTCTCAAAAAACAGTTTTGCTATCAAAGGGACTTGATTTCACACAAATCTGATATGGAAGAAAGTTGACTATTCAATTAACTGTATTTCTGATGGAGCAAACATCATTTTTGATCTCCCATTGGGGTCAGAACATTTTAGCAGATCATGGAATTTGGCATAGCACTCCTTTTCCAATTGCATTGCAGGCATTTCCAGGATCTGCACTTTCAGAAAAAGTCAAATCTTGCTTTAGCAGCTATGTCATCATAACATTTGCCTTTCTTCCATGCCATGAGTTACCAAAGGCAATTTTATTTTTATTGACAGATCTAAAGACAGAGTGCTTGGAAAAGAAGGGTTGCTGTCAACTGCCTAATTTGACTCATCACTCATTTTCCAGTATTTTCCACTACAGAATAAGAAACCATTGGGCGTCGTGCACCACATCTTGATAGACTTAAACAAAATTTGACACCAACTTTTTATGTTTAAAAAAAAATATGAATGTATAATTTCACCAGGACTCAAGCAAATTATTTAAAGAGAACAGAGACATAACTTACATTTGGAGATGATTTACCACATTCTGTATCTTGAAATGTTAGACCTTGTCACACCTGTGTAGTTACTTCATGGCTTACATTTAAGCATGGAACAGCCCCAGTGGCTTTCACGGGGCACCAGTCACCGTGTCTGAAATTAAATATCTGTTCACATCTTTGCAAAACTTTATATTAACCCATTGTATCTTCTACCAGCTTTAGAGACAGAGGAGTCACTAACAAGCAATTTGTGACTTTCTGTATGTGCATAATGATAGATCTGCTTGGAGGCCCCAGGATTTCCTGTTTCCTCTGCTTAGAAAAATTGGAGGTTCCTTCCACTTATTACGAGTCCTCATAACTTCACTATTTATAAGGGATACCTTCCAGTTGCTTTTCTAAAAATGTGAACCACCTGTAAAGCACTGCATTTCAGAACCACTTCCAGATTCAAACACAGAGCATCTCAATCATCTTTGAATTTGCCTGGCTTTCCTAAAGGTAACTTGACTGTTTAGAAATATGTTAAATTTATAATGATCAATCCTTAAATGCTGTATAACAAGCTACAGACAAACAATTCTATTTATTTTATTTTTTTAATTGACATATCTTTCACCTTCGTAAATATTGCAATATATGCTGAAAATGCGACATCTCTGAGATAAACACTTTTATAATTTTGCTATTATCCTTAGTCTTTGACCTTGGGTATTATTTCCATTTCCTTCTATTTAACAAACTCAAAAGGTTGAAATAACACAAAATAATATAATAAATATTTCTAATTATTTTCTTGTGTAGTTATCACAAAATGTTTTATCAAATTAATTAAATATAGTGAAGTCAAAATGCAAACACAATTATTTAGCTTCTTAAAGATAGAGGAGATAAAAACTCTGAACTGGCTTGTTATAGTAACTGAAAGCAGATCATAAGAAATAAAAATGATACTCTTTCCTTCCCAAATTCTACTTTAAGAATGAATCATAAGTCCAGTAGGGGAAAAAAAATCTCATATTAATTGACCTATATTACATTTTTATAGTTGGAGCCCCAACCCACTACTTCCCCTAGCATGAAGGCAATTTATTTAAGGCAATTCATTATCTTTAAATCTGAACTAAATCCCTGTTTTATTTTATTATTAAAAAAAAAAGAAAAATTGCAAAACATTAGTCAAGGACTCATAAGACAAGTTCACTGTAGAAACAATATATTTGGTAATATATATGGGACTATTCCAACATGTTTGGTCCTAATACTACAAATGTTAAGAAAGAGTATGATGGTTTATTTCACTGAAGCACTTAAATAAATTAACAAGAATATTTTTTTGTTTACACTGCTTTGATTCAACATTGCTATGTACAATTTTCTGTGTCAGCCACCTCATTGTTTCTGAGGAGAGAGGGGGAAGAGAAGTGGGCCCTTCCCCCACAATGCCAATTTTTGATTGCAAGTGCAAGGGATTTATCCCAATAGGAAATGTCTAATGTAAAGGCATCTTCCTTTCTGTAGATTTAGGATGTAACCTAAGTGGAACAGAATGAATATTCAACATTAAAAAATAAAAATCACCAATATATTTTAAGACAGGCATACTGTGAAGCTGTCAAAAAAATTATGTTAATTACTGACCATCTCTAATTTTTAGAGCAGAGAATTCTTGTACATACTTCCTACATGTACACTGCTCAGTAACATCAAAGGATAATCACTGTGATGAACTGCAAAAAATATTTTAGATGAGAGTCAAACTGGATATAGTTAAATTTCACACTGTATTTCTATTAGCATGAGTGAAGTACAGAGGCTGCTTAGGGCACTGAACTGGCTTTAGGGTTGCTCTCAATTTCTTCTCTTATAACTTCATCTTTTCCTTCTTCTCACTTTCCTGTCACTGTGTTGCAGAGCTGTGGCCTTGAGTCATCCAAAACACTTCAGTTTGCATGCAGAGTGCCAAGGACTAGATTTAACCCCATTCCTTCAAATTTTTTATCTAGTATTCATTTCAGGACTCTCCCTAATAAATCCCCTAAACAACTAAAAAGCAAATCAATACTTATTTCTGGCTCATTTGTTCTCCAATTATCAGCAAGTACTGAAGCAAAGCATGGATACTAATTAAGGAGAGGGGGAAGAAAGAAAAAAAAAAAGAAAAAAAAAAGAGAGAAAGAATGCAAATAAACACAAATTCCTGAAGAGAGAGAAAGCAAGCAGAGAGCACCAAGGGCAGCAGACAGAGGTCACACTGTTCATGCCAGCTGTGCCAAAGGAGGCTGGGATCCAGCTGCTTGCTTCATATCCCACTTGGGCTGTTCCTCTTCACCCCAGATACACTGAGGGGTAGCAGCAAGAGGAGTGGGTAGCAGAAATTAGAAATGCTTTTCTGGTTGAGGTAGTTCTGTATCCAGCATTACGTGGAATGGCAGCCAGCAAAAGCATGATACTTGCTGGACAGGACAAGAGCTAAACAGAATCTTATCTCTTGTATATTATAGTTTTTTATTCAAAAAATAATCATCTCTAAAACATCTGTTAGCAGCTTACTAACACCCACCCTGTTGTGCTAATTAGGGTGACAATAAAAGTATTGTGTCAAAAACTTAGAGATCTACATAAATATGTTTGCCTCTTTGACTAAAAAAAAAATCATACAAACAAAAAAACCCTTGTATCTAGCCCACCCTTCAGCACTCCAGCAGATTAAAAGCATGCCTGAAGTTAATTTGAAGCCACAATTAATAGGGCAAACACTAGCAGAAGGGAGGAGGGACCTTGCAGCAGGGCACACCCCATCCTTGAGCACCAAATGTCAGTAGGGAAGCCCTGATTTTAGACCAGCTGGAAATTTGACTCAGCACACAGCCAGCTCCCTGTTGCTGGTCAACTGAGACAAAAAATTCTTGGTTCATACCAAAGAATGCTTTTCTTAGCATGACTCCACAAGTCCTTTAAAAATGGATTTTGCTTTGATTCTGCTATGGGAAATTCCCTCTGACCTATGAAAAAGTGCATTGGCCTCTTAGATGAAGTGGTCTTGTTCTCAATAGGAAACATCAGCTGCATCACTCAACAACTGAAAAGCATTTGCTCCTGTGCACATAATCCTATTGTTCAGTTGACTAGAGGAGTAATAGATTTGCTGTTTCCTTCCCCTTGTATCTAACTATTGTTGTGGCTCACAAGAAAACAACTCATTTGGAAAACAAGTAGAGCATAATAATTCCCAAACCCCTTGTCTTCCTTCAGCTCTATACTTTCACTGCATAGCAATATCTACAATATTAAATTCAGATTTATCCCACTTCTTAAAGCAAAAAAAAAAAAAACCAAGCAAGCATATCCCCAGAAACTATATCTAGGGTAATGAAATCCATATGCAAACTATGGAAACTGTAGAATTGCAGAGAGAATTTTCTGAGGATCCCTTTGGCTCTAATACATTTCAGTATGGCCTCAGACTGAAGTAGCTTTTTAATTGGGGAGGAGCTTTTTGGCTTTAATATCATATAAACATGCCATATAATCTTTCGTCCCTGCACACTCCTCTCAGAACTGAGCCAAGTTCACGGCGTGACTGTGTTGGCACTTCTACTGCACATCTTTGTTTTGGTGCAAAGGGAAAAGGAGAGAGCTTCAGTTTCCTCCATCACACCCTGATCACAGGTTCACTTTTTGTCTGTTCTGGAAATTAGGCATGCTCCAGCTGCAAAATGCTCTTATTCAGAGTGCTCATTTTACCCTTTTTCCACCCTGAAACACACCCTGAGTGCACTCAGACTGCTCAGCTGAGGGCTGCAAGGCTCCAAGGTCAGGTACAAAGCAAATCTGCACCTTTCAGCAAAACCAACTGCTAATATAGCCACACTCTTCATGAGCCAGTGAATGGATTAAAGTCTAATAATAGTGTTAAAAACTAGAAAAAAGTGTTAATAGTACATCAACCCTACAAACATTCAACAGCTCTTTGAATAATAATAAGGACATTTCTTTACTATTATGTTCAAACATAAGGTACAATTTTTTCTGTGGGAGTAAGCACAGTGTAAATAAGCACATTGTAAATAATTTTCTCCTGTAATGCCTTAGCTAACACAGTGTTTGTTCTTCATGTAGAAGATGGATAAATGTGTGCATAATTCAGGCTAACACCAGCCAGAGTTGCAACTCCATTCAAAGTTGACACACATCTCAATAAGCTCAACAGCATCCCATCCTCACAGACTGGAAGTTTAGATCAGAAAGAAGCAATCCTTAGCACCTCACTGTATGGCTCTGCCTCATGTATTTATGGATAAATAACATCCTTGTCAGTACTCTGCTTCACTCTGCTCTTAAGGGAAATTACAGATGGTCACAGAAGGTAGAAAGCAATGTCACAGTATACTCTGAAAGTGCTTCTAAAAGAAAAGTAAAGAAAGTCAAGGTTTTTTTCAATTACTCTGTCCTCTCAGTCATTCACAGCACATCAACAGGAGAAGAAAGAGGGGGGCAGAGATTTTGTAATCCACTGATCCTTTTCCCCCTTGCTGATTGTCACAAGGTGGTAGAGCCCACACAGGAGAGTAAATCAAGGTGCTATTTAACATATATTTTGGAACTTGCATACAGATGCCTCTGTCTGCTAATTAGTAAATTAACACATGAGCAAAGATTTTGCCTCATAGAAATTTGTGTTGTTCATTCAATTGGTGTAAGTTAATTTAAATTATTTATCTGTTCACAGAATGCTAGTTTATATGCTGAAATACAGATCATAAAAAATAATAGGACCTTCACAATGAGATCACACTAGAGTAGGGACTTCTTAAATCTTTGATAAGAAGTGTAAAGAAAATTGTATGCAAGTGAGAATAGCCCAACCTTGCTACATTATTTAACCACTCCTTTTTTGTATTATTATCAATGCAAACCTGGATGAAAAATGACGCAGGGAAACAGTGCAAACTTTAAGTTTCACAGTTGCCATTCTATGACATTAGACATAATCCACCTTATTTTACCTAGTATTTTTGTTTTTCAGAATTTGAGAAATTTTTACAATTGTTTACCGGAACAACAGATTTGAAAACTAGAAGAAAACTAGAAGAAAAAGAAAACAAAAGAAGTCTAGTTCTATGTTTTTGTATTCTAACAGGGCAGCAGTACACTGA
Source organism: Argya squamiceps (assembly GCA_037834095.1). NCBI lineage: Eukaryota > Metazoa > Chordata > Aves > Passeriformes > Leiothrichidae > Argya > Argya squamiceps. The sequence continues at coordinate 10,199,470 of JBBMKD010000001.1, forward strand.
GCCACCCAAAAAACTCTGAAAGAATCACTGAACGACAGCAAATTCCTACGTCCTCCTCTTTCACTGACTGCAATGCATTTGGGTCACATTTTCTTGGTGTATATTCTCAACAAGAGATACAGGACATGGGTTCAGAACTAGGTGTGCCCCTTTAAATCTTTCTACTGTCATCTCTCCTTGTGTTCTGTAATGGCAAAGGTCCATAGCTAATTGTATGTAGGTGTACTTCTAGTGAATTACTTGACCCTCCTCCCTACAAATTATTCTCCACTCACACATCTTTCAAAGCACTAATTCCCTTCGTACCAAAGCAAACTCCAAGTTATACCTGTTCAGCATTTAAACTTTAAAAAGTGCAATGTGAACACCTGTTTTAGTTGATAGCCATCTGTTTCCTCAAGAAATCAAAACCTTAATAACATGGAATTAACAGATGGAGAGTGAGGCCTAGACTGAGCAGGTTACTGTGCGTGTCAAGATAAGATAAAAAGTGGTATTTTTAATGAGTCATTCACATCCTCCATTATTCTCTTCTCATCTATCTGGGCTGATAACCCACTACCATTCATTTGCTCCTTAAGGGACTTGCCATTCAAAGACAATTGAAGATCTTTTAGGATTTGGCCCACACTAAATGGATAATTAACTACTGAGAATGCTGCCTGAAATAGGCAATTTCAGCAAAATCCCCGTGGCCAAATTCTAAAACTAATTGCACAAAGATTTTAGAAGCAGCACAAAATTGGGTGTGGACATCTATGTCCGTGTGTGAGAAAAAAAAAAGGTTAAATAGCCTAATATATCAGTACACTGCAACTACATTTCCAAAAGAAACATCTTCAAACCTGGCAGCATCATAAGAAAAATCTGCAGCAGATATTTTTACTAATAAAAGCACTTTTTTTTTTTTTTTCTTCTAAATCTTTCACTTCTATGACACAAAGCCCTCCACAGAGTAGAAGAAGAAGAGTTTTGACTACCTGGACTGGAGCAGAGTGTGGGGCTGGGACCACATCTATGCAGCTCCAGTCCAAAAAGCCAACTCAACTTTTGCTGTTCCCATAGAGTAAATTAAAGTGCCTTCAGAAAAGTTCCATCTAGAAAGAAATTTGGGGAAGTATTGATTTGCCTTTTCTGAATGCTAAGGTTAATGCTGGATAAATTGGAGCAGCTGGCAGAATGGGTAGAAATCAAGGCAAACTTGAGTACTATGCTAAAATTTAGAACAGTCTTTAGAACAGTGAAACAGATTTTTCAGCGAAAATTTATGTTTTAGATAGATTTTAAATTCTATAATGAGAATGAAAATGCAACTCACTCCACTAAGCTAGGTCAACTAAAAAAAAAAAATGGTTTTAGCTTGTTAAACTTCCCACAGAGCATTTAATTTCCAAAATACTATATATTTCAAATTGCTTCTATTCCAGGACTCAATTAGCATTTAGGTACTTGACTTTCTACTATTGTCCTCTAGGTTCCTATATCCACTTAAGTCCAGTTAAGTTCTGCACAGCACATCAAAATAACAGTTATCAGCTCAGAAAACTAGTACATAAAAAAAGAATAGGAACATAATGTGTGTAAACATCACTTTCAAAAACACTTTAACCAAATTGATTTTTTCCAATTTAAAAAACCTCTAGCAAAATGACCTTCCTTACCCCACCAGTGTTTTCACTTACAAAAAAACCTTAGGTAATTAGAGCATTCTAAAATAATTTGCAGTTTTTCAGTGGCATATACACGTTTCTAAATTATCCATTTGGTTTTTGTTAATTTACATGCCTGCCGAGTTTCACTGCATCCTAATCTGTTGGGCTTGTGGTCTACACTTAGCCATTAACACCATTTAACAGTTGTTAAATAGTATTATCGCCTGTTGTTATCCTGATGTAGATTCAATTCCAGTGTTAATTGCTCTCAATGTGCTGCTCATAAAACCCTCCCATGCCATATTCTGTGAGCTCCACTTGGAGGAAATCTAAAGTGAAATGGACTGTATGGGGGTACCTCAGTAGGGAAATTCAGTTTAATGAAAAAGCCATACACTTCGGAGAGTTATGAACTGAATATTAATGTGGTCCCATTTTGAAAGGCCAAAAGAGTTACAAGGCAGATTTGGGGTGACTCTTCAGAGCAGGAGCTTGGCTTCAAGCCAGCAGTGAAACTGCCCATTTGCTTTTCAGTGATGTGTTAGGAGGTTGTCCACACAATCTATTCCTACAACATTTCAAGAATTGAACAGTTTGAACCCAAAATATGTCTCATTTCACCTTTCTTGCTTTTTTTAATTATTTGAAATCAAAGTTCATGCACTTATTGTTGGGTTAGAATGGTGGTGTGGTTTCCAAGTGGGTCAGTGCCCACTGCTGGGGTCCAACACCCCCTTGACCATGATGAGAAGTAGCTGCACCAATGCAATCACAAATCTTCAGGAAGGAAGAGCAAATCTGCCATGTGAACAGAATGTAATTATTTTTCTTCATTCTACATAGCTGAACATTAGATCTTGTTCTGAGTTTTGACCAGAATGTGAGAAGTAATGGTTCTCCTTTAAAGTTGTTTCTGTTCCCTCCCCCACCTTTTTTTTTTTTTTTTAAACCAACTTTTTCCTTATCCTTGACAGTCTTTAGGGGAAATTACTGCTGCCAACACACTTCCCACTGCTGCCATCAGGCAGTTTTGATGCAGTTGGATAGAAAAGATGTGGTATATGCCTCTAAGATCAAAAAAAGTGCTATCTCTTGAGACACAGATCTTCCAACCCAGTTCCCCTCACCCTGGCCCTCTCCACTGCACACAGTGTTGTTCCCTCCAGAAGTCAATATTGGCTACTAAAGTTAATGTGCTTCGGTAGAAGTGTACTCTCAAATGGCTAGGCTACAAGTGGGGATTGAAAGTGAGTGATCACAACCAATTTTTAAGGAAAATTCCCTTTTAAAGTTTCAGAGAGAGATTAATAACTTTAGGTTTGTGTACTTGGCTATTACACTCACCGTAATGCAATATTTAAAAGTTTAAGCATTTAGTGCTCACACCTGTGCAATTCCTGTTGATTTTCTGGGCCTTACATAGAAATCTGATGGAGTTCCATCAGAATTATTAAAAACACATCCCTTGATGAAATACAGATTTTGGGAAATTTTCCTTTTTTAAACAAAAAAAGCTCCACAGGCATGTTGAGTATACACAGAAAATCCCTACACCAAGAAATAAGTAGAAAAAGTAAGTACCAAAGTACTTTTCAAAATTAACTTTCATTTGAAAATAGAAAAGCCTCCACTTCCTCTAAGCATACCTTTGCCAACTTAGGAACATATGCATGTCCAAAAATGAAAAGCAGAAAAAGAAACTTATTCCCTTGTGAAGAATATTGCAATAATTCCTAAAGTAGTAGTTAAAAAAAAAAAAAAAAGAAAAAAGAGATTTTACTTTCCTCACCAATGCATTCCTGGCCATCCTTTTATTTTCTACAGTAAATAGATCATTCAAGCTTTAAAGATGAGATCCTGAACTCACCACAAAAAAGGCAGAAAGAATTTTGATTTATGACAGATGCCTGCAAAAATAAGATATTCCTCAAATGTATTGGATAAACTCAATGAAAACCTCTCCTATTGGTTATTTATGAATTATCCCCAGTCTGTATTTCTCCATCACTTTAAACAAACAAGTTTCTGGACAAGGACAACAAAGACCAGACCACATAGAGAAATTCAACATGATAAGAAGTTTCATCTATTTAAAGTTTAATTTTCTTGAGGAGGAATAAAAATAGATTTGAGGAGTCTCACTAGGAGTGATCATCTGAAGCAATAATGAGAAGACATTCTGTCAGAAGCAGAGCACTCTTCTGTCAGACTTGTAGGAGAGCACTTTGCTCTGCTGGAATTCAAAGAATAGATGCAAAATCAGGAATTGTGCAACAGCTGTAACACAAAATATTTGTCACATGCACTGAGTGGCATTAATACACCTAAATCCTAACACTGTCATCTGCACCCTTTTACTGCTAAAGACAACATAGAAAATGATCACATTATTATCCAATATTTCCTCTCCTTGCAATGCAAGAGCACAACCCTTATAAGCATCAAGGCAGCTGTATGTCCAGTGCTATAATTGTAGCAACCTGCTATAAAAATACATAGCAGGGAACAATAAGAAAGTGAATGGCCTGGAATTTCTCATCTGTTCTATTTTTTCAGGGCAAACCCAAGTTTTAAGTTAAACTAAAAATCTGTTCGAAACATCTGGACATCTGTGTTTCAGATGATACACTTAAAATGGTCTAAAATACAATCTTGTAAAGAGAAAATTATTTTCACACGTATTTTGAAGACAATAATCCAACTTTCTGAGTATCCTTCTGTATTGAGAATGATACCCCAACATTTGTAAATAAGCACATTTATATATTTACTATGCTGTTCTTATATTCAATTTCTTGGAAAAAAACAACGCCAAAATAACAAAACAAAACCACTTTTGCATTCCAGAGGAGGCTACAAATGATTCTGCAGTAGAATCCATTCAAGTCTTTGGCAGCATATATACATGTAAGATTTAAGAAATAGAAGGAATGCTGGGCTGCTGCCATCTATAATTTTCAGTAATATCTACGTGCTATTAAAATTATGATCATCTGGAAATATCTTCTAAATAGCTACATTTACTAGACCAATAAAAAGGAGTTACAATCATAAATAAATGTCTAGCCCCATATTAAACATATATCACACAAAGGATCGACATATTGATTTTAAATAATTTACAGTTCCAGATAATTGCAAACCTGGATTCCAAGTTGCCAATAATAGCAAAGTAATGCATTTTAAAATCCTTGTATAACCAAACTACCCATTGTTTTAGTTTCAATTCCAGCTATTAAAGTAACCAAAAAAAATCCACACATCTCTTTTACTGCTGCATACTGCAGACACAAAAGAGACTTCATTACTTTTCAGACTGGCATGTCAATATTTATTTAAAGAACTTTACTGTTGTCAAGAGAGTCCTTGAAGAGGTGTCCAGAACTCAGAAACTGGAAATCTTATTGCACAGTGAATCTCTTGTTAGTCATATCCTGGGTTCCTGCAGAAATTCCAGTTTCATTAGGAGAGCCCAGGAATGAGATGGGAGGCTGCAATGAGACAATGGTCTCTTACACACAGAAAAACTGAAAGAGAAAAATTTTTCTAATTATCCTGCAGCAGTCTTTCCCACTAATGATTTATGTCTGTAATCTGAAAGCAAATACAAAAAATCCACCTAAAAATAAGACAACAACATCTTCTCGAGTTTTATGTATCACTAAAAATATGGAAAGCAGAGGAAATACTTTTTTTTTTTTTTTGTCATATGGATTTCATAGTAACATCACTGTATTTATCCTTCTCTGCTCCAGGCTGAACAGTCCCACCTCTCTCTGCCTCTCTTTGTAGGACAGATATTACTGCTCTGCAATGATCTTTGTGGCCCTTCCCTGGGCTCACTCCAGTGATGCCTTGGAAGGCTGACCTGAAACAGAGACTGGACAGAGCTAGAGAATGAAGTAGGGATTTATTGAAAGGCCTCCAGGATCTACCTGGGCAGGACAGGAGCCTGACCAAATGGCTGACTGGTTACGAGATCTTAACATTTTTATAAGTTTTGGTCTATTTGCATATTGGGGTTTAATTGTCCAATTACAGCTTCAGGTTGTGAGGTCTCATCCTTCTTGTTCCTCCCTTCAGTCCACCATTGTCTGTGCTTTTGGGCCTGAAAGTTGTCCTTGGTTCTCAGCAGAAAAAGGATTTGTTTTGTCTACCTACCCTGTGAAGAGCTTACTGGCACTTAATATGAGGTTCAGAACTACAGCCCTAGACAACACAGAATCTGCAAATATGAAAGCTAAAGCTTAAGGCACCACCAGGATCTCCCTGCCTCCCCTACTGGGAGCCCAGCACTGGACCCAGCACTCCAGGTGTGCCTCAGCACAGCTGGGAAGGGGGAAAACCTCTCCTCCCTTACCCTGCTGTCAGCACTCCTAACCAGGGTTACACCCTGATCCCCCTTCTCATTCCCTCAAAACTTCCACTTTACTGCAGAGCCCCTCATTTTAAGATGAGCTATACTGCATATTGTGTCACAGATTATTTTGTAACAGCCCAAGCTACCTCTCTTGGAATTAAGTTTACATCAAGAAGTTATTTTCCTGTTGCAATGTCATCCTTTGGTGCATTTCCAATACATGTGTGTATTTACTATCTATTTCTATTTGAATACAATCATCCTTTTTGTATTAACTTTCTAGAAAGAACAGAGATGTAGCTTTTTACTTTTTAAAAATTATTTTTAGGTTGTTTTACTATCTTTTAAATGTATGTATGTTCTGAGGGCTTTTACATTTTGGTTGCTCACTTGACATCAAATGGCACTACTGATTCCTGGTCAAGCAGTTGTTTTTCACACAGTTTCTTGTTCCTAACACAGCAGCATTTAGTGGGGATGGTAGGTTGCTGAGAAAAAAAAAAAGTAACTCTTCCTTTCACTCAAGATCTACTGATATCTCAACAAAAAAGTATTTCCAACAAAGTCAATGTGTTGTAAAACATGCAGCTATGTTAACTTATTTCACATTCATAATCAACAACTGTATATGAAAAATAGTTTTAGTATATTCATACCAAAATATTCCTATGTTATATACTCTATGTCTTCAGAATGTTGCAGAAACAAAAATCATAAACCTCAATATCAGCCACCTAACCAACAAATCATAAGTAACTAGTAACTCGTAAGAATCCAATATTGAAAATTCTGTCCAGACTGTACATTAGCACTTAAGATACTGTAAGGACAGATTTGCTTCACTCTTCAAAATCCTTGGCCACAACAATCTGCTCCTCTAGGAATGTCATTCTCTTTCAGGGTTCTGTGTAGGCATCAGTCTTTTTTGGTGCAGGGTCTGGACTAAACTCAGACAACACCAATAGAAAAGGGAAGTAATGGGAAAAGTATGCACATTTAAAAAAAACAAACATACCACAACAGTAACAACAAAAAACACACAAACCCTCCCCCAAACAAACAAAAAAAAAGCCCACCAAAAAACTCAGGATTTCTCTTTCTTTTCTTCCTCCTACTTATCCACTGTGTTAACAACTTATATTCTTTAATCAAAACCCCAAACCCTTGTTCTTCTATTTAAAGGTTGCCATTCCAGTGTGAGGAGAATGACCAGCACTGTTAAATAATCCCTGTATTGCGCAGATGTGGGTTCCCATTTAATAACACCTTTTTTTTTTGAGACTGTTGGTTGTTCAGTTATTACTTGAATACTCTTCCTAGTTGCATCATGAGAACTTATTACTGGTTTCTTTTCATCTACTGTTGCTGAACTATATCTTAGATACTCTAGCTTCATTTTTATTCCTTTACAACTATATATTTTAGAATAAACTGCACAGATGCCCTGTGATGTTCAAACCCTTGGATCCCAGCCCCCCAAGTGCCGCACACCTCTCTTTCTTCAAAGGTTTTCCATCAAGCTGGGAGTGAAAGACAGACGTGAACAACATGAAGCAGAGCCACTGTCAGCCACTGACAGTGCAGAGAAGTACAGACAGCGAGATAACAGATCGTAGGGTACTAAGTACCCTACAATTTATTGAAGCAAATAGGGGAGAGTTGAGTGGCAAATTGCCTGCGCTGTTCACAAAGCAGCAGGTGACCCTGTTTGCCAGCCGTCCAAATTGCTTCTGGGCAATTTGGCACATTTCTACTCTGTTGTGCTATTTCTTATGGCATGACTTGGAGTTTTGATCATTCCCTGTTGTGCAAGATCTTTCCAAACACTCGTAAAACTTCTGAGAGTGATGGTAGCAACAATGGGACACATGGAAATCATTGGCTGATCAAACAAGCACTGAAAGTAATTTGAATTCAGACAGAAAAATAGCTGTTTTCAAACGGATTCAGAAATGCATTAAATACCAAAAGAAAACAAACTGAAAGCTCAACAAAACTCTCTACCACTGTTGAGAGGAGATTCCTACCTTAAAGGATAGAGTACAGGAAATATGTGAGGAAAGTGGTATGAGAAACAAAACCTCCTTTTGCTTACTGAAAAACATAAATGTGGAGGAAAACACAATGATCCAAGGAGGACAAAAATAAAGTTTCATTTTAGGATGTTGTTTCTTTTCTTCTTGATGCATGAAGGGTTACCCTTAAATTATGGCAAGAATTCCTGCTGAATTCCAAGTCAGGAATCCAGGAAAAGGAATGTCATAGCTAGAGTAGTATTGGACCTACTGATATTTCTCAGCACTAACCTGATATGTGCTTTTGTTCTGAGAAATTAGAGGAAACTGCAGTATATGAAGCAAACTCCACTATAATTTTGTGATTAATTTCTGTGCCTGATACTGCATGTGTATTCATATTTATACCAAAATCATACACAGATTACAGGAACAGGTAGACAGAAAATAAACTGTAATAGTGCTTAATGTAAAAAAAAAAAAAAACAAAACCATGAAACAAAACCACCCAGCTGTCTCCAAAAGATAAAAAGCCATCTAAAAGATGAAAATATTCAGACTCAAAGCAGAGTGTGTTTATAGACATTGTATTGCAGGCCCAATGGAAATGCATTTCACCTGCCCAAAAAGGTTTATGAGGACACTCTCTCTAAAAGGCCAGGTAAAAAAGCTCTTGGAAGTAAGAAGGTTATTTTGCAGAAGGTGAAGTTATGCCTAAACCAAGCAATAGAGAAGATTATAAATGTTGACAGGTTAAATGTAAACACCAGGCTAGCCCAAAGGGATTGAGAAGTGATTTGAAGAAGACATGAAAATTAGTAAACAAACCAACTGTTTTTCTCAGGAAAACAGCATTGATACAGAGGGCAAATAGATGATGATATTTAAAAGAAAAATAGAAGAATGAGCAGATAAAATAGAACACAGTAAGAAAGCTGAAGGATTTTCTCATATTCGGATTTATCAAGAAGACTGCTTGTGTGCTAAATTTTACTTTTTTTTAAAGAATGCGTTTAAAGAACTCTTTGAAATTAAAGCATGAGTTCAAATTCTTGTAGAATAAACTGACAGGTGGTACAGTGACTAATCATTATTTGCCTAAGGTCTTTAAGAACTTGGGGATAAAAAATCCAACTTATTAACTCTATCAGGAACTTATCTCTTAAATTGCTTTGATGGAAAATATGTAGCAATTTTAATAGGTTTAGGGGAGATCCAAGAATGAAGAATGCCCTAAATAAAATAATGTAGTTTGATATGATAATTAAAAAAGAGCCTAAGTATCTTCTGTAAAGGGAAGTCATGCTTTCCAAATATATTTCTCTGAAGGAGTCACAGAGCAAACAGACAAAGGAAAGTAAATTCTATTTCCATATTTAAAAGACGTATAATAAGGTCTCTTGCTGACACTCACCAAGGAGCTAAGCAGCTATACAATCACAAACCAGGATAGATCTGAGTATTTCACAGATACACCTGCCATGTGACTGTGTTCCATCAGGAGCTGATTCAGTACCACAAGGCTGATATTCTTTTGTCAATAGTTGTAATGCTTGTTTGGCAATTCTTCTGCTTCTAGTGAATTGACATTTATAATGTAAAAATAGACAATTTAAAATGTCTATGGAAATTCTCTCTTTAACAAAATTTATGCTTTTCCTTAGCACTTCTCTGCCTTTACGGGCACCCCCAGCTATGCACCAATTTTCCATAATCCAAACTCATATGTATGCAATCATGCCACTGTAGCCACTCAAGAGTTTGGGAAAAGGAAATAATATCCATGGCAAACAATAACACAGAACAGAAAATAACAAACCAACCAACTCAATAACAGCAACTGGCTGAACGACAAAAACAAAAGGTATTACAGGCAACACATGCCAGAGACATAAATGAATATAGCACTAATCAAATTAATCTACCCTGACTGAAGTATGGGATTGGACCTGAGGATATGGATATTACATGCCCAGGTAAAAATAACTTGATAAATTAGCTGGGTAAATGTTGGTGCATGGCCATACAGTGTTATTTTTCCATACACCAAAAGAGATCAGGAGGAGACTTGCTGGCTAAAGGAGTATGTTAAGAATCAGCTGCTGTTTTATTTGCAAATAGAACTGGGATACTTTCAGCATAATCCTGTCAAAGTATCCACATAAAGGATGCACAAACCATTCATTTTGATTAGGAATCACACTAGGTGTTGTTCAAGCAGTGTTGTCTCTGGCAGAATGTAGCCAAAGCAGCCAACCCCCCACCAAAAATTATGATATTGTCAGTTCAACACACTTCCATTGGCAACAGAAAAACTGGATCATATTTGGAGTAGCTGCTCTTCAAAATCATTAGGTTGGAACAGGAGGTTCAATCTTTACATCAAAGCCAAAAATGTGGGGAGGGATTTTCTCTTTCCATTCAGCATTCTTAAAACGCGTTCTTTTAGTACTGCCAAATCATAGATTTCAACATTCTAAAATTAAAACTCCCTCTCTCTTGAACAGTTCATTGTTGCACTGCTTCATTTCTTTAAGGATTTTACTAGTCCAAACCAAAATCACTTTGGTTTTTAAAATTTTTCTAAAGCTAGTTCAAGCTTTTTAGCACAACATTAGGCAAACGTTACTTTCCCCTGTATTAGTGAACACAGAAGGGGGAATTATGTTTCCACTCCTTTATGCTACTTCTTGTGGTCCTTCATAACGGAAATACAGAAGGAAAAATTTATATAAGCACACACACATATTTATATATATATATGTTTCCAGTGGAAAATCTCATTGACCATAATGCAGAACAAATGATGATTTTATATTCTTTAACTAAAACCAACATATTTGTTATATCTCTAATTTAAATCAGAACATCAGCCCATAAATAAAGGAGTAAGAAGAACACTGGGTGAAAACTTGCTGAATATTCTGATTGGTTTCTCTGCTTTAAGAAATGAGCAACTCTGCCTAACCTATTCCTGACAGAGGCGACCATAACTTTTTCTTAAAATTCTCCCATACTGGTGTCACTTCAACATCCTCAGACTGGTAGTAAAAAACCCCAAATGCTCTTCATGTTTAATATGGATATTTTGGGGTTCAGTGTAAACCTACTATACTCCTCACCCCTTGCTTAGTATAAAAAAAAGAAAAAAAGTTTTTTCCTTCTACCCTTGTAACCATTGAGGAGCAAGAAGGAATATTTCAAGTGTTACAAACTCCATATCAGTCTCTCCTCTACATCAAAGAAGAGTTTGCTACAGCACTTCCAGTGGTCAGTTTTTTTAACTGGTATTTCTTAGTAGAGCTCATCCCTGTCTGCCAGTGTCAGAGCAGGGACCAGGTTCCACTTGGTGGTGCCCAGCAATGGGCCAAGAGACAATAGGACAAATGGAGGCACAGGAAGTTCCACTCTGAACTTCTGAGGAAGCTCTTCTTTCCTGTACAATGACTGAGAACTGGAACAGATTTTCCAGAGAGAGTGTGGAGCTCTCTCACTGGAGATATCCCTGGATGCAATCCTGTGCTCTGGGATGACCCTGTTTGAGCAGGAAGGTTGGACCAGATGACCCTCTCTGGCTCCTTCCAACCTACCCATACATTCTGGGACTCTGTGTGTTCTTTGGTTTGCAAAGGTGAAGAATCTAAATCTGGCACAAGGCTATTTGAGCTTAGAAGTACTGAACAGAAGTGAAATTATTTCTCATGAAATGTGAGTACTTCTCCTCCATACAGAGGTCTGACATTTTTGCACTGCCTGTGGGAGTGCTCCCACAGCCCACCCTTGGCAAAATGTCCTGGGTAGCAACAGCAATTAAGATAAAGAAGTGAATAAAAATACTAAAGAGGAATCAAACACCCCAACTATGCTTGCCCTAAACCTATATTCCTAAGGAGAAAAGGATCCATCAACCAGCTTAGGAAGTGACCAGGGAGCTGCAAGGGGACTCTTGAAACAAAGCAATCAGATTGACAGAAAGTATAATGGAAGTACAGATACAGTGAAGTACAGATACAGTGCACCGCTCATTCCTATTACCTGAATCTTACTCTATTTTGTTATAATCTTTTAATCATTTTTATCAAGATTATTTTAAATCCCAATCCTCTTTTATAGCACATACAGCCACTCTGTAGCTATTTCATTTGTTCACTTAATAACCATATATCCCCATCAACTACTCGAGCTGTTAGCAAAGCTACTCAACAATACCAGATTATAAAAAGAACCAAGCTGAATCCCACTTGTAAATCATGCAATTTAAAATTGAAGTGTCGATAACTATTCTCTAGAAACAGTTTTGTATTAACCCATTTTTCTGGGAACAGACTTTGGTGAGACAATGATTGTCAGGAATCTTCTACTGTTTCAATGTTTTAGCTACTGTCACAAACACATGACTAAATTGACAACAAGATGGATTGCTGCTATTTTCATATTCCCACTGGCCCTAAAATTCCCAGTTAGATATACGACAGACCTTAATATTTTAGGTGTTATACAAGAGTGGCACAAAGACTAAAGAACAAAATAAAAGACTAAAAAGAATAGGATACAAAAGACGGATACAGTAAGCTGTATTATTCCTGCAGCAGGTGGTTGCCTCACTGTAGGAATAATCCAACACTGTTGTGAACAGGTTGCCCAGAGGTTGTGGACACCCCATCCCTGGCAGTGTTCAAGGCCTGGTTGGATGGGGCTCTGAGCAACCTGGTCTAGTGGACCTGCCCATGGCTGGGGTCTTGGAACAAAACGATCCCTAAGGTCTCTTCCAGCCCATTCAGTGATTCTGTCAAGTCTGATGAAATAAAGGAGAATGCTGAATTACCAGTCACAAAATCCAGAAGCTGAAATTTCACATTTACCACGAAGGGATAGCATGACTTAGTCATGCTATCCTTTCATGGTAAATGTGAAATTTCATGCAACCTCATTAAAAGAAAGTTTCAACCACTTGTATGCTTAACCTATTGTATAATTCAGTCCATTTAAAGAACTTGTATACAACATGCATATTTTTCAGAGAATCTTCTTGGGCAAAACTCACATACCTAGCCTTTTGTCTAGGTGTTGGCTTAAAATATAGGAAAAGCAGCTTCAGACTGAACAAAAACGCAATTATGTCTTCCCTCTACTTTTTCAATTACAGGAGCTAATTTGGCACCTGTTTATACTGTTCTTTCTACAGCTGTTATTTCAAGATAATCAAGCATCCATCCCCCCAAAAACCATTTGCCTCTTTTTTGTCTTCTCTTGGCATTGATGTATTTGAGAGAAGACAGTGCAGTGCCAGCACACACAGCACTGTGTGTATGATTTGGTCTGTACCATGATTTCTTCATGCAGGACTTATTAAAATAATTTCTTCCTTAACTATGTCATTAAAATCACAGCACTGTTATCTCAACATATCTACACATGCACAATAAATTCTATAGAAAGGTATCATTTCTTGATTTTTCTGCAATGATATATTGGATTTCTTAAGTATCGGATTTAAGTAAGTTGCTAACGATGAATAATTTATTTCAAATTATTCATAATTTATGGCATAGCAGTTTATGACATGTCTGTATATCATTATTCCAGGCAGTATTAATTGAAAATAGAGGAATCTAATAAATAATATCTGTTCTTTGAGACATGGAGACCAGATAGAAATCCAGTAACTGCATGGTAAATTCTGCTACTTACACTGTCTGACAAAAGAGCAGAAAGCACCCAAAATAAAAGCAAGGTGGTTTCAGCCATAGACGTGTCACCTAAAAATCATAATCAACTCTGGAAAGAAGTTTTATCTGCTTCCTTTTTAGGCTATGATGATTCTTACTTAGGTGCCAGCACAGATAAAGTGAGTAGCTAATCAAAAGTGAAAACAAACTCCCCCCTCCTGCAGTGGCAAGGAAAGGGATGCTCACAGATTTGAAGCTTGAAATAATACCATAAGTGCATTGTTATGTGATATAAAATAGCAGTCTGTGAAGATATAATACACCGGCTAATTAGTATTCACTAGGAAAAATCTCTGAGATTTGTAACCATCAGACCCTGGAACATTTGCTTTAAATTCTGGTCCTTCCCTTGAAAACAAGATCTCAGATTTTTAGTTCTGTGATGAGCTCACGAACAGTGGCCAAAAATCTGGTATCAAATTATTTAATATTCAGGGTACTTTTTCTTCCTTTAGTAAATTATGACAATCATTTCATTTCCTAAAAGCAGTATTCCTAAAAATGTGCTCTCAGTTTAACTACTTGGTAGCATACATAAGGAAAGCACAGGATAATGCTGACATTCTTAAGAAGACTGATTACAGTTTCCCTCATTCTGGCGATTATGTAGAATAGTAGTGTAACTAAGAGACAAGAAAAAATCATCCAAGGTATTTTTTATTAAGGATTATTTTTATTAAAGAGAAGTATTAAATCATCTCTTGTGCTACAGTAATGCACTCTTTAGACAAGTGACATTTGAAAATCCATGCTTCATATAATTTTGAACTGTGCAAAATCACTGACTGAATAATACATTTCACAGTCCTGTTACAGTGTCTTATGTGGTTAGTACTTTACAGAGCCCCTGAACTGCTATTATCTTCATTTATATGTGTCTATTGCATGAACTTGGCTATTCCTTTGGGCTGAACAAGTAGATTTTCACTTTGGGAGTATTTTATATGGTTCTGTGAGGTTCACCCTTTGGAAAGAGTACTCCTAAAGGACTTACTTGGCTAGAACAAATCGCAAAATATGGGCAGAAAAGATTGTCAGATGGGAAATTCCGACACTCAAAGTACCAACAAGCTGGTAGGGCTAAGAGGGCCTAGTCTAGCTTTACCAACCAAATCAATATTTTCTTTATTTCTTGCTTAACTGCAGGTCTACAAACAGCATATTAAAAGGAATGTTTAAGAAATCACATATTCCAAGAAGCTTTGTAGACAGGAAGAATGAATAGTGACAACATTTTCTAAGTAAAAAAATCCTGTTTCTATGCAGATTTTTTATGTGATCTGCTGTGATTTGTGGCTGAGGTTGCTGTTACTTCATTCCTTTTTTTTACACACACAAATTCACACACACAGATTTTTAATAACTTACATTCGTTCATCATGAAGACCAATTTAAAGCAGGGAGGGGGTGGGTTGAAATTCATGACACTCACACATTCTCTGTCAGTTCTCATACCTATTTTAGTACGTTATTTGATCTTTATCAATCAGGAATCTGAAGTTGCTTCAAAGCTTCAGCTTCTCAAAAAAATAATAAACCAGCCATAAAGGCAAACAGAAAAATCTATCATTGCTAAACAATGTTACATTCATACAACTGTCATCCATCTAGTTTATCTAGTAAAAACCACAGGGAGAATAATCATCTAATATAAGTTAGACTACTAAATTACAGTAGTAATTTACAGGTCCATTTATACATGCTATGCATTTAAGCTGAAGAAGTTAAAAAAAGGTCTCTCTCCGTGGAAATTACATACCATAAAAAACCCACAACATGCCTGATGCAACTGCCTAACTTCTTTTGAGCCATGGCATATTTCAGTTACAATAAAAGACTGATTAGGGCAGACAACTGATTTACCCACTAAAGGGTCTGAAGAGCTCTTTGCTTTACAAGGCTCCATAAGAAATGGTTCCAGAGTCCTGTGCAGGCATGACTTGCTACAGCACCCTTGTACCTTGTAGAAAAACTTACCTTTACCCAAATACACGTACAGCCAAGAGCAACATTAAAAACTTAATTTTTTGTTTTGCTGCTGAAGACCTTGTTGTGTTTTCCCTCTGCACATGCATATGGTGACATCCTCACTCATGCTAACACCTCTGTACTATGAACATTCTTAGCAGTAGAAGGCAAGGTTATGTAAACTTAATTTAACCCTCTAGAAGCTGGAAGAGGAGCAAAATGCACTTATACCTCAGATATAAGGTTTGCCTGTTAAAGGGGGAAAACAGAATCAAACAGAAATATGGAAACCCAAATAACCAATAATCAATATAGGTGCATCTTGATAAGGCCTCTGCCTCTACAGATGGGTTAAAATAGATCAGATACAGCAGCATCTCTCCAACAAGGTAATCTGCCCCATTCACTGAACAAATTGATATTTAACAAGCTTCTTAATTTTTTCTGTTTGGGATATGGGATACTTGCAACTCATTATCCTTATTTAGGTATCTAATGAATATGTTGATCCATCTTGCTGTCCCAAACAAACATTCCTCCTCTCTCTCTTAACAAAAGAAAATAACTGAAAAACCTGAACACAACTTGATAACAGTTGAAATAAATTTAAAAACCCCAACATCCAGGAGTAATTTATATTATTCTTCCACTAACCTAACATATTACATTAGTGGCATCAGCAATCCTAAGGAAAGAAGTGAACAGCTACTCCCCAATGCAGGAGTTTGTAAGCTGTGAGCACAAGTTAAAAAGCTCTTGACAGAATCACTCAGTAACTCAAGGTCAACACATCTAAAGTTGTGCAAAGTTTCATGTCTCTCAGAAATAATGCATTTTCAGAGTTATTCTGCATTCACAGGGTCCCAGCCACAATTCTCAAGTCTGCCGTGTAGAGTGGATGTACAAGGAAGGCTGGAAGAAGCATATCCAGCCTAAAGGAAGACATAACCCTCACTTTGAGAACAGCTGTACATTTCTGCAATTCCAGGCCCTGTATGTTGTGCTATTGCCTGGTAAGACCAGAGCCCCAGCTGGCCAAAGCTTTCAGTTATAGAGTCTTCCCCACACTGACTAATCTAATCAAAATAGATCTGAAGGGCTTTTACAATAAAAATCAATAAACAAAGGGGTTGGTCGGCTATAAATCAGAATAATTACCATTTTAAGAAGGGAGAATTTCCCAAACCAGAGCAGGCATTTGTTTCTAAATGCATTTTTTCCAAGTTCTAGCAAACCTTGCCTAGGCATCTGTGGTCCAGATGAATCTGCTATGTTCTCTGTGGACTGAAGGGCTGCTCCTCACACCTTTCTGCACTTTACGTCAATTTACATAAGGCTTCTACTCCCCTGGGCTCTTACACTCCACTGTCTCTCCTTGGCACTGATCAGTTATTGAAGAAGAGTTTTCTACCTCCTGGGAAATCACTCCTCCCCAGTGGTTAGTTGGTTCTCTTACTAGTTTAAAACATTTTTTAAACTAGTAAGAGAAATTGAAATAGATAAAATAGATGCCCATCCATCATACAGACTAGAACATTTCAGTCTGTGGATATGAATTTGTCCAGGAAAGCCTTGATATCCAAACCAGTGGGGTCTTCCTGCTGAGGAGGGATTGTCTGCCTGAGCCAGCTGAGAACTACTTACCCTGTTCACAGGCTGCTCCAGATACAGAGCAGTCTGTGAACTTTCCATGGTGTGAGAGAACAAGCTCAAGGCTGCAAACAGGCTCTGCACAACCAAGTTAGCATCTCCCACCAGTAAGTTAAGCCAGTGGGAAGGGACTGCTGTCCTCAGCCCTTTGTGGCTGCTGCAGAGAATGAAGAATTTTCCTTTCCTACAGTTCTTGCCCTGGCCCTTCATCTCAGGACACTGTTCTAATATGGCTCAATCTGTTTCCAAAATATTCTAAAAATCTCGCTTCACTAAATCTCCAAGGCACTGTTATAAACCAAACAGAAATAGCACCTAGTCATGCTGCCTATTTTCTGCTTTACCTCAGCGGTACAGACTTTCACCTGTCAAAAGTGCTGTTGAATTTGCTGTTAGCACTATAAGGGGTCTTTTATCATCATTATCATTCTGTAAAGGCTGACTGCCTGCAGGCTGCCTAAGGGCTGGAGTATTGGGTTGCCTGGGTTACCCTTTCTTCCAAAACACAGCTAATGCAGAAGGACATTGGGAAAGAAGTAATAAATATTTTTAGTAATATTAAAAGTGAACACCCAGGGCTCTAAGAAAATATTTTGCCTCAAGGTGCATACAAGTACTAATGTTGGTGTTTAACACTCTAATAAAATTGGAGGAAATGGCCTTTCATGAATTACAAATAAAAGAAATCCTTGCAGGAATCCTTCTGTTGAACCCTTTCTCAAGAGCAGCAAGTGTCCATGGGGTGGACACTGATCTGCTGCTGCCCTACATCCATGGCAGTACTGTACCACACACAATGGAAACACCTCCTTACAAATCAGCAGATTACATGCCCAGCCCCACTGCATGCACGGGCATTTGTGCCCACACACTCAACACTGGATCAACAGCACTCTGTCCTGCTAGAAAACAGTTTAAGAGTCAGTCACCCATTAGGAACCCCACAACCACCAAGTGATTCCTGTTCATTTTGTATCCAGTTTCAATCAATAGCCAGAAATTTCCAAATGCATTAGTCCATCTGGGTGGCAGTCACAACACTCTGGTCAATTCGTAGGCTGGTGCATAAGTTTCAATGGATAGGCACATTTCACCTCGACCTGCACACACCAAATCCATCATGCAGGGAACCAAGAAATGAAAAAATGATGGTAGCTTGGCTCTTATCTGAGCTTTTATTTGATTTAACCTGTAAATAGACAAAACTACTTGATAAAACATATACATTAAATTAATGGACACATTCCACACTGCAGCTTTGGTTATTTTCATGCCTACTGTTAGTAAGGCAATTTGATTGTGGGACAAAAGTTTGCCAGCTGTTTCTTTTTTTCCCCCTGAACCTTCAGTCTTCTCTATGCTTGTTATATTAAATTCTTTAATTATACAATTACAGATTTTTTTATTATTATTAACTGCTAACTCATTTTCCAGTGGGAATGATATTGTCTTGGAATAAATTAGAGTTGTGTAGCAATAAAAGTCATATCAACAGCATTCTTTCCTATTAAGGATTATGGCTATTCCTGTTGAGAATGATGATTACTAGCAAAAAGAAATAGTAAAACTGAAAAGAAATAAAAAGATAACTACAGTGAAGGCAGGTCTCAAGAAATGGATTCTTGAATTATATACTGCTGTGTAAATTTAGGAAAGTCCCTGAAATAAACTAGAAAAAAATTATCACTATTTCTTCATTTGATTTGTGGCCAAACCTTGATGTCCAGCTGCTGAATATTCTCATCAAGAAATTCTGATGATGCCGCCTGATTTCTGACTGTTTCACAATGCAAAGTACACTGAGATGTGGTCACAGTTTTAGTGATTCAAAGTGGTGCCCATTGGCTTTTGGTCTGATCACCTCATAGCTGACACAAAACACCAGTAATTATGCTACTTTGACTTACAAACTCATAAAAAAAAATTTTTAAAGTAAAATATTAGAAACACCACATGTAGTAATAAAGAAAAAATCCAGAAAAAAATTGGAATTCCACCTTCCAGAGCAGGATTTGAACAGCAGCCTAGAAACTGAAATGAACATAAGGAGCTAGAAAGAAAAACCAAGAATGACAAATGGATACTTCTTAAAGCTATTTTGTATCTCAAGTGAGGCAAAAGAGAAAAAATATACACTACTTTAAAATACTTCAGAATGCAAACACTGAAGGAAGCCTAGTCTTGCTTTGCCTTTTGAATACTCACATTTACATTGTAAGTACAACATTAATATCCTTTTCCTTGATTTTGAGATTCAATAATCTCATTCCCAGTGGAAAAGGGATAGGAACTGACTGCAGGAATTTCTTTTACTTTGAGTACTAATTACCTGTTGCCACTTTACATGGACAGTACCAAGACAGCATTTTTTTCTGTTGCATGTTCAGCAAAACACATAATGCCTATACTCTGGATGTCCAGGTACAAAAATACCTTTTTCCTTTGTCAAATTAGTATTGTCTGTGCTCCTTAGTGCCATTTTGACGTGATGGTAGAGGGTAGTAGCTGAGCTGTCCTTGAAACAGGATGATGTTTCTTGTAAATTCATCCAAGAGTCAAAGTTTTAATAGATTAATTAAACTTGTCAAACTCTTTAAAAGCATTTTTCCCCAAAGAAATTTATCACCTATGAAGTAATGAGCTAAAGTGCAATACCTAATTACCTGCAGAACATCAGAAGTACAGAGCCTTTCACTGTAGGGTTACCCTGTTGCATTAGCCTATGAATCTAAAAAATAACCCATCATAATGTAGGAGATATCTTAAGGAGAGATCTTAAAATAAGGCTCCATAATACTCCTCCAAAAACAGTCACACTAAGTTTTAGAGAAAATAAATTTCCAACAGTACAACCATGCCTAATTTCATTTTATCTAAGTTTTGTTGCCCATAAGCACCCTTTTTTGATAGCCTTCAAGTTTGCCTATATACAGAATTGCAAATTGTATGTGCACACCTCCTGTACTTGGTTCCAGCTTTAGATCCCTGTGAGGAACTATAAGACATTTGATTTCTGAACATATTCATCCCTACTTTTGCTTTTTACCTTTTTCTGTAAAGAAAACTTGACCAATGGAAATCAAAACATAGCCAGACTATATGCTTGGGGTATGTTTCAGCTATAAAATTTTCCCCTCACACAAAAAAATCCTTAAAACAAAAAATCACCAAACCAAAAAACCTCCAAAACTGAAAAAATTCCAAAAAAAACTAACAAAAAGAATTCCCAAATCGAGTGGTGTTATTGGCTGAGTAAATACATTTAAACAAACAGTATTTCAGTGACTGGAATAGTCCACACCTTTGGGATGTGTTCATGGAATACACACCTAAGCTTTCCTCTCAAAGTTATTTAGGATTTGCACATGTTTAAGGCATCAATAGGTTTAAAGATAAAAGGATATATAAAGTACATATTTTTATTGATTTAGTTAAAAAAAAAAAAACAAGGATTATATGCCAAGACAGCCTGTTTCTCTCTCATTAAATGTAACATTACACAAAGTGTATGTCATATAGGGGTGGCACTATAAGAACATCTGACACTTTTCATATTTTAGCTTTGACATAAACTGGCATTCAAATGAAAATCAAGTATTTTAGCAATTTTATTAACTTCATATTTAGTAACTGGGTCAAAAGTGCTTTTTCTTCTCTCAGAGATATTTTAGGGATTCTCAAGCTATTCATGCAACTGATACACATTTCATGTGGTCTAATAAAAAAAAATTGTTCCTGAAGCAGCTGCTTCATTTTTCATATCTCCCTACATTTCTGGTTTCACTAGTACCAAGCTATTGCCAAGAAAAATATTAAATTTTCATACAAACTTCTGCTACGTATTGTAAAGTGTACTTGTGGGAGATAGACATTTTAGTTAACAATATTTTACCCAATATCCTTTGCACGAAAGGATTGTTTGAACAACACATTCTCTTAGCATTCCATTCAGATCTACTGATATTTCCTTGAGTGATGGCATTAGTATCCGTTGTATTTTTCCATCCTAAAAGCTAGCTCATGCTTTTTTATGTAATAGCAAGTTTAAGATCCATTAAAGTAGCATTGTTTAAGATCCAAACTATTTTTTTCCTGGAAAAACAAACTTTAAAATTGCTTCCTTATGAGAATAGATTATGCTTGCTGTCAATGGCAACTCACAGGTTGTATTGCTGAGCAAGCTTTAAGTGCAGCAGGTTAAAGAAGCTCTAATATCAACACATGCTTAATTAAAAGTGTAATCTCATTCAATGTAATTTACTGCAAACACTGAGTTTTACTATGGGGTATACACAGCAATATTTACACCTTCTCACACAAAGCCATTTAACATGATTAGTAAAGCAGATGCAAAGTTTCCTGGTGTAGTCCCTAACCAACAAAAAAAGCAGTAGTACTTAAAGCAAGCAGGAACACCAGCATTTCACAAGAAAAGGATCATTGCTGCACACAACTCCACCAACTAGGAGAACATAGGAGAATGATGTCCTTTGTTTGCTTTTTTTTAAACATCTTACCCAAATGTCCCAGGAGACAGAGGAATTCTGTGCAGACAATCAGAAAATCATCACGAAGACATGCTACAGTATAAATGGGAAGGAAAGGGAAAGAAACAAGTATAGAACTGAAAAGGTTAAAATCAAAGATACATAATCTTAAAATCAATACCAAAGGAACAGTGGATGGATGATATTGGAGTGGTCTCCACAGTTAAGCTCAGTAACTCAGGAGACGACAAATGGCTGAGGTTTTACTGTATCCCCCAGGAATGCAATATAATAAAGCCAGCTATGAATAAACTGAGGCTTGGATTACAAACCCTTCCAAGTCAGCCACAAATACCACATTTCTCTCTCTACTTGGTGAGTAGAGAGCCTTTCCCTGAAAGAGCAACAGAATATTTTGTATGGCATTCATCAGAAACATGTGTCTAGCACAGGATATCTTCTTTCTGTAGAGGTGCCTGTTCTGAGCCACTATCAGTCTGGCTTTTTAGCAGGAGCAGATTTAAACTGCTGATCCAGAAACGATTCCATATATTTCTCCAGTGTCTTCTGCTAATGCCCCTCACCTATTTTACATCCACACTCTGTGAGCAAGAAGAATCCTACAAATCCCAAACCTTGCTTTTCATTTAATTTTTCCCTTTTGAGTCCCAGGTCTCACAAAAACTTTCAGATAGAAAAGACAACTTTTTCCCTTCCTTTTCCAGTAAAAATCATGTGAACATACAAGTTTAGAGTAGCTGCCAGACCAGCTATTTCTATCATTAAGATAAACTGGAATTACAGGTGTTAAGAACAGATAGGGAAGATAAAGAAAGGGGTTGGAGTAGGGAGCAAATAGTTTATCAGTCTGCTTTCTAGACTTGTTTTATAATTGAGATCAGGCAACAGCATCCAAAGAGGCTGAAGTAAACATGGGCTGAAATAGTGGAGCATGTTGGCAATGCCACTCCTCAGGGTGTGTGTGAAAGATCCAATGCCCTCTGTACAGAAGACATTGAAGTGATTTGGTTTTATACAACTTCAGGTTGTTGCTGACATATCAGAAATACCACTGGAAATAAAGAGGATAAGAAAAACAAAAAAGCAGAAAAGCCTACTCAAAAGTCACAACTCATCACAAACTGCTCCTACAGACAAAATGCAATTAAGTTTATATCAAGGAATTTAAATCAGAGTTTACAGTGAGAAATTAAGAACTTTTTCTTTTACATGCATCAGCTTATTCTTTTGGCTTTCAAGACTTTTTTCCTTATCCCTGCTATTCAGGCAAAACAGGATCTTGGTATGCTGTTTATATGAGAATAAAATTTAAATGAAGCACATGTATATACCTTCACTCTGCTTTAATTAAAGGGATTCCCTAAGTGTTTTTTCTTCTTAAATCTCTTCTCACAAAGAATGAACAGAAGTAATTTCTTTTTTGTTCAACCATACCTGAAAAGTACATGGTCATTTCTGCATTTGTAAAAATGCATTTCAAAGTCTGTCCTGTTTTTACAAGGCAAGAGCCTAATGGGAGAGAGAAGGAGGTCATGAAATTGCTGTGCTTTTCCACACGAGTCTGCAGAGACCTGATCCTGGCCTCAGCATTCAGATCTCCAAGTGCACAGAGATTCACCCTTATCAGCATTTCTTGCAGACAATCAAATTCAAATCACCTTTTGTAATTACATTATGAAATACTGTAACCTACTTTCTTCCTTTCTTTCTCCCCTCCTGCCACCACAGAGTTGCCAATATGAGCACCTCCTTTATTGAGATTTTGGGAATTTTACTCATTCATCGCTATCAAATCCCTGACACTTGGCTATCCTTATGGACAGAAACTGCTCCAAGCAGTGTCATTTGGAATCAAAAAGGAAGATGTGTGCCCATCTGTGGAAGTTCTGCCTTTAGTCACCTATTACCTGTATTTACTTTGTGTACACACACCAGACACATCTTCACAGGGAATGTTGCAGGACACTATTTCCAATAAAACCTCAGAGTTAATCAGTCTACTTCTCCTCTGCAACACCTGATATGTCTCTTCCTCCTGAACAGTTAATGAATCTCATTAATGTGATGAAAATTACAGGGATGACACGTGAATGCAGAGCTAACTTGACATGAACAAGGACAACCAATAGTACCCAGAGAATATGCAGCAGCTGGGATGTGCATAGTTTTATAAATCTCTATGTACCTTCTCCAAAAGAATATGCAGTCATATCCACTAATATAAGTGTATTTTGCCACTACAGGTGTATGTTGAGCAAATACACAAAGCCAATATGTCAAGTTATTTACCGAAAGCCTCCAGTACTAGCCCAAACACAAATTTTTGTGTTAGTGTTTCAATATGTCTAACATTTAGTTATACAAGATTAATTTTATTTCAGGCCCCTACACCTAAACTTGAGTATTTATGTTTACAAAATTCAAGATTTTTGTTTAATTTCTAAATTCAATTCTAAAAAATCCAAGAGGGACTTTTCACAAGGGTGTATATAGTGATAGGACAAGGGGGAAGGGCCTTAAGGCAAGGGAGGGCAGATTTAAATCAGCTTCTCGGAGGAAATTCTATGCTGTGTGGGTGGTGAGGCACTGGAAGAGGTTGTCCAGAGAAGTTGTAGACTCATTTCTTGAAGTGTTCAAGGCCAGGTTGTGATGCCTTGGGAAGGCTGACCTGAAATAGAGACTGGACAGAACTAGAGAATAAAGTAGATATTTATTGAAAGGCCTTTAGGATACACCTTGGGCAGGACAGGGCCTGACCAGGGCTACACCCAAGGTGAACTTAAAATGGTCAGAAAATGGACAACCGGTCACTAGGTCTTACACCTTTTAAAGTTTTGGTCTATTTGCATATTGGGGTTTAATTGTCCAATTACAGCTTCAGGTTGTGAGGTCTCATCCTTCTTGTTTTCTCCCTTCAGTCCACCACTGTTAATGCTTTTAGGCCTGAAAGGTGCCCTTGGCCTTCAGCAGGAAAAGGATTTGTTCTGTCTCCCTACTCTGTGAAGAGAGCTTACTGGCACTTAATATGAGGCTCAAAACTATACCCCTAGGCAACACAGAATCTGAAAAACATGAAAGCTAAAATGTAAGGCATCAGTTGGATGGGGCCCTGAGCAACCTGGTCTAGTGGAAGGGGCCTGTGTCCATAGCAGAGGCATTTTGAACTAGATGAGCTTTAAGGTCCATTCCAACCCAGACCAGTCCGTGATCCTATGAGAACAGGTTAGAATATCCTAACTTTAATTTCTTAGTGATAACTTCCATATCAAAACCAAGAAGTAATTTTTAAGCAGCAAGTAAAAGTCACACTCATTTACAGAAACTACCTTGCCTGTCACCTGTTCTCCATTAAGTTGATGATCATGTACATATTACTTCGTAAATCACATAAGCTAGCAAAAAACCCTCCAAAACTACCCCTGAAACAATAAGATATGCAGATATTTACCTGTAATGGATGTGAATATTTCTAATACTTGACTCACGATACTACCTACGACCTGTACACTAGATTATGAATATTCTTGTAATACACAATATAAAATGCATATAATTTTATCATTATATATTATATAGTATAGATTTCTACTTCATACAGATTTGTGGGGGGTTTCTTTGCATATATTTGTAAATAAATGCAAGCATTTTTCCTTGTGTGGAAAATGAGGTGCAAGCAAGCAACTCCAAGCTGCTAAAGTTATAAAGTTAAGAGTAGTTGATTATAGAGTTGTAGTGTTTAGTTAAAATTAGTTGAGAGTTATAATGCTGTTTGTTAATTACCAGAAGGCTGTTTTTGTTTACTCTGTATCTCCTACCCACCCCAACTTGTCAGTTTCATCGCCTTTTCTGCTGCTGGCCACCCCTCCACGCCTGTTCTCCGCCCATCACACTGCCCACTACTAGTGAGTCCACTACAAGTACCACCTAATATGCAAATGAAGAGTCCCATAGTGCAACGCTTCAGATAATGACTGCAATTAACACTAATTACCCCACTGGACAACGAGCCAAAACAAAAACTAACAAGTGCAGTAAAAAAACATGAAGTAAACACTGCTTGCAAGCACTACAACATGCCTGAACTCTGCAGTCTCCACCTCGCCATGGCTTGAAATGTATTTTAAGAAGGACACCCTGAGTGTAAGCTAAAAAAGCTGAGTTCTGGCAAACTCCTGTGAGTTGGGA
This sequence comes from Argya squamiceps, assembly GCA_037834095.1. Taxonomy (NCBI): domain Eukaryota; kingdom Metazoa; phylum Chordata; class Aves; order Passeriformes; family Leiothrichidae; genus Argya; species Argya squamiceps. The sequence continues at coordinate 10,225,537 of JBBMKD010000001.1, forward strand.
ACTCCCACTCTGCAGCCCAGGCAGCAGAATGGAGGACATCTCCTCCTCGGGAGTGTAGCTCAGCAGGAGCAGTGGTGGCAGAAGGCCATCCCTCGAGCCCCCCCTTTTCTTAAAAGAGCTGAACTAATAAAGGCAATTGAAGGAGGAAACATTGTCTCCTGCCCATTTATAATACCTTGCATATATTTGTAAATAAATGCAAGGCCAAAAAATTAAAAGAACATATCAAAACAAACTAATCAACAACAAAAGATAAGAGTAAATAGCCCCAGAGTGGAAAGAAATCCCTTCTAAGAGCAGCAACTGAGTGAAGAAAAGACTCTTTTCTAGGAGGTCTAACATCAGGATTTGTTATCATTTAAATACCTGCTCTAATACACTTAGTGCTTTGTGCTACATTTAACAAGATTAAGTGATCACACAATCTTTCATCTCAGCTCTTTATTGGAAACCTCACGGCAAGCCTCTTTCTTGCCAGAACATTGTCCCATGGTTCATGCATGATGCTAATTCCAGCTGAATGAATACATCTGTTTACCTAGGCATAACAGGAAATGTGCTGTTCATCAACTAAAGGACTCCCCAGGGAACATCTTTTGTTTTTTCCTAGACTTCTATCTGTTTTCTGAACAGTTGCAACTCTGCACCGAAAGCCTGGATTATGAAGTTTTAAGACACTCTTGTGGCCTCTGATAGAATGGATAGGATTGGAAATATTGCTAGCTTTACAGTCAAGGAGCCAAAAATCAAAGCACCTTATAAAAGGCACCAAGTTCTATAAGCATTAATTACAAAACAATTTTTCTTTTTAAAACTTTTCTAAATTATGATTTGCAGGTGGAAAGACGACAAATTCAAGTGGACTGAACCTAGAGAACTTCAGAGCACAGCTGCATGATGCTAAATGTGAGAATAATACAAGCCTCCCATCATGTGGATGTGTGCCAACTCCTAAGTTACACCAAGAAGCAGCATAGGTGGGTTTAGGACTCCATTTTTCAGTTTCTCATGACTGCAGAAAAGACACTCTACAATTATGACACCAGGAAGTAATTCATCACTTTTAGTGTGTCTTTAGCTAATAGATCTCCTAAACCAGTTTCTACCCAAAAGCACTATAGCCCTGCCTTGGCTGCACCTGGACTTACAGTGGCAAAGAGGGATCTTCAGTTTCCAGGCTGGAGACAGGAACTTTTCAAGTCTAGTCTCTCACTGTATATTACATTCTAGGGGTTTTTAATTGATTTTTATGCCAATATGTTTAAAGGTTCAGATTCACCATCAAATTACATGGGAATGTATGGGAGCAGCTACACTAAGGTCTTTGGAAAAAGCAACCCTGACAATCAGCATCAGCCAGGGAATTTGTCAGTATATTTCAATGTGGACATCAGTTGTAGATAAATGATAGTTAAATGTCTTTCACACTCCCAACAAAAGTGACACTAGGAGCTGAGCTAAGCAACTATGTTATGTGGAGTTAAAAGCAGGGTAAATACTATGCTGTGCTCTCTGAAGGTAAAATTCAGGTTAGTGTAAACCCACTCCAGCTGATGTCATCTTAGACTGATTCTAACACAAGATCTAAACACTTCTTTTCAGGGTAGAGCCTAAACTAATGTATTGAAAAAATAGCCCATGTCAGCATACTGTTAACAGTGCAGTGAAAAGTCAGTTCACCTACTCATTTTTTAATGAAGGCAAAGTGCATTTAAACTTGGATATCAGGCATTCAAGAACAATTTCCTAATCCCTAATAATGAATTTATTCAGGGTGCATTTTCAGTATAGTTACCTGAAAAATAGGTTCCAGACAGTGCTGAAATATTCACTTACTATACAAGGGGACACCACAAGCATTCAGGAAAAAACCAAATAGTCTGATGATTTTAGCTGCCTGTTTAGGAGACAGATCGCATTCCCAGTGAGCATGCTCATTTCCAGGCTATTTATGCTATTTATAGCATAAAGGACAATGACACAGCAGCTTCTCAACTCTTCCTGTGCACCAGGCTGAGACTGCTCATGTGCCAAGAATAAATTTAGTTAAAACCCAAACCATTTTACATCTACTACAGTTTAGACCACACCTTTTCATATTCAGTCTTGCTTAAATAAAAACATAAATTAAAAAAAAAAAAACCAACAAAACACAAAAGTAGGGATTTTTTTTTTTTTTTGCTGCTTTTTGCATGTTTTGGGGTTTTTTTTGCTGGTGGGAGGTTTTATTTTGCTTTTGTGTTTGGGCTTGTTTGGATTTGGGGTTTGTCTTCCTCCCAATTGTATGAATTGTATGCTAGATCTCTGAATCCATCTCCACACACCTACCAACTAGAACAAAACAAAGCTCCAAAACCAATGAAATAAACATTTAGAAGCAGCTACATCAGAAATAGCTGTGGCTGGTGTTCTGGCCTCAATTTGGATTAATTCTTCTCTTTTTCTGAAAAACAGGCACAGGACTAGGATGCATCCTGTTATTTTCAGTTTTTTTCTGCAATCTGAACACACCTCCTGGTATTGCTCATTTGCCAGGATATAAACCTCTAGATTCTTTTAACATCTTTCCTGCTAACATTTTGGAGAACTCCTCAAAGTTAGTGTCTTTGTCAAGTTATTTTTCCATCCTTTACAATTGTATTTTTTAATTAAATGAATTATATTAATCAGAGCTATAAAGTGTTCGTTGAAGAGTTTTATGACCTCTTCAGTCATCAAATTATGTTCTTCATTTAACAGCAAGGTTTCTCCCAATAGTCTTACATTTTTCTATTATTCTTATGTTTAAGTGTTTGTTAAACAATGTTTGAAGCCTATGTCCCCAAAATTTCCTTCAACAAACTAGTGCCTAGGCTGCATCAATTCTGCTTTTCTAGAAAACCTTTTTCCTTTTTATAGCTTGAGGACCTAGGATGGAGAAAAGTGCCCAAGGTTGAACATATGATTTTCCCTGCATCAAGCCATTCATAACCCAAACCCAAGAAGAACATTATGCAAATCTCTGTGGAACCAGAAGCAATTCCTCTGAACATTTTGCAACAGATCATTTCCCTGCAGTCTGCTTCAGAAGGCAAATCAAAACTTTTCTCCATGTCTCTGAAAATCACCTTGAGCAGAGCTCAAGCTGGATGAGAGCATTCCCCTCTATCACCTGCTGCTCCTCCACTTTTCTTCAGCCCCTGCTATCAGCTATCTCTGCCAACACTCCACTGAGATTTTGACTCATGTGATTTTTGTTCCATTGTCCTACAGATTGGTCTTGATTTTTAAGTCACTTGCTTAATTTTGTAAGGCATTTCCAGATACAATTGATCTGGAAAAATGAGGGACCTTTTTTTTTAAGTACCTTTGGTACTTAAGGGGTCTGATATTCTTGGTTTATTTAGGGTTGTGGTTTTGTGGCTTTTGTTGTTTTGGTTGGTTTTTTTTGTTTTCTTTGAGGTATTTTTAGGGGAAGGGTTTTTTTTTTTGGATTTTATTGCTAGTATTGGTGTTTGGTTTTTTTAGCAGGTTAAGTTACAAAACAGAATGATATTTCACCTGAGGCCTCCAGTCCAGGAAAGCACAATAGTTGCCTGCCATACAGATCCACTTTGTCCAAACAACCACCAAGAGAGGCTGTTTCCATTGCTTCCTGATGCACAGCTGCTGGAATCAAAACAATCCAAGCCCCATTTCTGTGACATTTCTGTGCCTAAATAGTTGTTTCCCATTTGATTTTCAAACAAGGATGACATTAGGTGACAGATAGTAAAACAGTATGGTATCTTCACCTAGGTTCATTTTAAATTTTGAATCTACAGAGAATTAGGAATGAAATTTAGACGTGAAAATACATACCTTAGAAAACAAAAGGCCTTATGAACTCCTGAAGACAGAAAACCCACTTAATATAAGGTATTTAAAAGCATTATTCACTTTATCAGACTACATTTTGGAGTATAATTCAAGATAGGACTAAACAGAATATGTCAAAATCAAGCTAAAAACATTTAAAAACTTCAGATATATTTTTTTTATTTACTTGAACCATTTCCAAATGCCAAATGCTTGGCAAACCTAATGAAGTTTCACTATCCCTAAATTTAAAACTGAGTTTGCCCAAGAAATCCTTACAAGTTTTTCCAACTTTAAAAAAACTTCATCTATCTTTCATGACAAGCTTTTCAACAAGAAGGAATCTTGCACCAAGCCACTCTGGGATGAGTCAGAGGGGAGTAACCCTATACCTCAAATGACAACTCATTTTTCCTTCACCAAGGCTGAAACAACACTTATCTCATGGAGCAGCATGCACCACTCTGCCTCAGTCTGTCAGATTTGAAATATTACCTTCAAATATATTTTTACATTTAGAAAGACTGAAATACTGTGGGTTTTTTGGGCAATCGAAAGATTTTAACTTAGGTAATATCAACTTAGATTTGAGTAATGCCTGTAATATAATTTCAGAATCACATGCTATTACTGTTTTGTAAGGACCTGATTGATATTACTAATTTTTACATTTCAAAGTTACTCAGTTTCCTCAGAATGCCATCTTTTTGGATATTTTTGTCCCTGCATCCTGACACCAAGCACTTAAATGTAAAGAAGAAATTGTGCTCCCTGAAACAAGGAAATCTAAACGCCGTGAGAATGAGATTTCATCTTCTGCACAATTTACTTGTAATGTGAAAAATGCAATAAAAAACTCAAAATTATTTTCAAGTCAAGTTAGAACTGATTTCATATGACAGAAAAACACCACAAATAGTACGTCACAGAGCAGCAGAAAGTGTGTCTATTCCTTTCTATTTGAAGTACTAAATTATGAAAGCAAAGGTCTTGGTTTAAGACAATTTAAAGAGGACACTCTAAAACTAGTTACCTACCCTATAGTTTAACCAATTCCTTTCCACCAATAAGGAAAAAAAAAAACAAATATAAGAGTGATAATGGAAAAATAACAGTTTACAAAAAAAAAAAAAAGAAAGCAAAAACTGGCAAAAAAAAAAAGTAATTCTTAGATACAAAATTGTTAAATATAACAACTATCTGGGAAAAAAGGGAAAAATGTTGGAGTAAGCTAAGTAACTCAGTCAAAGGCTAGAATTCCACTCACTCTGCCCCTGGTTCCATTTTTCAGCCACAGGCTCTTAACGAGAGAGCAACAACTTGGGACACAGACAGATATGGGATGCAACAACATTTTGGGGTACCCAGAGTGGCAAAGATCCCCCAAGGCCCTGTCTGCTGTTGGGCTGTGTCTGTGGAGCCTGTTGTTCCCCCAAAAATGGGATCTGCTGTTCCACAGGCGTGGTGGAACACACAGTGTACTTGGCAATGAGGGTGCTGAGCGACAACACCTCACAAATTTAGCTGTGCTAGTGAAAGACATTATCGCCTTCAGCTGTCTTTTTTTGCCACCCTTCTGCGAGAGGTTGCTGCCCCCACAGCATAAGCCAGGGGAAGAGAGCACGCTGCTCGCCTTGCCCACACACCCCAGGGTGCAAAAAGCCTGGAGCTGCTGCCAGCTCCCACTCACGAGCATCTCAATCTCCAAAATCTGCACTGCAGCACAAGAGGTGCAGATCCAGATTCAACCCAAGAAGCTGGGGGCTGCTGAGCTGTCCCTGTCAGCATCCTCGGTGTGGCTGTCTCTACCCCATGGATCAGCTGCCTGCTGACAACTTGCAAGGGCAAGGAAGACAAGTTTTAGCACATCTTACACCCGCAGACCTTCTTCGTGAAACAGTAGTCAAGAACTTTCTGTTTCTGTGAACATCCTTCAGCTAAACGCTCCCTTTTGTAACTGGTCATGTCAACAAAAAGGCAGGATAGAGGAATTTTAAGGCTAGTAACTTTTTAGTATACATTAGCATTCATATGAGTATTTCCTTAGCACCAAATAAAGCCTAATGAAATCAGAGCTAATCAAATCTGAGTTTCATTTATTATCCTCAAAACCAGCAGTCTTCCTCTATTATATTATACTATGCAATACCATAACTGTGATATAGCATATATCACTACAACAGGGTATCTGATAAAAAGAAACATCTGTAAGTATATTAGAATTTTGTGGGTTTTTTAATGCAACTAAAATCTATGTTTTCCCATTGATACTTAAATTTTTAAGACCTCCATCACTTTTCTGCTCAAATAGATTTTATTAAACTGGAGCAAGGTCAGCTGCTGCATGAAATATGCAGTTGAGCTTCCTCTAAAATAATATTTATCACAAAAAAGAAAACTTGAATGAGGACTTACAAGATGTCTTGCAAGATATGTATGCGATATTAAAGAAGGACAGTAGCATATACTTAATTTGTGACTGTTAAACAACAGATTTAGTCACTCCAGTTTTTCAGGTGGGTTTTATAACTTCCCTCCTGAATGACCTGTGGTACTTGCCCTGTCCCCTACACACACAAATGGTATCAACAGTAGAGCAATGACTATGAGTTAGGTGGCTACTTATTTATTTTCCTTAACTAGTCACAAATGCAGTAATGGCATGGAAACATCAAAAGGGAATAGAACAGACTTTTCATCAATATCTGATTTTTGTCTCTTTAAAAATATTCTCCCTCCCTTCCTGGAAGAACAAGTCTGTAGATCAGTTTTTAATAAGACATTGTATCTAGTTGATTGGATCCTTGGAGCAGCCAAGAGACTGTAGCTGCAAGAGATTCCCCTGAAGCTCATTTTGAAATTGAAAATATTTACTAGAGAATTGAAATTATATCATGGGGCTGAGAGAGATTTATCTATTATCTCCAAAGGATGCAATCCTAAGTAGACTTTTATTTATTTCATATCAGTCATGTTGCTTTATCACTGTGAGAGATGCAGAATAAACTTATTTAAAAAAAAAAAATCTGTCTCCCACCCACCAACTATGCTTTCAAGAAAGCATTTTTATTTGAAATTTTTATTTCAAATAAAAATGTATTGTTCTTGTCTACCAAGTTTGAGACTGACTAGTCTCAAATTCCCATTTGGAGTTGGAGGGATGGGTTTTCCCTGCTGTTCATGCAGAGATGGGACTGAGAAATGCACCACAAGTAACTAAAAAACCTCTACCACGCAGTGTGAACACCCAGATCTGCTAATAGACAGGGAGAGGAAGGCACAACTGCCTTTTTGCAGGCTGTGATTCCTTGGCAGCCACAGGCAGGCTCCCAGCTGCTGCTGTGATCCTTTCTGTCCCTGGCACTTATCTGTCAGGAGCTCTTTGAGTCTGCTAAGCCAAGCTACTGACACAAAACTGTAAGTTCAGGTTTGCTTTCTGCTCACTCAGTGAACTGAAATGGCTTATTCAGGGTCAGAGAGGACAGAGTGAAAGGAGCAGAGGCTGCATTAAAGGTCAGTGTTTATTCTTGGCTTGTGCCATTTGGGGGGTGATGGGCACATCCTCAGCAAGCACAGACAGCGAGGGGTGACACAGGATGGAAGGAGCCCATGGCACAGCACACATGACATAAGGCACCCCAACATTGCTGCTCCTCAGACAAGCTTCTGCTTCAGATTTCTTGTTACATTGTCTTCTCTTTTAAACAAAAACAGGAAAAAAAAAAATTTAGGTGCAAAAACTTCAGCAGCTCACTTGCATCAGAATATGAGCTCCTAATCTGATGCTCATGACACAGCTCAATAGATTTTTAAATAGTATGTAGGTAAGTGTAAGTAGATGGTCCAAGAGGTTACTGTTAATGTATCTTGAAATTTTTTTGTGTGCTCTTATTGTAGATGCTCTTTTCTTCTTTCCAGTATTGGTCGAAATTTTGCTAGGCATGGAGGAACACACCTAAAGAAATTAGTTAAAAATATAAATGTCACCTCCCACAGACTTCAGGGATGTTGTGCTCAACACAACTCCTAACAGAGAGGTTACCAATAAATTCACATATATTGTGTTTATGATGCATCCACACAGAGCAAGCTTCCTTCATCTCCAGTACTAAAAGGATTACTGCTCTGCAGGAAAGATAATTTTAAAAACCTAAAAAAGGTTGTGCTGTTTCTGACTCCTACCACGACTTCTTTATGCAGACACTCAGGTTTACCACATAGCATTCCAAACAGAAAACCCTAAAGGCTCAAAACAAAAAGCATTTGGGCCACACCCATAGTAGCACATACATCCATGCCCTGCAGCATCTCTCATGTCCACTGCACTGGGGTCCCTGACCCCCAGGCACAGGAGCACCAACCATGCTGGCCCCAGGCTGCACCACCCCCCAGAAATGCTCAGGCACCTCTGGAAAAGCATCCAATGGTTTGGTTTGGAGAGGACCTTAAAGCTCATCTTGTTCCAAACCCTCTGTGCCAAGGGCAGGGACACTGCCACTAGACCTGGTTACTCAGAGCTACATGCAGCCTCATCTTTGACACCTCCAGGGATGGGGCTAGACCAAAATCATGCCATGGATCATCCTGACAGTTAATAAAGTAACCAAATGTAATGCCACTTCTCAAACTATAATTAAATCATATATTTTGCTAATTAAATCATATATTTATTAAAGACATATCTTGGTGTCTGCATACCAACAGCAAATTACATTTTGCCAGGCTAAATTTGGTTGGGTTTTTTTTTTCCTTCTTGCTCCTCCTCTTAAAATTTAAGAATGCTTTTCCACATTTTAGCCATCTTCAAGGCCTGACATTAAAAGGCAGAGATATCCCAGATACATGCAACTAAAGAGCATCCAATTAAGTTCCCTCCTTATTTTATTTAACTCATTCCAGCGAGGGCAGGGAAAAACAATAGGTCTGAATTTGATGTTTTTATCTGCAGCATAATCAAGGCTTTTGGGGGTCACAGGAGTGAAAAACACTAATGCCTCACCAAAACACTGCAAGCTCCTACAGCACTCAGCAGTAAATTCAGGAGCTGATGCACTGGGTGAATTCTATTGCCAACAATTAAAAGCACACCAATAGCTACTTTCAAGTAGTTCCTTTGAAGCCACACACTTGGGCTTCTCAACAACTGCTGGTTTTGATTTCCTGCTGCTCATAGCCATAACCCCTATGTGTGTAGCAGATCTGATCCATAGAAATCTTAGAGCCTACTTTGCTGAAAGCAGAGATCAATATAAAACTACCACTTAACAAGATGGTTACACTACAGATAATTGTAGAGGAGAAACCAAGAGGTCCAAATGGAATTAAAAACAAGCATTTCACTAAAATGAGTACACAGAAAAGTTATCAGTGGGCTATGGGGAGAAAACAATTAAGAATTTTTAATCTTAAATATTTACCCTCCCATTGTATTAAGGCTATCAATCATGGTCTTTGAGAAACTCCCTCTTCTTAAACAAGTTTAATATTTCTCTTTTGATACCATCAACATACTATAAAAAATTTAACAGTTTGTAAAAATTTAAAATACTGGGGGAAAATCAGGAGAAGATTAAGACTGTGCATTCTAGTAGCAGGTGTACTACAAAAAGGTGTTACTTTCCTGCTAGATAGGTCCAGGGGCTAAAACACAACCCTCCCCTCCTCCCCCTAACATTACTCAGCCCAACATCTTTTCCTTCATCAGGCTTATCCTTATCACCATCAATAATAATTTTCTGCACAGCAGAAGTATCACTAGGCTTGTAATCACTGCCAGGCTCCTCTGGCAGAAAAATCACTCTGACTCTAACAGCTTTAGAGAGGCTGTGACAAGCATGGCAGTGATATGTTGACAACCATTTTGAAATGTAAAGAACTTGTTATGGACATACACTAAAAGAAAAAGCCATTTACTTTTCTGCTTTAAAAACATTTCTTTTTAAAGAAATATTATTCCTAGTTAAGTCAGGGGAAAAAAAATGGCTTTCTATCTCTAGCAAAGGAAAGTAGTTACAGAAAATGATGGAATATGTTGGTAGAGTACCATAAAAAAATGCATCCAGAACGGAATGATTTTGGCTACTGCACTGCAGGGTCCAGGCACTGCCTGGGTACAGGAGCCAATGCAGATTCAGGAAGGAACTGTGGAGCATCACAACCTACAAAAGTCACTGTTTCTTTGCATATCTCAGACAGAAGAGGCAAAATAAAGACAACTTCTATCACAGGGTTGGGATAGGTGCCACTCTAACATTTTCAGGGTTGGGAACAAACACCCATCAGGCTATCCTGTACACCCCTTCATATTTTGGCTAAAAAAACCCCCAAGCCTGTCATTTCTTCCAGATAGAGTAAAATAAAATTTTAAAGCTATGCTGATGTATAAGACCTTACTCTGTCCTGTATGTTGGACATTTCACAGTACCAACCATGAGCCCTGTAACATCAAAGTCCTTCAGTAACACCACAGGTAATTATTTCTGATTTACCACAGTAGGCAGGTCTTTGCTGAGCACAGCAGAGTGTAAGTAGGTTTTGGAGAATAATCACTGTTATGGGCTTAGGCAGTGCAAAAACTGTGTAAAAACTGGGGAAAAGACAAGTATGAAGGGTCCATCAGAGGTATAACCATGGCAAAATTCATCTGTGTAGCAAAACACAAGAGAAGAAAGTTTCTTTGTATTTATGTATATTTTGAATAGAAGGCATTCTACTACCTTATATAACTTTCCTTGAAAAACGTTAAGAAAAACAAGTTCTCTAAACATACCCAACTTATACAATAACAACATCACCTAAAGATGACCTGAAGATTCTTTTTAAAAATCCTACAAACTGTTCTTAAATTCTATTTTCTTTCATTCCAAAAATACAGCCAACTCCAAGCCAGACAGTTTTTTCCTTTTCTCTCTTTCTTCTCACTTCTTAAATTTTGGTATCCCAGTGGAAATAGTATTGAACATCCAGAAACTCATTATACCACAATTAAAAACACTTGCATTACCTATTTCTTACCATATGTTCAAGTAATTACAATCAGTGTTAAAATCTTGTAATTATAGTTTGCAAAAAATTAACTGTATGACAGATACTTCTTTGCCTCATATTTTAGTAATGCTAGTTATTAATTATTTGCACTTCTGCAATGCCTAAAGGCTATTTCAGTAGGAAAATACCTGCAGTAAAAAGACAGACCATGAGGGATGTCTTTTAAAAACTGGGCTGTATTTTTCTTAAATCCATCTCATCTAAGATCAGAGACATCAAGCTGTAAAATTACCATAAAGGGTAAGGCTAGATTCTAACATTTCCATGCTTTGCCACATTTAGTTTGAATTAAATCTCAATTCTCTGACTTTAATACATGAAACATTAGAAGGACTTAGATCCTTAAGGCTACTTAAACTGCTACATTTCTCTCCTGGCCCTTAACTCTGTTGGGACCTTTTCCTCAAATTAAAGAAGAATGTCTGTCTCCTGCATGCATTTCCTCACTTTTAATTTTGCTTCTTTAAATCCAAGCTGTATTTTGTAAGAGCTGTAGTAAATAGGGGGGAAAACCCCAATTTCTCGTATTTGGATCACTTTATAGAATCTAAAGAAACTGCACCTATTCGTCTATATAGCTCTGCACTATACCATATCAACAATTATTTATTATTCCATAAATAAATGGAATTAAAATTCACAGATTCCCTAGCAGAATCAAGAACTCTTTTTTTCCACTCAAATTAAATAGTAATTAAAGCACCCGTGACTATTGTGAAGTATATATTTGTTACTAAGGATCAGACATATTGCAGAGAAATCCTTATGACATCTGGATTCACATTTCAGTATCTTTGTTTCATACAGATGTTTTAACTGGTAATTTGTTGTGGTGGATGACACGGTTTTAGCAGCAACAAAGAACAAAATTATGTCTTCAGAGTTTCTGATTTTTACCTAGACAAATTGTTCTAGGGAATGAAATCCCTTTCCGTTATGTCTGACATAACTAATCTTATCTAATATTTATCTACAATATCTGCCTTTCCCATAAGTGGGTTAGAAGGGAGTGGTGGTTGTAGTTTTAGTCTTAAATGACAAATTTTGTCCAGGAAGAAATTTTTTTTTTTTTTTCTGATATACCAACTTTTTGCTAAATTATTTAGTAAAATCATCTTAACACAAATGCATAAGAGAGTAATAGTAAAAGTTACCATAACACCTCTGCATTGACCTGATGAAATCTTTCTACATTTAAAAAAATGAAGCAGCTTTTTTTAATCTGCCTACTCTTAGAAAATTGTTTCCTATGCATTGACCACATATTGGCATATTGTTGCACACTCTTCTTCTAATTTTCACCACATTTCTAGCAGACATACTCTTAAAGCTGTACATTTACATAGGTGAATTTACATATATAAAGTCCAATCACAACAGAAAGGATGATGACTTCAAAAATAAAACCTCTTCCAAGTTTTCCATTCTGAAATGAAGAAGTTAACAAAAGCAAGATAAATTCACTGAACTTTCCAATACCTCGAAAGACACGTTATCACCAAATGATTCTTAATGTTCTTTCTGTTCTTAATGATGTATGATAATTTTTAGTCATGACCTGATTCTGTAATCCTCCTGTACTCTGAACTCGCAGCAGGTCTGGGTACCAATGCTCATTTTCAGGTTTCGTAAAAGACCCCTTGAAAACAGTTTACAAATTGAAGATCATCAACCAAAACTTAAATTCTTCCCCACATATCTATTACCTATGCCTGAAAAGTAGGAAGCAAGCTCCTCAGTGCTTAAAATACACACCTTAAAGACAACACATTTAAAAGGCACCAAAAGCATTTAGTGCATTGCTTTCAAGATGCAGAATATGTGAGCCTAGTCTTATGGTTACTTTATAGTGAACTCCAGTTTCACTGTGAAATTAATAATTATTCACCATACTGTGTATTTAGGTTTAAAACGTTTCACATGCATGAGATTTTCTTTTAAGTATTGCTTTATTAGGTCTGATTTAATTTTCCCTTTGGATTAAACTTCAGAAGCAGATGTGACTGTTCAAAATGGGACTCAGGAGACCCTTCTAAAGCAAATAAGCTACACTAAAATGAGCACCAAAGAGGAACAATATTCCAGGAAGGAAGACAACAGTGGTAGGGATGTAGTATGGAACAGCACAGGATCACTACATGGCTTTACTCCGAGATGACCCCATGGTCAGGTCCAGTGCAGCTCTTGGACGGAAACAATTCACTGAGGCATTCATTTCCTACAGAGAGTTTCTCAAGAACCTCACTGTCTAGGTTTTGACAGATGAAACTCAGCTCCTGAAGTCAAAGACATCTCTGGAAATTGAAGTCTAGCATAAACCTACCATTGCAGCTCCTGGCACTGCAGATGAAATAAAAATAGGGAGCTGCCTGAAGGCCCCTGTCAGACTCCATGGCTGCAGGGCTTGTCACCTTTCAAGAACAGAATCTGTGATAGGGAATACTGATATTTTCAGCTTTTCCCTCTTCTTGCCCTTCAGATGTCTGGTCCTCATCCTCTCAGACAGCAACAGGATGGCTTCTGACCTTTGTAGATGGTTATTGGGTTCTTACATAAGAAAAACTGCACAGAAAATCCAAGTGGGAACAGTTGAGAGTGTTTGAAAGTTGTCCTCCACAGCCAATAGTAGCCGGTCACAACTTCAGTGATACCACAGGGCTAAGGTTACCTGGGTAACTGTGTCAGAAACACCAAATTTAGGTATGGATTTACTAAAACTGGCATCGGGGAAGAAAAGTAATTATGGATAGGTTAACTTGGGGAAGGACAAAGAGACAAAAAATACAAACGTGCTGAAAAGAAGAGGAAAAAAATGAAGAAACACAGTACAGCATTCCCTTGTAATCAGGGGTGCGTGAGGATAAATGGGGCAGCCCTGTGCTCCATCCCTGCAGAATTAGTGAGCACAATAAAGTAAACCTGCAGTTCTGATAATGTCACAGGAGCTGAACCCGTTTCTGTAGTCAGGAGGAGGATGAGCACGGCAAGAGGAGACACTTTCCCCTGCAAGCACAGGGCAAGCACTCTAGGAAGGACTGATGCAGCATCCTGTTGTCACCTCAGAAAAATCAGTACCCACAGAATCAGCATCTTCTCAGCCACTTCCCAATACACTGCTGTATTCTGTCCACTTTTATGTTCTAAATCTGCTAAAAGCCACACTTCAGGAAGGAGAGCAATATTACTGTAGTTAAAGCTGTTATGCTGTCGCTATATCTGTCGCTATATTAAAAAAAAGTATAATTAGATTTTCCATTTGATTTTCAGGCTGATTTGACATTCAGAGCATTTTTCTTGCTTTGGTTTATGATGAGTTCACACTATATAGAATTGTCATTCAATGAATGACAGATTACTGATTTAGTTTCATGATCTTTTATTGGGTTATATAGTCAGGAACACAGTATGAATTTTATGCTAGCTAATGAAGTATCTGGTCTATTAAACAAGATTTCAATTAGGATTTCCAATTTTTTAAGACTACATACTTGAATTCACTTTCAATTTACTTTTTAGTTTACTGTGTAATTATGGCTACTTTTCTCTTAAATAGGTTATGCCTACATTTGATGGACAACACATATGATCCGGATCCTACAGTTCACATGTTTTTCCTGATTAAGCATCTATAGATGTGAACAATCGTCTGACTTTTTTCACCAAAGATGAAAGGGATTATTTTGTTTTCTGTTGCAGACACTCTCAGGATGACGCCCTCATTGTGGAGTTAACCTAGCTGAGTAACCAGCCCATTAAATTAAATGAATTGTCAAAGCTGAATCTGACAAACCTGTACAAAAAGATATCCATCAAGAGATTTGCAATGCAAGCGAACAATGAGAACTTAAAGTGGCAATATTAAGGTCTGCAAAAGTAGTGTCAATTAGTGCTGTAATATTTCTAATGTCATACTTTTGTAGCTCCTAATAGTGCCATTCATTTAACATGTTCCGTAGGACATGGGCTTAACCTGAAAGCTTTATGGCAAACATCATGGGCTTTGATATAGTTCAGACTGCAATTTTTCCAGTTTGTATTTTCAAAGATTAGCTAATCCTTCTATAAATTGCATGTTCAAATATAGTCTCTTAAGTACATGGACAGAAAACTCCCACAGCTGAATTATCCTTCAATATCCAGCCATAATACATGTAATTCCCACATAAATCTGTAGTAACTCCAGCAACACATTAACTCTCCTTACTGCCTCTCCCCAGAATGGTTCACTTTGTCCACAGATGTTTCAAGACCACTTTGTTTTGTTTGAAATGTGGAAGCTACAAGCAGATGGAAGAGAGCCCACACCTATGTCGTTGCTCTTGACTTTTTTTCCTTCCAGATATCAGATAGTAGCTAATCTGCTTACTCCTGATTTTATTGCCGACCTCATCCAAAGACTGTTTCTCAGTCCTGCAGGTGTTGGTCTGAAGTCCTCAGCACGCACACAGTGCATCCTGTTGGGAGTCAGCCCCAGGATCTTTAGGGTTTGGTCACTGCAACCTTTCCAAGGCCACGGGCAAGGTGATGTTTTCTCATCACAGACACACACGACCCCTGGGAACTGCCACTCTAAACATCAGTATTCTCAACTTCAGTATTGCTTTCACATCTTTTTGTCCCTCAGGAGACTCAAAGCAGTAGATACCAAGTATTAGAATACAGTTCTAGCTAACAAAAGATTAGGCTATAGCATTGAGTGCAAAATCTCACTCTTACTGATAACTCACTCTAACACCATGGATGTCTCAAAGAGTTTAAGAGGAACAGAATCAGAAAAGAATAATCTTGAGTCCTGACCATGCTCTGCACATATCTATGCAGGGAAACAATGCTGGTGATGCAAACTACTAGTAATTCTCACCCAATTTACTTTAGTAGCAACAGTCTAAAATTTCCTAGAGAAAATCCAGCACAAGTATACATGGCCCTGTCTTAATGCACTTCAAGGATGATACACTGTGTGATTGAACACGCAGTGAGAAACGACAGGAAAATATTTAAGATTTAATCAGGCCACATTTCCCTTCCTGAGATTAGTTCATTAATCTCTGCATCTCTTCAAAGCTGTCGCAACAGGATTTATCTTCTCAACTCTTTATTTGTTTAAAGAACAAAGAGAGACGTATAAATAATTGTTTTCTTTTTTTTACTCCTCCCCCCAAGTTGTCCAGAATATTTATAGGTTCTTCTAGATGAGGTAGCGTGTCCTACAATCACTGAAGGTAAGTAAAATAAAGTCATCCTATCAAACTTTTGCCTCTGCATTGCAGTAGGCTGCTTTGGGTCAAATAGTCAAAGCTCAAAATAAAACCAGAAAAGAATAAAATTCATTAGTCCATTATATAAAAAATGGAAACTTTTTTTTCAAAAATTCTGAGCATTTCAGTAATATTTTTCAGGGGTTTTATTTTTCTTTTTCATTCTGAGAAAGAGAGAACATTTGGTTTCATGTAAGAGAAAAGACAGTTTCATACAGAGCTCATGAAAACACTCAATACAAATTCCACAAGTCTTGTTCCCTTCTGGGTTCCCCAAAGAATTAAACATAAGCTAATGGGATGACTTTGTAAAAATACTAATAGAATAAGTTTTTAAAAAATCATCATTGAAAGCGAACTCCCTCCTTCTATTCATATTACAGGAAAACTGTGTACTTTCATTTACTATTGCTTTTTTTTTTTTTATCACTAAACCACTATTTGTTTTATTCCATTGCTTGGTTTGGTTAGCAAGCAAAAAAAGAAATACAGAAATTATTTTTCATTTCAATAAATCAGTTAAAAACTTCCTAACTTTCTGCATAATTTAATATAGAATATTTATAGCTTCAAATGAATTAATCACACAGGCAAATTACAGACATCATTAGTCAATTATGCATACCACCACAGGGTGTGCAAATGCAAGACTCCAATCACACAAGATGTCTTCAAGTGTTACTGAAAAGAGCATTAAAAACCATGGGCTAAAGTCAGACTTGTCACAAGTATCTGAAATTCCTTGAAGTTTATGGTGTTTCTCTCCTGTGGAATGAAACAATTTACCCACTTACCTCTAAGCTTTTTGATAATTTCATTTCTAACAAATCTGATCTGTTTGCAGAATGTAAATACAATTAGCTCCTCAAGTACAGATTGTTTGGGGGGTTTGGGCATCAGAAGCTTTAGCTGTATATTTGATTAAATAATTATTTCCTTCACCTGCTGCACATTCCAGTACAGTTCTTTAGAGAAAAGTGGGTTTTGTGTCAGAAAAGATTCTTTGAGATACACAGTAGAGTCAAGAACTCATGTTTGGATGTGTGTAATTAAAATCTTTATCTAAAGGAAATTAAAATTTTGTTGCTGCAACATTAAATTCAAAAGTTAGGTATTAAGGCAAAGACACTTTGCAGCATCACAACGGCTACAAGTGATTCCGCTTTATATAATGCTATATTCCACTATATATAATCAATCAATTGGGGTCAGCAATTCCTCTCCTTGCTTTATGGTGTTAAAAGATCTTTGGGTCCAGGCAATACAGATCCAAAACCTGCAGTGCAGAGGTGGCTCATCCGGTTTGGACCAGGGTAGTGTCAGTGTGGCACCACACCAGGGCCCAAATCCGAGGCCACTTGTTCCACTACAGCCTCACACTGATGCCAGTCTGATGCTTCTGAGCCTGATGTTGTCTCAGTCAAATGTTTTATTTCTGTGCCAGATGTGCTGGCCTGGGCAGGAAGCCCCATTGCAGGTGTCCTGCCACAGCACCTCCCCTCAGGGTTGCCTTGCACACCAACTACAAGAGGGCACTCTGGCAGACTGACTCTCCTAAAAGGCTGGGAATGGAAAGGATGTTGAGACCTTCACAAAGCACATTGTATGCCAGAATAAACTACCTCAGGAGCAAGGAAGTGCAATCATCCTCTGCAGAAGAAAAAAGAAATGCTGAAGTAAATGCTGAACAGCAGCACTACAAAAAGATGACAAAGAGTAAACTCTCTTTCACAGCTAAATGACACTATAGAACTCAGACTACATTAATTTCATAATTTTTTCCCCACAGTTGACCTTGTTGCCATCATCTTGATCCCCACAAAAACACAAGGAAATCTTTCATGTCTTTAAGTGATCAAAACACCTCTCCAAGAAAAAGGTGGAAGAATCGGACAATCATTGAGGCTAGAAAAGACCTATAAGATCAGTTAATGCTGCATCAAGAGACAGAAAACTCACAGGAGTAAGCTGAGATAGTCAGGTTGGCATCGGTGCTGATCATCTAAGCTCTGAGACAATACTAATTCTTCATGTTTTTACTTAAGCTGTTTACATCAATATCCTCATAAATTATGCATTTATTGAGCAACACACTGATTTGTCTTAACTTGTCTGGAGAAAGACAGATCTGTGTTTGTGGAAAATTCCTATGATAGTCTTCTTTTAGTTATTCCTCAAATCCTCTCCTGTCATCACAGAAATAATTCATAGTTTTTTGAGTGAGGTTAAGGTCAAAACACCACAAAGCAACTCTGTCCTAATTCACTCTATAGACTACACTTTTAACCTTTTCATTTTGCTTCTACTACTCAAACTCAGATGAGTTTTAAAGCAATAATGTGCTCTTCTGTCTGTGGCACCAATATAATTATATTGAATCCAGAGCACAGAAACCCTCAATGAAATTAAGTTCAGTTCTGCATTTAATCAGGTTCACATGGAATGGATTTTTACCATCTTTCCTTTTTCTACTCCCTTTTGTGGATAAGTTTAATTTTTCTTTTCTCCCTATTATTTATATTATCAACTATTTTTCCAGTCAGACATCTAAATGTACAACGATAAAACAATGAAGTTAGTGGCTGTCTGCCCATCTCAGGTTTTGTGATTCTCACAAAGGTTGGTTACATTGTGTGCCTTGGCATCAGCATCTAGAAAAGCAACTAAGCATTACAAGGGATTTGCATTTCCTTTGGTTACTTCTCTCTGTGCACAGACTCAGGTGTTTCAGAGTGACCAGACAGAACTGAATATATAACTTTTTCATATAAACGTGCCAACAGAATGTAACTCTATGACTCCTGAATTTGAAAACGATACTACAAAGACAAAACTTCAGTTTTCTCCTCTCATTTCATGGATGAGGCAATAAACCACTTAACATTATATATTTCTCCACCTAACTGTGCTACACAGGAAGACACTAACACTGCTACAATAAGTGTGAAAAAATGAACTTCTTAAAGTTCTCAGGAACAAGAAATTGAAGGTTGATAGCAGTGCTAGTACTGAGACCTTTTACACATCCACCATCTTAGAGCACAGCTTAAAAGAAGCTATGTGTAAAAAAAAATGGTGTTAGAACTGTGACTTAATTATTTTATGAGGTATTTCCACATTCTGAAGTAAAAAAGAGATAAATCTACTAAAAAGACAACAGAGGGAGAATGTCTTAATTTTGCATAGTGTTGTACCACTACAGTCTTTGAGGAAAAAAATTACCAAGTTACCTGTTTCATACAAATTTTCTGAGTTTTGACATGTTTTAGGTACACTGGAAAGCACACAGCTAAGAAATAGCTTTTTGTGACATCCATTCACAGCAATGAAATTCACTTTGAGGTCAAAAGTCACTTTATTTAAAAAAAAAAGAACATGAACAGATTAACAAGGAAGTTCAACAAGCTCATACTCCAACTCAACATATCTCACCATGCTGACTTTTCTTTAAGCACAATTTTTGAAAGAAAGAAAAAAGGGAATAAGTTCATTGGTTGGGGAAGAATGAAAAAAAAATTACTGGAGATGGTAAACTCACTTGGGGAAGGTCCTATAAGGCTTAGATGGCCTTCAAAATTTTTTTCACAAATAAAAAATTAAATTTCAAAATCTACAAGCACATATATTTACAGGGAAAGTACCTGCCCTAATATTTCTATTAACGTTTGTCCTTTTAAATAATAGTAACTAAACAGAGACATTCTTTCATGTCAAACTCAATCTCACCAAAAATGCCACCATGTCAAATATCTAGGGTTCTATATTGCAACTGCAAGAGTTTGGGAATTTTAAGCTCAGCTTCAGCAATGAAGACCTTGAAAATCTCCCTGCAAAACCAGCTTGCATTTTCGAGCCCAGTATTTAATTTAACTATCCACCAGGAGATGGCAGCAGTTCCCACTGAATTTATTTACATGGCTATGAAATTACAGCATATTAAATCCCAAACAAATATGGAGCATATGCAAATTGTAAGTATGAAATCATAAATCCTGCAGATGCTCTTAAAACATAATTCTTCATCAGGGAACTGTATTATATGTGTATTTCTATTTTACTTGCATGGTGATAGTTTGCTTCTGGGTCACCTTCAGAAATGAATTAAAAATTGATGTATTTTCATATGTGGTGGCATATTCTTTGCCAGTCAGAAACCAATGATTTATTCCCTTATTTATAGATTCAGTAATAACACACTGTAGAGCACGGAGTGATTTGTGGGTAGTGGTGGATAAAACTTCTGAAGTGTGATTTACTGCTGCAAGGAAACATCCACAAGTCAAGGATAAAGGTAGGATATGAGTCCCAGGTATGAGGGTGTTACCAGTCCAAAGGAACTGGACTGGGGGGAAATAGGGGCAACAACTGTGCTACTGGAAATAAGGAGCAGAGATCTAGAGAAAGCGTGAGACCAAAAACACAGGACAAGGGAGGAGCTCTGTAGTCTCTCTAAAAGTTAAAAGGTCAAATAAATACCAAAACTCTGCTTCAAATCATGACCAGTGTGCAAAAATGTGAACAAGAAATACAATTATTCCTCAAAATTGGGACAGCAGACTTATTTGTGATTTTATTTTTCCACCTGTGCAGAAAGATTGGCAGCACAGTCCAACTGGACCAGAACTGCAGCTTTGTGACAGTGGGAACATGAACCAAATGCTGGCAATATTTAATGCATCTGTTCCCTTGTGATGAAAGAGCAGGATCATGACTGACCAAAGGCCCCTTTCCTCTCCTAGCCCCAGACAGATAACACTGGCTCCCCTCTCATGCTGGCTGTTTGAAGGCAAAGAGTTCTGTGGAACAGAGGTAAAGCCATCCAGCAAGAAAAATCTGCCTTTCAACAACAGTGCAGACCAAAGGCAGCCCCCAGCTCCCAGAACAAGGACTGTTTCCCACTGATTCCCCATGGATAACTCTGCTTTTGTATACCCAACACATCTGAACTCTGATGATTCTGTACATGATTGCTCAAGACATGCTTTGGTATCAGCATCTCACTGACCTAGATTGGCTCCCGTGATATTCAGTCTTTTCTCAGTTCGAGCAGCTCTCTCAAGGCACCAAATTTATGAATTCTAGAGGGGGAAAAAACCCAAAACAAGCAGGAAAGAACTTTCTTCATTACAACCTGGATCCTAGAGAACACCAGACTGGGGAGTTTGTCTGTTACTTGCAGAAACAAACAAAAACCCCAAATTACCAGAGAATCTGATGTGTAACATTTCAGCTCCTTCCCTTCTGGGCTGAAGTCTTTTTGGCTCCTTAATTTAAGAAACTACTAACAATATTAATGTAAATGAGAACATGGAAGTCAACCTTTTACAACTGAATGGTCTCACATTTTTTTCAAACTCTAGGTAGCAAGTTAATTGTGTCTGACACAGGTTGAAAGGTTTAGTCATACTTGCAGATGGTATCTGATGAAAAATTATGTCTTCAGGATGACAAATCAGCAGTCACCTGCATTTCATAAGGGTGCTGCTAAACCTCCAAAACTGCAGAATAAAAGAAAAAAGAATACCTCCACATCCTGATAGCTAGATTTTTTAAATTTATTTTTTAAAAAATCTGAGAGTGTTTAATCTGTCCTACCTGATGAGGCTGAAAGCTTGTTACATTATTCCTTTACTAGTTAAATGAAGGAAAACAAATGAAGAGCCTGTTAAAACATAGGCTGGAAAACCATCAATAATCTGACAGGAACAAGTTTTTCAGACCTCTTTGGCCTCATCATTCTGGCAGAAAGAGAAGCCAAAAGAAGAGAAAATTGGCTGACACAGAGGGCTGGTAGCAGGAGGGGCAGGCTGTATAGACAGGTGGAAGCATTCTGAGGAAGGGCCAAAATTTACAAACACCACTTGTCCACGTGAAAGCATCTGCCAGTCCCTCAGTAAGGCAAGGTGCATCTCTGTGCCTGTCGGGTCTGTCTCAGCTTGTTTGGTCCCCTCCCAGCCACATCAATTTATACAGTGACAAAATCTTACACTTACAAGGCAAAAATATCACATGCTTTGTTTTGAGATTAATCAGCTGCTGTGTGCTCAGGACAATCCATGACTCCTGCTCCACGTGGGGGAAGCAAAAGCAGCTTCACACATTTCACACAACTCTGCAGCTCTGCACCAGGTATCCACCAAGTTATAAGGGAAATTAAACTCACAATTACACATCATGGATCAAGAAGGGGCTGTTGATACCAGCTTTATCATGTGAGATAGAGTTGGCTAGTTTTTCTCAGAATGCCACATTTTTTCTCCCTATGAACAAGGGGTTTTTTTTCCATATCCCTGCCCCCAAATTTACTGTAATTTAGAATTATCTTATACACCAACACTGAGAAGAACTAAGAATTCTGAGAATTTTTGCGCTGTTACTTTCTTGCTAAAAATAGAATTTTTAAAGGAAAGCTAATCTTCCATAATGCATTTCACAGTGTTCTCACCAGGGGTTTATAATTGCATGATTTCTGACACCTGATGTCACTTGACTTCTGAGGTCAATATCCATTTATAACTCTTTACTGAAATGTAAAACAAAAAATTAACTTCTACTAAAATATTTTGACAGTTTATTAGGCTAAAAGTGTGACTTCAACAGGGCCTAAAAAGACTTTTAAAAGTTCCTCTATTTGTTCTCTTGAAAGATTAAATATACTACATTAACATATTTTGAATCTTGACCGCTTGATAACAAGAAAAATCTACTACACATTATTAATATTGGGGCTGAGGCACAGAAAATTTTGATAGCTTTTAAGTTTGTATTTTTCAAACATAATACCAAACTCTTGTGGTGGATGCAGGTACCTATGAAAGTCACTTTGTCACTCCCCTCCTCAGCTGGAAAGGGGAGAAAAAAACCATAACAAAAGTCTTCTTCTCCAGTCCCATCACAGGCAAAACAAAGTCAACTTGGAGAAAAATGATGCAAATTTATTACCAGTATAGGGTAATAACAAATAAAACCAAATCTTCAAAACAACTCTCCTTTTCCTTCCTAAGCTCAGTTTCACTCACAATTTTCTCTGCCTCCTCCTCCTCAGAGGCACAGAAGGACAGAGGGGCTGTGGTCAGCTCATCACACATCTCTGCTGCTTCTTCTCATACTATTCCCCTGCTCCAGTGTGGAGTCCCTCCCACAGGAGACAGTCCTCCACAAGCTTTTTATAATGATATGCAAATACTCAGACTTCCATGTCTAGGCACTTAAAAAGCTTTAGAATCACAAGAACAGATGCTTTGACTTCAACTTCTGTCTTGAAAACCAATGCTCTTCTTTCCTTCCATCATTCTCCTCTCAATAATGAATAGGATCTTCAGCAGCTTTTGCTTCCAGCTTCCAGCAGCCTGATATAAGGAGCCTAAGATCACAGAGATACTCAAATGGAAAAAATTAATTCCACCAAAACCTTAGGAGATCAATAGCTACTTGTTTGATTTCCTTAAGTAAAATGGCAAGTATCTGATTTATTCAAATGCAACAGGTAAATGAAAAGGGAAAGTTGTTCGTGGTGAAGCACAACAAGATCATTCTTTGCTGGGAGGCAACTGCAGGTATAAAGAAGTGACTCAGCCTCCTGCTAAAAATGCAATTTCCATCCCTGCTTTTCAAAAGGAGCCTTTTGTACAAAATCCACACATCACAGCTTTGCTGAAATGAAAAATAGATGCCCACTGTCATACAGCTATATTGATTATGACTGAAAACGTGATCATTTTGCTTTAACTTGCCCCACAGCACTGGAGTTCCATCAAAGCATCAGAAGGAAATTAATGCTTTCATAGAGTTCCTAAGAAAAATATGAGATGTTGCTCACTTTGCCCTCTAGACAAAGAGGTATATGCCAGTAGCTGAGAGGTAATAGCTTTCAGAAGAGAACACGAACTCAAGATTTTTATTAAAATCATTATTTAATGTGCAAAAAATAATGAAGCCACAGCCTTGGCATTTAAAACAGCAATTTGTAGTCATTACATCTTAGATCATGAGGCTTATTTAGTAAAAAGCCAGTCTTTCTCAAATTAAAAATTCATCATCAACTCCCACAGATTATGTAGTCCTTTAAATGATGCCATTTCATACAGATTTATTCCAGCTAAACAAAGAGCCACTAAAGTGGCACACAAAACATCAATTTCACTGCTCTCTCTCTAGAAAGACCTCTCTACGCCTTAGACTGTTAAGAAATCTCACAGAAGGATTGACTAATGCACGGGTATTTTAGTAATTTCACCTTCCAGGGACATTTTATATCTTAATTTGTCATTCTCCTTACCCCCATTGTAGATTGAACTGTAAAAAATAACCTTCAACAGAAGGTTTCTTTCTTCTCTTTTCATACTTAGAATGGCAGTCCGCAAAGCGAATGACAGTAGGAAGACATCACTAGCCTAAATGATCCCTCTAACTGATGAGCATTTAATCCATTATGAACATTAGATTTTTGATGGAAAAAATAAGCAGTTAAAACTTGTTCCTTTCCAGTAAAAATCCTGTTAAGAACTTGCATGGAAAGATGATGCAGCCCTACATAACTGACGTGTAATTAATTCTGTTTGATTTTTTTTTAGGCACAAAGTGATTTTTATCAGATAAATCCTTTGGTCTGAAAAGAACTTGCAAGATCACACACTATGTCTTACTAGTGGAAGATTTTACTCAGTAACTTGCAGAGGTGTAAATGAGATTTACATGTGTACCAGCAAGGGAACAAAAATGCACTGCACGTTTTCTCTTTCCTGCTTCAAGACTTCCTTTAATTACCATTTGAGCTATAACAGTGTCAAGGAGTTGGGATGTCTTTTGAAAAGAACATTCAAAGAGTCGGTTCCTCCCCCAAATTATTTTAATATATGGACCTGAATCAGCACGTAACACCACCTGCAATTTAAATTTTGTGTTGAACAGGCACCCTGATTATAATCCCACTCCTCTTTTCAGCAGAAACAATAGATTTAAATTAACGTGTTTCAGAGTACATCCTCTACTGTCTTCCAAATGTCTACTCAAAACACCTCTCCCACAGATGGCAATGCAGCTTTCTCTATACCCTACTGCAAACTCTACACCTACCAGGTAAGATTTTAATTAGGGGCTAAGCAAGGGGCTAACAATGTTTTATTAAGGGACTACAACACTTCATTTGTTTCCATACTTTCTGTCTGACTAAAGGGCTTCCTTTGCAGCTGTATCTGCCAACAGCTCTATCCTAGACTTACCTCCAAATGCCTGGGGCATAAACTTTTTATTAAACCATAGAGAAAAAAATTTTGCTCAAGTTTTGCAGAATCCTAAAATGTTGCATGAAGCTTCACAAGAGACCAAAATTACATTGCAAAGCCAACAGAGCCCACACTCATTAAACTGTTTCCTTGAGATTTATAAAAGATGTAATTAATTCCAACTGATTTTTTTTTTTAATAAAGAAAGAAGAGTGTGGGAATCTTGAATATGACTACAATATCTGCAGCCTGTATGATATAAAAGCACAGGTTGATACATGTTTTGCTTAAGAAGCAGGCTGGTGTACTTTTCATAGCAAACACTTCAGGAAGTTGAAAAGAAGAGACCATCATGACAGACTTGGCTGAAAAATGATAAATTATGTCTCTGATAAGTTCCTATAATCAAATTGTGCCAATGCCCATCCAAAACCAGAGGCTGAAAATCTCCTTGAGATAATTAATGAAATATACCACTTAAAGGAAAAGTGAAAGCTGATAAATTTAATCAATGCTGCCAATTGGAAAGATACAATATCATGGTCACTCACACAATACTTCAATTTGAACAGTTTCAGAGTGAAGTTGACAGAATCCTGCACAATCTCAGAATGCTACTCTACAGGCATCAATGAAATGTGGTTCCATGCTTTATTTATTTGTTACCAATGAATCTTATTATCTTTAAAGGAGATAGGAATATCATAAATTTGTAACCAAAAAACAATCATAGAGAAATGATGAAAATAATCAGTACATTTAGTCAGGAAATTCCACCCTTAAGAGTTTGCTTAAAACCTAAATGTCTGAAGTTTCTCTCTCCAAATTGTTCTCAAAAATTCTGACAGTAATGGAAGCTTCACCTTCACCTTCCTGTATTTAACCACAAAGCTGAAAAAAATATCATGAATATTGAAACAATCTGTAGGATAATAAAGTCACCTCATATGGAAGAGCCTGCTGTCTTGCAGGGGAGACTGGCAAGGGAGATTTGCCCCACTCTCAGAACTGTTTAGCATGTTCCTTATCCCTATACCACAATGTTATCAAAAAAATCTTACAAGTCAAAGCACCTCTCCCGAATATATCTAACAGAGTGCTGAACCTCCAAGATGAGCATCTATTTAAAGATTTTACATGCTGTTCCTCATGCACACATCCTAATTACCTCCAGTTATATCACCACAGACTGAGGCAGGCAGTTGTACAAGAAGGCTGCTGCTCATTTTTTAAAAGAAACATCTTTATATGTAATCCAAAAGGCAAATAGATAAAATTCCCCTTTCATACTGCACATGGCTTGTTGGGTATTATTGCTATGACTTTAATGCTAAAATTCCAGCAAAATATTAAAAATCACACTCTTTTCACTATAGGAAGATCTATTGTGGGATTTTTAAGCATATAAACATGAACAGCATTAATAGAGCTGTGCTGTTTCAAAGGAAAAATGAAAATTTTGTTAGAACCATAAAAAATGGGTTTTCATTAAAAGTAAAAACACCAAAATGGTCAGGCAGGCTTTTATTTTCAGTATATTCTTTCTACATTGAGCTCCCCTTTTCTCCCCAGTCCCAGCAAACATTTGAAATTATTATGTATTCAAGAACAGTGTATTTGCTGAAAGACAGACATACTTCTTTAGCTTGAAACTCAATTTGTGGTTGAGTGATTAATGTCATCTAGGTCTTGCAATTACACAAGTTTGGATGTCACCCAGGGGGTTCAGGTTGTCATGCCAGAAGAAGTACCTATATTTCTTCTCAGTTCAGTGCACACCAGGGCATGTTTCCCTAGATGGAGTACAGGCTCCCTCTATAGCTGCAGTCTCACAGACAGCATTGCCTGGACTGGCTGCAACAGCTGAAATTTACATTCCTGTTTCTCTACAGCAAGGCAAAAACACGAGCAGCCATTCCTGCATAATCTCTGTTTTATCACCTGCCTTCCAATTACTGCTCTCTGATTCCCATCATAATAGCTTTTTCAGAGGTAGTTGCTAAATACAATCCCAAAATATACCACAATAAAAAGTGATTAATCAAATACAGAGCTTATATTTAGCAACTTCGATCAAGTCTTGCTTCACATTAACATTTCAGATGAACCCTTCTTTTATCGCAGACTCATTAATATTCTCTTAATATCATCAGTCTTAATTAACAAGCAGTACATACCTTTCATTCTCTTCCCCATGGTTTATTTTTTGCATTTGTGTTTTCACAAAGTGGATAAAATACTATTTGCATCTCCCATAGCAATCTTGTGAAAACCTGTCACCCCACTAAGTCTATTAGTCTGTCCCAGGCCAGGATCCCCCCAAAAAAAACATCTGGCCACTCTAAACCAGGTGTTTGTCCTGCTGCCAGGCTCTGACTGCTATGAATATTTAAAATTTAAAGTGCAGAGTGACCTGCTTTAGCCTGGCTTTTTTTCCAGAGGAAGGAGTTTCCTGCCCACATTTGAACAAACATGGTGGATTTGCAGGTGCTGATGCTGCCAGCTGTGTTTGCAATGAGTGACATGCAGAGAGACTGCAAGAAACACTGAAGAAAAAGTTTCCTCATCTATATCTCATCTGTCCTTTACAGCATGAGTGCTTCAGTCCACTTTAATGCAAAGTCACACAACACCGGGTTAAACCCCTTCTGACAGTTGTTGGTCTTTGCTCCAAGGCAAAAACTGAAAGCATGTGCTTAGTTAGGGACAGCTAAAAAGGTGTTTCAGACAATTCTCAATTCTTGTGAGCAATCCCATGGGCCCTGAGGAGAGCCCTGGTGAGAATGTTTTGAACTCCTCCCAGAATAAAGAGATCAGGCCTCTAAATAACTTCCTTGCCTTTGTCCTGCAGGGGCCTTAAAGTATTCACATACCAAATTACTGGATCTCTATGAAAAGCTAAAAGCTCTCCTGCACCCAAGAGGAGAAACTTGGATTCCCTCAGCTCCTCTCCCTCCCAGCTGGCAGTAGGATTAGTGCTGGACACCTATGCACGTTCCCTGCCAATACAAGTCCACCCCAATTCTCAAGCATCTCTTGCTTCTTTTTGCATCTCTCACATTTTGGGTGCTAAGGAAGTCAAATACCAAGTCACAGCCTAGGAAGCTCGTAAAGAGCCTCTGGGGCCACATCTAAAATAACACATCCCTCTGCAACACCCCAGAGCTTTGCACACCCTCTGCACTGCCTTGCAAGAAGGCTTTTTCTGTTCCCCTAAGGCTTTTACCCATTTGCTCTCCTTTGTCAGCTGCCATGTGAGCAGTAAATAGCTTCCACATGCAGTCTCACCAGAGGTATCTGAGCAGACTCCTCCTTGCTTGACAGGTTTTTATGGCAGAAGCACCTTCAGCAACATATCCATAAGAGACATGAAGGTAACTTCAGGCTCTGCTCAAGTTTGCAGGCCTGCCTGAAATGTTTATGAATAACAAATATTGCATATCCTGATTAACCCTCTCAAATTATCATTCTGTACTTTCAGGAACACCACTGATGCATACATGTCACTTGCAAGCAGAGGAGCAAGCAGTAAAATGTTTTGGAAACCCTGCAATATTTTTAAAGAGAAGACTGAACATAATAAATAAAATTGTTTGAAAATGCCATTTCATTTGCTTCCTCACAATGAGGTAGAAATAATAACATTTAAGACTTCAATTATAGGATTACAGAATGGCCTGGTTTGGAAGGAGCTTTAAATATCAAATTACAAGCCCAGTCCCACAGACAGGGACAGAGCCCCATCCAACCCAGCCCTGAACACTTCCAGGGATGGAGCAAGCACAGATTCTCTGGGAAACATATTCCAGCAACCTCACCACCCTCCCAGAAAAAATCTTTTCCTCCCTTTAGGCCCTGGAAGGCCTCAATTGGGTGCTAATAGCTATCCCTGTGTTTACTCAGTGTGCCCATTTCACTGGGCATTTATAGCCAATACATTTATTGGATAGTGCAAAAGTCAACAGAAGTTGTAAGTTTGTCTAGGTTCCAGTCCACCTTCCCACCCAAGAAAAATTAAGCTCCTTGAAGGTAATCCATTAATTTCTTAGCAGTGGCAGAATTTCAACTGCTGCAGAATAGTAATTCCTTGCAGAAACTGGAAGTAAAACCTACTTGCTATTCATATATGCTGTAATTACAGTTAAAATTAATATTGAAATAAAACCTATCTACAATACCACTAACAATAACAAATATCAAAGTAAAAAAATCAGGTGTAGGAGTGCTAATGTGGGCAATGGATTATCAGCTACAACAAACAGAGTATCTAACACATTCAGTTTAATTTTATGACCATCATTCATAAGACATCATCAAATAAACACCCAAAAATCTTAGGGAATGACCATAAGAGTATATTGATTTTTATGAAAAAACATCTGGTGAAGAAAAAAAAAAGGCAAAAAAATATTTATAACTGGCATCCAGCTATTCTAAAAACTAAGAGCTCAGCAGTAGGCAGCTTTCTCAGCCTCAGGGCTGTCTGTGTTCCTGATTTCTGCAACAGTGACAAAAGTTTCATCTTTACACACAAAGCATGACATTAGTGCAGACAACTCAGCACTGGGGGAGTGGCTGATTCACCAGAGGGTTGTGCTGCTGTCCAGAAGGACCTCAACAGGCTGGAGAATTATCTGACAGGAGCCATATGAATGGGAAATTCAAAGGATCTGCTTCATGTGTATTAGTACCAGATGGGGAAAGCAAAGAGGAGGCAGCCAGGCTCTTGTCAGGGGTACACAGTGACAGGAAAACAGGAGACAGAAATTAACTAAAATAGAAGCAATTTCACCTCAACACAAGAAAATACTTTCCTCCTGTAAAAGTGGTCAGATACCAGTAGAGGTTCGTACAGAACCTGTGGAGCCTCCACCTCTGGACACACTCAAAACCCAGTGAGACACAGCCCCAAGCAGGGGGTTAGATTGTATAGTCTCCAGAGGTGCCTTCCTGCCTCAAAAAATCACTCATTAATCACTCATCAGTTTAGTCTTTTTACTGTCCTGACAATACCCACCAACTAAATAAAATAAACAGTTATGCACACACCACCCCCCCCCCCAGGAAAAAAGAAAAAGCCAAAAAATACCCAAACAAACAAACCCCCCAAAAAAGCCCCAAAAAACCCCCAAACCAACAACAACAAAAAAAACCCCAAAAAATCTTACACACAAAGCTGTAAAAACAAAACAAACAAAAAACCCCCCAAAACAAGCCAACAAACCAAACCCCAAAAAACCAAACAAACCAAAAAACAACCAACGAAGAAACCAAACCAAAAATCCCCAACTAAATGAAGGTAAAATCCATTGCAACTCAAGAAATCTTATCTCAAGTCAATGAACTTTTCTATTCAAGGACTGTAACTGCTGTGCCAGGACAATTAGCCCACTGATAATTTACACATCTGTAAACCCATATAAGCAAGAAAAGGTATTTTCCCTACTTGTTTTTCTTTCAGTTTTTTACAATTACAGTATGTGATCCAGCTCAAGAAGAGAAAGATTTACAAATTATCTTTCTTACCACTTCAAGGAAGAATGAATACTACTAGCAGTTAAACATAAGCCATAAAACCTACCAAGCCATCTAATAAAGTAAGACAACTATTCTTGCTGTACACATCACTTTCCTTGGGAACTTTCTCTACTGAAGCCAATTATAAAACAGATCTAATACCTAAAATTAGCCAACCGAGAATTTCTTTCTCCCAAAGCAATAAATTAGTTTTTCACTCAAAACCAGAGAAAGAGTTGTTTCATGGTTTGAACCTCTATTCTTAATATTTTCCTGTTTGCTTGGTGGGGTTTTTTTCTTCATTCTCGATTTTTGTTTGCTGACAAAGGTTGCAGAATCAGATCCATCAATGTGCTGATATTAGTAAGAATCTCTAGCTGATTCAAAACAATATTTCTCAATAATGACAGCACAAACAAGCCTTAGGAAGTTGGGGGGTTTTTAAACAACATGCTCTACCCAAGTGACCTGTTTCCAAAATATTGGCATCTAGAAGCATGGTTAAAAAAAAGATGAAATTATATATTTTTGCTTTCCCTCCAAAGAAGTTTCAATAACCTGAAGAGAGGGAAAGTAGTCCAAACCTCATCACCACCTCCATGAATAATCCATGATTATTCACCTGTTACATAAAAAAAATCCCCTCTTCCTTGTAGTACAACATTGCTAAAAAATATTGTCTGCTGCTAATACCAAACACTTGTAATAATATGCTGTACTGAGGAAACAATCTCATGACAGCAAAAGCAATGATAATAATATATTCACTCTCTCAGAGTTATCATCTTAAGTCATCTAGAAAACTTCATCTGCAAGATCTATGTTGTTATCAGCATACAACAAAGACAAGAAACCCCTAAAAATGCATAGAGCACTGCAGCAAACAGGTGGAAGGTGCATTTGACAGAAGAAATATTGGCTGTTCCTGTGTCTGGAAATGCATTCAATAATCTTCCTCAATGATTAATACATCCCACGTGTGAAAGGCTGCATAAAAGACCAAGCAACAGCTGTAATTTACTGAAGGAAGTAGGACAGCTCAGCAGTAGAAGCCATCCAAGTTGTAAAATGACAGTGTATTAGCAGTTCCCATCCATTTAATTACAGTTTAAACTTTCCAATATGACACAGTAATAAATTTAAAAATGCTGCATTACTGGCTATTTTTTTTGTTTTAGACAGATGTTGTACATGGTATATTGTGGACCTTTTCCATCTCTTCCTTTCTGGCTGGTTATATTGCCTGGCTAAGAGAATGTTTCATTTTAATGAAAAATACATTACTGCATTAAGATAAGGTCATCAGTTCTTAAGTTAAATGCAATTTCTGTAATAAAATTAATTGCATAACCTACATAAAAAATTTTTATGTGGGTTAACCACTTTTAATTACTACCTAAATTTTGTTCAACTGAACATTCAAATGGAGTATTCACCTATAAAAAGAATGTATATACTGTGAAATGCCTCTACAGTTCTTCACAGCATGCCTTCTACATGTTCCACTGTAACACAGAATGTTGCCAGAACTGTTAAAATCAACTACTCAGCAAGGCTGAGGGGAAAGAGGCAGAGGAAAAAAAAACCTGCCAGTCTATGAAGTGTGGAAACTGGCTTTGAGACTGGACCTGACTTCTTAAGGCCATGTCCAGCTGGCTTTGGGGTATTTTTAAGGATGGAAAGCTCACATTCTGTCCAAGTACCCTCAAATACAACATAATAAAGTAGAGAATCACAGAAGATCCTGAGCTGGAAAGAGAGCCACAAGGCTCAAAGTCCAACTCCTAGCCCTGCTCAGGACCCAGAATCACACCATTGTGGTTATTAGTAAATCCTGTTTTGTTCCACATAAATAGCAATTATTTGATATAGTTATCAAATTGCCACTGCAACAGGAGCTAGAGCTCAGACAGAAGCAATCTTCACTTATAAAAACTGGTATTTTCCCAGTAATGTTTGTACACTTAGCACAAGGATGAACATCCTTCCCATGAAAGACAACCTTAGAAGGACTTTATCCCACTAGTTACAAAGTACTTCTGATATATGAAACAAAACACTAATAAATTCTCCATTGCATTCAAAAACCAGAAATATAACCCTGAGTAATTTATGCCTTGAATGACTTAGATGGCTGTTGGATGGCTGTTACCTGAAGCAACAGTCTGTTTCTAAAGTCCTTACAATATGCATTTGTATAGGCTGAAAGGGTTTTTTTCCCCAAGAAATAACAGGTTCTTCAAGAGAATTTTGTTTTAATTGGGATTAAAATCAATAGTTATTTTATTTTTTCCATTCAGCTCCTAAACCTCCAAAACAATAACCAGGTATTAATTCACCTCTAAGTTAGATGATATTGAACTGTGTAATGATGGGTCACGGGACATGAAGGATGGATTTATGGGTTAATTTACCATGCAGACTTTTTTCCTAGGATATTTTTAGTTTTATGCCCACAACTCAATGCATATTATTCAGCCAAATTATTTATGAAAACAATATTCCTATACTAACTTAAATGTGGTTCCAAACTTCAGAACTAAATTAAATTTGACATTTTATGTTCTCTTCATTTTAACTGAACTGGATTTTGTCAACAGAAAAAAAATTTTACATAGAAAAAAGGAAAAATTCAGAATGTTTTCATTATAGGAATCTTTGGAAATAATTTCCTTTTATAACATCAAACTTAGTAAATTGGTAGCTTAACTAAGTGAATGTATAATATTCTATGGCAAACACATGGATACAAGCCTCTTTACAGTATTCCTCATTGTACTTTCTAAGCATATTCTAGGTATTGAAAAAAAGAAACAACCTGTCCCAACTCAAAGATACAGGGGAATCTGTCTTCCTAATCCTATTCAGTCTGTAATGAAAATCCCATTCGAGGAAATACACCTGGCAAATATCCCAAAACCAGCAGCAAACAAGCAACAGTGCTTATTATGTTTCTTACTTTTCATGCATTTTTCAATCAATTGACCCCATGTTTTCTTTCTTCTGACTTCAAGGCATTTTCAAGTTTTTATATATTTTTATTTTACCTTTTGTTATACCTAGAAAATAATGTTTTAAATGTAAAACTAGTGAATTTTTCCTTACAATCTCAAAGTTTTGATTACCTTTGACATACTGAATGCAAATTTGCATTCTATTGTCTTGAAAACGGGTTTCAAAATTTTTTTTTTTACACAATCATCTTTTTGGAGCTCCTTCCTTTGGTTGGCTTCTCTCAATCATTTAAATCAAATCAAAGTCAAATACACAAGTTTGAGGTAATGGTTTTGAAATTTTTAACTAAATTACTAAGTTGGAAACTAATGAAATAAAAGCTTATAGCAGCAGACACTACTGCAATTATTAGCTATTTCAAAAATATTAGTCCTGCATGATTTCATTAAGTTGTTAAAACTCAACAAGTGTTTTAAAAATTGCTTGTAAATATATTTAATAAGAGAAGTTTAAAGAGATTGCTATTCATTCAAAAGATTTTAAAAACTGCACCCACATCCTTTTGGCTACAATTCATTCTCATTCCCTCATCAAATTGTCTGTTGGTTACTTTGTTTTGGTCCCTTGCCCAGAATAATCTACCCATTAAATAAAATTTCACAGGTGCAAGATGTACAATGAGAAACATTTCAGGCATTTCTAATCATATACAAACCTTCTCTCCACAAAGTTTTTAATTTAATAAAAGAGTTTGTATCCCCATATAGTTTTGTTTAAGCTTTGATTTTTTTTGACCAAGTATTTAGACCAGTTTCTCTCCTCCTCACATGGCTCTTTTTTTTAACTGAAGACATTGAGCCCTCTTTCTGAAGTAGAAACATCTCAAGTTGCAACTCAACTTCACAGGGGAGGACAACATAATCAATATGACTGAAGTTATATTTAAAGCACAACCAACCTTGGCTTCACATATATTCCTATGGAAGAAAATTATACCTTCCGAAGATCTGCAAAAATTCCAAGAACCATGCCCAACACTTACTCCTCAAGCTTTCCAGACTTGCGTTGCTTAAATTTGCCTTCACTTGTGAGGAGCTTTGTTTCCACTCACTTCAAATATAAATTACCAATGAACTGGTTGCAGTTAATTTGTTTTACTTTTGCAGGGCAGAATTGGATTTCCAAGGTAACAAAGCCTGGTTTATCTAATCCAAGTGTGGTTTATCTAATGTGCATTAAAATGCAGTAAAAAAGAGTGACTTTAGATGCAAAAAGAAATGTTGCCAAACAAACAGAAGGAAAACTGTAAAATATATATTAAAATGACCAAGTGGCTCCCAAAGTGAGGATCCCACCCAGTGCCAGAGTGACAGGATTTCCCACATACCCAGGGAAATCTGCTTCAGGTGTCAGACTGATTACAGTAAAAGGTGAGGAAACAAGAAATCCTATGAGAAGATCCATTTCCATCACTGCCATGAATGACAAGAGTATCCATTTCCTTGGGTAGCCACTGCCCAACTAGGAGGGGGATATTTCCAGGTAAAACTGGAGGGCTTTGGAGCCACGGGAGCTCATTGCACAGGGTCTGCACACTGTGCTTCCAGCAGGTAAAAACTCTCCAGCAGGACATCTCCTGATGAGAAATTCCAGCTGATCCCATCCTGGAGCTGATAGACCTTGTGTAAATTGATATACTAATTCTTAAAGAAAGTAATAGTTTTCTCTAGAGATATGACAAATTGTCCTCTTCTTTAACTTCCCATGTATTTATGAACATATTTGTTCAGGACAGGACTACAAATCTAAGTTTGCAAGGGACGTTTTAATTTCCCCACACTCCACAGAGCAAAGCTGGCAAATCTGAT
Organism: Argya squamiceps; assembly: GCA_037834095.1. Classification (NCBI taxonomy): domain Eukaryota; kingdom Metazoa; phylum Chordata; class Aves; order Passeriformes; family Leiothrichidae; genus Argya; species Argya squamiceps. The sequence goes on from JBBMKD010000001.1 coordinate 10,261,243, forward strand.
ATCTCTCTCTTTGATCTTCTTTACTTGTAGACAAGCTGTAAGAGATTAAGCTCTTTTCCCATTACTTAGCCATTTAAAGTGATACCCTACGATTCCCAAAGGTAAATGCATTAGGCTACTGATCAGTCTAGGAACTTTAAACAAAAGATTGGAAGATTCATAAAATACTGTTAGCTTGTGCAGTTCAGATTAGACTCTCAGAAACACTTTGATAATTTAGGGGGATAACTCCTATTTAACCAACATCTAGGGGCAATTCAAATGGCTACTTTTTAATATCATGTAAACTGCTTTTTAAAATGATTATTCTTTCTCTCTATATTTCATATTATGTATGTAAATTACTTTTTTAAGGCTACAAGAAAATGTATGTAGAATTTGGAAAGGGAAGAATCGGTGCCAAAATCAAATCCTTGATTACTGCCATGCTGTGAAGCAATGGTTTAAGGTTTGCAAGAGTTGCACCATATCCCTACATACTCCATGCCCATGGTATCCCAGATCCAAATATAGGAAGCCCTAGGAAATTAATTGAATCCTTAAGGAAACTACCTGAACAGCTCCCAAGTTGTATATATATTTTTCAACTTAACTGCATTTATATCCTTCCAAAACCATTAAACTGTCCCCAGGGGAGCCACAGGAAGGCAAAGGAGGGTTGTTTTTTTTCCAATGCTAGACACGGTGACAACTGTACAATATAATGATGGCAAATATATGGGATTACTGCCAGACTCTCATCCAAGACACACTGATGTCTTCATCTAGTCAAATATGTTCTCCAAATAAAATTCTATTATGCAGAGCAAAATGAATGCTATATTATGGATTTTGGCATGAAACCACAGTGATTTTTTAACTCAGTTGTCTGCCGTGAATCAGGATATTAATTGGCATATAAATTGTACAAATGTACATTCTGCATTAAGTGACCTTTTCCTTTTAAGGTCTTACAGAAACATTTGTCTCTAAAATGGCCACTATGAAAACAGAAAAAAACCCTCACAATCAGTACTGCATAGATTACAAATATCTGTACAACTTACTCTTAAAATGTATTCAAGCATTTCAAATGGCTTTTCAAATAGATCTTAATTTAATCCAAGAGAAACTTACTTCCTTTTTTACAATTCTGATTGCATCATTAAAAGGCCCTCTTTGAAAGGTATAAGCAGATAATTACTAAAATGTACACCTATAAATTCCAGATTTAGTGCTTGCAATGGAAGCTGACACAGTTATTCCCCTTTCTGGCTCCCTTGGGAGAACAGACTCATTTGGGAACCACTGCCTTCATTTGTAAATTTAGCAACCAAATTGTAAGATTTCACTAATGATTTTTAATATTTCTTTATCTGAACTTGAAACTTAGCCATACCTAGAAAAAGTCTTTGTAATAACCCAAGACACTTTAACCCCTATCATTATTATTAGTATTAATTTATGTGTCATAATTTCCAGTGGCACTAAAAGGTTCTCAAAATATAAAGCCATACCTAAAGCATGTTTATCTCCTGCAGCATTGAATGTCTGTCTCAATGAAGTCTTTGGTGAGGGAGAAAATGCATAGTCTTTATGGTACATTTTAGAACTGAGAGCTCCTATATTTCTAATAAATTAGTGCTACCACATCTCATTTATCCCTACATTAGGAAAATTGTGTGGAAATAATAACTGCCAGCTGCATCAGAAGGGAGTCAGCAGGTTATTATTCATTTACTCTTCAACAGGGAACAAGAGGAAATCATGCCAAATTAAGGTAAATAAAACACATATAACAATGAGCAACCTTGCCTTTAAGGACCAGATGTGTAACATTTAAAAAATTGAAAAACTCAATAGTCTCACACTAATAGCAGTGTAGTGTATGCAGTATAAACTTCCAAACTCCAAGCAAACCTTGAGCTCTGCTGCTATTTCTAATACAACTGAGCAGTCCTTGTGCCAGATATTTCTATCAAAGTACCACAAATATTTATCTGTCCTATTTCACTGATTTTCCACACACAAAAAAACCCAAAGACCAACAACAACGCCCCAAAAATACATAAAAACCCACCCCCCAAAAAAAAACCAAAACAAAAACAACAACAAACCAAAATGAAAAACAAAACAAGCAAACACCACACCAAAAAAAGCCCAAACATTTCAAAGCACAGCACTAAACTATGAAGGAAAGATAATCAACACATTTCAAATGCCATCTAGAGTTGAGGGTTTGTTTTCTCTGCTGAATATCTGTCAAATCCATTGGAAGCCACTCTGCACATTCAGTAGTCATGCCAACCCTTCTTCCCTGCTTCCAAACAATCAGTGAGAGAAAGATGGAGGGCACTGGTGGAAGGAGGCTCACCTCAAAGTTCTGGGGCTCTGGGTCAGCACCTGGACACAGCAGCCCAGAGAAAGCAGCAGCTAAATGCAAGTATATGAACTCACACACCTGAAGTCCTACTATTCATTCAAAATCAGGTTTAAAATTGCTATGCCCTTTTAATCACCTAATTTTCCTCAAAAACTCCAAGCCTGACATGTGCTATAGTGAAGGAGAACTTTTGGTTGTCTGAGATTATTCCTGAGTTTTTTGGAGGTAGGGATGGGTTTGTAAGCAAATTAAACATCCTGGAAACTTAAAAGCAGACAGTAGAAACACACACACATTCATTTACAAGGTGTTTGTAGCAATAAAAAAAAAAAAAAACACAGAACAGGTAAGGCTGGAAGAGACCATCAGCTTTCCCACCAAACTTTCATGAAAACTTGCCAAGTAACTACCAAGATCACAGAGTAATGCTAGAGGGGAAAAAATGGCAGGGGGAGGGGAAGGAAGGGAAAATAAAGATACTTTCAAGATGGACAAAGGTAAATAAATATCTCATTAAGATAATATTAAATGAAAACTGACTTTTTTGGGGGGGTGGGGGGTGTTACGTGGTGGGAAATCCCTATCACTTTTATTCCACTTAGTGGACTTCACTAGTTTTAGAAAGGGACAGTTAGACTTCACCTCTGTTCTGCCCAGATTGTGCTTCCAGGCTGAGATGCATTTCCCATGGTGTCTGTTCAAGTATCACGAAGCAGCACTTTCTGGAAGTTACGTGCCTGCACCCACTGATAACAGAGCACTTGCCACACACAAGAACAGTGAAGGAAAAAAGCAGCACACATTCCAGAGGTAGAGAGTTTCAAGTAGAACTGAACAGCAACAACATGCCTCTCCTTCAGTTCCATATACAGGAGAGCAAATGTTCCATTTTGACAATGCCAGAAAATTTGACTCATCCAAAAATGTTGAAGACATACACAGATAGGAGGATATTATATTGAATTATGAAAACAAAAGACACTGATTTTTAAACCCAGGCTACCACAGAAATCACAATTATTACTCTGGCCACTCAAGCATCTCCCTTTAAGAAAAACCAAAATTGGAGTCTCTCTCTGTATTTTTTGGTTATAAAAAGAGAACACTATGTATTATGCTCAGATGACATCCTGTACGCACTCACAAAATTAATCTTAATATAATTCTTATGTTCCTTAAAAACTTGCTTCTGATGGGCTGAGAAACCTTAATTAGGCTTCTGATGGGCTGAGTCAAATAGATATTGTTTAATTACTTCTTTTATTATTTCTCATTTGTCTATGTCCTTTCCTCTTCTCACCACCTACTTAGCAGGTCAAGGGTCTGCATCAGAGGTGTCTGAAATATTTCTGTATGTGGGTAATTCTCACCACACTGGTGTCCTGCTCCCTGATTTGGATTATTTGGTTTACAGATGTTCATAAAAGCAGTAACTGCAATTTTAGAATTAACCACAGCGTCACTCTAGAATCAGTGTATGGAGTGGAAGAGGCTGGACAAATACAGAGCATATTTCAAATTAAAAAAATCATAATCTGGAGGATCAAATAACTAGTGACTGCTTTCATCATTAATTTAAGCTTTTTATTTCCCCTTCCATTACTACATTATTGCTACTTAACAGCTATTGGTGTGTAATAACAGGCTCAGAGGAATACCTGTATTTCACACAGCCCAGCTCTCCTTGGGGCTTCACAGATATCATAAATTAGCAACTTTGGTTTCTTCCAAAGGTAGTTGAGACAAAAAGAAGTGGTTGTTACAAATTGCTCTGCCCTCTGTTCATGGACTCTCCTTGCTGCTCTTTTACTTCTATGAAGTCTCACTACTATCAAGCAAATTAAAAGAAAATCAGCATCAGACTGGACCCGGTCCAGCTAAGGGCCTCCAGTGATCCTTTATTCTCTGCTCCTGCATTCAGTCTATTCCACAAGAAGACAAGGCATTGCCAAAATACTCTCTTTTAAGAAGTTAAGTCAGTAGCTACCAGATAACAGCTTGAGAGATTTTTGACCAAGACCCAAACCAATCAGTCTACTATGAAATATTTCATGCTAATAAGCTTCCCTTTCCTTTTCAGAGATCTTATTATGCTTGGATCTAGAATGTTAAGACAATACAATTTTAACACTTCCTAAAATGTGATTGATTTATTGTTCTGCCACATTATTTTTAGGATAATATGATAAATTCAATTCAATTCATCACATCATTCTATAAATATTGCAACAAATTATTAAAGCAATAAAACCTTGTGGCAGAAGTTTAATGAGATCATGTCACATTTGTGTTAAAGCCAAGTGATGAATTGCAACATCTGCAATGGATGTCACCACCTTAAAAGGAAAAGTCTGCACATTTTCCTAGCACAAGGCAAAGTCTAAATCTTTACTTGGAGCCACAAGACAGAAAAAGTGCAACAAAATACTAAATGTATATGCCTAGTCACACACTACTCTTCCTTCTAGCAACTTGGGCCAATCCTGTCTGGATGCCATTTAATATGGAATTCAAATATATGAAAATTTGGTAGTATAGGGTAGGGTATGTTTACCCAACAGAGATTTATTTACAAATTTACTGGGTGATGACTTAGTTTAACAGGCTTCAAATTACTGATTTCACAAACATTTTTTAAATATTACTGTTCCTTAATTTCCTTCTGCCAGATAAAGCTAATGGAAAAGCCTACGGAAAAGCTAGTCACTAATCTTCATACAAGCCAAAGCAAAAAAAAAAAAAAACCATTAAAACAAACCAAAACAAAACTAAAATACATATTTTACTGGAAAAAAACCCCATGAAAGTATGCAGAAAGAAAGAGCCATACTATTTACTTACAAGTTTGGAAATGAATTTATATTTTCACATATAACATTAAATGGCAGTTGGTGGAACTGCTTAAGGGGATGGCTACTTTTTTGTGTAGATGTGTTCACATGCAAGCACACACTTACTTGCTTCAGATGTGCTTAACAATAAGTTGATATCAATTCTGACATGCAGCTGGTATTTTTTCCCCTCTTTCTTAGTGTTTTATGAGCAACAAAGGAAGACTGTGTGTCAGTTTTACTGAAATACTTGAATAAATGAAAGAAGATGATTTAATAGGTCTTACTATTATTCAGCCTGAGTACTAAATCTTTTACTATTAAATGTTCTCCTAATTGTCTCCTGGAGGAGTTCAAAGTTCCAGTGAGTCATTCAGAATCTCTTCCTACTTATTAAGAATCAAGTCCAGTAAAGGAGCCAAAAGCAAACCGTGTGATTTAGGAACCCAATTCTCCACTGACCAAACCTCTTTAGGTAGACAGGCAACAGTCCATTCATTGGTTAATCAACAAGGGCTAAAGTCACCTCTTCAGCCTTCTTCTCTTTATTAGACTATAACAGTAGAAAACTACCACACCTCTGTAAACTGATTCCTAAAATTGAATGTAGTGCATGCATCTATAGGCACATTGCAATACTCAAGCAGGTGTTAATTGTACATACCTCGAGAAACAAGCTTTTTGAAGTCTCATGGACTTTAAAAAAACATAGCATTAAGAAAAAAAAACCACAAACCAGTTGTGAAATGGCAGCACAAAAGAAATTATGCATTAAAAACTATATTTTATATATTGATCATACTAGAAAGAAAACATTAGAGCTTTCATTTTAATATGCATTTGAGGATTCTAAAAATCAATTTATCTGCTGCCTTTATGGATTGTACGAAATCTAAATTTCCAGATGAGTACTAATACTAGCAAGCAGGTTGTTTCTTTGTCCTACTCTTTAATCCAGGTAAAACTGCAGCATATGTTTGTGCACAGACTGACTACCAGCCAGCCCTGCCCTCAATGCTTTCAACAGAACAGTAACTCCTCTACTCAAGAATAAAACATCACCACCCATCAACAAAATTTTTTGGATGACAGCAAAAACTGACATGTTTCATTCCATACGAAGTTTCTCTTCCTACATCCCTAAAAGCAAAGCCAGAAATTGCAACCACGAAATGTTAAGCTGTGAAAGCTGATAAAAAATTGAAAGGTTGGGACATATCCTCAGACACAGCCGCTCGCATTTGCCCTCTCCCTAAAATCTACACAACCCAACTCTCAACGTTACCCGTGTATCTGTAGCTGATGCTCTGGGGTTTCATTTTTTAATGTTGCCACCCTGTGGTCATTCATGGCAAAGACAAAATTGTTCTCCACCAAAAAGGTGGAAAAAATATGTTGGGATTTCAAAAAGCAATACTTCATAGTTGAACAAGCTGAAAGATACAGGTTGTTTTTTTTTTCAAAATATTATGTGAACTAACCATAATATATGAACAGTAACATTGTTTATTTCTGTAGGAATCTTATATCAGGACTCCAGTCAAGCCAGAGTCTTCTATTTATTCACCTTAGCTACAGCAACATACAGAACAAGTTATTCACAGAAACACCACTTCCAACATGTAATTCTTTGCTTTACTTGTGTCAGTTTTGCCATCATCTTTATTAACAGGTATAAAACACTAATAAAACTTTCTTTTACTTAATTTGCCATCTCCCAAGAAAACCAAATCAAACCAAACCAAATTTGACCCTTTGATTTCTTTCACTTTTTCAAACTGAAATTCCTTACTACAAAGTATCAGCCATGGTCATGCTCATTTCCCTTTCTGTATGCAAAGGGAATTGATATTCTGTCCTGTTTCAATAATTAAAAAACATATCAAAAAGAAAAAATTTCTAATCAATCTAGCTATTGGTCTAATTGTACAGCTTTTTGCAAAAACCTAGAGAGAGACAAACATTCATTTAAGAGCTGTAGCTAGATTTTTTTGTCAGGCACAAAAAAAAGCCTACACAATTAACACTTTATAGTAGTTCACGTGAAGTTATTTTACTGTTATTACAGATTTCATTTTGCAAGTTTTACTTTTGAGATACCTGATTGCAACAGCAAGGAGGGAAAAACATCCCACAAAAACAGACACCCAAAGTTCACTCCCAACAGCAGTGTACACACCCTCAGAAATAAACTAAATCAGCAACACCCTTTTTACCCTCCTGATCTCCCTAAAAGGTCTAACACAGAAAGACTATTTCAATAATTTTATTCTGCTCTTTTGCAGTTTTGAAGCCTTCAAGTGCAATCATTAAGAAAATGAGCTCCCTGACAGCCAGCACACTCCTCCTAAGCATGGGAACAGGAACAGTCCTAGAACACCCACTGTGGTCCCTTCCAAACTGACCCATTTTGGGATTTTGTTTTTCTCTGAAACTTGTAGCACATACCACCATGTCAGGACTAAGACTTTTGGGGGTGTGAAAAGGACAGCTGATACTCTCACACTGCACACGAACACATTTATTTCAGCCTGGCTTGACATGGTAGTTTTTAAAGTTTTCTAAAAGTTTTTTAAAGTTTTCTGCTGAGCTGAAGGGCAAATCTCCTACAGCTTTACACTGAGTATTCTCTGCTGGTTCCATTGTCACAAGTTCTACAGAGTGATGTGAATGACAGTGTGGCATACCTAATTTGTAAATCTCTATATGAGGTTGTGGATCATTAAATGAAAAGATCAAATGTCAGATACTTCCCTTTCTCCATTAACACAAAAAAAGCTAATTCCATTTGCATAGGGAGACCAATTGAGCATCCTATGTTTTGTAACATCAAGAGTTCACCTAATTTTAGGAAATTTGCATAGAAAGAAGAATGCTGTGAGCTTTTCACAAATCAGAAGGACTCTTAGTATCACAAAAGTAATAGCAGATTTCTTTTTAGCTGCAATCAGGTTAATAACTGGCTCTCCTCTCATGCATTTTTATCAACTGTAAGTTTTTAAATATCTTCCTAATCCCCCAGTCATCATGAAGGTGCACTGACCCTCAGCTTTACCAAGTCTTAACTTCAATTATACTAGCCTGTGACAAAGTTAATTAGAATATACTTCCATAGCAGTAGAATATAGTGGCAATATAGATGAGAACATAGAAAAATGGCATGATGTGACAGTAAAAAGGACTTCAAGAATTAATTAATCTGAAAACCACACAAAACAATCCATCATTGTTACAATACCAAATCCTTAAAATTTCCATTACTTATTTCTGCAATGTCACCAGTAAACAGCCTCCTGATACTCAAACTCATCTGGGTCTTGGAATTTATTTAGCACATTCCATTCACATAATTCATTCTTTATTTCCACCTATTTATAAGCCCTTCCCATTGACACAGAATAGAAACCCTCATTCAAAACACCAATAGAGGGTTCCTATCATGTATGGCTGATTAAGCTGATTGCTGCATCCAAATGAACAGCCAGCCAAAGCTCTGCTCCACATAACTGGATGAATTGGATACACTGGGAAATAGAGGGTGCATGAGTAAAAGCTTTTGGAATTTGAGCCTCTGGACTTGGATGGTCTAAATTGAGTTGTGTTGCCAGCAGATTAAGGATAACAGATTTATCAGAAAATATTAGCTGTTCCTGAAACACTATGATTACAAATTTCTACAAAATTGTTGAAGAAAGCACCATGTAATTTACAGAATTCCAAAAGTGTGCTTTAATAGTCATTTCACAAATTTTGACAACAGGTAACTGCAGTCATTTTATGCCTCCCCTTCCCCCTTTTTTCTGAAATGTTTTTTCCACTCTCATAATAGTACATTTGTCTCAGGGTAACACTGCACTTTCACACAATAACACTGCATTCTAGAAATTACTTTTTTTCATTGATTTATGTTTTTGCAATTGTATATATACAGTACCCAGTAATATGATGGATGCCCTATCCAGATTCCAGCTACATTATTAGATGTACAACATGTTGATACCACCAACTTTGGAACAAATAGGCAGCTGAAAGCAAAATGGAAGAAAAAGGAGAAAAAAGCATCTGGTGGATTGAGCAGGCAATGAGACAAACGACAGAAGTTTAGTGTTCCCAGCAAAAAAATATTTTAAAAGAATGCTATCAAATTGAATTGTTACTTCACCAAGGAGAGGGGAAAGGCAAAGCATACTTGATGAACATTAGCAAAAAAAAGCTGGCTTTAGTGGTGGACGACAGTGATCTACAGTTCTGCATAATAGGCTCTTCGCTCTATAAATCTGCTCCACTCCACAGCATTTCCCCAAGTAGGTGATATATTTCTAAAAAGTTCCATCTAAATGTCACCCTGAAAGCTTGCCATGCTGAGGACCATTCTAAATGTCAGAACAGTCTCATGTGACCTATGACAGAATTTAGGATTACTCTGTGCCACATGTTCCTAAAACGAATTTCTAAGCTTAAGTTACGCCTTTGGAATTTGGATTCTGATCTGTGCTGTTATTCAGTCTCCTTGCCTTAAAAAGCACAGAGCTTATTTTTCAGTTTATCTCAGCTTTCAAGGCTATGCTTGGAAAAAGCGGACATTCTTTGAAAGAATTAATGTGAATCCTGGCTACATTTTGGATTTTAATCCTTGCACAAATACCAATTATTTTACAGAATGCAGAGAAAAGTAAATTCCATTAGCTCCACTGTACACAGTATTGAACATGAAGAAATACAAAAAGGCTGGATCCCTATAGCTATGGTAACACAGAATCAGACACAATCTTTAAACACCTTTAAAGAAAAAAGCAAGTGAAATTTAAGTTTGACCCAACCAAGAAAAAGAGGCATTAAAATGAAGGCACTAGTATATAAAAGGGGAAAAATTACAAAAAGTAAGTATGAAATTAAAAACTCTCACAGTTCATATTCATGTGAAGGACATGAATGCATTCATTTATAGGAGACCACCATCTGGTTTTCAATGGATTTATAAAATTATTCACATGATATTCACATTTTAGGGCTCCTTTATACTTAGCACCCATTTGCTCTTTAGAATCAACTCATTTTATGTTAGTTATTGGAGAACCAAAGTAGGGAGAGCCATTGACAGAGGAATGAATCTTGGTGTACATAGACTATACAAACCCTAAAAGTTTTCTGTGGTTTGGTGCATTCAAAAATATTAATTGTGTGGGTTTTAGTAAGATGTAAGCATTAGCTGAAGCTTCACCTTAGAGAAAATTGATGCTCTTTTACAAAATACATTCACATAACTTGTAAGACATTCACAGCAAAAGCACCATTATCCAGAAGGACAATTAAAGTTTAAAAGGAAAAAATTTCATTGATGAAAATTACAGATTTAAAAAAAGCCTTCTGAGCTACACTGCACAAAAATTTATATAGACTATGAGAATGTTTTATTACATAACATAAAACCATATAGCCCAGGAGTAAATCTTGATGCAGATCTCAAGGAGCACAGTTGGAGATTATGCAATAGGCAGCTTCAGCTGCAGCAGCATCTGGCTCGTGACTACAAAACCATACAAATATAAAGCACGTGGTTTTCTGAGGAGTTGTTCTTTTCTTGGCAAAAGTTGTTCAATTTGGGCAAAACTAATACAATAATCTACTCTGAGCTTATACAAGAGATGCTAAATAAAACATCAAGTTCAGGCTTAAGTAGGACTTGAGGCAAACATAAGCCATATGCTGGCCCTCTGAAGCAAAATTAATTTCATCTTAAAGACTATATAGGTCATTGTCATAACAGTTTGGATGAAAAAATTGAATCGGGGGCCAGGATTCATCTTATACTGCTAACAGTAGTCCTTATCACTTATTACTGTAATAAAAGGTAGCCCACAAACTAGAGAGGGTATATGAAAGAGGTTAATAGCACAGTCATCTAAATGTACAGTCAGTACTCTGCCTGATTCACTGCATCAGATTTTATTTAGTGTTACTCTACTGCATCCTGCATTATCAAGCATAAAATAAATTACATTTTTATAGCACACCGTAACTATTTTATGACTTCTATTTATTAGAAATACTTTTACTGTTTTCAGATAAAATATATAGAAATACTCAAAAAAATGCATGTGCTATTCTGCCATTTTTGTTATAAAGTACTTAAAACATAATTTGACAAGCTTTAAAATTTACTTTGCTTGTTCTGTTGCACACGTGCACTGGGTTAAAGTGATAAGTAATTCCACAAACTTTACCTGGAAATCTTATTTGTTACTACAGAAATGCTGCCTGTGGTGTTTCACAAAGGCTTCACTATTTCATTTCTGTACTAAACCATCAAGTGGCTGTGCTTTATACACTGTCACACGGTCAGCACACCTGATGGATTAAAAAGCTTCACCATCCCAACTCACCTTAAACACTTTAAGCTTTAAGAGAAGCTGAAAGCAGCATTTATGCTGAAAAACACCCCAAGGACAACTCAGTTGCTGGTCACAGCCAGCACAAATTCATGAGAGGAAAGTCCTTAAAGATCTGAATTTCCTCTTAAGACAAGATACACTGGGTAATCTGCCCAGGTAATCAAGGGAAGACAGCTGATGTGATATTTCTGGATTTCAGTAAAGCTTTGATACTGTCTCTCCCAGGATCCTTCTGGATAAAATGTCCATCCCACAGCTGGATTAACACCTCATGGGATGGGTGAGTGACTGGCTCACAGATGGGGCACACAGGGTTACAGTGACTGGGGGGATATCAGAGTGGTGACCTGTCACTACTGGGGTTCCACAGGGCTCCATCCTCAGCCCTGTGCTCTTCAACATCTTCATCAATGACCTGGCCTCAGCACAGGAAGGAAGACTAAGTTTGCCAATGGTACTAAACTGGGAGAAGCTGTTGACTCCCTCAAACACAGATAAGTGCTGGATTCTTCATCTGGGATGGGACAACCCTGGATTTGCACACACAGTGTGGAAAGAGAGGGTGGAAAGCCACACTGTGGAAAAGGCCAGTGGCAAGCTGGATCTGAGTCAGCAGTGCCCTGGCAGCTGTGTTTGTGACCTTCTATTTATTGATTTGATTTCTGCAAATCTCAGCCATCACACTCCTTTTCAGTAGGGGTCTACCCATGCAGAAACAGAGGGAGAAGCAGCCAGCATCCAACTGATGCCCTATGCTTTCCTCTCCAGGATCTCTTAAAATCACAGTCCACATTTCTTCTAGGATACTGTTGGCATAGGCACCTACATATTAACAAGGCTACAATCAAATGGGAGGGAGAATGAATCTTTTTGTCTTTGCTCCTATTAACAGTGCCGTAAACTAATTCTAGCAGCACAGGACTACAGCCATGAAAAAGCACAAAAAAAAAAAAGTGAGAAGCTGAAAAAAATGCTCTCAAAAAATTGACATAAAGCTTGTACAGACTTTCACTGGGATTAGTTCATTTTCAGATATTACTTGACCCTCCTGATGCCCTCTGGGTGTTATGTGACAAGACATGCACAGAACGACTCTAACCTGTCAAGTTTAACTTGGGAAGATGTTACTGAAATGTCCCTGTTCATCAATCCATGGCATTCATCTACCTGGGGAGCCAAAGTCTGAGAGTTCCGGGTCACATTACTATACATGAGCACATGATCCATGCAATAGGAAGAGTGCAGCCAAACCTACCAATGTGCACACTGAAAAATAACCTCTTTCCACCTCCAAGAGAAAAACTCTGAACAAGTGACAGATGACTGACAGTCCAGATCATGTACACTACATTTTATGCTCTTTTTTTTGTTGTTGTTGGATCAGTATGCAGGTTTCAAGTATTTGCAGGTAAATATCTTAAATATTTTTGAAAGGTAACACCTAAAAGAAACAGGAATCCTTGCAAAGTGAATTTCCAGTATGGTACTTGTTGTGTAGCAGGAGCCATCCAACAACTGATCTGGGGTCACCCAAAACTGTCTTTGTTTTTAAACACTATAAAAACAGAACACATACACACCAGATGTCTGCACATTTTGGTTCAAAGCAGCAACTTCAGCCTCACTGCCCCAACACAAGCCATACTGGTCAAGCTATGGGCTGCAGTCAGGTGCTTTTCCCCCTCACACCACTCCCCAAGTTTTTCTGTGAAAAATCTATCTCACTCAGATGAGGAAATAATCTTTTTAAAACATACTGATTTGCACCACAAGGTTTTTCCTTACTAAACCACTGTATTTTCTATTGAGTTTTAAATTCACAGCTGGCATGGGGGCAAAGGGGGGCATTTGAACTAGGTACTTGGATTTGCAGGAAAATATTTGAATGCTAAATTAAGGATGGGCTTAGGAAGAGCTTGGAGGGTCTGGTTTTGTTGGGTTTTTACCCTGCAGGAGCTGCCAAGGCTTGGAGAGCCAGAAGACTCAACTCAGGTCAGTAGAGAGCTCAGGTCTCTATCATCTGTTTTCAAATCCAAGGAACTTAGGAGGAATATTTTTACTGGAGGAAAAAGGAGAAAACTCCATGCTGTTTTTAACCAAGGAAGCAGCAAATCCTCTTTTGCAGAGGCTGATGTTTGAGGAGTAGTGACTGAATTTTCCTGAGAGGCTAAATACTGCCGGCTGGCCATGTTCCTGACAAAGCAGCAACTCCAGCTTACTCAAGGGAAAAAACCCACACTGTGCCAAGATACCAATAATTAATTGCAAAGTGGAGGCAGGTAACTAAAGTGAGGGGGGAGATTTTCCCAGCAGCAATGGTGGGAAGACCAGAAAGGTGAAGCTGAGCCTGCGAGATGGAGTTTGCTGCTCCTTTCCCTGCAGGATTTGGCTGCTCTCATCCCTGACTCCCTGGTGGGCAGGGCCAGCCTCAGTGAGCACCCCAGCCCTGCAGCACCCCAGGCCCATTCCTGCCCTGCTGGGAGCTTCAGGATTTCTCAGAAGAGAAAAGCACCTTTTCTAACAGGATAAAAAAAGTCATTTCATCTCAACTTCTTCCTTTGAAAGCAAGTGTAATCTTTTTTTTAAATCTCTTTGCTTTTCTCATCAATTTTTATATTCCCTTAACTTCTTTCTATATTCTTCCAGGCTTTTCTTGAATCTTTTCATCACACATTCTTTTTTGCCTCTTATCTGCAATTGTATTTTTCACTTACTTATTCATCCACCTTGGCCTTTTTTCCCCCTGCCTTCCTACCCATGCTGTAGTTACAGCTCCATAACACACCTCACCAATAGGCAGCCATTAACTCATCCTTCATGCTTTGTTTCCCTTCTGTGTTCTTTCTTTAGATTCAACAGCCATCCAACATTTCACTCTTGAACTTCATCTGTCTACTTCTGTATATTGCTAACAAAAGACCAAAACAGGTTTTGGTTGCCACTCCAGGGCGTTCCCTGTCCTACACAGCACTGGTGTGACATTTCACTGCCTGAACAGGTGCCTGCAGGAGCAAGCTTCTCCCCACCACTCTTTGCAATGCAAAAGAGATTCTGCACTGGCAAGTAAAAGAGCTCAAGAATGCAAAGAAAGGTAAAATGTGCAACAGTGAATATAAAGAACAAAATGGAAAGGCAAGAAATACAAAAATAACAGGGTCAGCAATATTATCCTACAAAAGCAGGACACATTTCCACATTAAAACAAAACAAAACAGAAAAAAAACAAATGAACCCATACTACAACTATGTTTGAAAAAGCAAAACATTAGAAAAATCATTGTAGAAATTATTAATTCAAAAACATTTTGTATTTTATATTTTAGTTGTAACACCACCTAACGTGTGTCCTGCCAAGCTACTTCAGCACCTCCTGCTAATGACAAATGGGTATTCGGATGTCATTCTATGCTATGAATTTTTTTATATTCTGCCAGCTGTCCCCATGGGATGCCTCTGACCAACAAGGGGCTCTGGCCTCTTTGGCCACCAGCCTTGAGCACCACCACAGCTGTCACACCTACCACTGCAGCTGTGCTGACCCCAACCTCAAAGTGCTACTCCCCAGCAGCCAGAAAGTCAAAGCCAATCAGCTCTGCCTCTCCTTTTAAGTGGTGTGCAAACTACATATGTACACTTCTACAGAGAGTCTTTTACAGCAATTCACAGATTGCCTGTTTGGGTAGAGCTTGGTCATACACTCAGATGTCAACCAAGCTTCCAGTGTCTAGCAGCTCATACTTGATTCCTATTGTTGAGGCAGGGAGGAGTAATGAAAAACTGAATATTCCATCAAATCAATTCAATAAGTACTCTGGTTCTGCTTCTCTCTACTTCTAATTATCCCACTCTGCCAATGCTGCCAGTGTCAGCACAGCTTCACATACCAGATCATGATAATTAGCAGCACAAACTTCTGATCTCTGATGTAGGAATTTCCACCAATTAACAAGTTAACAGTTAATTAGGCTTAAACAAAAAAAAATTCTCATCATCTGGTGCTTGTGCAGCCTGAAATTCTCAATTACACTGTGGTAGCTTAGTTGCAAGGAGCAAGGGAGGTGAGGAGCTGTGAAACCAGGCAGATTGGGAACTCCAGCATCTGGGAGATGCTGTGAAACAAAAGGCAGATGCCGGCATTACAGATGATAATGATACCACAGAACTAATTTTCCCTTTCCTTAAAGGAAAGCTCCACCCAGGGTTAGCATTCTAGCTGTATTCTGTGCTTTGTTATATTTATTGAATCAACACCCATCTAAAGGAAAAAGCCATCTAAACCAAAAGCCATGTAAGACAATTCTTCACAATCAGAAGTTATTTAGCTGGAGATACCTCAAAATACCAAGTATCTATAGTGAAATGTACAAGGTGCTATGCATTTTTGCAGCAGAAGACAGAGTAGGGCTAAATGAATGCAAGCGGCAAACATTATAAAAAGCCTAATTTATATTTTTAAAAAAGGGGTTGGTTTTATTTATAATTTGAATAGTTGCATTTGTCAGATATTCAAAAAAAAGGGTTTTTTTAGTTTGTGAAATCTATCCTCTTTTTAAAAAAATCAATTACAAGACAGCTACTAAGGTGAGTGGAGAAAAACAGCTCCACTACCACCTCACACCCAAGTCATGATAAAGGAGACAAAGCAGCAGGTTTAGTCAACCCAGTTTGGGAAACAGCAGTTCTCTGCTGGGTTTTAGCAATATGAAAAGACAAAAATCATGAAACAACTAGCTTCGTCTATCTAATTATTTCTTTTCTTCATGAAGCAATTTAGACATGCCTTTTCCTGATAATGACTGGGTTTCCTCCAAATTCAGAGGACTGCCTCTCAGGCACACTTCCCTTCCCTTTCAGAAGAAATAATGAGTTTACATATTTAGCCTAACTTTGGTATCACTTTACAAATTTGATAACTCCAAAACACAAGCAGAATTTCAGTGGTTCACAAGCAGATCCTTAGAGAAACCACACTGATCAATCCTATCACCATCTGCAAAGGGTCCTCAGCTCCACCAGGACTGCAGTCACCCATCTGAACTTCTGTTTGTGCTCCTTCAGTCCTCTTGCTAGGTCAGTAGAAAGGCTATGAGCACTCCCACATTTTCAGTCTGCTTTGCCAGTGCTGTTTGGCCTTAAAGAGGTATAGACTACTCAAAAAAACCCCATCAAAATGTTCATATTGTTAAGTATAATTAACTCTGTTTCTCTCCTTAAATAAAGAGATGAATATCACATGATTTACAAGGTACTACAGGCATTGAGGCTTTGTTCCTTTTTCCCCAATGCTGCTACTACAAATAGGACAAAAAAAGGAGGAAAGATCTCTGCATGTTAATCCTGCTCCATGCCAGCTGCTAACCACCCATGAACGTGGTTTCCCTCCATAACACCTCCTGACACACAGGAGACAAATGAATATTTCAGGACCCCAGTGTGAGTACACAGAGCTTGGGCTGAAATCAGATCTGCCTGCTGTCATTGCCTAGGGATGATGCCATAATGAGTTTCTATTATCATAGTTTCATCTTCAAGAGGGGTCTGTTTTAAGACAATACACAGATTTATGATTTTTATTTGAGCAGCTACATTGTTAGCAAATTATAAAAGTAGCTTTCCACTGTAAACCTTTGTAGCTATCATCAGACAGAGTATCTTGGTAAGGATCTGAAATTACATGAATCTGTTAAAGTTTCCAAATATAGGAACTAGTTCTTTAAATTCAAACTGCTGATCAACTAAAATGTTCCTCTCTGGAGGTCCCACTATTATGACAGCAGCTATCATGTCCATCTGATCAAAGTGAAAGACAAGAGAAAATAAACCCCATAGTCTTGGCTCCAAATTAACTTTCAACTTCATTTGGAGGGAAAAAAAAAAAAAGGGAAGAAGTACTCCCTTAATTACAGACTTCTTTCTTTCTAATTAACCAGAATAATTGAAGCATGACTTCTTAAAAGCCTCTTGCCTAACATCTCCCACAGTGGAAGCTTTTTGCTATCTGCCAAACAATATTAAGTCTTGAAAAACTTCTGGCTGGATAATCTGCTGGCTAATACTACTGCACAGGGTACACAGTATCTTTCTTAAAAGCCCTCGTGACTTCAAAAAGTATAATTAAAGTTCTGTTGGTTTTTTCAACTCTGATTCTTCCAAATAGAATAACCAGAGATTGCAAAAGAAAATATCGTCTCCTGATAATTTGAGATTCATAGAAGTACTATTTAAAATCTGCTCTTGTTATGGCTTTTCTACATTTAAAAAAAAAATCAAACATTAATGGTAATGCCATAATTTAATAAAAGCTGCTTTTTAAAAAAAAAAAAAAAGAGAACACCTATTTCAGTCTCAGTGTGGTTTTGCATCATCCTGCTCAGTAAAATGTAATAGTTCCATCCAGTGGTCTTTCCCAGCATTGCAGAACCGAGACCAGAAAGTGAAGTGGAGACATTTCTGCACCAAACTAATTGCAAAAATGACCTAACATCAGTGAGAAGGGCAGAAGTGGCTGACTGAACTCACACAGTAAGTGCTCAGTATTGTAGCAGCTGATCAGATCACAGTTATAGAATAGCTTTCTATTTGTACAGCACATCTGAAAGCAGATTTACCTGGCTACAAGCATTTTGAAATCGTAATGCAAAATAAAAATTTTACTTAATTTCTTAATTAGTATAAAAATTCCTACTTCCATAGTGTGAGATTATAAGTAACCCTGAATGTCAAAAATTTATCCCTTCTTTTCCAAATTTCGTAAGATTTGGCAACCAGAGAGGATCCAATACAGAGCTCACAATGCTGAAAAATGCAAAAGCACAGACAAAGAGACTCTCTCCTAGGAGCTCTCAGCATTGTTTATGTCCCCCAAATGTTTTAGCTGGGAGTGTCAATTCCAGATGTATTGGTCACAGATGACTGACAGCAACTTCTGTGGCTCAGATACAACTGGGAAAAAAAAAAAGCAAAGCATTTTTTTATTGTCTCTCTGACCCACTGTTCCTTCAGCACTTGGGAAAAAATAAATGACCAAATATGTCAGTAGAGTCCATGTGGCATCTTAAATGACAGGGAAAATGTTTGTCATGGGTGTGCACTCACAATGGTCATGGAAAACACCAATGAATTTTACCAAATTGCCCACAAATTAGAAAGGCAGAGCAGGAACTGAGGATGAGGTTCAGGCAGCACTCTGCACATTTTGGTGTTGTGTTAGCAACTTTCCCCACTGCATTCATAAATATGAACTCTTTCTGGTGTTCTGGATAACCTTCCTCTGACAGCAACTGTTTCTGCTTGCCCTGTTCCAGGTCATTAAGATCAGTCAGATTCACAAGACAGAGATCTTGACCTTGTCAAATCCAGTCATTCAAAAGACAGCTTCAGTTTGGGAAAAAGCAGAATGTGAGCTGCTATTTTCACATTCCCTATGCACTGGCAGAGACAGAGCCTTTGTCATTAAATAAGCATTATATTCTCCACCCACAATTGGGCTTCTCTATTCCAGGAACCCATATGGTGCTGCTCATCTTTGCTCCCTCTCCTCCCCTTTTTTGCTGTTGCAAAATCCATAAGATCCAAGCACAGGATACATTATGAATAAAGCTTTCTTCACACTCCTTTCTCCATATGAGCCCTGGCACTAACTTAGAAGCCATTTCCCCATTCAAAAATCAGCAAGCAAATGTCCCCAAACAGCCTAACCTTGCCAGGGCTCGTGGCTCTCAGATCAGCACTCAGCTCGGAGCAGTGACAGCAGCTGCTTGCATTACAGGGCTGCAAACACTTCTCTTGCAGAACAGAACCTTCAAATGAACAGCACAATCTGCCCCTGGCTGCACACTGGATCCCAGAGGCTTGCCACCATCCTAGATTTTACACCGGGGCTACAGCAGGCCAAAGCAAGGTAATATTCAAGGCTGCTTAAAGTTCAGTGCAATTTTGTGGCTTGAGAATCTAGATTTGCCAAATCCAGCCACTGGGAGGAATGTATCAGTGCAGGCTTGAGCAGCAGGGAGACAGGGAGAGAGGCTGAACTGCTGAAGGAAAAATTACATCACAAAAGCCATTAAAAATTACTAACTGCTGTCTTCTCCAGAGTAGCCTAATTAAGATTTAAATAAATAAAAAAACCCCAATATACCTATACCAACAAATCCCTATCAACAAGGTGGGGCAGGTGGATTCTTGAAATTCAGAATTGCAGGAAGATCACCTCACGACATAATTTGTCCTACCACTGGCACACCCTTATAGGAGTAGCTTCCCATGGGCACAAAACTCCATTTCTTAGTTCATTTCAAACCCCTAGGGTCCCACAGCTCTGGGATCCAGGCACCAAGGAGCCTTTGCATTTCTCATCTTCATGCACTGCATCCCCAGCCCAGGATCTGGGCATTTTATGCTCTCACAACTACCTGTGACAGAAATATCTCTACCAAGCAGATGATTAGGCACAGAGATATTAAAGTGACACCCACAAAGGGCACATTCATTAAAATGCTCAGAGCTGACAAGTATAAGTGTTTAAGCACCTAGACACAGCCCTGAAATGAGATGTTCAAAAAGCAACAGACACTTCAGCAACCATTTGTCTGAGCAGGATTTTACCAGGAACCTCTAAGTAAGTGTGTTTGAGCCCTCCAGATGTTAGCTTGCACATCTGTTTCAGCAAAACTGACCTAGAGAAGTGAACCTTTACCTTTAACCATAGACCTGGCTGTAAAACAAGGCACATAACACTTCAAAAGCTTAAAAAGGATGAAGCCTTTAAACACAGAACAAGGGGAAGAAAGGGGACACACACTTTTAAATACCACCACTATCTCTGAATGCAATTCAATAAAAATGAACTAAACCTTGAACTAAACTTGAAACAGGGATTGAAGCTATTTCCTGATGTGACAAAGGCCCAAGACATAAAGCTTACTATCTTTACTCAATCTCAGAGCCTGATGTACATTTCCAAATTCCTTTTTATGTAAAGCACAACAGTCTAACACAGGAGGTAGCCAAAGGGCTTTTCCAAAACAGCACCCTGTGAGGGGAATAATTTTATATGCACACAAGTAATAACAGGGGAAGTAAGCTCTGGGCTCCACCTGGAAAAGACCACCAAGCTTGAAGCTTCACCAGTTATGATGCTGCATAAAAATGCTTATGGTTTCATTTTAAATTTAACTTGGTACATTTTGGTAAATCCATAATTTATGTAAAAGATTCCAAATAAGATTTTTGTTGATAAGTTAATAATGGATCAGCACTGTAAGGCAAAAAGCTGGATTTATCTGGCAATGAGATTCACACAGGGAGGTACCATCTTATCCAGGGCAGACTAAGTATTCCAAGACGCTCATGGAATTCAGTGGATTGAGTAGCCAACCTTTCTGTAACAAGTACCACAATTTATTTTGGTTCCTTGGATTAAAAACAAAATCCTCGTATCAACATCACAAAAAACATTTTTGTAACAAATTCTTTCTCTACAGTCAGGACTTCTAGACAGTTGCTCTAGGTACGACACAAAATTAATTTCTATTCGTACTGATGTTTTGTTTTCACTCCTTAGTTTTTTGATTTAATTAGTTCAGAGACAAACTACAAGTTTCACAGATCATTTTTTTACCTTCTTATCAAAACCTGAGCGAGCAGCCTACAAATGACTGGAATTTGGACGTTTGCTGTTGTATAAATACATTGACATATTTATATCTATAAATTCATAACCTATTTGAATTGGGGAGCACTCCTTTTTATTCCCTTTGAAAATGTGAAATTCTAGATTATTTTATTCTTTAAACAAAACATAACTAGTGTTAACCCAAACAATAGTACACCAAAGACTATTATTTTAACCTGAGTTTCTCCCTTCTACACCATATAAGTAAGCACTAAAACTTGGAAATAAAAGTCCAAAATTTAATGTCGTGTACCCAAAAAGAAACTGAAAAAAAGTGACTATCCAGACAGTGTCTTGGATGTCTCAGACTTGGCACTCTGCAGAGAGAGGAGATAATTCATCTCACTCTCATTCCTCCTTTATTGCTTGCTTGTAAAAATAGATAAAACTTGCACAGCTCAAGGGTGTTGTGAAGGTAAATTAATTATTTTGAGAGAAGCTATTCAGATATTACAGTGATGAGCATCATGAAAAGCCCCTGAGGAAAAGAATCATTTTGACTTCATGGTAAGGGTCTGAATAAAAGGCAGGAAATGAGGCCTGAGGCCACATGTTGTACAAAATAGTGAACATCTGTTCATTAAACAAACTCTGTTCATCCAAAAACCTGAATAAGGCAAGAATAGCTTGGAACATAAATAGCATGGGATAACATAATTAAGTATTACTGTACAGCATACAACTGGAGGCAAACTTCTGTTGCAAGAATCATTAACTATACTTAGAATATAAACTCCTCATTTTTTTCTGTGAATATTATTTTTATTGCATGCAACATCCTTGCTTACTTTTTCAGAATTAAAGCCAAATTCACTTCTTTCACAACTAGTTAGTCCATTTATAAATGTTGTACATGAAACTCACGTGCAATAAACAGACTGGGGGAGTAAATGGTAGAAAACCCTGTGGGTTTTCGGGGGTAGAATTGGCCAGAATGATTTCACACATTTGCTGACAAAAAGAGTCAAGAATGTGGAGCATTCCTGTGGGCTCTGGAAGCCAACATGCTCTTGGGGCAAACTACTCAACCCTCCCAAGTAAACTTTGCCTTCTACCACAAATCTGTATCAGTCCTGTGTGGTTTTTTTACACCCCCCCATTGTCAAATCTCAGTTTTCCAACTCTATGCTTCCTATTAAAAGTTCAGGATCCTTTTCCAGTCTAACTCTATCCCAGTCTTTTGACCTACACACCACCTTGCTCTCCTGTGAGACTCTCTAGTTCCCTCTCCTGCATTCCTTAGGCTAGATACCTTATGTCCATCTTTTCAATCTCCAGCAATATCTGTTCTTTTTGCTAAGCACCAGCTCACTTTGGTGCTTGGTCTGAGAATCCACACCCTTAGCCTCAGTCACCCAAGAGTTTCCATTTATCCATCTTCAAATGAAGACATGTTTTCTGTTTCCCCCCAGTTCCTGTGCCACTGCATTACCTCCCTATCCCAGGTATCTGACAGTGCCATCTGGCTGACACTATTTATATGTAAGATCTAATTCAGAGGCCATTTCAAATTCATTTCCAACTCCTCCTCTCTCTAGATGTTCCCTCTAGTCTGTATTTATACGGGGATCTCACACAGTGCAAGGTGTTAAAGAGAAATATTTTCCACCTGAGTGCTGAAGTCAATGATTACCTCACAATCTTCAATATTTACTAAAATATTTACTAAAATATTTAACTTCATCTTTGAACTAAGAAAAGAACAGCAAAAAAAAGTCTCCTCTCCCAAACATTTAAAGATATAAAATTAAGCTAAGAAATTAAGCTTGCACAATGGAAATATGTTCAAATTCATGGGACTGTTTTATGAACACATATAAAACCTGAATTTTACTGATAAATTTCAATGAGCAAACACAGACCGTAAAGTGACATTATCCCACATGTAGCTGGAAACGTCAGAGCAGTAGAATTCACAGTACCTCATCCTTGCACGATGCTAAACCAGGCCCCAGAAGGAAGATGCTGTTGCAGAAACAACACTGCAGCATCTCCTCAGGTGTGCACTGCTGTCACTGAACACCTGGCCTTGTGAAAGGTGACTCCAGGAGGTTCATGGGACACCCAGCCCAGGTGGGACCACCCTGCACTACTACCTAAACATGCACAGGCACAGAACACTGTGCCAGCACCTTTTGCTAAAGGACAGAAAGCTCAGTGCAAAAGCTGGTGGGAGCAGGGAGAAGCAGGCAGTGGGAAGGTCTTGGGAGGTCCCAGCCCCACACCGGCCCTCCCCCTGACCATCCTTCACTTCCTCAATGCCTAAAGCCCATTTTCCAAGTGAAATACCTCATCCCTTGGAGTGGAAGAGACTCCAGGAATCCACTCCAGGAGACAGCTATGCCTTCTCTATGCCCCTGCCTGGGGCAGAGGGAAATTGCTGCTGCTCATCATTGTCACACAGCTGTGACAGCCAGCAGCTCCCAAACAGAGCCCTGGGAAAAATCAAAGCTCCTGAAGGAGTTTCAGACACTGCAGCAGAGCAATGTTGATAGGGCATATCAATGCCAGCTGCTGCCCTGCAGAGGCAATAGCAAGCACTGCCTCCAGGAATCTCCTTCAGCTCTTCCTGTGGATCCCTGGATTTCAGAGGATTTAACCCGTGGTAGCATCAGGCATGACCAAATCAGATTAATATTGTGTTTCAGAGCATTCTGGCATCTTGAAAACAGACTTTAGACCTTTTATAACAAGAACCTGAATAATTCTGAAGTTATTTAAAACATGACTTGGTACAGAAAACAAAGTCAAAGAAAGTAGATTTTACATTCTACAGCTCATGCAACTAAGTCAGCTGTTTCTCTTTAATTTATATCAAGAAGTAAATTGTCGACCCAGATACATTAATCCCACCTTTCTTTTCAGGATCTCAAGCCAAAACTTTCCAAAGTACTGCTTTGTACCTGTGGAAACCTACAGCTTCAAGAGACCCAAGTAATTTTGGTCAGGGATTTAACAGGACACTGTGAAATCCAGGCAGACAAAGAAAAGTTTCAATAAGAAATTAAGAAGAAAGACTGGGTTCACACAGCTGGTACTCAAAGTTCACAGACCCTTCCTTTTTTCCCCTCCTCCTTGAGAAGTATTCCTTTTTTAAAAGACTGGCTGAGAAAGCTGTCCTAATTAATATTCAGTTCA
The DNA here is from genome assembly GCA_037834095.1 of Argya squamiceps. Taxonomy (NCBI): domain Eukaryota; kingdom Metazoa; phylum Chordata; class Aves; order Passeriformes; family Leiothrichidae; genus Argya; species Argya squamiceps. Next base: position 10,285,639 of record JBBMKD010000001.1, read on the forward strand.
GTGATTAAGCACTCTCCCAAGTGACCTATATGTGTAATAGCATCAAGTACCACCTGCTCAAACTGTTGTTTTGCAACGAAATATTAATCCCTTGTACCTTCTGTTACCAAGCTTGGATGCCATCTGAAACTCAAATGGGAATGATTCATTGCAGATGCTTTGTAAACTCACTGAAATTTGTATAAAAACGTAGCAATTATGGACAAATAATTTGAAATAATGCAGTACAAAAGGCAGGTTACAGAACTTTAGATAATTTCTCCCATTTGAAGTTGATTTCATATTATGTGATGTATAAAGTACAAACAGTTTTTAAATGGAAAACCTTTTTTTCAGTTTATTCTTTTAGGTAAACATTGCACATTTTCTACAAACAAATGTAAAGAATACAGTTCAATCAAATTGCTTGTGCCTGTTCTAAAAGGTGTCAAGATATTGTTTCATAAAAACCTTTTGTTTCAAGAGTGCTGGTATAGAAAGCTGCATTTTACGTGTTTGAATTTGTAACTAGAACAAAACACATGAAAAACTATAGCATATTTTCTATATGCACTGTGGGTAGAAAAATGATTATATTTCTGCCAACATTCTACTTCTCATGCAAGCAAAATTGCATACTTCGGGCATGTTTGTGCTCTTGATGGCACACAAGTGGAATAGAGAAAAGAAACAGATTCAGATAATTGGCATCTCAACAAATCCAAAGGTCAACATCTGACTTCGCTGACTTCAATTGAGAGTCTTCCTATTTCACACAAGCATTTAAAAAAAAAGTCCTCACATGCCTTCTGTCTTTTGTCTACACATCTAAGAAACCTCTAGACCTCAACTTCAGTAAATGTTGGTAAGGAACTGATCTTACAGCAGATCTGAAGACAGGAAGTGAAACAGTTATGGGTAAAAAGGAAATTCCGCAAGCAACCTAAGGAGTTCATAATGTAGAGAAAAAATACTGTCATTTCTTTGGAAGAATTCTCAATGTATTCCTAATTATTTTTGCAGCAACAAAGCTGTCCCTTGTCCTCTGTAAGCTGGAGGCCAAACAGAGACAAATTAACAGTACATAAATTATACAGAAGCAAAATTTTCAAGACCACAAGTTCCATTTTTGGAGACTGAACAAATTAGCAACATAAAGCAACATATTCTACAATAATAGAACATTTATTGCAATTAAATAAAAAAAGCAGTATAATTTCTAAGCTGACTCTTAACATAGTGAGAGGAGGCTGCAGGGCTCAAAAAGAAAACCAGGCTATCCAGGGGACCTTGCAAGAAGGCAAGTTCCTCCCTAAAATGGGTTGCACTCTACTTTGTGACACTACAGGACAAAGCCTCAAACGTTTGTGGTAGATGCTGGTATTGCAGCATTGCATGCACTGTAAGTACTTTACAGCATTATCTTTAAACAGCTAACATTTGGGAATTGCTGATGAAAGCCAAACACCAAAATCTTGAAAAGCAGAACAAAAAAAAAAAAAAAAGCAGCAAAGATTCTGATTCTATGGATGCCTTAACTAACGTTATCCTCTCACCATCCAACTAATGCATATTGACTTGTGTGTTCACAGGACTCTAAATTTATGCGACTTTATAGAGGAAAATTGCAGGCTGGTTGCAAAACACATGAAAAATTTAGCTGCCCAACAGATTTTTTTTTTTTTAAGCCATGCATTCAAATACATTCTTATCATTTTGAATAGAAGCAACTGAATCAAATTAATGAGATGTATAAAGACTTCTTTTTGAAAGACATGAATGGGAATTACACAGACAGCTCTCAAAGGTTAATTGAAGCTGAATCCTTAACTATTCTGCCTTTTCTGAGCTGTGAACGGCAGTGACTGTACATTTCCACAAAGTGTATAAGGAAGGCAAAAGCTTGGCAGACATGGGGTGAATTCTCTCAGCCATCCCCACTCTTGGCTGAGCAAATGGGAAAACAGCTCATGAAACAACACTCACACTTTAATTTTTTTCTTCCACCTGAAGCATTCAAGGTAAATCATGCCAGCTTCAGTTCAGCTAAATAGCATGTTTTAAACCATGGAGGCTCAGAAAATAAGATCCCTTACTGCCCACAGTCATTGCAGCAGCAGGACAGTGAGACCTAAATTTGTTCCAAGATTCACTAAAACATTGATTTCAGGAGTGCATTTCCTGTCATCTCAAAATGGACTTATTTTTGTGGAAATAGTCATAATATCCTCCAGCTCCATAAATAAGTAGACATTCTGATTTCTGTATTAATAGTTAGGCAAGCTTATTTTCCAAAAAAATAACACCAAAATGTTTGAAGTTTCCCGGCAGTACTGCCTTATGGAAGAGGAAAAAGTTTTGACCTAAAGAAAGCTCCAAACAAATTACTATTGAAATATACTTAACCAATTGATTGCCAATATGGACTGAAACTAAACTATAAGAGAAATAGGAGTATGTTTAATTATTTAGTTAGCAGGTTAAAATTAATTTTCTTCCCAAGATACATAAAATATGTACTTTGAACTTTCAAACTTATTTTAGTAAAAACTAGAACTTGCAAAGTATGTATTTGATAGAATAGAATGAAAAGAGATGGGAAAGAAAAATCAGTTCTTACGTATTACGTCATGCTGCTGCATTCTTTAGAGTTTTGTCTGAAAAACTTATTACAATTCATACTTAGTAGCTATTTGCTAGTTTTTATTAATACTAATTCAAGCAAAAGGCTTTTCTTTCAATTAAATTTTCCCTTCTCTGTGCATTTCAAAGAGCCAAAATACAAGTGGTTCAGTTTTCAAATAAAATTTGGATGCTCAGATGGAAGTTTCTGGAATATTTTGCCAATGCTGATAACAAGACAGTTCTGTTCAAATATTTCTAGCAGCTCACCAGTTGTCACCCAGGTGTAAGAAAACTATTGTAGCTATTTAAAGGTGTATTACCTATTACCTTATTCCTGTCCAGTGCAGTTATTTATATATTTGCATTACCCACTGGAAAGGCACTGACCTCTCTTAGGGATAAGACTAAACATATCAGACTATAAAACAAGTTTATCTTTCAGAAATACAATTTTGCTGTGTTTGTATTCCAGTTTTAGCACTGACTGTGGTAGAAGTATTTTCTATCATTGAGTCTGTTCCACTTCTAGTGTCAACCTTCCCAATCCAGTAGTGAAATCTGAGCAAAACACGCAGTAATTAAATAAGAAAAAAGTTTTTTCTCGCTCTCTGGCTTTCTTGGAATGCTGCAAATATTTTAGGATAATAAGTGGTGTCATGAGAGTATTACCCAAATGCAGCCTGACAGTGCAGAGTTGTATTAAGCCCAACTGTGACTGCCTTGAATAAAAACTGGAACTTCTTCTAAGCTCCCTACATTAAGAGGGGAAACGAAAAAACAAGTCTGACAGTTACGAGGTGCTGTGAAGATATTACAAACATCATGCAGGAGACAAGCTTACAAGCACTGAAGAACTTTCCCCTACAGTTAATGAATGACAGCTTTATCTATACATTAAACCAAAGCATATATTGCATATATAGGATACATAGAGCTTCACAAAGATGGATACACTCTAATATTTCTCCTATTCCTAGTGTCTCACAATAAAGATTACAAAGTTTAGATATGTATACTTCACATAATATTTTCCTGTATGAAAAAATCAATCTAATAAATGGGTTTGATTAAAAAAAAGAAAAAAAATATTCCCCTGCAAAAAAGATCCAACACCTCAGGAATACTGATCCTACCAAGGGGCACATGGTTTACTGCCACTGAGATGGGTCAACCACAAAGCTGGCTGCCAAATTTCATCTATAAGCCTGTAATTTGAATTCATTTCATGTGGATAAATCTTAAGCCTTAATATGCTAAATCATGTACATTAAATGCAAGAGAAGTCACTGTGACAATCTATCAAAATTCTTTCAAATCAAGGCCACAAAAGTATGTGGGGTCATTTTCATACTGTAATAATTTTACAGTGACTCTTAAGTGACTATCAAGTGAGTGAAGTCAACAAAAAGATTCAACTTAATTTCATGGAATGTTTCCATACCTGACAGACAATCATTAGGATCTTTCAATTAAAGTGGTCATCCCTTATTCCTCTCTTTTGTAAAAGTAGATCTTGAAAAAAAAGATGACCCACACAGTCACTTAAGTTTCGTGACTATAAAAAAAAATGATCAAGTTCAAATTAAAATAATAAATTTACAGAAAAATATTTTGGCATGACAACATTTTTTTCGAATTTTCCCTCCAGTTCTTACCCCTTTGTAATGGACCACTTTAATAACATTTTTGTATTTTCCAAGCACTTGAACATATACAATCTTGACAAAAACGAAGGTAAAACAAAGAAGTATTCAGTGTTGCTTTTTCCACCAGAAACACACCTCAACACAGGGAGAAGAGCTAAATTCCAGACAAATACATTCATCCACAGTATAAGATGGCATTTTCTAGTTGACAGAACCTCCCTCCCTGCCTTATTACAACTCCACATTCACTTACTGAAGTCCATATCTAATTCAGTAACTGAAGGCACCAAATAATGCGTCACCTTCCCTTGCTCACAATCTGTTTTCATTTTCCAAATCGTCCAGACCACTCACTGTCCAGGGAATGCTGATCTTTTCCATTTTCCCTCTTTCTGCAAAGGAAGCAAAAACTCCACCTTCCTCCCACGTTAGGAGGAGCCAGTGCATCACAGCATTGAGCACTCAGCTGCTACAGATCACTTCTGCATTCATCCCTCAATCATCAAGTGTCAGGAGAAATAATTTTGCATGAAACAGGAGAACTAATTCAAACCAGCATAAGCAATTTTACAATCAATTAGTCTGCACAGCTGGATTTATGTAGCTATTTCTCTCAAGGCTTCTAAACATTTACCCATCACTTCAGTCTGAGCACCTGACACCTATAAAACCAACAACTGAGCAGTGCAAGGGTCCCAGAGCCATTCACTGTGTGACTGCTGTGGACCAGCCACCCATCCAGAGGTGCCAAGCTGTGCTCATCATGTTTACTATTAGTAACACAATTTGGTTTGACTTCACTGTCTCTAGAGCAGGGGTCAGAGCAGCTGGTGTACAAACTTCCTAGCACTGAAGGTGATCTTCAGAGGGTATGCTTTTAAATTGCAAAGTGTTTTGATCACAATACACACTAAATGGAACCAGTTTTATCATTCCTAAAGCAGCCCTTCAACATCACTCACTACTGTCATAAAGACCCATTTTCCACTTTAATCTAAAATTCCAGGTAATGCACATATTAGAAGTGCATTAAAATGCTCTTAACCTGATTGGATTTTTAAAGGGGATGAAAGGTGAATAAATGGGTAAAACGTGTTGCAGAGAAGTCTGAAAATTGAAATTCCAATTTTTGAATTATTTATGGAAAGTAGCATAGCAAATAAGTTGAGTAGCATTTCTCTCTAACTTGCAAAATTAGTCTCGTAGGCAATTTTCACAACTCAATTCCAAGCCTACGTTTTCCATCAAGGCAACTTCTCACAGCTCTGATGCTGAACAAAAGACCCTATCTCACACAAAAACAATGTCCTTTTGTTTGGCATTAGAGCTGGATGCAGATCCTTGATGGGGAAAGAGGTCCTCCACATTACAGCCAAGGCCAGAGGATGCCTTACTGAACAGTCACCAAAAGAGCAAACCCCAAGAGGTATCACAGGCCACTGGGGAGGACAAATGCCCTAAAAATCCTTGGGGCTTTCCATCAGGTGCAATAGTTACTAGCAGAGCTTTCAGGGCCTCCACTTGCACTGCTGATGAAAATTAAGAATCAGTAATGCCAGAAATTATTTTGGCCTTTTTCAAAAACTGGATCTTTCTAGTTTCTGAAATAATACTTATGTAACATCTCCCTAGGAAAACCTTTTCAAGCAACTTATTACCTAAAAATACCATTATTCATTGAAAGAAAAAATGGGCCTTGCTTAAAATTTACTGTATAACACTGTGCTTAGTATTTATCGTAAAAAAATTTTGTAAAGCTTTTTATCTGAAAAAGTAGGCACACAAACTAAATTCTGTGTTTTGCTCCCAAGACTTGTAAAGCTTTTCCTTGCCAAAAGGATACATTAAAAAAAAAGCCTGTGTTAATGTTTTCATCAAGTAATGCAATAAACTCTATATAAGCCATGCTCAAATGCAAGTACAATCAAATTTAGATATCCTTAGATATTTAAGATTTTTCATTAAGTTCACTGCAGTCAGATTGTGACTTGATCATAAAAGAGTCAAATCTTTTTCCATCAGTTTCTGCTATCAGCTCCAGTTGCATAAAAGTACATTATAGCTACTAAAACAAGCTTTACATACCATGATACATCAGGATTTAATATGTGGAGAGAGAATAACTGGGAGAATAATACAAGATATGTGATATATGGATTCAGTTCTCCTCAACAATAGTTTTTGTTCCATGCAAAGATAAATTCCACTGGATTGCTTTATTGTGGGCTTGGATGTATAGAAGACCATTTTGTACTGTACTTCAATCAGAAAGGAAGTATCTGTGGACACACATCCACAACAAGAAAGAGAGGACACCCAAGGGAAATGTTTTAGAAATGACTGTGTATTATCAGCTAATGCAACAAGCTAAGTAAAAGCTGAGTTAAATAAATGGATTTTCAATATTTGTGGCTAGAGGCTTCTGAATCAGAATACCTCAGTAATTAGCTCAAATGAAATTTAATTACTCACAGAATTACCAATGTCTTCATTAGTAACTGGCCCTTTGGTATGGAGATTATCACATAAATCTTTTTCCATACCATCTCTAATGGAAAGTAAACAAACCAAAGCCTGGTGTAAACCCAGTCAACATACACAAATTAGGCCAGTATTTATGCTAGATCTTATTTTCTCTGAACTCCAATGCCCATTTACAGTGCCTAATAAAGAATCAAATGCGACAGTAATGCTTAGCTGGTCGCCTGCCAAAACGCTTGATGGTGAGTCCTTGCCTAACTTAAGGATATAAATTGATACAGCAGATCCTCCCTGAACTCCAAACCTGAGGCAGCTACTTTGCCCTAATCTCAGGCTTTGTGTCATGAATTAAACATCAAGACACATTTTCCAGAGAGAGCTTGGGAAGCTCCGGGGTACTCCCTCCAGTTTGAGGGGAGCAGTGGTGCCATGGAATGCCAGGAGCCTCCCTGCCCTCCAGTGCCAGCAGCCCTGTGCTGGCCAAAAATCCATTTTCCCTTGGGAAAGCCCATGCACAGGGAGATGTCCTGTTGGGAAGCTGGTGATGCTGGCAGCTGCAGCTGAGCCACTGCCAGGCTGCCTTGGTGTCCTCACAGAGAGGAGCTCCAGACTGCTGGCAGATGGATGTTGCCATACTTGAGCAAAAAACCTTCAGTCGTTTTGCACCACTCCGCTCCCCCAAAATAAGCACGGAAGCCACACAGGGAAGAAAGGAGAGGAGTCCCATGCAATGGCTGGAGATGGCAGGGAGAGGTACAACGGTGACATCCCAGTCTCAGATACCACAGGAGGAACCAGCAAGGTGCTGCTGCTCCAGGAAAGTGTTCTAAACACCCAAGGCCAGGGGTCACTGCTTTCAGACTGATTTGGTTTGAGGGCCTGGGGAGAAGGTCCTCAAATGCTGTGCCTCATTCACAACTTGGCCAAGCTGCTAAAACAGTAACTTAGGCAATGGCATTGCTCCAGGCTCTAATACTGTGGATTCAGAAGACAGGACACAGCATTTGGTATCTTCCCAGAAACTCAAGATCATTTCCAGGACTCAAACTTCCTTAAGAAACAAGCATACTGTCTTACCCTTCTACTGAAATAACGTGTAAATCCTGTCCACTGCATCCTACACATTGCACATTAATGGAAGAAGACAAACACACAGAAAATTTATATTAAGATTACTTAAATAATTAAATTCTTCCTGTTCCTGGAGCTATCAATACCACTTATACAAGTGTGCAGCGCAATAAAATGAATAGTTTTATTAAACGTGGGATTTCTCAGCATGATACAAGGAAAAGTTCCCCTGAAGAAGGGGCCTGCAGCCAGCCTCAAAATAGAGCCATAGGATGGTTTGGGTTAAAGGGGGCTTAAAGATCATCCAGCTCCAACCCCCCTGTCATGGACAGGGACACCTTTCACTAGACGAGGTAACTCAGAGCCCCATTCAGCCTGGCCCTGAACACTTCCAGGGATGTGGCATCAATGATTTCTCAAGGGAATTTATGCCACTACTTATTTTGGTTTATAATCCAAGCATTACTCTTAAGGCAAATCATATTACCATACTCACAGAATTCCTTTTGCCCTCTAAAGAAAGGAAAATCCCCAAGCAGTTCTTTGCACAGCAAGGAGGAATGATGTATAATGATGTGATGTTAGTACGACATGCTGGTTGCCTCCATCCACATGGATGTAAAACTTGTGTACTTCCACAAGGAAACTTCTAGGATGGTGAGGAGAAAGTTTTAAAATACCCATCACCATCCTTTATATGTATTTCCACAACAAATCTGACTTACTTATATCTTGATTTACTTACGAAGTACTTGCAGCTTCCTTTGATATTAATTCGATTTCTTTTTTTGCCTCCTCGTCCTTGGAGGAAAGTCATTATTACCTCTCAACAAACTAAGCTAACCTAATACAAGTGTTCTAATGGAAATATCTGTTTTAACCTATGACAGTTATTACTGTGAAAACAAGAAGAATTAGAACCATTTGTTTTCATGCTTTTAGAGTCAGAGGAGACTGCTGCCTTGAGCAAGCTTGTAGAGCAGCCTCACTGAAATGCCTTCTGGATTTTTCTGTGGAATTTAATTAGAATGCATTACTTCCCAGCACCACCTCAGCACTAACACTCTTCTAACAACTGCCTAGTAACATTTTCATAGTATTAATGTATTTAGATGATCTGTATCCAACCTCAGGAAAAAAACCCACACAGCAAGTTCCATACACTTTGAAATATAGACTCTCTTGAAGAGGTATGCTAGAAACTAATAATTTTATGCTGATTCTAGAAGTGTCCCAGATCAAGAAAACACCGAGGAATATGCAGAGTTTATGCCTTTTAAGAGGAAAAATTATTCAAACACATGCAATCTGTTATCAGAAACTCACAGGCCTTTTCATTGGCTGGCCTTGTAAAAGACAAAGGACTCTATTAGACAGGATTCAAAAATAGTAAGATTTAGGAGCCAGCTGGGTAGACAAAAAATAAATCACTGCTTTCCCTCAAAGTTGATGTGAAGAAAGACTCTACACAACAGAGGGCCCAAAAGTGGCCAAATTCTTTGCTATTGAATTATGTTTTTATCAGAATTGTAGTAAATTTTACATATTTAGGCTCTATTAATAAAAGTGTAGCTGTCCATCTTATTTAAGGGCTTGCAAAGTTAAATCTTGCAGGTGCTCACGTACACATCGCCTGTGTGCGTGACACTCTTCACCACATTTACCCTGCATGCCACTCATTTTCAGCTTGAAAATAGTCATAAAATAAGCTTTAGAAGGGTTTGGGTGAAGGAAAGCAGAATTTCTCATGTAAAAAGATAGCACAAAAAGTCAAGGAGACCAAATGATAAAACAATTTGCCATAGAAGATATAGGTGCATCAACTGCACGCAAGTATTCATGACTATTGAAGGCAGATTTAATACTTATACTATTAAAAACAGTAACAGCACAAAGTCACATGCAACAAATAGAGAAGACACCTTTTGCATACAATTTAATTTTTTTGACTCATGGTTGTAAAGGTTTTTTTGACCAAGCTAGAATTCCATCAGCTAGGGGGCCAACTTGGCAAAATATTTATGTCTTCAGAGATTTAAACAGAGCTAGAACACTTAACTTGCCTGTTTAGCTGAACAGGGGAAGGCTGTATGTGCTATGAATTGAGAATATCTAAGCTCACCAGAAGCTAAAACAAAGGATTCCTCATAACAAATGTTTTACTCCACACACACAGGAGTAAAGACAAAGATTTGGAGGAGTGGGGGACTCTAAAGCTCCCACTGCATTTCAAGTTGGAGATAATGACAGTGACCTGCCAGATGAAGTTAGCAGTTTCACAGGAAGCCTGTCATGCTTGTGTTTATTTTTCTTAACAGACATGTATGAGCCCATGCTGTGTACAGTGGCACTTCAAACACAGCATCTGCCTCCTGGTTTGTACAAGAATGAACATATTTGTTAAGCTCATTCTGCCGTTGATGGACAGCCCAGTGAAACAATCACAGTTTGCCTGTCACACACACGCATAAATTAGTATGCAAGATTACATTTAGAATTGCAAATACACTCCCCCTCACGTTTTTAAGATAGTCTAGAGAGCAATAATAATTCTACATCTCCCAAATATTTGTATTGCAGAGGTGTCTGCACACGTTCCTGGGCCGCCTCTGCCAGTTGAGCCTGCTTTGAGCAGGGAAGTTGGCACAGATGACCTTTTACAACCTCAACCATTGTGAAAACACCTGACCACTTTCTATACACTGCTCAACACCTTATCTTTTCTGCTTCAACTGAGATTTTAAGTGAAAAAAAGCATGAATTACACTTGAAGCTTTAGACTCAAGTGGACAGTGCTAAGTATAAACATTGTAAAACCTGAGGCTCCATGTTTCTCAGAGCTCTCTTGGGAACCTTATACTGGTCTAAAGCAAAACATCTAAAAGTTTTATAATGTGTGATTTATGAGTTTTACCATTGAAGGCAAATTTTCAAAATGCACTTCATGAACAGATCTCTCATGTAAATGGGATTATTCATTCGTTTCAAATTAATAAATAATAAAATCTTGCAGCAAATCAAGCCAGCAGAAAGTGCTTGGCACATGCACATATATCTGTATCTGCAATCTTACAATATACATGAAAAAGAAGTGCCCTAAGCTACTTTTCTATCATAGAGAAAAATGAGAGGTTTTATTACTGGTAATGATCAATGCCAGAGTTTTTGAAAGAAACAGATTTCAGAAAGATCACAAAGAGCATGGCATGCTTTGGACTCTGTGGAATACAGTATTTCTTTTCAGCAAAATAAAACCTCAGTTTTTCTCAATCAGGTTTTGTTTTTATGGTTAAAGCATTTCTGTATTATTGGCCTGAAATTAGCAACAACAAAAAATATCTATCACATGTTATTTTCCCTTAGTTTTAACACAGACTGAGAAAATTGAAAATATTCATTTTACAGTGATAGGTTTAAACAGATAAGAAATAATCTGCATTTTCTACTACATATTAGAATAATGGAAACAACATTCTTCCCCATGTATTTTTAATGATATGACCCCTACAACTATGAAGCATAGTCATAAAGCACTGAGATATCATTTAGCAAGATGAGAAAGTTGTGACTTATTTTATCTGATCCAGAAATGAGCTGTCAAAATTGAATTGTTATGTAATTAATTGTGCATTTGCTAGCAATTTTTAAACTGTGAATGAAAAACTGTTCTGAAATTGCAAATCACTGAACACTTTCATCTAATACATGAGATAATTCTTTGAAGACCACTTTCCCTGAACAGAGTGTTAATGAGAAGTTCCTCACTTTAATAAAATGTCACCAAATAAGTATAACCAAACAATTTTCTTTTTTAAAAAATAATATTTCTTAGAAAGCCCTCACTGGATGGATTCCAGAACTGGGGTTGAGGTACAGAAAGATTCAAGAGATAATTCATCTCCAGAGTGAGCACTGAAATCGCCTACTTAGTTCTAGGCACAAATTGCAATTAACTGATTCACATGCAAGGCACTGCATAGGACACTCTGCCTGTATATTCCTACAGACCTGCAGATAAATAGTCTTTGCTTGCTCTCAATTTCCTTCAAAGCAGAGCTAAAAGGGCTATGGATGACCTTTTATCTTTCCTTACCTCTTCATGCCAAGGATGTCACTTTCCACCTCTCCCTTTCCCTTCTCTATCCTCACAGGATTCACTAGTTACTGACCATCACTTCTGATACATTTTGACAGTTTTCCCCAGATTTTTTTTCTTTTGGAAGCTGAGAATTGGTGTCCCAATTACCAAGAGTAAAGTCAGCTTGAGAGGACTTTTACTGGCTTTCTTCCAGTGAAGATTTGCCATTCCAAAATCTTAGCTGGGTTTTATTTCTCATGGAGAAGTGAGGATCTAAAAACAGAACAGCAAGTGGCAGCAGAAAAAAAAAAAAAAAAAAAAAAAAAAAAAAAGTATCTGTTCCCAAACATCACACAGCCAGCACAGGAACTGAAAGATGTGAAAAGGTTGAATTTATAGGAAAGTAGCTATTAATGCTGGAACACAGGCTTGGCATCCTCGCTCTAATAAAGCTTTCACAGCACTTATTCAAGGAGGGATCTGTTTTTAGAAAGGCTAAAATGATTTTGCTGTTGAGTTTGTTTGGGTCTTTTTAAATTTTGTTGTTGAAAGAGATGAAGCCCAAACACAAACTGAACAGTAGAAGAAACCTTCATTAAAAGCAAATATATTTCAGCCCAAGATATCAAAAAAAGACTGTTTGAACTATGAGCTTCCTGCACTATCCTTTTAGAAGTTAATTTCAAGTCATAAAGATCTGATAGTTCATGGTCATGGTAACTTTTACAAATAAGTGCATGAAAAATGGACAAAGACAACTGAATCCTGAAATACTTTCATGCAAAATGCAACATAAATAAAACTTAAAGCTTTAACTCAATAAATATACATTAGGACACTTAGTACTTGTACATGTTCCAGGATAAAGTGTTTTATATTACATGCATTGTATCATTCCCCTTACTGCCAATTTTTATTATTTTTCATGAAGCTTACTACCACAATGACTGCCAAGAATATTTTAGAAGCCTCATACATTCTGTTAAAACATCAAGAACACCATATTTTCCAAAATGAAAGACTTTAAATTATATAAAGTGAAACTTTTAAAATTGTATCAAGTGGTGGGTTTATTCATATCCTGTCATCTAAGAAGTAAATTTGCTTTTTGGAAAGGAAAACAAAAATTGGGTTTCAGTGTCTTGCCAGGAAAATTATTAATTCCTACACAATGGGAAGGGAGTCCTAAACCACCTGGAACAAAAGTTGCCACAGCAGCACCACCAATTATCTGCATCGTCCAAGCTTGTTTCCAGGTGATGACATCTGAGGTTCTCAATTACATACACACTCATTAGAAAGTTCTCATTATTCACCCCAAAGCTTCCTGGAAAGCCATTCTTGAGGATATAACCTGTTGCAAATTGCAAACACTGAACTTTCTACCTAAAACAAACCAATCACATAAAGCACACACCTGATCTCAGAAATATTCTTCCTATATAGCCATTTATGGACCAATAAACAGCATGATGTTAAAAAGTTTTCTACATCTTGAATTGCATTAGGCCATTAATTCAAGCCTTTAACATTGAGATTATATCAGTTTCTCTTAATTTTTCAGGTAATAAAAATATAACAATTTTGCAACATAAGTCCTACTAGGAAGGTAAAACTACACTCAGTACCTGCTCTCATCCTTTTCACTGTTTTTTTTGGCTGGTTAAGCTATGAGAACTGAAGGCTAACAGAGCTACCTGTGCTCTTTTTCCATGGAACAGGAGACCTTTTATTATTCAGGTATTGCATTCATCTCCTACACCAGGTCTGATTCCCTAAGCATTGCTCCCCAATATGGAACAATTAATTTCCCACTCCCCACAGAACCTTTTCAGAAAGAGCAGGTTTTTCACTTAAAGATACAGACTAACAATCCTGGGGGAAAACAGCAACAGAAAACAGTCCACAAAAAAAGAGATTTTTCAGGTCATAAGAGAGTCATGCAAATAACCTTAAGCAAATTCATGCAAATTACTCAGGAGGAAAACCTAAGTTTATGCTTAGATAGTTCATTTTTTCCATGAGTATTCTCATGCCCTTCTATCACTTTATCCCAAAAACTTCATGGGTTTTTGTCACTTCAGTAATAAGAACACTTTTTTCCTTGGCTACTTAGCACTATTACCACTAATTTTCTACTTCCTCATTAGCAATAGCTATTCTGCTCAAGTTATATCCTCCTGTAATTAATGCTGAAATAGTTTGTTGCATGATTTCTGAGAATTACATTGTAGTGGAATCTATAATGATGATGACTTATATTTAATTGTTTACTGTTTGAGTTACTTTGGATCTCTCTGAAATAGTCAAGACACGAAGTATTTTCTGGCCACGAAGAGCAATGTCTGCATGCTTAATAACTTATACTTTTTGCAAAAGTCCATGAAGATTAATTCTAAAGAAAAACGCAGTATTTGTAGGTTGCATTAACTGTGCAGTGCCTTTGCCTTCAAGAAGGATTTATGACAAATGGAAATATAATTGATTGAAAGCAAAGAATGCTTTGTGATTGAATTTAAATTCCACAGCTCATGCAGAAGTTCAGCTGCATTACAAGGTGGCATGTGCAGATGCCTTTTTTCGGATTTCACTTAGTACATGAGGCAAGAATACCTTAAAGACAGACTCTCCTACTTTCTTTTCCATCAAGAGTTTCTGCAAAGGGTGTTGCCTTGACAAATTAGGACCGCTTTTAAAAAAATGTGATATATTATTGTGATATATTGCTTTTTTTTTAAGCTACTTGCCAATTTTAAAGTGGCTACTATTAACTGTTCCATTAAAAACAAAACAAATCCTCCCTTCAAAATACAGTGTTGCTATCCATTAGCAAAGCTGCATAATGTACAAGAGAGAAAGGTTAAGTACTAAATCATGTTCAATCATTATAAAAAACTACTGGTACTTTGATAGGGTAAAGGTACACACTGTGCTTTCAAATGTATTTTCAGAACATTATGATGAGACGAGCAGCAGTCACTTTGCATTAAGGCTGATGCTTCTTTCACTAAAGCTGAAGCTCTCCAACACAGGCTGCTGAACCAAAAACAAGACTTCTTTTTAGTTCAGCCTTTTTTTTTTCATGCACAGGTGTATATACAAAACACTTTTCCACCTAGGGCATCCAGTTTACATAGGCAGAAGTGAGAACATGAGTTTTAGGCATACCATTCACACACATTTCCAGCACAGTACATCTTGGCCTCAAGAAAAAAGCTTTTGGGTTTTTTTCCAAAATCTCACTCAAATGTCTCTAAGTGCCTTCACACACCTACAGTGAGGATACAAACACAAAGTCTAGCCCCATAATTACTTAGCTTCTTCATCATTTAACTAAAATATCCACTAGAATTCCACAGCAGGGAAGCACCAAGACAGAAGGAGTAACTGCAATGTAACACAACATGCCTGGAGAGCTTTGGTGTCCGGTCCCAAATTATTCTCACTATACCACCTGAATTGATAACTGGTAGTAGTGCACAAGCAAAGACTACTTAAGCTTGTCACCTGGGTTTAACCTAGATCTGGATCCAAGCACAGGTCTGTCAGAGACTCAATGCTTTTTAAGCATTAATATATTACCTGCAGGTTTGCACTTTCATTTATTCAAAGGTGAGTTTAAAAGACTGATGTAAGAGGACAGATTTTCAGCTAGCAGAAGTTATCATTAAACCAAAAGCCTGCAAGTCAACTCACATCACACACTCAGAACAAATCTCAATTTTCCTCCTCTGAGCATGAAAATCCATCCTGTCCTGCAGGCTCTGGATGGGCTGGGTGACCTGGGAGCTGGATGGACACAAGGCTTGGTGTGGGCAGCAGTGCCACCTGGATCCCATTCCACATCCCCATGGGGCTGCTCCTCTGCCCACAGGGAGTCACAGGCCAGGTTACACACATGCACTTGGCAGGTTTGGCAGTGATAATGCAAATCATGGCACCACAGCACCCATGTGCCATTTCAGGATTAGCTGAGGTGTGAAATTTGGAGCCAATCCCAAGACTCTTGATTCCTACACACATTTTTTATTTCTCTGGTTTTACATTTTTTTAAAGCCAAAATCACTGCCAGTCATTCAGTACCATAAAACGCTATATGTGCACACATACACATTCCCTATAAACAAAATACTTTTCCTTACCTTGTCAGAGACAGCTGAGCTAGAGAAAGATACTGACACACAGCTGCTTTAGCCCACAGCAATGTGCAGTGGCTGGAAATCGACACCACAGCTTAGTCTTCATAGTCAAAACACATCACTAAGGGTGGGTTTGGGAAGAAATCTCAGGTATCCTCAATCTGCCTTCCTTCCTACTATTGACAAGCTACAGTATTCTCAGGACTGAGTGAAGACACTGTTATTCATTGGTTTTGGAGTATGTCTTGAGGAACATTTGGGCTTTCTCAGCAGCACAGACAAAAGAAGGTGAAATTGAGGCAGTTTGAATGCTTGTCCTCAGCTATAAGAACTCACCTTATGACTCTGAAGTACAGCAGACTCTCTTCCTGTTTCTGAAGATACATTGATATATACTCCTGTATATTCCAAAATAGCCATAATGCTGCCTGCTTTATCACTGATTACAGTTACAAAATGCAAAAAGAAACTGAAAATATTACATGCTTACACACAACACTGTTTAAACTCAAAAGTTAAGGTGCTTTTCCCTCACTAGACCTGTACTGGGGGGGGAAAGTTCCTGCAGACAGGGGGTCAGAGCTTGGCCAGCCAGCAACACCCACTGCTTTCTATCACATTGTTTGAGCTCTGAAGCCTCAGCTGTAGCACATTGCACAGCCTTTATGCTTGATCATTAAATAAAGCAACCTGTCAACACTGTACCTTGACAGCTCTGTTAAAAAAAAGAAAAAAAAAGAATATTTGAAAGGCACATCTTGGGCAGGGAGCATGCACCCAAGATCACCAGCACTACTGCTGTGTACTTCAGAGAGCAGACACTTTTATCTGGCATCTCTAGAGCTTCAAAGATAGCACCTGCTTCATCTGTACCACAGTGAAACTCCAGATATTAAGCAACATTCACTTCTTTTACAAGTCTGAACATTATTAGATTCCAGGACTCCTTATTCATCCTCTGTCTAAATATCAATACTAACACTGTTTGTGGATATCACTGAACAGTAATTGCCTGCTTATTGTTCAAGTAACTTCAGACTTCCAGATATATAATTTCTAAGTTCACCAAGAAAAACAAGTCTGTTTCAAAATACTCTTCAAATTACTCAGGGCTCAATGTTAGAGAAGTATTTTTCTGAATTTATGTCAGTGTACAAAATATAGGCCAAAATATATTTACTCCTCTGAAGCAGAGGAGTAAACCTACAATATTCAGGTAAGTGAGAAAAGCAGAATGGATGCAAAATGCTAAAACTACATATTTGTCTATTGTGCTAGACTGCAAAATAAATTAGAACAGTTTCTTCCTTACACCTGTCTCTACTGGACACTTACACTGGGTAGACTGAAGTATCTAGACCTAAGCTACACATGAATAGAGGAAGATGCACCCCCATGGACTTCAAAACCCAGAGAATTCTTGGGTTGGGTTAATGTGTAAAAAGAGAAGGATAGAGAGAGCTGTTGAAAAACAAAGGGTTTTCAATTTAAGTTTACTATTCCGATTGGAAATGGAAGTGGAACAAATGTTGATTTCTTTCTAACTTCCATAGCAACCCACTCACACTGAAGTTATGTGACTCAGAAGCTGTTTTCTTCAAATGCAGCCATATGGCTTTTAAACACTTTTGGTTCTATGCCCAGACACAGAATCATTATTTCTTCATTTTATTGTCCTGATAGACTCCAAATAACCAAACTTTATAATTAATATTAATTTTACTGAAATTAATCAGAAATCACATTTCTCAGTTTCCTGCAAGGCATGCCCAAAGGGCTTTACTTTTTCCTATAGAGAAATAAAGTGTTAACAGAAGCCCACAGCAAAATTACAGATATATTCAGAAACCTAAGGGTTTTGCATTTTTAAAATACCATGTGTATGTAATTATGCCAAAAAATACTTGATCCTTGTTTATAATTTACTACCACATTGCCATTAAAAGTTCACATTTCTCAAGTGAAGGTTCAAGCAATAAACAGCACTTGAAATAAGTATATGCTCAAAAGTCTGCAGTACAGTTCCATCACAGTAGAGTACAAAGTCTACCAAGACTGAAACACAGCCAGTTTTATTATACTAGACATGCTTAGAGGTATTTAATATTCTAAAGTTGTGTAACAATCTAGCAAAGTAATTTAAAATTAAAGCAAAATAACATGATCATGGTCTATATCCTTTTTCCACTAAGGGTTACTGCTAACTTTGGGAAGACATTTTACATTCTAGAATGTTTTGTCATTCATTTTTCTACAATTTGGTAGTTACAATTTGGAAATTATTAGAAAACAAACATACAGAACTATAGGACTAAAGGTCAGCTCACAGATCAAGACTACCTTATCATCAGCCAGAAACTCAGAGTGTTTAGAACCATGTAAAGAATATTTCACAGCACAGCTGCCCTCACATCACCCACTTTGAAAACAAACTCTTTCAAGATGCTGTATATTGTGTTTCTTTCCAATGCCATTCACCAGTATTTCATAAAACAGAAAAATTTACCATACCCATCACACTGCAGCACAATGCCACAAAATAGTCAGTCCCCAAATACATCTGGTTTTCCAATTCAAAGACTATGTCAAAATGGACACTTCAGAAAAGCAACACCCCTTTTTGTACAAATACAATTTATATCACAGAAAAGCTGGTTACTACCTGCAAAACACTCATGACACTTTCCTGCTAAAGTCCTATACAGGCTGCCAGGTTGGCTTTCAGGATTTGTGGAGGCAACACACAAGTTCCAAAGAAGTTTCCAGCAGAAACAGTTTACATCCAATTCCTACCTCTAAAACTGCACCAAGCAAGAATGACCACCACTATCTTTCCAACAGCCAAGAACCTGTAGCCCAAACTGCTTGGGAAAAAGGACCTAGTACAGGCTGCTCACACTAACCAGCATCATGCTTGTAGCCAGTGACTGGAGTAATAGAGAACAAGAGGCTCTAGCAAAAAACATACAGCATTTTCCACACTTGAGAGTAAATTAAGGATGTGGAAATCTCAGCCCATACATAACACGTACTTCCTGAAGGCCTGATAAAGAAATTCCTCAAAAAGGAATGTCTATTCACTTCCCTTTAATTTCAGTGCCTCAAAATGACATTTTTCCCCTTTATCAGTTTGACACAACACACAAATCTCTTTTATTCTAAATATACATTAAAAAGTACAATAGCCTGGTTTTACCTCTCTTGCTAGCAGCCCTCAGATCAGAAACATCCAATAATGATTTCAAAATAAATTGAAATTTTAATAATTTCAAAACTGAAAACCCGAGAAGACTTTCTTTTGCCTGTCTGCATCTCTACAGCTGTTATTATGCACCACCATCAGTGAGTGAGACAGGAATGCAAGAGGGAAATTATTTATAGCATGGCCACAAAAGCCTTTCTGAATATTGCAGATGTCACAGCCAAACAACATGAAGCATCCATGTCTATAATCTCCTAAAAAAACTACTTCTCCACACTTAGAGAGCCAGCAACAGATACAAAAGGAAGATTTATTTCAAGGCACAGTTCAGTCACTGACCACATGAAAACAGATTCAAGCACCTGGATAATCCCTGAAGGCATCAAGACATCATTTTCCAAACAGAATTTGACTTCTCAACTGAAGTCCTTCAGGTTTTTATATCCCTATTTCTTGTCAGCTGTTCACAGCAGTCCAGCCCTTGATCTTACAGCCTCTTCTTTCTCTAACCACTGGTATGCAATACCAAGCCAATAACAAATTGCAGTAAATGATCTTCACTTACCTTGTCCTTGTCCACTGGCCTGGTGACCCCACAGCATCAGAATTATTGCCAATATCCAGTGCATCCGCCCAGCTACTCTGCCACTTCCTTGTCTTCCAGCCATTGCATTATTGGATGCTGTGCAGAGAAATATTATTGAATGTTTTAGTTATAACTCTTGGGAAATATACCTTAGAGTGAAGGAAAGCAAAAAAATTCCCATAAATTTCCTCAGTACACATCTATAACTCTACTTTAATAAATACTCACTGGTAAAAATGCTTTTTCATTCAGAACCTCCCTGACTGTTTGCTCAAGACTGTCACCTCATAGGCTACTACAAAATCAAAATAAGCTGCTTTGAAAATGCTTGAATCTTCCTTTTGTACAGAAGGCCTGAGCTTCACCAAAAAAACCCTCCCAGATCCAGCCAGGTTTAAAAGTCCTGAAAAAGCAGCACCTCACTGAGTCTTTCTGAAGTCTTACTGTATTGCACAGAAAATTTCCTGAAGGCAAAACCCCTCAAGGTACTTAAAACTTGAATATTTTTCAATCTTGGGATTTACAACATTGAGATATTTAGCAGTTGTTTTTCATCGTGGGCTTTTAGAGACCAACTGTGTCTTCCAGTCACCATGTTTTTCACAGTATAGAATGATTTGGGTTGGAAGGAACTTCAAAGCTCATCTCTTTCCAACCCACTGCCATGGGCAGGGACACATTCCACTAGACCAGGTTGCTCAGAGCCCCATCCAGCCTGTCCTTGATCACTTCCAGGAATGGACCAGCAACACCTTCTCTGGGCATAATCACTTGCATTGGCAACATTCACCTGTTTATTATTCCCCACCACACCTCCTCTTACAGCACTCTGACTCAGACCTGCTCCATCAGAAGAGCTGTTTAATCAAATACTGATTTGTCAGAACTGTACAAATTACACAGGACTGGCTGGAAAACACAGAATTTCATTTCTGGTCTAAAGCACAGGCAGCTTTCACATAAATTCATGTATGAATATTTGGGAAATTTAGCCAATGTGTGGGAAATCTGGCAACAATAAGTAGTTTTTAAAAGGATGGTATTGTAAAAAACACCTTGTGTTTTTTTTTTCCTTTATAAAGAGCTATAGAATCCTTATGAACAGAACAATTTAAAAAAACAACTTGGAAAAAAACAGGGAAAGCACAACATTAACAGAAAGGTATGCATACCTATTTGCTGATTAAGCATACTTTTAATGTTGATATTACAGTAATTTTTATTTTTAAAGAAGCTATTTTCCAAACTCATGGATGCAGGACCCATCCATAACAAAAGTTTCAACTGAAATTATAATCCATAATTCTCAATCCTGATCTATAATCTGCAGTGAAAAATATCTCTGAAAAAAAAAATCTCTGCTTTATGCAACTTAAAACCCCAGTAATATTTACAGAATGAAAACCTAAGGAAGACTACAAAAGCAGACATGTAGAATATTATACTTCAGTTTCTTCCTTTCTCACCCACCCCCACCTATGGGGGAAGGCAGGCAGCAGAAGCTCCTACAAGAAGGTGTTTTGGTTGACTGGTTAAAGTGAAGGGGGGTAACTTTTCCTGTTTGCTGTGACCATCAAACTTTCACTTTTGCATCTAGTCAGTGTTCTAACCATCTGCCCAGATCACAAAGTATCCACCCACGCACTTCCCGTAGCTGTTCAGAACAAAAATTACCTTTTGCTTCAAAACTGGTTGTTGAAGGTAACCCTTTTTGATAGGGAAACCTCCCCATTGTTACAAACACCTTGATTTTCTTGTGAAGAGCTTGTTTGAGGCCCTCTAGAGCTGCTGTTATTTCAGCAGAACAGTCCCCTCCCCAGCCAGCCCACACAGTTCCTGTCTAGCCCTTCACAGGCACATGGAAGGAAGAGAGAAAGAGATGCTAAAAAGCTTTGTTGGTTTTGGCCTTGTCTTTTTTGGACTACTTAACCCCCACAGGAAAGGAGAAGCAAACAACTGAAAAAGGGAATTCCAAAGCAAAAAACACAGAACCATAAATACAAATAAATGTCCTAAAAATGTACGCACATTACCACTGCAAGGTCAAAAAATAGTTTTGTAAAGTCAGTGTCTTGAAAAGGGTATGTTCTGTTTCATGAATACTCTTTCCTCAAACTAACAGACATATTCTTGATGCTCAGCCCAAGCAAACAGATGGTATTCAATTAGCTATTTACCTATGTTACAATTAATTAAAATGTCCAAGATAATTTTTGTTTTGACTGTGTCTACAGGAAGCTAGAGTTCCACAAGAAGCTGGCATTTGCATCAACCACCCTGCTAGCTGTAATATAAATATTACAACTAAGAAAGCATTAAGATGCTTTTCAGTACCTAAAGGCTTTTTCCAAGGGCATGTAGGGATAGAACAAGGGGAAATGGTCTCAGGCTGTAGGAGAACAGGTTGAGATTAGATATAGGGAAGAAACTCTTGACTTTGAGGCTTGTGAGGCCCTGGCACAGGTTGCCCAGAGAAGCTGTGGATGCCCCATCCCTGAGAGTGGTCAAGGCCAGCCTGGATGGACATTTGAGCAACCTGGACTAGTGAAAGGTGTCCCTGTCTATGGCAGGGGGCTGGAACTGGATGATCTTCAAGGTCTCTTCCAACACAAACCATTCCATGATTATCTCACAACCTCACCAGGAAATGTTTAGCTTTTTAAAAAGCCTTTTTTGGCTTGAAAATTTGTAACAAGTAGGCAGAGGAAAACAGCCACCTTATAGGGGGAAGCCTAGAGACCATATCCATAGTATTCCAATTAAGAACTAAAGACTCAAAAATTATAAGGTTTTATTTTGGATGCAAGAGCCATTTTCTTCACAACACAGGAACCATCCCCAAAAGAAATATGAAGGCAGAAGAGGCTGCAGGGTCTGGGTGAAAGCTGTTCACTTCACAACAGCACAAAACTCCAAAGAGAGGGAGGGAATCTAAGCCTTAAAGATATTATACCTGTCATATTTCTTGTCTTCTATGAGATAATTTGTAAAGGGAAAGAAGCAAAGAGCAGTAACTGACACATATGTAACTTAAAATTCAACCTACAGCTTCCATTTCCCAAGGAAAATTCAACAGGAGGCTTTCATTATAGAGGCAGAAAACTGCCTCAGATTCAAAACCATTAATCCCCTCTGACTCCTGAGCCTCACTTTTCACACAGGTGTAGGCAAGCAGGTTTATCTCAAACAAACACATTTTTTAATTAAAGAACACTTCTTCTAACAGAGTAGTACATTACAGCAAAAAAGCTTAACTAGCAAGTCAGTAATTAACCTTTACAACATTTGGGTTTACACTAGTGCTGCTTCAGCCCCTCAAATACAGGAATAAAGTGACCAAGGACAGAATCAAGCAGTAAGTATGTCAAATCAATAGGAGCAGCAGGTGCAACAGGTCTAGAGAGGCAGAGAGCAGGAAAAAGTCCTCTTTTTTCACCTTTCCTTTAGTTACCTTGTAAAGGGGTCAACAGAAATAACAATTATACAAAAAATAATCTTTAAAGCAAGTTTTCCTTATTGCAAGGCCTACTGAAGGAAAGCCAAGAGATACACAAATTGCATCCTCCAAAGAGACAAAAAAAAGTTTATTAGTTACTCTAACTCTACAGAGAAGAATCTATTTTTATATTACCCTCCAAAGCTGCTATAAGAGAAAAAACAAATTACAGTGGACTAAGAAGGAAATAAAAACTTACCCATGGATCTTCTTTCTCCCTACTCCTTCTAAATCAACAATTCTCCCTACACAAGCAGAAAAAACTCAGTTTCCCTCCCACACCCTTTTATAGCCCATCCAACCAGGAGTCAGTTGAATTAAATAACATCTCAACCTTAATGCAGCTGTGCTCACACATATCCTGCACCAAAATGCACAGGGGCAAAAATATAATAGAACAGCTACCACCACTCTCTATTTTATTCTTTTTCTCTAAATCTCAGCATGTGTAGCACTACCTGATAAATAGCCACGAGACTCACCAGCTTCACAGCCAAGAGAAAATGGCAAGAGGACCTTCTTCGCATTTATTGACAATTAACTGTAACTAATTCAGAGTGAACCAGGTGCAGTCAGTTGGCAGGAAATCAGGGAACATGGATAAATCTGTCATGTAAGGGACTCTAACAAAGTCTGAAGTTTGTTTTAGATGAGACTTCTGCTGAAGTAGTGTTGGCGTGAAGAGCTGGGAGGCTTTCAGCTGCATTTCCAGAAATTTGTTGCCATCTAAATGGCAGATCCATTAAAACCCCTAGGCTCTGCAGAATTGGGTTTGTGGATGGCAACAACTTACATGTATTTTGCTTTCTTTCTGTAACTGCCTGGATTATTATTTATCTGCTTTTGTCTTGTTTGAATCACTGAGTATATCAACTATGTAGACTCAAGTATCCTTTTTAACATAATTAATTTATAAATGTCTCTACACAGCTGTATTTTTTAAAAAAATGGTATTAATTCTATGCAAGCATACACTTCATAAATCTCTAGCAAATCACGAAAAAAAAATATGCCACCTTTCTAGAAAATAATGGGAATGTCACTTGCCTCATAAAAGTCAAGTTACCATTGCAGATTAAGTAGAATTTAGCCACTTGACCATATTTAAAGAACAGATTTCCTCTCCACACAGCACCTATGAAATATCTGGTAGAGATAGGAGGAAGGGATAAATGGCTTCTCTGGCCATTGCTAATACATCCAGCCTCACATATCAGCTGGATCTCTCTGAAATGGAAACATGATACAAGAGTTTTAGCAGGTACATTACATGTTTGGAATTATGTAGTCGTGGAAAAAAATAAAACTCAAAAAACACTGATAAAAGATCACCAAACCCACAAAATATCTTGTAAATATTTTGAATGCTGATGTCTAATGAAAGTCCAAGGACAGACTAAATTTTTCTAATACAGGTTATGAAGTCTAAAGTGGATTCATTTTTACATACCTGAGACAAGACTCTGACCTTCCTTGCATGCACAAGAGTCTATGGTACCAGCAGGCCTGTTTATATCCATGTAACTGAAATCAGAACCTGGTCTGATGCATTTAAAATAATTGAATTTATCACTGATGTCTTAGTTTGCCTGTTACAAAGACTGTATTTTTTAACCTCATTTCTGCTAGTGCATTACCAAAGGCATTATGAATTCAACTCCCTCCAAGGGCCATCTGTGGAACCAGATACTATCTGATCAGGACTTCCCTGCAGTATCAGGACAGTTTTGCCTGTTTAAATTCAGATGCAATACAAGAGCAGCAAAACAAGGTCCATACCACACCAGAGGTTTCCAGTGCTGCCCTCACTGGGCCAAAGCACTCCTGCTCCTCACTCCAAGCTGCCAGACACCGTCCTTGTGCACACAAGGGGAAAAGCCATGAGCTCCCACCCAGGGCTAAACACATTACCTAGGAGATGTCTCAGCTTGGAGACAGCCATGGCTCCACTGAGATGGCAAATCCATTGCTGGAACACAGGTTCTTTCTTGTGACATCAGAACAGGGGCCTCTGCAAATCATGGAATCATAGAACCTTAGAAGAGTTTGGGTTCAAAGGGACCTGCCATGTGCAGGGGCACCTTCCACTAGCCCAGATTGCTCAGAGCCTCATTCAACCTGGCCTTGAACACTTCCAGGGATGGGGCAGCCACACCTTTTCCTGTGCCAGTGCCTCACCAACCTTACAGCAAAGAACTTCTTCCTAATGTCTGACCTAAACCTAGTGTCTGTCAGTTTAACACCACACCCCCTTGTCCTGTCATTCAGGCTCTTGTAAATAGTTTCTCTCCATCTTTCCTGTGGGCTCCCTTCAGGTACTGGAAAACTGCAATTAGGTCACCCCAAAGCCTTCTTTCTTCCAGGCTGAACAATCCCAATTCTCTCAAGCCATTCCTCCCAGCAGAGCTGCTCCATCCCTCTGATCCCCTTGGTGCCTCCTCTGGCCTGGCTCCAGCAGGTCCCTGTCCTTGCTGTGCTGGGAGCCCAGAGCTGGATGCAGCCCTGCAGGTGGGGTCTCAGCAGAGCGGGGCAGAGGGGCAGAATCCCCTCCCTGCCCTGCTGCCCACGGGGCTTTGGGTGCAGCCCAGCACACGGGGGGCATGTCCAGCCTCTCACCCACCAGCACCCCCAAGTCCTTCTCCCAGGGCTGCTCTGGGTCTGTTCATGCCCAGCCTGGATTGGTACCAGGAGCTGCCCTGACCCAGGTGCAGCACCTTGGACTTGGTTTGTTAAACCTCATGAGAGTCTCATGAGCCACTTCTTGAGCTTGTCCAGGTCTCTCTGGATGGCATCCTGTCCTTCAGGAGTGTAAACAGCTCCCCTCACTTTTGTGTCATCTGGAGACTTGGGAGGAGGCACTTGAACCACTGTCTGTCATTGACAATGTCTTCTTCAGTTCAACATGCCTGAAACTTCTGTGGTGTAATTACAAACTTTCCAAAACGTATTTAGTAAGAGCGACTCAGAACATCTGATAGCAACTATTGATTACTCAGTAACATACTAAATCATTAAGTCACTAACTTATAATCAGGTTTGCTTTCAGAACCTTTCAAAGTTTAAGTAACTATTGATTCTTCCATACTCTCTGATTAAAATTTAAAGTGAAAAATGTAAGAGTTGCAATATTTTTAAGATTGAACTTTTTTAACATCAGATTAACGTTATAAAGAAAGCAACATATGTACTGTTAGGAGAAATAAAAATTACCAACAGACATACCATAACTGTGAATTAATGTTCCTGAATGAAGGCAAATATGTTTTAAGCTGGGCCTTTAGAAACATAGTTTTTTCCATTCTTTTGTTCATAGAAACTTATCAGTGTAACTTTCATGAAACACTACAAACCTTCAAGGCAATGCCATTAAGACTTAAAAAGGTTTTTTCCCAAAATGAAAAAAAAAATCCTTTGCAATAGAAAGTTTCAATATTGGATGACTTTCACTTTTAAGATTTTCCATCCAGTTGTTTAGATGGTGGGCTCTGAAACAGGAATTGGCTGTATCACTATAGAGAGCAGAAGATGGTTGTGGAAACTGCAACCATTTACTTCCCAAATGGTTAGATTAGATCATGTGAGTGGTCTGACTGGGGGATATCTGTGGGCTGCTCTGATCAATATCACTTGGTTTGTATAACTTTTGTAATAATCCTAAAAGAAGAAGAATATCAGCTACATTCCGTTGACATGGATATTTTGGTCTTTAAGTTTTTCTGATTCACAAAAGAGAATAAATCCAAGGAGTAAACAAAACTGTGACCAATAAACATAAGTTCCCTAATTACAATCACTCATACAATCTGCTTTTGCATTAACATATCAAAATCAATATAATTGACTTTTGTTCCATAAAACCATTTGTTTTGCGTTTTTTCTATCGCATACACTGAGAAGTAAACTTACAATACATTAAGAAATTTCAGGTAACTGGCTCTGTCAATACAGCATGAAGGATGAGGAAAAAGTGAGTAGGAGAGTAATACATTTTTCACAAAGTATTGGATCCCATGAACAAGTTAATGATGTTTTAAAGTGAGAAAATGTGAGGACCAAAAGTTTTCAAGTTCCTGAGTGATAATAATGGGGCCATCTATTGTGCATCCATCACCTTGAAGTGCCTGACACATATTTTGGGCTGTTTTCATGCATTTTCTTTATGATGATTAATAGTGGCATTGTACCCTCTGAAATAGCAGCCCATCACAAAGAGAAAGGTGCACTAAATTAAATTCAGATGATAACTATTTTGATCTCAAACACATGTGGAGAATAATACTGAAAGATTAGGAAAAAAAATAAATAAACCACCAAACCCTGTGAAAAAAACTCATGTCTTAAATGAGGATCCACAACAAACAAAGAGCAGAGAAAAACGAGCAGGGTGAAAATATTCTGCTTAAACACTGGCACTTCTCTGAAGCATTCATTATTCTGATCTCTTTTCCTCACTCTACATTTACATTAGAAAATGGTGAGGCTTAAGATGTATTTTCTTGTGTTACACTTTGAAGGAGAAAGGGGGCACTACACTAGATGACTAAATTTCTGTAAAAAGGAATAAATAAAAGGTGCTGTGTATCACTTGCCCACCTTTCACGTCCTGGACATGCTGCTGTGGTCTGGTTTGTCTCTAACACACATCAGAAGCTCACAGAGGCTGATGTAATGATGTAACTTACATTTTTTTCCTTCTGGGATTTTAAACATTTTGGCTAAAGCACTTCTTCACTTCTGTTTTTGGTGGATGGGGAAGCGTAATTAGAATAGCAACATTCTACAGGTGCCTTTTGGTCTGGTGAGGCTGGAACCAAGGTTTCCAAGCTCCCTAGGGTGACCAAAGAAATATAAAGACTTTTCAGTGCCAGTGTGCTTGTGCTGACACATTTTAGCCTGCTGCTTAGAAGGATGAAGGCAGATATTATGGCTCAGTAAACAAGCTCTAACACAAACTTTCTCTTTTCAGTGCTGGAATTTAGCAGGGAAATTTTCAAGGTGTGCCCTTTGCTCTGACTCAACAAGAAAAAATAAGGGAAAAAAAAAGTTCCTGCTCCCATTAGAAGAATGAGTATAATGACTGTATGAATGTCATATGTATATTTAATGACTGGAAACCACTCTGAAAGACCTGCATGCCTCATGCACAACCGGGAATGCTGAGCTGCTGCTGGAACTTGCTCAGGAAATGTGCAGTCCTGTGTTCTCCAAGGAGTGCAGAAGCACAACTATGTTCCAGCTCCCCCAGCATGGGAGCAGGGCTGCAGAAATAAATTGTTCAGTCTCTTACAGCAGCCAACAGTCTTACAAGTCTTCCCGGAGAGCAGCTAAGGGATGGGAGATGCCAGGCTGACCTGGGGATCTGCTCAGGTGTATACAAGCAGGTGGTAAAGTCTGAGTAGGTTCATCAAAACCTGACACCTCTCCTAACCACCAACAAATGAATAAGTCCCATGCACATTTCACATGCACAGGATTTCCAAATGTGCCTGGGAGCAACTTTGGTCCCTGCTGACTTCTTTTTTTCTTTTTTTTTTTTTTACAGTTGCAGATGTTTGTAATAATACTGTACAGGACTGTTTATAAAAGCTAAATTAGCTAGAGGTTGATCTACTGAATACATTCCAGTGAAGCATGGTCTAGTATAGCTAAGAAATCTGATCATGATTTAATAAGTTATTCAATTACAGTCTTGTCTATATACTACATATTACCATTTACATTATTACCACTAACAAGGAACACTCCACAGTTATTCTTGTAAACCCCCCTGCCTGACCTAAACTAATTTTCATAGACTTGAAAATAAACAAATCAGGGCAGAATAACTGTGAAGAATGGGAAAAGTCAAAAAATCACCTCATTTTTTGAGTGGGAGTACCAACAGACATGGAAACAGTTGGTTAGGGCTTTTTTTCCTGTTATGTTGAGTATGCAAACTCCAAGTAGGCATCCCAGGGGAATGAGACAGTGTTCCACCCATACTAGCAATCATACCTTCATATATTCAGAGTGCATAATTCACCAAAAATTATTTTGAGAGTAGTCTAGCAGTTTCTAATATTTATTGGAATTTTGCTTACATGTCTTTTAAAGGATCTCTCCAGAGTTTAGCTGTTAGGGCTTCTATAAGATAAAAAGCACATTGACTAATAAATTTTTAAATCCTCAAGAAATTCTTTGAATAACTTTCCTCTGCATAGCAATGTTGTTGCATCCTGTGATTTTAAAGACCTGATCCACAAGGGCTAGAAATTTCTACCTTTGAGGTCAGACACCCTCTGTGGCCTGAAGAATTCTTTATTCTGACCAAGTTTCCTGAGAATGTGCCATCTTAAATCCATTGTACATTCAATATTTGATAGCTCTGATTCTAAGCTCTAGTTGAGTGTTCTTCTGTGACAGAAATTTCTTGTTTACAGGGTGAAGAGGGAAGGAAATGCTTCTGAAGCCCTTAGTTTTGATTTACTGCTGTGGGAATTTTGTCTTCAGTTTAAAAGAAATACTAGTATTGTTGGAGGCCCTGGGTTTTGAAAGCTGTCTTAATGAAAAAAAGTAAAGCTAGTTTCCAAATCACAGTTGAAAACAGGTGAGAAAAGAAGAAAAAACATTATACTGTGAAAATCAACATAGTATTTAATATTGTTTTTCCCACAGCCAAGGGCATGCTGCCTTCCAGAAGCCCAGTCACAACTCCCAGTCAAAGCCCATGAAGTTGTGAGGTGCAACGTAGAGCTGATGAAGAAATTCTGCTGATTGAGAAGCAGACCAGCAGATAAAAGAAAAATCAATGCCTGAGCATCAGTACAGTGTAATAAAAGCAATAGCTCATTTTGACACCTTGACTGAGGGGATTTTTTGGACAAAGACTGCCATTATTTTTCCACTTTCACTTAAGTTTAACCCCTGATGTCATGTTATGCTTTTCTGTGGCTACTGCCTCAGCTCCAATGTGCTTATATCTCTCTTTCCTAAAAGCTGGCACTGTTCTGTTTTCTGCCAAGACTTTCCTCTCCCTCAGAGTGAGCTAAATATGCACTGGGAGGAGATCAGAGACATTGTGACTGTGATACTCAGATACAGGTATTTGGGCTCCAGGGATTTTATTCCCTCCAAAGGTGCAGACTGCTTTGTCTTTCTCACAAAAATATTTCATCAGTAGAGGCTTCATAGGTGGCCATTTGTTGTTGCTTATATCTTCCATCTGACCTTGTAACAGGTTCCCTATGTTCAATGTCTGAAGATAAAGCCCTTGAGCTGAAGGCACTCCTGAGGTTTTTCATTGAGCTGAACCATGGATAAAGATTTAATCTGATGCCAGTTCCCCACATTCATTAAGATCAGTTATTCCAGAGAAAAAACCCAAATATTCCAAGGGAATTGGTGTCAGATAAACTGTTTCTCCACTGCCCAGATAACCAACAAAGAAAAGCACCACTTCAAAACACTCTTTAAATAGATGACTTGGCTTTCAGCTTTGTAGGCGTGTTAAGAGATTTCAATTGCTACTTGTGAAAAAGCCTGATGACGTCTCACTGTTGGGAAACTTAATTTTAGCACAAACAAGAAGTCAAGGAGGGACAAAGGAAGGTAATAACGCCCACTTAGTACTTGAACCTGCACAAAAATTTGCATTGGAAACATCAATCCTACTAAATTTCAGTGAAAACATATCAAGAAGTGGCTTTCATCCATAATGTTATTTCTTTTCCTTATTGTTTCTTTAAGTAATAGGATTGGTAGGATTCTTTTTTATATTTATTCTGATGTTTACAACCTGCCTAATTTAGGAATTTTGAAATAAAGGGACTTCCAGTATAAGCATTTTTTCTGTTGATTTTGAGAACTCGACATCAGAACAGGTATTTTTTAATTCATTCTGAAGCCAGAGTAAAATATGCAACAGAAATTCATAACTACTCAGAGAAACAGCACACCATAACTACACTGTAAGAACTCCAGTAGCTTGGGTAGCATACAGATCACATGGTAATCCTCTGCATACAGGCAAAGATCATTTAAGAGAGGAAAGACACATATTTACACCCAGTTTCTACATATTAACCAAAAAGAAATTATACATCTGGTGTTCTGAGTTTTCCACAATGGTACACGAGTTATTAATGTTACTGAGACTGTCAACTGGATGTAAGTTACAGCAACAGCCTTGTGAACACCCTGTGCCCATATCAATCATTCTCATTCAATTAATCATTCAATCATTTCTCTGACTGACACTGCTGATGGAGCCTTGGATGGGAAGATGCAGGTAAACACCTCTTGCTTGCATCAGATTTGAGCTGCAGTAGAGAGCACCTATTTCTCACTGACCAGCAGGAGACATGAGGCAAGGGAATTAATACTTATTTTGCCTCTGTGCTTCTGCCTTATGGAGGTGTAACAACTAGAAGCAACCACCTAGGTACTTGATATAACCAAAACAAATTCCAGAGAAACAGTGAAATGTAGCAAGTAACATGTAACTCCAAAATTAGTTTCCATCATTAATTTCTATAACATTAGGAATATAATACAGTTGGTTTTCCACAAGTATTTTACTTCATGAAGTACATTTTATGTAGGTTAAATCTGAAATAAGTAACCCAGTGTCAATAGCTTTAAATATCAGGGCATAACTTTGGCTAGAAGGATAATTACTTCCCTGGATTTACAGCTGGTACCTGGCCTATTCTTGACCCAAGATTTTAAATAATAAAGTTAAAGCCTGTTTTTGCAATCTTATAGGCCTATGTTAGGACCCATCTTGAGTATTACTATTCCTTCTTGACCATAAATGGTTTTTTTGGGTTTTTTTTTTATCTATACACAAAAGTATGCAGTGGACATATTTCAACTTACAAGAAAAAAAAAACAAAACAAAAACAAAAACCACACCACCAAAAAACCAAAAAAACAGCCTCCTTCTGAGTGGGTTGCACAGAGCTTTTTTATCAGGTTGGGCGTCCTTTGGTGCAACATGTCTGTGCTGAAGTGTCATCACACTCATTTGCATTTGTATTACTTCTCCCAAACCTAATTGCAACTATCTTTCTTGCCTAACTTTTTTCTTACTATTAACTTCAGCTAAATTTAATATATTATGCTAGTTCCAAATTAATAAAGAAAGCGTGCAATTTCTAATTTACCTACTGCAATCTACTACCTTTCATAAGCTGAACTGCTTGGTATATTGTGATCTATAATTTGAAATAACTGGCATTTCGATGCATTAAATTCTAGATAAAAGAGGATGAATGAGCAAAACTCCGAGGGTCTCTCTTCATGCCAGCACGTTGTTGACTCCTCCTTTAGCTTTGGCACCAGGATTCCGAGGGATGCCCAGGACAAGCCCAGCTGGAAGCACAGCGCAGCTCTGCACCAGGTGTCACCCCGCGCCCCCAGAGCCCACCGAGCTCTCCCGCTTTCCCACCTCCAGCCCCGGCCAAACTCGGGGAAGTTCCCTAGCTGGAGGAGGCACCTGCCCAGGGATCGCCGCTCCCGGGGGACGCTCCCAAGGAGAAGGAGGAGGATGCTCCGCCGCGCCCACCCCGCCCCCGGGGTGAGCCCCGGCCCGGCTCGGGCTGCGCTGGGGATAAACCGCAGGATTCCGCCCCCATCCCCTTCCTTTAATCTCTCACCTCCTGCCCTCTCCCCTCTTACCTGGGCGGCGGGAGCCCCGAAACGCGGTCCCGGCAGGTGCGGGAGGCGCCCGAAGTTTGCCGGGGGAGGGCGGGGGCAGATCCCGCTGGAATCGGAGCCTCCGGGGTGCGCGGTCCGCAGCCTGCACAGCCCAGTCGGAGCACGCTCACTTGCTTTGCTAAAGGGGGTAAAAAAAAAAGAAGGGGAGCGGATGGAGAGCAAGAGGAAGGCCCGCGTTCCTACGGGCTGCTGCAGCCGAAGGGAGGAGTTAGTTTAATTAGAGGCCGCGCTCCCGGGAAACGTGCCCGAGTGGGCGCACGGCCGGGCGGGCGGGCGGGGCGCGAAAGTTGCGGCGCTCCGGAGCTCCAGCACCGCGGACAGCGGCACCCGGCCCGGCCCCGGTACCCGGCGACAGCACACGGGGCAAAACCCCGCCCGCTGGACCCGCGATGGAACCGGGCAAGCTGCTCCATTCGTAAATTTTTACCACCCTTTGAAGATAGCATGCTATTCCTCCTGGAAACATGCCAAGTGGTTTCTGCCAGCACTCTCTGAAAATAGGGATCAGGTCATGAGTGCCTGAAGCATCACTGATATCCTTCCCAATATACTAAAATGGTACTTTATTGCATGCATTCTGACAGATTAGTGATCCACTACCACAGGCTCGTAAATATTATTCACCTTATTCTGTAGCTGGGGACATTGGGACAAAGAGGCTAAGAAATTACTGAGATTTCATACATAGAGCCAGATGCTTGTAGGATTCCAGATCTGCATGTATTTAATCTGTGGGATGATTTTCCTCTTTGGATCATTTATTTCCCTCCTCCTTGCTTCTTGTGTTTAATCATGGAATCAAGAGATTCACAGAATGGTTTGGGTTGGAAAGGACCTTAAATCTCATCTTATTTCATGGGCAGGGACACCTTTCACTAGACCAGGTTGCTCAGAGCTCCACCCAACCTGGCCTTGGACACTTCCAGGGATGGGGAGACCACAATTTCTCTAGGCAGCTCTAAGTGTAGTGCCTCAATAACACTATCAGCTACAGACTGGTTATTAACATTTGAAGTGTCCAGAGAACTTCTCCAAGCACAGAACTATGACTTGAGGTCCTCCAAAAAAATTGGTACTGTGAATGTAATACCCCAAAACAAAGCAACACAGTTTTGTGAGGAACAACCAATGAGGATCGTGAGAATAGAACCAGACCTTTTATCTACACAGAGATGACCACGAAGCAAGTTGGCTAAGAATTCACATTTTAGGCACTCTCAAGCAGAAAGAGAAGTATTCAAGTTTTGTAAATCTCAGCAAACAAAGATTTCCAGAACTTAAATTCTTATTATCTCCAGAGTACATGAAATATTAACTAAACATTAAGTAAACGTTCCAGGACAACAAACATCATCAAAAGCATAATCAAAAAAGCATTGTTAAGTTGTTAGTTTGGTGGTTTGTTTTTTTTTTTTTGGGGGGGGGAACATATTTTACATTAAGAAAGGAAATTTTAACTTCCAATAATTCATAAAAAGTGTAAACAAGTGCTGTTTGTGGAAATAATTTAGTTATTGAAAATGAATAAAGACAGACTTGGAGAAAGAGCAGTTATCAAGAAAGACAAGAGGTGGGCAAGGTTATCTTAGAAACAATATTCATGACCCTTCAGTTCATCAACATTTATATTGTCTACTTACGTGCATACTTTTTCTAAATACCTGCATGGCATGAGAATACAAATTACAGCTGTGGAAATGGAAGGGAGTATGGAAGGCTGGACAGAGGGAAGTAATTAAAGTAATTAAATAATTATTTAATACACATGCACTTTATTTTGAATTATATGTGCAATTCCTGAAAGCCTTCCCAAGATGTTTACTGCTTGATGTACATTCTAAAATGTCTTCTTTTTCTACTGAGCTTCCTTTTGTTAGCTAAGAAAAAAATTTACATATGTGTATGTACATACACACACACACATATGACAAAACCCAGTGCCAGGCATTTACAACATTTCACAAAATGGAGCAAAACCAGAGCAAAGACAGACTTTGCAATCTCAGGATCTGAGATGTAGACAATAATACAAGCTTAGAAAAAGGGTTTTAGAGCAGCAACACACTTAAAATTACATGGTGCAAGTTTCCCCAACAACAGCCTGGAAGCAGGTGTGCCAATTAGGCCCCTCACAGATTGTGCAGCAAAGACACAGGCCTCTTCAGTGGGAGTGTCTTGGAGCATATCCAGAACTGATCCATGACTATGGATATGGCTGTGTCAAAACTCAGGCTGCTATGGCTTCACCCTCAGAAGTCACCTTGCTGTGCAGATGGCCTGAGAGATGAAGCATGGAAGAAGAGAGCTAAAATGCTGGTGGCAGAAGTCATGAACAGAGTGAGACCAACTGCACCAAGTAATGACATATCCTGCTGTGGCAGAGAAGACTTGCTTTGCTGCCCTGGGCTAGACACTTGTTCCCAGTCAGAAAACTCATTTAGTTTAGTGTCCAGTTTGCTATGCTCATTTTACAGGGCAATCAAAGCCATCCTCATGGTTAACATCTGGCAGAGCATGTCACTGCTCTGACATGGCACAAGTTCTTGGCATCCGTGGCCTCAGTGCAGTTTCCACCAGACAAAATGTTTTCTCAGACAGTGAAAAATTGAAACTGAACAAGGGCCAGGCAGTTATGATCAGAAATTATCAAGGACTGAATAGTGATCAGCTTACAATGGAATTCAAATTACAAGATGCATGTACATATTCTTAAAGCAAGACATCTTTGGCTTCCACCACTTTTGCTGTAGAGCAGACAGGGTCCTCTTCTGTCAGACACAGACAAGTATGGGATAGCAACAGCAAAAATCTGCCTTCACTGAAAAGCTTATAGTCTATTAAGGTAAAAAGTCTTGAGAAGAATAATCTACTTACTGTGTGGGCAGCCTAAGTTTTATGTGTTCTTAATTATTCATTTCTTTGCTGCTAAGTGCTTTGATTTCAAAATGATGTGATGTGTACATGCAGTGTTGATACTCAGATAACTTAATTGTTTTGGTAATATAACAAGGCATATGATGTAATGTCAATAGACTGCACCTTGTGTGCATTACAGAGCTTTTCCATGTGGATGCTTATCCTCTAGTGACAAAGCTAATGATTCCTAATACGTGCACAGGGTAAGAAAGAGACTGCTGTGATAGACACTTAATAAACAGTTAAACAGATTGGTGGGAGATCCAAGAAAAAAGCCTCAAAATCTTGGCTTTGAACTGGTTTTGGGATGATATGAGCAGATGCAACAGATTTGAATATGAAGGATAGGAAAAGCCTGAGGGAGAGAGATACTGAACTACTGCAGATATTTGTTTATAATTACAAACTATCATCTTCCCTCCCAAAAATATGCTTCAGGCAAATTTACAATGTATTCTGAGGAGCAGTAATTCAGGCTCAAAAATATTAGTTACTATAGGGTACAATGAATTTTATTCTCCAGGTTTTTCAGTAAAGGAGTACAAAGTATCTAATTAAATGTAAACATCCAAGTGGGTATTCATGCCTTCCAACTGATGTCATCTGAATTACTGCCCAGGACTAACTCTCAGTTGACTATACAGAAAATCTGTGTTTCTAACAATGTCACCTAATATCACCTAAACAGCAATAGGTAGATGGCTTTCATTTTTTCTCCACATCCATTTGTGCTGAAGCAAAATAGAACTGGAAATACACAAAAGAGAGAGAAAAGGAAATAAAATCTAGGTAATTTCTATCATTATGGCTCTGCCACTTGAGAGCAGTAGCATTTATTGCTCAGATCTCCTTGAAGGAAAAGGGAGGGATAGGTATGGGAAAGGATGGGATAGGTATCAACAGCTCACTGTTCAGAGCAAAGAGGAAATGCTCACCTTTATGTAATAATTTTGTGCTATGTGGTCTTTTTAAACACATATAGTCTATAAAATTTACTGTGAGGGTGGTGAGGCCCTGGCACAGGTTGCCCAGAGAAGTTGTGGCTGCC
Source organism: Argya squamiceps (assembly GCA_037834095.1). Taxonomy (NCBI): domain Eukaryota; kingdom Metazoa; phylum Chordata; class Aves; order Passeriformes; family Leiothrichidae; genus Argya; species Argya squamiceps. The sequence goes on from JBBMKD010000001.1 coordinate 10,322,602, forward strand.
CCATCCCTGGAAAGCCAGGTTGGATGAGCTCTGAGCCGCCTGGTCTAGTGGAAAGTGTCCCCATCCATGGCAGGAGGTTGGAACAAGATAATCTCTACATTCTCTTTCAACCCAAACCACTCAGTCATTCTGTGATTCAATGCAAGAGCATTAATGTAAGAGTAATCCTAGTTCTGCTGTAAAGTGTATCTTTCTGGGCAGCTTGTGGGGTTTTTCTTAGTTTGGGTGTTTTGATGGTTGGTGCTGGTTTAGTTTATTGTTTGGGGTTTTTTTTTTTTGTGTTTGGGATTTTGCAGATATTAATATTACTGATAGGTAGCAAAAAAGAGCAAAAAATCACCTCCTGTAATTGGGATAGGAAGATCAATTAGAGCAACCATCTTTCTTCTCTAGCTTTATGAATATTTGTCCCATTGAAATTAGTTAGTATTTTGGCAGTAATTTCAGCAGAATCGTGATTTTATTTAACAACTTTAGTAGGTATGAGGCATGAATGTGTCAACAAAATGAGAGGAGGATGGAGAATAGGCTGTAAATGTAACATCTCTAATTAAATTTATAATAAAATATAATCAAATCCCTACCATCACTATGGTGATTCACATTTTTTTTAGAAGCACATCTACTAATTCCTTCCTTTCCCCCAGTCAGCCTCAATTTAGAAGTCATTCTACCTGTTCAAAGGTGTTGCCCAATTTGAAGGATTTCTGTCACAGAAAACAGATGTGACAAGTGAGAGCAAACCCATCACTGTCATATCAGGCACAAGCACAAAATATAGTATTGGATTATCAGGATGAACTGAGGTGATTCACCTTTTTCCAATTGCTAGTCTTAAAAATTAAGATTTGATCTGAATTGTGTCAAAAATAGTTATACTGCTGTATCAGTAGTGCATAATTACAAATATAATCACTCTTTTGAGTGAAAATTAGTCCCCTGTAGTGTAGAAGGTTAAGCACTTTGATTACTTCCTACCTCGAATCTGACCCAGAATCTCAGTTTCATAATTCCAGACCAATTTCTAATTGATTTTATATCACCATTGATTATTAGAGCTATGTAAGACTTCATCCAATTGAGTTATAGAGGAGGGGAGGGGGGAAAAATCTATCACAAAGATACAGAAGCATCCATTAAAGATGCATTTAGAACAAATGGACAATGCATTTTTTTTAAGTTGTAATTGTATTCAAGGGAATGACATTTAGCAGCCATCCACTGTAGGTTATTGAAATATTCTGTGACCTTGGCTCCACTTCCAAATGGAAAGCAAAACCAGAAATAAAACTGCAGAGAATAGAGAAATCAGATTTTGGTCTCAGTTACATTGTTTTGAAAATGTTCAATAGTATGCTAATGATCTTAATTAGTCTCAGAGATACCAATTTTGGAATCCGTGCTTAGCCAAAAACCACATGTTGAATAAGCCCACAATCTGTAAGTGGACAGAGTTCAAAAACATAAGTGAATCTGTAAATATTTACTAGAGTAGCCCATCTATTTTGGTGAGAGCAGGGTTTTTTTCCCAAATAGTTGTACCAGTAGTCTTGTACAAGCCCAACACACACACAGAGCACATTATAGGTTAGTTCATTACTATGTAAGATTAAACCACAGTGAACAGCTGCAGTCACACTGGATGGGCATTTTCCACCCTCCTATAGCCTGGCAATTAAAGCAGTAAGCATATGTTTAGCAGTAATGCTCTTTTTTATTGATGTCACTATTTCTTGGAATGGAAAATCCGTCAATTTTTTTATTATTATTATTATTATTTTATTTTGGAAGAGACAGGAAAATGTAGAAGTTGAAGGCCATCCCCTCAAGTGCCAGTCGCTTTAAGGGTTATTTATTACAGCTTGAGTCTGTTCACTGAATATAGCTGTTAAGTAAAGGAGTAGGGAGAGAGGAGAGAGAGAACAGAAGCTCTTTGCCCGACAGCAGTTGTTAGAGCAGCACTCCTGATTATTGTAATGGGTTCACTTGCCAAATGCCTTTCATACCAAAAGCAAGGCTGTTAAACGTGAGGTTGAGATGGTGGATGGTTTGTTTTTCCCAATGAAAAAGTTCTCTGCACATCAACCCCCCATTGATGAGCATTAAAAACATTTTGATGCTTGAGGGAGTCTTATTTCCAGGGAGACATCACAGCATCTATCTGTCTTTTGTGGCTTCTGAACATTTTGTTCATAACAATGAATCAGTACACAGGAGTGGTTTTAGACTTTTCTTAATAACTAAGGTTTAGTTTTAACTCTTTTGATCACTAGCATTCATAAATAAGGTTTATTTCTTACTTCCCACTCCCTGGAAACAATTAGAGTGACTGAACTGAAAACCTTTGCTCATCTTTTCAGCTCTTCAGCAGCAAAATTCCTTTTAGAAAAACAAAAAATAAATCAAAGACCAGTGCTTGTTTTTTATCAGCCAGTAACCTGCCCCCAAAACTACACAGTTACTAAATTAATATTTGGATACTTTAAAATGAACAAGAAAGAGCCCCACACTTCAAACCCTTCCTCTCCTGACTGAGAGGAAAAAAAAAACAAAACAAGAAAACAAAACAAAACAAAACAAAAACAAAAACAAACAAAAACAAACAAACAACAAAAAACACAACAAAAAAAAACAAAAACAAAACCACCAAAACTTTGAGCAGCAAAGAAGAAAACAAGGCTTTGGTTCCTTTGAAAGGAACACCTCTCCCATGCCTTCATCAGGGCACAGTGTCAGGGCACAGGTTGGCTGACAGGACACAATGTTGGGGGAAATTCCAGTGGGAGGGAGAGAACTCCAGAGCTTCCCCCAGCCTGGGAGGTCTGGTGCTGGGAAAACACATTGCAAGGAACATATGGATAGGTGGGGAAAATCAGAGCTGAAAGGAGTGATGATTGCTCCTCCAAAAAAGTGCAGTTGAGGCAAATATTACATACGCCCTTCCTGTCATGGAAGTGGAGTGATTTTAGACATCACAGCAGAACTGAAAACACGAAGATGCATAAAGAAAAAGGAAGGAATTCATGCTCTTGCTGATGCTTTCCAGTAAGCAGCACCCAATGGAGGCAATTGATCCCTGGGTATGTGGTAACCCAATTGGAACAGGAAATAAAACAAGAAAAAATTAAATCACCTCAGTGACTGGGATTCTGACACATAATTTTAATAAAAAAACAACTATTAAAAAATCTGCTTTTGAACTCTTCATTTTATAAAGGGCATTTTGAAACCTCAGCAGTGTTGCTAGGACCAAATTCACACATACAGGAATGTAAGGACAACCAGAAGACTCAATAAGGGGAGTCAAAATAGACTTCTAAAGTCTTTTGATGTTTGGATCCAAGGTTATCCGAGATTAAAAGGAATTGGACCACTCAGAGAACGCAGGTCAAACCAGTATGGTTAACAACAACATTCTGCTTTATTCGACTAAAATGGCTGCTTATATACATTTCTATATAGTTTACAATTAGAGTAGCTTGTTCATTGGCACACAGCAGAGAGAAGTATGCAAACACACTTTATTTAACCTATTTTTAAGGTGGCTATCACGTGATTACTAACAATCCTATTCAGTGACCTTCACCACTATGTTATCTTTTCCTGACACCTTAACTGCTAATTTCTAACTGCGCCACACTCAGCCAAGTAATTTTAACTGCGTCACAGGCTTCAAGGCCTCACAGGCCTTCACCTGAGGCCCTGTCTAGGTGATTCACTCACAGTCCAAATATTCACTATCTTCAAACACTCTGCTACAGACATGGGCTACATGGTGACATGAGGCTGTAGTGGGAGAATCAGTGTGAACATTAGGTGGTAGGGTAAATTCAGTAACAGCTCAGTGTCTCAGCCTTTCTCCTGCTCCAAGATGAGATCTTGTGGTCCCTTGATAGATGTGGGCAGCCTGGCAATGGAAAGTGCATCAAGTCAGCTACCATCACCCCATGTGCCTGGGTACTGACAAACAACATGAGCATGGACATGCACACTGGTACCCAGAAGACATAAACTAAAAATAGAAATCAGAATACCCTTTAAACTGCTGTAATTTAAACCTAGGCTCAGTCTTGTCTTAAAATCTACAGTCTCACTGAAGCAGAAAGAGCTTCATCAGTGACTGAAATCTCTCTATGTTCTCCTCAAATATTTTCTTTTTTGCAGTGAGAAGTTGTTTATACTTCTCCTGAACCTTATAAACATGACAAGTTTACATGAGAGTTGAATTCTCTTCTACTTCATGTCTCACCATGAAAGAAAAGTCCTGATTTCTGACTGCAGTGCCTATGTGATGCCAAGTAGTATTTTAAGAAGCAGAAAAACAATGCTGAGTCATCAGATCAGTTTGACTTTCTAAACTCAGTTGGAGTTTAGGCCTTTGTAAGTCAGACAATTACTCTTCTTTGTTGAGGAAGCATTAGAGAGTAGAAAATGTGATGCTTTCAGCATGTCTGAAAGTAAAGTAGTTCAGCCATGTAAGAGGAGCCATCCCATTGACTTTATGCCCTCCCCTGAGAGCATTAGGACAATTATAGACACTGATGAAACTGCCTCAGGTTGTCCAGAGAAGTTGTGTCTGCCCCAACCCTGGAAGTGTTCAAGGCCAGGTTGGATGTGTCTTGGAGCAACCTGGTTTAGTGGAAGGTGTCCCTGCCTTCCAGAGAAGGGTTGAAACAAGGTGGGCTTAAAATCCCTCTCAACACAAACCATTCTGTGATTCTATGGTTATGTGACACTGTTTTACACCACAATGACACAGACTCTGAGCTTCAGAAGGCTGAAAATGACTCCTTTATTTTTGGGATGTGTCTCCCTTTTACACTGTTTCATACAGACCAATCTGATTGGTGAAACAAAGGCAAACCTCTTCAATCAAATTAGTGAAACAAAGGCAAACCTCTTCAATCAATTTGGTCAGACCAGAGGGACATGAAGAAGAAGTCCCTCCTAGGAAAAGGAATTAATAACATAGGTACAGTTTACAAAAACACTTCTCTTGTTTACAGAAAACTCCCTGGGAAAAGAATTTCAGAAAACCAAAACACCTCATGCATGGAACTAGGGCTACAGTTATGGACTGTGCATCCAGGAATTTCCCTTAAAGAGGCAAAAAGGAAGAAACTAAGAAACAAAAATGTGTTCTCATCCACCAGGATCACAGCAAATCTTTTCAAGGTCTCAGCCACATAACGTCACTGCTCCCTTTTGACAAAGCATTATTTTTTTCAAGGCGTTTTTCTGATTCATTGGTTGGAAATGAAGGCAGCAGGCACCTGGAATCAGGACTGGACCAAGGGCTGTTAGTGCTGCAGGGAAGCAATGTGGAAAAGAGGCAAAACAGGGTTCATCCATGGAGGAAGGCTTTACACTTCACCCTTTGTCTTCCTGTCTGAGAAGAGACATGAAGAGCTGTTGCCTGCTCATGGTGGGTAGTGTTCATTTGAATTGGAGTCACGTAGATAAGTTTTCACTCCTGATTAGTGACAAAAGTGCTTGTTGCATTAGATCAAACTGTGCCTTCATTTATGTCTGTGAGCCCTGCAGGGCAGATGTGGGCAGCCCAGCCTCGCAGGGTCACACTGGTCTTTTGTCACCTCAAGAGTGAGTATTCTGTGAATGCGGTGTTTACTGTCTGACTGTATTTTATTCACAGATCAGTCAAGATAGATTTGTTAAACCAAGCCCAGTCAGGCTTTCACTACAGAGGGGTAACATCTACTAAGCACTCCGGCATTTGTGGTCGGCATTGGGACCTTTGGCAGTACAGATTGTGTTTTGCTGCCTTTCTGCAAAGAAGCACCACAGGCTGCAAAGTGAGAGAGCACAGCTCCGTATGACTCCTTTCCTGAAAACAGCCTCAAATTTTACGCATCCCTTTGTCAGTGAAGGGCAATGACGTACCCTCCCTCGATTCCTGCTGATTTGGTAACACCCGGGCTGGTAATGCTGAGCAGAAGTGTGCTCTGTGCACCCTGTGTTACCTAAAATCTCTTGATGGTCTGGAAAAGCTGGATAAAATTACTTAGTCAGATTAAGGCAGATCTTTAGTGTAAGATTTGCTCATTTTAGTTCTTCCAGGTATTTAGGATCTCTGTACTGTATTGGTCTAACAAACATCTTTAATATCAAAATTTGACTGATGGGATTTTTTGCTGATAAAACGCCAATAAGATTCATCCCCGCCAGCAAATTTTTCTTATTTTCTTAGGAGAGTTGGAGCGGTGCTTGCGTCATGTATTTTAGGGTTAAGGATTTGACCAGAGGGCAGAGTGGATTGTGGAACACAAAGGCTGCATGGTTTCCAATTAGACAAAAAGTGTAAAGCTAGACTCCACGCAGAGACCTTTGTTGCAAGCACACATATTTTCTGGTTTTACGTGGATGACTATGAGTGTGTATTTAGCCACATGGGTTATTAAATACAACTAATGAAATGGCATTTTCCTCCTTTCCAGAGGTTGCCCATGCCACATTTCTTAGAGGCTTTCGTTCTCTCTTCCTATTATACCAAACCCCCTGAACAAGCACACGAGAGGAGATCCCCACCAGCAGCAAACATGACACGCAAGGAACCACAACTAAAGCTTCCTTAGGGTTGTGGCATCGTGCTGCCTGTCAGTTGTGGTTCTGGTAGCCAAAACCAAAAATCCTTGTTCGTCCTATTTGGATGTTTATTGTGGAATTAATTAACAGAAGTTTACATAGCTCCAGTCACTTCCTGACAGATTTTAATATGAGTTTCCAGCCTTTCCTGAATTCTCAGCTGATGCACAGCAGAAATGCACAGAGATAATTTGTATCTCTTTTGTTTGCTGCTTTTGACCAAGCCTAAAATATCTTCAGTTAATTTCAGCCATGCTTACAAGATAACCAGTTTTGATTCTGCTGCCAGCATTGTTTTGGTGTGCTCCCTCTGCTCAGTACAGTGCGTCAGATAAATGGTGGTGTAGAACATTCAGGCTTTTTTTTCAGTAAGGTCAAAGAATACCTTATTCCTATTGATGTCATTTCAAAATGATGTTTTTCTCATAAATGCTTCCTAATTTTGTGTCTAACCCTGTTGCATTTTGAAGGATCCATTGCATAACTGCAATCAGTTAAAAAACTGACAAACTGCAACCATTTTAATTTACTCTAAACTCTTGAGCTTTTTCCAGAGGTTTAAATTTACTAAAATTAAAATGAAGGGGGAAGATGTGCTGAAAGCAGCAGTTCTCCATAAGGGAGAACAGTTTTCCATTACCTGCAGAGCTTGGATTTATTTGGTGAACACAGTGATCACAAGATTAAGGCTCACTTCCGTTGCAGAGCTATAGCAAGATTGTCTTAACATTGTGGAAAGGCTTTTGTTAGGATGGGGGCTCAAACAGGAAAATTCAGGATGGCTGAGTAAAACAATAACAAAAATTCAGTCTTAATTTTGATGAGGAGACCAAAGGAAAGGGACAGCAGCCATTCTCTAAGGCCAGCTCCTGCTCAGCATGTGCCACATGTCTCCCCACAGCCCCCTGCTCGCTGTCTGCTTTGCTGCCTCCTGTGGAATCCCGGGAATTGCCCTGCTCACTATGGGAGTGAACCCTCTCACTGGGGCCCTGGGAGCCTTCAACATCTTCCTCTACACGTGCTGTTACACACCCCTGAAGAGAATGAGCATTGCCAACACGTGGGTGGGAGCTGTTGTTGGGGCCATTCCCCCCATGATGGGTTGGACTGCAGCTACTGGGAGTCTGGATGTTGGTGAGTATAAAACCCTTTCATCAGGATGAGTGGTTGCCAGGGTAGCTAAAACACCTACTCAAAAGGCAGTAAACTTTGTTCTTCATGCTTGTTGACCTGACCAGGCCATGTTGGACACAGCTTGCAGCAGCCCAGTTTAGTTGAAGGTGTCCCTGCCGTTGGCAGAGGGTGGAACGGGAGGATCTTTGAGGTCCCTTCCAACCCAAACCATTCTGTAATCCTGTGCTAAGGCTTTGAAAGCACCTAATTTTGGTACCATTCTCCTTACACAGGTATTTCAGGACAAACCTGAGCTGATAAAGCAGCATGCCCTATTGAATATGTGTTTTGACCATCTTAAAAAAAAATCCAGAAGGAAAATAGTATCTGTGGTGTTCACATAGGAGAAAATGTTACATAATTTCAGGATTCAAACCATATCCAGTAAGATCCAACTTGCAAGGAACTTTCAGCTGGAAAATTCCCAGATGTGTTTTACTGTATTCCTACAAGCCATAAAATATCCTGGGAAGGTTAATTTATTGGTGTATTTCTTAATTACCCATTGCTAAACTCTGAGTTATAAATGCTCCTTCCCCCCTCCTTGAAAAGCAAATGAAGATTTCTATTTTAGTAACTGTGAACCATTTTTACATCCCTTGTAAAAAACACTGGTCTCTTCAGCAGCTCAACTCTGACACAATCAGGCCTTGTTTTTCCGGCCAGCTAGAAACTTAAGAATCAAAGTGGCTCCACAAACTTATAGTCTGAAGCAACTAATGAAGTGCAATTAATAGGTCTGTTAAGAATTGGTTTAGCACACACTCATCCCACAGGGGGGCATATTTAAGGCTTGAATAATACTTTCAACAAAAAGGCTTTTAACAAGAAATTATCAGAATTTTTGCGAAATCTGTTCTTTATGCACTTCCTAATAAAAGTCCGTCTGAGTTGGCTTTGTGTCCACATGTTCCCGCACAGATCTAAACCAGAGCAAGGATGGAAGGTGGTGTGGGGTTTTTTTTCATCGTGTGCTGCTTCTATACAAATATTTGCTTCTCTGAAATTTACTTAGACCTCGAAATTATATGTGAGAGCATCTATTGTGTCTTGTGTTAAAGAGTACATAACAGACAGCGTTAGGGAGGAGAGGAGAGGAGAGGGAGAGGGAGAGGGAGAGGGAGAGGACATGAAAAGAAAGGCATTGAGGGGCTGGAGTATGTCCAGGGAAGGGAACGGGGCTGGAGTACAAGGAGCTGGCGGTGAGGGGCTCAGCCTGGAGAAAAGGAGGCTCAGCAGGGACCTTCTGGCTCTGCACAACTCCCTGACAGGAGGGGGCAGCCAAATGGGGGTCAGGCTCTGCTCCCAGGGAACAAGGGACAGGAGGAGAGGGAATGGCCTTGAGTTGTGCCAGGAGAAGTTTGGACTGGATATTAGGGAAAAAATTTCTTCACAGAAAGGGTGGTCAGGGATTGGAACAGACTGCCCAGGGTAGTGATGGAATCACCATTCCTAGAAGTGTTCAAAAAATGTGTGGATGTCATACTTCACAGGTTTAGTGGTGAACATGGTGCTGGTGCTGGGGTGATGGATGGATTTGATCTGAAAGGACATTTCCAACTTTAATGATTCTGTGATTCTGTAGAATTAATTAAAACCAAAATGTGTATTTTTTGACCCTTATAGTTCCAGCTGCAGATACTTAGACTTTGACTCTAACATTGTTTGGGGGTGAATGTGTTGGTTTTGCCACTTTATTGCAGAGTTGGTATCCAAGGATGACTCTCGTGTCTGTGCTTCACCTGCACAGTTCAGCCTAAAGAGCTGGAGTGCATGAGATGCATGTCTTCGAAAGCTGTTGCTGTAGAGGCCAGTGAAAGCCCAGCATGTTAAACTGGCACTGATTGTCATTAGCTTTAATAGAAGAACAAAGCTGTCCCAGTACAGCAGCAGAGAGGGCAGCAGGGAGCCCCACTGGTGCCCAAGTAAGCTCTTCCTCTTTAATTTGCAGCTAAAATGTGGTTGTGTGTCCCTAGGCAGGTTCTGCTGTGGAGGGAATGATCCCTGGCAATGATGCCATCAGTGGAAGATGGTAACTTTAAGCCACCCAAGGAGACTTTGTCAGAACACATTAATCTGGTGCATAACTAGTGTGTTGTGTGTAGCTAAAACTTTTTCTAATCACCTCCCAGTCTGCGTCAGGGAGGCCAGGCGGCTTATTTAATAAAGAAGTGTTGTTGAGCTGATACTGGTGTTTGTAATGAAGCACACCTGGGAAGAGTCCTGAAAACAGGGACTGGAATGTAATATTTTAGTGCATTTCAGTATTAAATGAAAACAAATCTCCAACACAAACCCTACAAACACTTTTACAGAAAAAAGAAGTAACTAGAAGTAAAGGATGCCATTTTAGACAATGATTTTCAGTGTTAAACATTCTACTTTCTCAAATAAGAGAGTTCAGTCCCTGGCAGCATTGTATCCATGCAGAATACAGGCGTGCATCCATACACAGTGTGCAGACCTGTGTCCCTTCCCTAACCAGCCTGGTCTCAGTTGTTGAACTCATTAATAATGTGTAATTAGTGTGGAGACTTAACCTAGTTTTAGGTAGAGGTGTGAAAATGCCTTTGCACCTCATTTTTAAAAAAAAAATTCTACTTGATAACAAAAAGGAATGTGAAGGAAGGGAGGCAGGAAACTAATGAGAAGAAAATTTCTCACCACTAAAGTGGTGGGTTTTTGAGTTTACATTTTCCTGTGGATTTTCCCTCGTAATTTTCTCACAGCAGCCACATTGTTGTACATGTTGCTGGTTATAGGGAAAACAATATTTAAGTGTATCCCCTTCATTACCATTTGTGTGGGGAGCTAAGTGTTAAACTGTTACGTATAACAGTTAGAGCAGCTATGTCTGCACCCTTCAGGAGTTCCATGACATGGATGCTGTGAGATATCTTGTCCTTTGTGAGAGCTGGAGGTGGTTCCTTAGAGAGTTCAAGATGGTTCCTCATTTCCAGTTCCAGAGCTAATAACGAAGTATCTCAGAGTGGAGCAGCCTTGTTTTAATTTGTCCTCATTTTGTTTATGACTTTCAAAGATTAATACCTTGGCAGTTCCTTGCACAAGAAAAAAATACTGTGTATTTACAGACAGAAGTCTGGGACCCTTGTATTTCCAGTGATGCAAGCACTTGCTGTAATTTATAGAATAATCATAGAATCACAAAATTACTTGGGCTCATAAGGAACCTTAAGGACCATCCTGTTCCAACCCCCTTGCCATGGGCAGGGACACCTTCCACTAGACCAGGTTTGCTCCAAGACTCATCCAACCTGGCTTTGGACACTTCAGTGATGGGGTAGCCACAGCTGCTCTGGGCAGCCTATGCCCGGGCCTCACTGCCCTCTGAGAAATTTCTTACACTATACATCTTTGCAGATATCGTGGTACTTCCCAGAAATGTTTGGTTCCATTTCTGCCCCGATAGGTAACTTTAATTATATGCTCTTAAGCCTGATTGAACATCCTGCTCCCAACCCTGGATTTTGTGCCAATGTAATTTAGGGAAAACCTCCCATTTCAAAAGCAAAAGATAAGGTTATCTCTGGGAAGATGTGGAATTCTTTGTTGTGGATTTGGGGAGGGTTGTGTTTTTTTTAATGGCAGCTGTTTGAAACTGATGAAAGATGGGGAATGTTAACATTTCCTCGCTGGGGGAGTGAGTGCAGGTGAGACGGTCAAAAGCGCATGATAAATGTAATTTATCACATGGATATCACTGCCACATATCTGGTGTATTTATGCAGAACTTAACTGCCAGCCTGTGATTTGCAGTAACATGTTTGCTTCCTTGAAAGCAGATTTCATTGCTCCTTTGTGGGATTATTTATTTCTGAAGAGATTTCTTTTTCTAGTAAATCAAGATAGCTTCAAATTATTTTACAAGGGAAGGACTAGCAGGAAAACAATGACATTCACTTGAAACCTTAAGTGATAGCAGAGAGACAGGAAGATCGGTCAAACTTGGCAGTGTCTCCTGTTCTGTGCCAGATCTCCCTCCTGCATAGGATCCACAAGCAGAAGAGCTCCTGGCTGTGCTACAGTGCTGCTGAGCTTGTGCACAGGGATCCTTAGAAAGAAACAGAGCTGTTTATTTTGGTGTGGAAGAGGCACAGTGCATACATACATGCTTTAAATTACCCTCACGCTGCTGTTCTTTCTCCCAAGACTAATGTCCATTTAAACTTTTTATTTCTAGTTAACGGAAAACTGAATCTAGAGTGAATGTCTCCAAATGCCACAGACCATTTTTTGCCTTGCAGATTTTCGTAAAATCATACAGGTCATACAAATGGATCTTATAGATCCCATTCCAACCCCCTGCTGTGGGCAGGGGCGCCTTCCATTATACCAGGTTGCTCCAAGTTCCATCCAACCTGGCCTTGGACACTTTCAGGGATGGGGCAGCAACAGCTTTTCTGTGCATACTGTGCCAAAGACTCACCACCCTCACATCACAGCCAAGAATTTCTTCCTAATATCAAATCTAAATGTCCCCTCTCTCAGTTTGAACCCATTCCCCCTTGTCCTGTCACTACGTTTCCTGATGCAGAGTTGTACTCAGGCTTCCTTCTAGCCCGTTCAGATCCTGGAAGGTGCTGTGAATTTTCTATACAACCTTCTTCGGGGTGAACAGCCCCAATTTTCTCAGGCTGTCCCCACAGGGAAGATGCTTCAGTCTCCTTATCAACTTTGTGGGCTCCTTTGGATTTGCTCCAACAGTCTCATGTCCTTCTTACCCTGGGGGCCCAAGAACTTTTGTGCTTCTTCCACTGACTGTGCTCTGCTCAGGTGCTGAGGGCTGGATCCCACTGGCAGAGCAGGATCAGTGTCGCGGAGTGGAGCAGTTTGGTGCCACGGAGTTAATACAAACCACCCAGTGAGATGGAAGTGACAAACAGGGCTCCTCAACATAATGTGCTTATCAGCTAAAGGGATTTATTCTGAGTAGGTGGTGGCAGAGCAGATAAGGGCCCTGACAGTTCGGCAGACATTGCAGAGCCGCGGTGGCCCAGGAGCCATAGGTATTACTGCACCAAAGAATGTTTATCTCAAGAGACTGTTTAGTTTATCAGATGCTCCACTCCGGGTCTCATTTCCCTGAAAGACATCTTGTACTGATTTTCATTCATTTTCAGAAATTTAAATAATTCCTCGGGGTATGGAATTTATAGACTCAGTATCAATTGTAATCATGTGGAGGCTGATTTATAAATTGCCTTTACTTTGTAATTCAAATTGTGTTGTATGGTAGACATTAATTATGTCAGCCAGCATCTATTTACAAAACGGGATTTAAGAACGGGCAGTTCTTATCAGCTAGTGACATTTGGCAGATGGATGGTTTCAGTAACAAAAAAAGGAGAATAGGAAAGAGGGGGGCCTGTGCCCAACCTGCCAAAGGCTGGAGTCTCTCATACCTTCCCTGGTGTAACGCTTGTCTGCCAGTAGGAGGGAGAGCAAAACAACAGCTTAATTGCATGCAAAACAAGCTTGGAGATCTTTGTGTCTCTTCCAGTTAAGCACTTGGAGCTTTCAAAGCCCCTTGATGTGGGAGCAGGTCTGGGAGCCAGCCGCCAGAGAAGGGCAATTGCAGTGTCCTGCTGCTGGAGGAGAGGAGGCTTCAGCTATAAACTCCCACTGGTAAACTCAGCTTTTCAGGGTTTCACTTCCCAGATGAAAGAGCAGAATTTGTGGTCTGTTCCAGAGGAAACCAAGATATTCATGTCACTGACATATGAGCCTTGGAGCTGGGGGCCCAGGAGTCTGCTTTGTGGGGGTAAAAACTGTAAAAAATGAGGCAGAGGGACAATACTAGTGAGCAGCTGGTCTGAATTTAGGACAAAAGCCAGTGGGCTGTTTTTTTCTTCCTTTCCATCTTCATAAGAGACAAAAGAAATGGCATTTCCACTGCTGAGGCACCTGGGGACTGACCCCACAAGTTCACAGGCAGCATGCCCTTTGCCCGGTTCTCTACCCCATGTGTAGCTGATGGGGGAGCCCCGCGCCCCTGAGTGTGAAACACAACACCCACAGAGAAACCAGGACGAGGGGATCTGCAGGAGGGACTCCCGCTCTTGGCCTAGTGGCAGCCTGCCAGAGCCTGAAAGAGGTGGCCAATGAGGAGCCCCTGCATGGCTCTGCAGGTTTGCAATCCTCTCCTGAGTCTGGTCCTTTGGTAAATGCTTCCTAAACGTATTTGCAGAAGACTGTATTTTCATCTTACCAACAGCAGGCTCTTTAATGGCATCTGTTGCTGGGGTTAGCTAAGGTGAGTTGTGTATGGTGTTGTTTTCCCAGCCTTGCCTGTGTAATGAAAGGTGTTTCCCTGTGAGGTTTTTGGCTGCAATAACCTGTTGTGTGTCACACAAGAAGTGCGCATGCCTGCATGTATCCATACACACAGAGCTTTTTTCTGTGAGTGTACCTGAGACATCTGGCTTCCTTCTGTTAAAGGCAGAAGCCAGGAACACTTGAGGTGAAAAATCCCACAGCCAACTTCATTTCCTATTCCTGGTGGATGTTGAGGATCCTTTTGTTTTGCAGACAAGCCAAACACACGTCCAAGATCCCCTTCCCTTTCAGTGCTGCTGCAGAGGAGTCTATTGCAGCCCCTAGATGCTCCTGCTACACAGGCCTTTTGTGTCATCCTTCAAAAGAAACAGCTATTGAAACTCCTGACCATGAAGCTTTTGAGTTTTCCAGTGTTTTCCTCGTCGCCCTTGGTTTCCATTACAGTGTAACCTTGGAGGGGCACAATGCGGGCTGGGCCACGCATCCCACACTGACAGCCGGGACCATTGTCCCAGCCCAGGGACCTTGTGTGGAGCTTTAGAAGTGATACTTTCCCTTTTTCCTCTCAAGGCTGCTTCGCCACTCTCATGCCATCCAGAACAAGCAGTAGCTTCTGCTTTTGTTTTTCAGTGGAAGCAGAAGTGCTGATTGTTGTCTTGGGATGGTGCTGATATGAGCTAAGTAGAGGGGAATTTTATCAGTTTGGTTAAGATTAGTGTCTAGGTAGATCCCAAATGTCTTTGTGTTTGAGAAGGCTTCATAATTGCAAATTAGGATGTAAATTTTGACTAGCTAATCCTGTTCCTAATTCTAAAGACAGTTGGAAGAATGAAGTAGCTGGTAAGATTTCTCTTCAAGAGGGATGATATCAGGATAGTATCTTGAACACTTGTAACTGGAAGTCAGTTGATTTAGCAATCTTTTTCTATCACCAAAACAAGCTGAAGCACAGGCAGTAATGATTGTTCCTTCCAGCTCTCCTTCACAAACAGAAAATGCAACCAAGAGCTGAACAAACTGGTCCTTATGGATCAGGACATCACAGTGTGTTCTGGCCATGACTCTACAAATCACTGTGAATCTTTGTACCAATAGCCCCAAATAATCCTTTAAGATTGCATTAAACCTAAAGTGGCAACTAGGCTTTGACAAGATTTTAAAATCTTTCTTTTTTTCTTTCTTTACCCCCAGAATTGCTAATAGTTAGAAATCTCCAGGGAAAACTACTGTATTAAACTTGTGAATGAACACGAAAGAAAAGACAGAAAATAAAGGGTTTGGACTTGTATTCTATGTATTTCTTGTGAATGTAATATCCTGTAAAACTTACATAGGACTGTGGTGAAGAGTTTGGGACTGGTTATGCTAAAATTTCTTGTAGAAAAGGTGGAAAAGGCAGCCTGAGACAGCACGGGTGCTCACAAACAGGTGGATACAGCTGGACCAAGTCAAATCTCTGGGCTCTAATCTACCTTGTCTGGATTAAAGAGGAGTAATTTGTTCAACATCTTTTAAGGGAAGAGAGCCAGTTGTGTGCTATCAAGTAAAACGGTGTGTGGTTGTTTCCTGACTACGATCCATTAAGAGGCTGAGCTTACACTGCCAAAGCCTTCCCCTCCCTACAACAGCCAAACTCATACCCGTTTCCTAGAGACAAAAGGCCGGTGCTTTCCTCTCTTAAGTCACAGCTACCAATGTCTGGAAATAATTTTAAAATTCCTTCACATTATTCAAGGCAGAAAAATTACTAAAATTGTGCTTTAAGCAAAACAGCATTCTTAGGTTGCCAAGGCAGTAAACACTACCTTTTGGGAAATGCAGTTAAGATTTCAACATCTGTTTTGGAGCTCATATTTAAGTATTCCATGTTTATCTTAATGCCTGGTTGGCCACTTCCCAGTTATACATATGCAGCACCAAAGCAAAGATGGAAGGAGTGAGTCTGTTCTTGAACTGATGCTACAGGTTAACTCTCCTCTCCTCTCCTCTCCTCTCCTCTCC
>JBBMKD010000001.1:10338775-10359614 GCA_037834095.1 Argya squamiceps
GCCTTCACCTGAGGCCCTGTCTAGGTGATTCACTCACAGTCCAAATATTCACTATCTTCAAACACTCTGCTACAGACTTCCTTTTCTTTTTTTAAAATTTTGTTTCAGACTATTATTGTTACTGGTATTACTTCTTACACTTCCAGATGGGTCAAACTGTGTTTCCAGGAGAGGGAGCGTTCTTTGGCTTTTCTGTTAGGCTGGGACAATTGAATTTCTTCCTTTGGTGCAAAGCAAATCATGTACCTGTATGCTGGCTAATTTCTTTCAATCACAGAGAAGAAAAAGTTTTGTATATACCACAGATTAAAAAAAAAAAAATTTGTTTGCTATGTATGAAGGGAACAGTTCCAATTGCATTTTAGAGCACGTATGAGTATAGTGAGTATACAGATGAGTACCTCCACACTGCTTGAGCTTTATGGAAAAATAAAAATTATAATTATTGCTCCCAGCTTACCTAACTTATTAAAGTAGCAATTTATGAGGCATTTCTGCTGGCTTTTAAACCAACAAAACACCTGCAATTCACTTGAGCCCTTACAGATCTGCAATTGTCTTTGCTTACACATTATGCACAGATTTTAAGTATGATATTCCATTACAGATGCCTCATGCCACAGCCTACTTGCAGACTTTAAAAGAAGTAGAAATAAGAATTTTAAAGGACAATTAAGAAGAGGAAGAGAACTTTGTGTGGAAATCGCTCCCAAAATTGAAATGAGATTTTTCAATTATTTTTCTAAAGCACTTTTAGGCAAGGCAACAAAGAGAATGTGCTAGTATATTCAAAGAAACCTCAATTCCTTTTACTACTCTTCTGTAATGGATGTACTCAAAAATCATTAATATATGTCTGAAAGATGAGGAGTTGGAAATACAGCACCACACTTACTGGTTGTCCTTTATTACAAAGTCAAAGAATTGCTCCAGGTTTTCTTACCATACATATTGAAGGAAAAAAAAAAAAAGGCTGCAAAAACGATTAATTCTGAAAAATAGCATACAAAAGTAGAAAAAAAAATCAATAGCAACAGGAATCTAGGGAATAGATTAAGAAAAAATCACAAGGGCTGGAACGGTTACTTATAAATGACAGATGAAAAGGATAAATCAATAGAAAACTCTGAAGAAGGTATCACAGGAATAAATGAATATATTCTCCAGAAAAATGAATGGTTTGTATATGGCAGACAAAACCAATGGAACCAGTCATCATGAAATAGAGAAATGCCATTATATCCCATAACACTTTGGAATGACCTTGGTAGGAAGAAACTGGCTGCTGAGAAGTTACATCTCACTTGATTAGGCAGGAATTTGCGCAGATTTGAAGGTCTTTACTTAATCCTTGTCATAGTTTATCATCAGTCAGTGTCCACAGAGCTGCCAGCTGCCTTAACTACACCTTATCACCCACAAACCCTTTGTAAGTTGAAATGATGTCTTCCCCTGAATCAAGGCAAGACAGTGATAAATACAATAATTCTCATATTTAAATACCTTTTTACTGCCTGAAGTGCATCATTGAAAATAGCACATTGAGACAGAAGTGGGCAGAAAGCTACTGAGTCACACTTTCTGGTTTGGAAATGATGATTCATCGTACTCAACATTGCTCCTAATCTGCAACTTCCCAGAAAGTTTTATGAATATATCTTCTTTGAATTCCAAAGGGAATTTCTACTGCCAAGTGTGAATATGCTGGTTAGGCAACTTATCTGGTTTAAGGAGGAAGCCAGTTCATTTGCTCTGCTTAGATTTGACTAAGCAATGCACCTTTCCTTCCATAGCACAGGAGAAATCTCCCTAAGAACAAGTGATCACTATTTTTGGAAGAATTTTCCTATCATTTTCTTCCTGTTCCTGATTACATTTGTGTTTTATAGGACATATAGCTAATATGGAAGAGAAGATGCTGTGTGTTGGTAATAAGTTTAAACAGATTCATCTAATGGGATTGAGTGCAATAGTTTTTGTTTAGTTTCTTAAATCCTCCTTTATATATTCTTGTTAGTTCATGTTAAAAGAAGACATAAAAGCATACATAAAATCATATGTATGTAACACAAATCATATTCATAGCAACACATTTTCTGGAAGTTTTCCCTTGCAGCCCATTAAAGGACCTTAAAATGTGTGTAAAAATCCCTTTGATGGCTTTGATTTTGGTGCTGTGGTATCTTCACTCTTGCCTTGATGTTAAGAAACAAAGGCAGTTCTTCTTGCCTTGAGGTGACCCAGTGTCAGAACAGCAGTTACTGGACTGCCAAACAGACCACCTGAAAAAGGATGTCCTGAGCTACATTTTGTCCCATATCACCTGTTCTTTGTCTCAGTATAAGGATATATAAACTAGTCAGACAGAAATATGAACAACTAACTGAGTATTCCCCAGGTGCTGATGATGCATCTAAAATCTCTTAGTCTGGAACAAATTGTTCTCCAGCAGTCCTTACCTGGAGAAGCATTTCAAGGACTGTTAGAATGCAGTGTAATTTGAGCAATTTAAATTAGACTGGACAGGGAAGCCTCCAAAAGGATAAATGAGAATACAGGCACCTTGGAAAACACCTCAGGATCACATACTTGGTAACATCTGTAATTCCTGAAATCTTAAATGGCTTTTCAAAAATGCCAGTGTGGCTGATGCATGCTTTACATGCATGATGTTGTATTTTCCTCTTCCTGAATCCTCCCTTGCTTTTTTGACCTTTTTTTTTTTGCATTTTGTTTTACCCTTGGAAAGAGTAGAATTGGAAGTTCACATTTTTCTCAGGGTAAAGCACAGAATTCAACAATTTGTTGAAAATTTCAGAAAATGAAGCAGGAAATTTTTGTTCATTCTCTGCTCTTACTTGGTGCTCACCCTACCCTGCAGCCACTTAGGTTTAAACCAGTTGGTACCTCACAATCCACTCTGCATATTTTTGAGACGTTTGATCTTATTCCATTCTCCTCCCATTCAGAAATGGTTCTGGACAAGCAAGGAGAAGAACCACAGGAACTTCAGACTTTAACCCTGACTTCTTGTGAGCACATACAAAAGATTGAAGTCAGATTAATTTCTATGGAAACCTTGTGAAAATAGCTGCAGATTTCCAGTCTGACAAAGAAAAATGCTATTTCCTCAGTTCTTTAATCCCTTCCTTATGCTGCTCTCACATCTTTTTTTTTTTTCATCCTTTGACATTGGTTCATACCTATGTAATCTATCTATAGCTGGTATTCAGCTGTATTGTATAAGCCTACAATATTGCCTCCCCTTGTTTCAAAAAGAATTCTGTACTACTGCCTCAGGCAATCTCTCTAAACTTCCCTTTCACATCACAGTGCTTGAGAAAGCATTTTTCTCTCCTTTTCCCAACAACTTCTCAGCTGTACCCTTCACATATTTTAATCAGGGTTTCTTTCCGACCGAAGGACGGACACCTCTCTCTTCCAATTAGTTAATGGTTGCCTCCTTTCTGCTGCTGCTGTTGTTGTTTCCATCTCACTCCCTGTCCTCCTTGACCTCACAGCAGCTGGAACTCTGAAATTAGATGAGACAAGTTCATGCAACTCTCTCAGCTGCACAGAGGCTGCTGGAGTAGTTTTGCTATTTTTGTCTAAAAATGTCACCAAATTAATATTTTTATATCAATTGCAGCAATGGCAGGTGTGTATTGATGGACATGACTATTTCAGATGGATGTAGAAAAAAATCAGAAGTAGGAGGCAGGTGTATTTTCTTTTGTAGCACACAAATAAGACATATAAGCCTTCCCAAAGACTGAATTCAAAGCACTGCTCATTCAATACTGCCCTAGACACAGCCTTACAAAAAGAGAACTACTAATGATAATATATTCCACTGGTAAGAAATGGTTTATTATTAAAAATGTTATACTGGTATTACGACTGGTAAAGAACTAATTTTTCAATTTTAAGTATGCTGTAGTTGTACTACAAAGCTCATGGTAATACTAGAATCAAATTGTAAGGGAAAAGGATCTTACGCAGGCAGACAAACTTCTATTTTTCTATTTCTTGCCTCTTGTGAAGCAACATTAACTCAAGTTGACTCAAATATGCTCTCTAATTCTCAGTGCTTATATTTAACAAAAAATTTAATGAGACATGGGCTTTAGCAGCAAGTACTCACAAAGAGTCCTTTCCTGCAGGTCACTTGCCCAGTTTTGAAAAAGTGAAGGACATTCAAAGAAAACATCACCTGAAAACCACAGCTAACAAGAGAAACAGAAGATAAAGCCATGAGTTGAAAATGCAACTGAATGTGGTGGAACAAATTAATTGTGTTCACCAAGAACTTGTCACTACATAGAGTGGGTATGGCAGTGTCTGTACTGCACACCACAGATTTGTAGAATGCTTTGGTTGGAAGAGACCTTAAAGAACATTTAGTTCCAAATTCCATACCATGGGCACAGACACATTCCATTAGAACAGGTTGTTCAGAGCCCCATCAAACCTGGCCCTGAACACTTCCAAGGATGGGACATCCACAGCTCCTCTGGGCAATTTTTCCCAGTGCCTCACAACCCTCATATGCACATTAATCATTGATCTATTAATTTAAAAAAAGAAAATAAAATTCAAGCCAGCAGAGGAAGAGGTAGTTATCATACCTATTATTGCAGCTATTTTTTAATACATGCTGGGAAGAAGGAACTTGTTGCTATTCTTTATAGAGGAAATATGATGGTGTGCTAAAGCTTCTGCTGCTTTTCCTAAGGAGCAGTGCCATTTAAGTTTTACACTTCTAGCAACAGTTCCTTTTTCACCTTGATGCCTCTCTTCTGTTAAAGTAGGGCAGGAGCAAAGAGAGATGTTTGTTAAACTTCCCCAGCACCCTCATACTCAGTTTCAGTTCCTCTGACTCTGATATTTCAGTTTCATATACACAAAAGGTCAAATACAGGCTGCCCCAGCTCTTTCTAAACACTCAGGGAACAAACATCCCACCATCCACACCTCCTCTTATTTCCCTTATATTTTGCCAAACAATGAGGAACCCACGCCTTAAATCAGGCAACTGAGCTCTGAAGGGTGCATATGGTTGAATACAGGAAAAGTAGGTCAGATGTTTCAATTCAAAGAGCCTAACTGGTAGACTAATTAACCTTTCTAAATCCTAATGAATAATTAGAGATTTTATTTCTATGATGTCATTACTTTCATTATTACAGTCATGTAAAATAATTTCCATTATTTTACCAATGCAACATGATTCTCTGTCAATGTTAAAGATTTCATCAACACCTGCCTCCTACTTCTTTTTTTCTAAATTCATTTGAAATAGTCATGTCCATCAATACACACATGCCATTGCTGCAATTTACATTAAAAAATATTAATTCAGTGACATTTTTAGACACAAAGAACAAAACTACTCCAGTAGCCCTGACAGATATATGTTACTATGCAAGAAACTGAATTTCAAAGCTTTTAAGTTACAGTGAAAGTTAAGGGGGAAAAAACCAGAAAACCCAAACCAGACAAATGGATAAACCAACCCAAGCAATAATAGCAGAAGCTGCCATAGAACATAGAATTCCTGATAGCTAATCTGCCCTTCAAGAAACAGCAACTGATCTGGAAAAAATGGAGAAAACAAAAAAAAGGATTCTCTCCCATTGTCAGTCAGAGCATGAAAGACATGAAAGATATCCATTGAAAAGGCAAATTTCCAGAAGTTTGTTTCAGTGTAAGCAAAGAGGTACAGAATTGATCCTGCTAATTGTTTTAATCATCCATTGCAATGAAGCTAAGAGAAATCTATCCACTCTGTGGGCTGCAGGACCAAACCATTAGTGGTCAGGTCAAGGCTACCATGCACATCAAATGTTACTTGATAGAGTCCATAAACATCAATGTTATTTCATCACAAAAATGAATAATGGAATACATAAAGAGACCTCAACTCTACACCAAGATTCAACTTCACTAAAAATAACTGCAAGGACCTAACTTTGAGAGTATGTGTAGACAACCCTCCCTTACTCAGAAGTATATATGTTTAGTAAATATAACATCATTTGGATTTATATTGCTCTCCTGAGGTACATGATTATGGCTGCAACAGAAAATCAGTATTCCGTTCACTACAAATGTATTACTGCTTGTTTAGGACCCTCCCTCCACTGCCACCTTACTGGTAATATGATGTATTTCACAGCATTTTGCTGAGTTCAGTGTATTTCAATACTTCCTTTAAGTGTTTTGCACTTTCTTTTCAATTCTCTCTTTGCAGTGCATCAAACTTTGTTTATTATATTTCAAATACTGGGGCAGATAAATAGTGTCTGCCAAGATATACTTTCAATTGAAGATTGAAAGTGCCTGCTTAAAATTCCCTTTGAATAAATTTTTCTTTATAAAAAAGAAAGCTTTTTGGCAAGCCGTTAATTATCACACAATTATTTGTGCTAGACAGTCATAAGAAGGGGATGTATCATACACATTTTGTAATTAAATTGCAAAAAAGATACTGACCACCTTTCCCAGTGAAGAATTTGTGGCACAATCCTAAATAAATAACCTACACATCCTATAAAAAGGATTCTAGGCACATTTTTCTGGACATACACACTACTGTAAGTTTGGCTGTTTCCTTTAAAACAAAGAACCTCTACCCTTAGAGTCAGGATAAGACATATTTGTAACAGTTTTCACCTGTTTGAATGACCAATTCCCAGGAGAAATTGTGTGGGATTCCTGGTCCATTTGGATCCTAGAAATCTATGGGGTCATCCAAGAATCCTCAAAGAGCTGGCTAAGCAAAACTTCTGTCAATGATTTTTGAGTGGTCTTGAAAAACCAGAGGTCCCAGCTGACTGGAAGCTGATGAACATTGTCCTGATTTTCAGAAAGGGGGGCTTTGGAAACTACAGGCTGTCAGTCTCACTCCAGTGCCTGGTAAAGTTATGGAGGAGATTATTCTGGGAGGTTTGAAAACCACCTGAAAGACAACACAGCCATTGGTCACAGCTGGCAGAGCTTCATGAGGGGAAAATCCTGCTTATCAAACCTGGTCTCCTTTTGTGGCAAGAAAACTCCCCCAGCTGATCAAGGGAAGACAGATAATATGATCTTTCTGGATTTCAGTAAAGTTTTGATGCTGTCTCTCCCAGGATCCTTCTGGATAAAATGTCCATCCCACAGCTGGATTAACACCTCATGGGATGGTGAGTGACTGGCTCACAGATGGGGCACACAGGGTTACAGTGACTGGGGGGACATCAGAGTGGTGTCCTGTCACTGCTGGGGTTCCACAGGGCTCCATCCTCAGCCCTGTGCTCTTCAACATTTTCATAAACAATCTCTGCAGATAAAAATATTCAGAGAACTGCTGAAACTGTCCAGAAGCAGCTTCAAGATGCTGTTGTTGCAATTAAAATCCTGTCTGATTCATACACTTGAGGTAGAAAACATCACGAGCTGGGCTTTGAACTTCTCTCATTCATACAGGACTCAATTAGGGATAAATATTGCTGAGTTTCTCCTGCACAAGGGATATCAAAAACTCACCATAGATACCTGTTTTTGCTTTTCACCCTGATTGTGGGTTTTTTTGCTGTACTTGGTTTGGCTGAGATGGAGATAACTTTCTTGAGAGCAACCAGTATGTGGTGCTATGTTTTGGATTTGTGACTAAAACAGTGTTGATAACACTTCAATATTTACACTATTGCTGGGCAGTGCTTCCACAGAGTCAAGCCTTTCCTTTTTTGTGTTTGTTTTCCCTGAGGAAAAGATGATAGGTAAAGAAGAAGGGTGAGGGGGACACAGCTGGGACAGCTGACCCCAAATGGCTGAAGGGAGATTCCATGAACCATAAGATTATGGGATACAGAAAGGAAGGCCTGGGTGGTTTTAGGAGGGTGAGGAGGGCAGGGAGAGTGAAATTTCAAGGTGGCTGTTGCTCAGAGATTTTTGGCATCACTTCACTAGCAGCAGGCAGCTCATGGCTACTTTTCCATAGTTTTGGTTTGTTTGTTTCCCCTGCCTCTTTCCCTCACCTATCAAACTGTCTCCATGTTGACACATGAGCTTTCTCATTACAAGAAGAGGGAGTGAGCAAATTGCTTGGTGGCCAGCTGGGGTCAGCCCACAACACCTGCAAAGTTATCCCATGTATTTTGTCTTTTCCTGTATCCTTTCTTGCCAACAACCTGTTTCCCACTTTTGATCAAGGTCCTCGCTGAGGGACAGAACTGAAGGACACCATATGGAGAGCAATTCCCTCCTCTCTTAAGCTGTCTCATACCACACAATCCAAATAAGTGAAATGTGCTACACAGAACACCGAGCTTTTAATGAAGCTGAACATTTTGCAGCTGGCAGTTTATGATGTAAACTGATCCTAGTGTCACCTTTTAGTAAAGAGTTTTAAAACCAACAGACTTGTTTCCCTGAGAAAGGCTGTCTGTCACACACTGCTCAATTCACACAATTAATTCCTCTTACATAAACTGATATTTCTAGTGCAGAAACCCATACCTGAATCCTTCTTCCAGTATCTGCCTGTTACACAATCCAAACAGTAATTGTACTGCAACTTTAATCTAGTTAATTTGGGTATTTGAAACACCCTAACCATAGGAGGGCAGATTAAACTTTTATATTAATTCACCTGGAACCTCAGGGGAGGTGTTCAGCCAGGCAAACCTATATCTGTGCTCAGCATAGCCACACAAACTCACCACAAAGAGGCTGGGTTAAGGGAAATTTCACTTTTAAAATCTCAGTACAGCCATGACCTTTTTAGATGAAATGACACTGTATATATGGACTTTCATAATACAAAATTATACAACTTCTTCTATCTATTTGCTCTGTTTGCAAGAATATTTTTTTCCAGATCAAAAGGCAAGAGAGACTATTTGCCTGATCCACTTGCCTGTGAGTTTCATTAAATTCCTGAAGGAATTATTAAGATATGTGGAGAAAGAATAGGATCATTGAAGATATTTCAGGAAAGACAGTCTGCAACCACTTATTGGCACACCATGTTCTAAAAGGTCATTGATTATTACCAACCATGTCTATTAAAATCCAATTTTATGTGACATTTTAAGAAGCGCATTGGGCAATAAATTGCTGGATTGAAAGTGTTTTTCCAAACAAAAAAAGGTAGCCACAAGGGCAGATATACATTGCAGACCAGTAATACTGCAATAAACTAAAGTACACTATCAATCTGCTGAATTAAAGCAGGGGGGTTGATCTATTGTATTTGCTGAAGTAGAGAGAGTTGTCACAGAAAAAGTCCAATGTTACGAGGCTTGATAACTATTACCATGACCAATGCTAAAGGACAAGGCACTTTTTGAGATGCCCATGACAAAGTTGATATCTAACTTACTTCAGATGGACCTGAAAAATACTTTTACATTGCCCTTTTTTCTTCCAATGGGCTCCGGCATTAATGGCCATTGCCATAAACATAGGCCCCAAAAAGAAGGCTGGATTTTCTCAGAATTCTTCCCCCACCACCCATCGTGCAACAGAGCCTCAAGTCTGGTGCTGCTGGCAGCTGGGCAACCTACTGCCCACACATATTAGAATAGGGAGAATTTTACAGGAATGGATTATTCAAACAGTCCTCCTGCAATTTTCAGTGATCCAATACCTCTCTGGTATGCTTTTGCTTTCCTTCAGCTACACAAGGGAAATAATATTGACTCAGAGATTTTTTTTATTTACAAATCTGCTGATTTTCAGGAGCAGCAAAGCTCATGAAACCAGGTGTTGTATGATGTTGAACCCTCTGATGTGTAACAACTACATCTGAAGTCTGGGAAAAGTCTTCTTGTGAGTGAGGGACTGGTAACATCTTTCTCCCTCGTGGTTTCTCTGGTACTTAGTAAGGACTGAACTCACCCCACAGCCTTTCTTTCCCTCAGGAGGAGTTAACAGTGTCCGTCTGTTCTCAGCACGTACTGTCAGAAAATGCAAAAGCTACTAAGACCACAATATCTGCATTATCAGAAGACTTAGATTTTTCAAAGGAATGGCTGGATGGAAAAGCAGTCTGATATCATAACCTATATCCTAGGAAACCCAAGTTTCCTACTACCTTCAGGAAAGAAACATTTTTGTTGTATTATTGTTTATACCTGATTTGGGCAAGTTTCATCTCTTTGAAATTTAATTGTTAAAATGCTACTAAGACTAAATAATAGCTATTCCATATTTTACTACTATAGAAACTGTAGGAACGAGAGAATGAAAAAGCAAACAATTCCATCAAATCACGCCTCACTAATGGCAACATAAATCTGCAGCTACCAAGTGGACCTCAATGAATCTACTTTACATTTATGCTGCTGTAGCCAAGCATGAAATTCATCCCAGTGATTTATTCCACAGATAGGAGAGATCTAGGTTGGACTCAATTCTGCACTTAAAAAATGTTCCTCAGTTGTGAAAATCCTGGTAATTAGAGATAGAATTCATGTTTGAGAAGTGTTTCCAGAGAAAAAACTTTTAAATGTGTCAGGGATGGAGCTGCTACAAAGGGAGAGATGTATGCAGCCACCTATGACTTAAAGTGTACATGTTTCAAGTATGAAATAGTTCTTAGCAGTCACATTTAGGAAGTAGATCTGTAAAGGTGATTGCACCTCATATTTTAACAAAGGCTTCAACTTTCTGTTGCAGTTTTCCTGTGTCTGTAATCAATTTGATACACCAAAACAAAAGTTGAAAACAGAATTGAAAAAGGAAATGGAATAAATCTGAACCAAAAATCTGTTGGTCACCTTACTTTCTAATCTGGAGCTACAAACAGTAGCTTAAAAAACTTAAAACAGTTTTATCTTAATTACACAGGTATTAGGGGCATAAAGAAGATGTAGTCAGACTCTTCTCTAGGAGTATCCAGTGACACAAGAAGTAGCAATAAGCAGTACAAATTGCAGTACAGAATATTCCAGTCAAACATAAAGGGATTGCTCTAACTATGAATGTTTAAGATTCCTATTAACTTGTTGCAAATTACTCAGCTACTCTTGATATAAAGCAGTCATTTAATTTCAACAGAAGACCTTAAATTTTTCTGTACCTCACAGTTCAACAGCTTGGAGGTTGTTGTTAAAGTAGATCTGTCTTCAGGAAATGAAGTCATGTTCTACAGCTCTTTCTGCTTCTGCAGAAAAACTGGAGGAAAATTCACTGTTTGCCACTGGTGGATCATAGGATCAAGATCATCTACAGCGAATCCTCCACTTCTTCCCCAAGAAATGTATTTTAGTTTATCGAATGTGGTTTATTATCTGAAAAAAAATGAATTAGTAAAAATGTGGGACATTGTCTTCCCTTACAAAAATTGAAAGGAATTTCCTGCCTCTTCCAAAACTGATCTGAAATAATAATAATAATAATAATAATAATAATAATAATAATAATATATATTTCCACTGATTTCAGTCATAGCATTTGAGAAGGACACCATGTCAGAATCCATAAAAGAACTAAAATACCATCAGGACAAGGTAAATTAGATGTTTTCCCCCTCAACTGACTACACTCTTTACCCTTTTCAGTAGTTGTACAATAGATGCCCTGTAACAAAGTTCAGAAGGAATTTATGTACCCATCTGGATAAAATATAAAATTCATTAACACCTTATATTATAGATGAAAATCGCAAATTTAAAACCTTTCTTCTTGTGACAAACTGAAGTCTTTTTTTGTCAGTAGTGTGAATTGATGTTTCCCATCTTTTGCTTCAAGTGTTTGGTGGGAAATGTACAATTTGCACTTCAAAGACTCACTCCAGATTAGTCCTGTGCTTTGCAGCTGTAGGAAAGTCTTGCAATTGTATCGTTAGACTCAAGACATTTCCACATATTTAAAGTGACAGGCTTATATTTATTTAATTCTATAGGAAGCATTAGCCTGCATATTGTTCTGAGAAGCATTTCCGTGTATTTGGATCTCTGATCCATTTATTTAATCATATAAATTATATGCTGGGTCCCCATCACAGTACAAAGCCTTGTGTGTGTCTGAAATAATTTACCAAATAAGCCTAAAACAAGAGGCAAAATTCAAACTAGCTCCATGGCCCAAAGCAATACTCTCAAAACTATTCCTCCTGCCTTAGGCCATTATTTGATTGTACAATTAGCTTTTGAATGACGTGGTACCAGACTGAACCCTGACAACTTTACTCATTAAGTATTCCTGATGGGAAATGTCCACCACAAAGATTTTGTGTGAGAGGTCACCAGGGCATCCATCATATCCTTCAAGCACCAGAAACTATTCCTGCTAGGCATGTTTAGAGAATCAGCTCTGTAATAGCGTGGAGGCTCTGAAATGTTTATTCTTATAATTTATATCCCTCATGGAGAATATTTCTTCATGAAAGGATTTGGGAAATGTATGTTCCATAAAGTGCTATCCCAGCAGGTAGTTGAGATGGGGTGCCGTGTCCCTCCAGAGCCAGCAGCCAGGTGATCCTGGTGATGATCCACACCCTGTGCCATTCTGCTCCTGGCACCAGAGCCCCAGTGCCTTGTGGCAGGACACACATTATTCCTACCACCTATGGGCACATGGAGCTGCTCATCCCCTACTCCCTGCTGCCTCCCCCTACACAGGAATATATCGAAACCATAGAACTCAAGACACTGATGCCTGGGAAGGGGGCTGAATAGATCCTCTGGAAATTACCAAACCCTTGGGGGCACTATTTGCAATGAGCCTGTGACATTACAATTCGTGGAAACTGTATCGAATCCAGTGGAGAAAACTGTGCCAGGCACCCCGGGGGCAGTGGCCGTGGTGCCTCCCCAACCAGCCACCTCCTCAACAAGGTCCGAGAGGGCAGGGGAGGTGGCTGAGGGCAGGGAAGGTGTATGGGGAGGTGGCTGGAGTCAGGGGAGGTGGCTGGGGTCAGGGGAGGTGGCTGAGGCCGGGGGAGGTGTCAGGGGAGGTGGCTGAGGCCAGGGGAGGTGGCTGAGGGATGGGATGGGGTCAGCTGCTGCTGCCAGCCCCAAGGCACTCAAGGCCTGGACACCAATATTTCCCCCAAGTGAGCCAGCTGACGTGTAGGGTTTTATGAGGCTTTTAAAGCTTTGATTCTGTGCAGTCCATGACAGCCTAACACCATCACCCTCCCCAAAACAGCACCCAGGTCACAGAGACAGGGATGAACTGCAGAATTCTTCCACCAGCTCAGCAAGGCTGGTGTGAGTTCAGCCCTCTTCCAGGGTGGAATGGCCACAGTTCAATCTTCCCATTACCAGTGCTGATTAACTTCCTCCTTGTAAAAACTGCAGCTACACCAGCAGCCAACAGAACTAGCCCCAGGCTACTATCTCCATTAGTTCCTCAGTACAATGTAAAAAGAAGTTAAATCCACACTCTAGTGATGGTCAGGCATTCTTGGGGTTGTTTGTTTCAAGCAATTTGCATGTGTAAACAGTGTGTCCATTCAAAATAAAAGGCTGATCACAAAAACAGAGGAATCTTGTAAGGTAAAAGTCTTAATTTGCCATTAACTAGCACAGCTCAGTCTAACCTGGAAATACAGCACTTGCAATAGTAAACAAACAAAACAAATTATTATTAATAATAATAACAATAAAAAGCAAAAATCTGACCTGTCTAAAATCTCTGGTACTAAAACATTGTCAGCTAAAACTGATTGTTAAACTAAAATAAACTATGCTATGGAGAATTCTCAATAGCAAAAAAAGCTTTATTTCACAAGGCATTCCATTCTCTATACTTTTCCATTGCTAAACAGCAAGTTCTTCACAAGCTAGTGCACTTAGAACATTTCTAGAAGGTAGAGGAATACCATTATTTTTCATTTTACAGATGGAGAGCTGAGACAGGGACATAATTTTTTGGCTGCCAAAGGGTGAACAAGGAAGGAACAGATTCTATACAGATTCCTTCTGCAGGATTTGCCAGAGAACTGTTCTGGGAAGCAGCCAGAAGAAATGGCTAAAAACTCTTAGTTACTTAGAGTTTCTGTGGCCAAATTGTCCTAAGCCATCAATGAAAATTTGGCACCAGCAGTAGGAAGAATCAGAATATGTCCACTGCTGCTTTTTTTCTGGAGTTTCTTTAAATGAGCCTGAATTCTTTCATTCTTCCAGACACATATTACTTCACTCCAGAATACATGAGAATTTTTTCCTCTACAGAGGAAAATAACACAAAATAATCCATAAACAAAATATTGCTGACTTTTCCACTACCTTTTCCTGCAGCAGTTTCTATGGAATTGTGCTCTCCACTCTCTTATAGAGTCACATTTACAGTGAATCTGCATAGATAATATTTCTCCTACAACCCCAGATTCTAAATTCTTCTTTGGTTCTTCTGTATTCTGTCATCTAGTCTCCTTGTCTGTAGGTTAAAATATTTTATTTTTCAGAAGTCTGTCTTTCTACTAGATAAAGGAAAAATGTATCCATTTAATGAATTTGCCACATTACTGCCCATACGAACTTATTTAGTTAAACTGGTCATGTTCACAAAACTGTATTGCTTATGAATCCTTGATACAAGTGAATGCAATCATTGCTACACTGGTAATTTTAGCACTTCAACTTCAAAAAAAGCTGATTATAATGATCAGTCTCTTGGATTTTGTTTTATAATTTCTGATCCTTTTGTTTTAACACTCTGTATGGCTCTAACAAGATAAAAGGAATGCCCACTTTAAACAGAAAACCGTATTTTCTTCTTTCTCCTCTTTCTGAAACTGAAACTCCTCCAAATGCATGACAGATAATTGAATAATGAAAATGATGTACTCATTTTTAACTGAAAAACCCAAACCCTCCTGCAGCACAACTCAATCTGGGAAGTCTGAGAGATAAGAGGAGCTGTTATCCAGCATTCAGATAAGGTCCGTCCCAGTGCTTTGCAATCAGACAAAATTCCTACTTGTTTTAATAGAAGTTTGAAGGAGACTAAAATTCTTTGATTCTGAAAGCTTTTACATATGAAATGCATGGACATGAGAATGGAGGCTACTTATTTAACAAGAAAAGCACCTCATAAGGAACCCAACTGGAATGGATAAAATTTAGGGACAAGTAGATCCATCGTGACCTCTATGAGCTGTAATGCCCTGAGTTGGGAAAATGTCATGAGACCATAACTTACATAGATTACTTTAATAGATAACCCAACTGATCACTGATACCTGCACAATGAACAATAATGAACAGAAAAATTCCAATATCACATCTGAATGATGACATTTCCTTATACATATTGTGACAGTTAACCTGCTCAAAATAGTGTTTATAGTGAATAAATATTTATCTACTTATATTAGCTTCAATAAGAATTGCTATAGATTTGGGGGTTTTAAATTGGAATTTGCTTATGGTAATTTTTTAAATTTGATCCATAAAATACTAAAATGTCATAGTAGACTGAAAAAAAATCATGTTTTGTTTCCCTTCTGGGTTTATGTTCTTTTTATGTTCTTTTCCTGTCATTACATGACATCTGAGCAGCAGTAACTCCTACTGACATGTCATAATAATTGAAATGTTCTGTTAGTCATGCTCTCTTTCCAAAACCAACACAAACAGTTGAATATTCTCTTCAGATCTGAAGACAAGAAGATTTATTATATTATTCTGAAAAATGCCTCTAATGTCTGTTGTAATGAAAACACTGCCACTGGCACATACTCAACTCCTTTGTATTGATTCACCAAAGTCCTGCTATTTGCCATCTTAATTTCAAAGAAAACCTAAAATCCAGACTAAATGAGTGCTTTAAAACATGTTTCTTTCTTGCAGTAAAAGCAGACCATTCTCATATTCACATTTCATTACATTGTCCCTGAGTTATCTCATACAATTGGCTGAATTCAGTGCAGTGAGACATATTTCTGTAACTTACCATGTTACAAATGTTTGAGAGAGAGGTGTCTTTTAGCTTATTTTACCACACAGGTTTTTCCATTGCTGAGTTCACCCTTTTGACAGTGTGCTGGCAGGAATTAGAAAGCAATAGATCATGAGGGTAGGGAGAAAAAAAAAAAAAAAAGCAGAGAAGGGATGAAGGGATGTTTCAGAACAGCTTCTCAATTCAAGACAAGCCGCCAGACCAGAAAGCTTAAGTGCTGAAGAGACTGACGTGCAGAAAGCCTGACTCAACAGGTAAGATGGAAAACTACTCCAACCACAGCAAGAATTTCTCCCATCCCAGAAGGTTTGCAGATCATTCAGCAGCTGTGGTGGACTCAGAACTAGCTGGTTTTGGGACAAGTAACCAGAGCTGCAGTAGCCAGGGAATTCATTGAGCTAAGATGACTGTGTATGAGAGGATGTGACAAACTGTATCTGGGAATTGGGCCCTAAAAAAACTCCTTCCTGCTTTTGTTGCTATTATTTTCAAGCTTGTCTGTTCCCTGGTTCAATTCAGCCATGTAGTGAAACCATAGTTTGAGCATCACTTAGACAGGACTTTCAGCTCCTTTCATTTTTAATTACTCAAAAAAATTAGGTGAGACAAGATCCAAATTAAGCAGATTGATGCAGGCTCAAGACCATTTCTTGAGAAAAAAAATTTGTAACCCTACATGCTTCTGAATAAGCACACATCCATAAATCTTCAAAACACTCAGGATGGAATACTTCACAATGTAAGCATACAAAGTAGGTAATTACTGGCTTCCTCACTCTTTGTGCCATTCTGCAATTTTCATTTCACTTTGCCAAAATGCCTGGCAGGAAAATATGGAATAAGAATGAGAAAGAAAACAAACTTGAAGTGCCACCCTCAACAAGTTAGTAAGACACTAAGGGTAGTTTTAATGATATTTTCTGGAATGACTGCAGTGTCAAAGCATATTGAAAAAAAATCATGAAGAGCTGTGGAATAAGGACATAATAGACACTCAAATCCCTAAATTTTGGAGCATATAATTAGAGAGTGCTACATCATAATCACCCAGTAAGCCAGAATAATCACAAGGGAAATAACAAAATGAATATTAAAGCAGGGAAGCCAAAGCTATTTGAAAACTGAAAAATACCATGAATTCACAACAGTCTGTGTATGACTGCATACCTGTAGATATATATTTATTACCAAACTGGGCAGAGAGAGGGAAAGGACACCAAAAAACCAACATCTTTGTTACAAACTTCTCCAGCTGGGATGAAATTAATATATAGGTACTATGTGATAAATTGTTTCACAAAAGACACTAAAAAAATAAAAATAAAATAGAAAAAATAGAGAAGGATCACATATAATCAATTGTTTAAAATAAGAAGTTTGGGTCTGCTCGCAGCCAAGACTGAACCTAAATACTTTAACAAGAACCTGATGCAATAACAAGAAAAGGTTTATTTTGCCTATGGAGATTCACTGAAAGTCTTCTTCCTGCAACTCAGCTTATCAGACCATGGACAGCAACAGCCTGCATCAATAATAGAACACCCTTTCTCTAACCAGTATCAATCCACTTGCTTCACATTCCTCTCTACTAACATTTTAAGCTCTTAATTACTCTGTCTAAAACAACTACACGTATAGAAGTGTCTCATTTTCCCAGACATGGAGTGGTCTCATTCCTTTTGCCTCGTAAATAAAAGCCTCCTTCTCATAAGGACTTAAAACTAATTTCACAAGGAATTTGCTACATCAGTAGTAAAATTCACATCAGTTGGGATCTGTCCTGTAGAAATACCCAGGCAGCTATATTTAGTGCTGCACTTGTCACAGGAAACAAAACTTTAACCGTGTGAGTGTTTAAAACTTTAAACATGTGAGTTTACCTGCTGGCTGTGCACAGGCGAGTTATTTATAGAACAGAAATCCTTCTATTTCATCCAGCATCACTGACATCCAACCTCTGGGTACCTGTGAATGCAGGGAGCCAATGAACTGGCAAATTCCCCTCTCTACAAAGTGATGGCATCAGTAATACCACCAAGAAGGAAGAAAATAAGGTAAAAGAGAAGGACAAGATGCAAAGGCTACAGTTTAATTAGGCTACAGCTTCATTAAATCTGGGATCATTTCTCAGCAGTAAATTGTTCCACCCATGATTGCCCCAACCCATTTGGGAAGGTGCTCATCAGCCTGCTGACATGGTGGCAATCTTTCAGTCCCTCCTTGGCTAAAAATCAAAGCAGAGCTGATCACTGTTATTTGTTACCCTGTGACCTCACAGAAAATAAGTATTTTAATGCCTTTCATCTTCTTCCTGACAGCCCATTTCCCACCTGGCTTATGAGATAACAAGACCTTGTGGTTCTTCTTTTACCGTGGATACAGCTGGAGTAAAATCAGAGCAGAAAAAACCTAAGAAACTTGACCAGCCCAGTCTCCTAATAAGAGAAAATTATTTTCCCCCCTTGTTCATTAACAATCTCCTGCAGAGTGCAGCAATCCTCAGCATGAATTTTCAAACACAAACAGCAAGGTGGGTGCTGGTAACTTTTGCCATGTCTCAGGTGAAAGGATAAGAGGAAACTGCCTCAGATGCACCAGGGGGGTTCAGATTAGATACATTAAAAAAATCACTGAAAGAATGGTCTGGCATTGGAATAATTACCCAGGAAGATGGTGGAGTCACTGTCTCTGGAAGGGTTCAAGAGGCATATGGATGTGGCACTTGCAGATACCACTTTGGGGTGCATTATAGTGCTGGGTTGATGATTTGACTAGATGATCTTGAAGATCTCTGGATCCTCCTAAATATTTGCCTGTGTATTGTTTAAATCTAGATGATAAATTAAATGTTAGAGTCCTGTATTTTTGACAATACGTTATTTCCATAAAATGAGAAGTCAGAACAGAAAATAAAACACAATACTTAACAATATTGATCAGTATAAATTATGCATGACTCATTTTGAATTACTTCTATAACCCAATATTCTCATCTTGCTAGTGGAAATAAATTAATTATAACACGAAGAGCCGTTGTACAAAGGTTAAAAACAGGCATGCATGCATTCATCTGCAGAAAACGAAAAAGTTTAGGTTAATGAAATGTCTGAGGAAAGGAGTCTTATTAATTAGCAAGTTCACAGCATTCTTCACAGCTGTATTTTAGAGATGCCAAACTGCAATATATTAATGCTGTAGGCAAAATCTGCCTCTCCATCCTGAAAATCATTTCAAGCTTCTTTTATTCAATGTTGGATCTTTTTTCTAGTGATTTGTATGCCTGAAATCACTATCTCTTCTTCAAAGTCTTGCATGAGACAGAAACCAAGTGCAATGTTAATGTCCCTGTAGATGATGGGATAAAACTACTGCAAGAGCTCTAGTTATATTTATTTTTTAGAATGGATTGCATTTTCAAAGTTTCATTAACGTTGTACCTCGTTTCCCCTTCACTGGCTTTATATTTGATGTTGATATTATCACTCTTTTTTTGGTGAGGGGGGTAGGTTGGGAGGGGGCTCATCCAAGCTCATTGCTATCAGGAGGAATTTTTCCACTGACTCTGCTGAATACTTCAAGACCTAGTAAACAAAAAAGAAGTGTAGTACCTTGCAACTTAACGAGGAGAAGACATGGAGTGGGGAGTATTGGCACTAGCTATGACCAAGCCTCAGTCCTTCAATTGCAACCCAAAAGACATTCAGGGGCAGATATTGTAGTGCTTCATTTTTTTCTCTTTTCAGCCTTTGTGCTTTGAAGAATGTCGACAATATTTATTGGAATTGTTTTTGTGTGATAGGTGTTTCTATTTTTTAGACACCAAGGTTACTCTGTCACTGAGCATCACCTTTAAGAACCAAGCAGTAAAGTAGAGTTTGTGGTCCTGTGAGGTTTTTTGTTGGGAGGAAAAGTTGCTGCTGGAGGGAGGTGCAGGAATGGGTGAGTTGCCAGATTCCAGGGACTTCTTGTTCTGTGCTTGAGTGGGCAGGGGAAGGAGGAACTCACTGCTGAGCCAAGTTTAGGTGGAATGGCTCCCAGAAAAAAAGTGTACCAGCGTGGAGAGCTGCACTTTTTCAGCTGACAGACAGCTCAGGATCCAGCTCTGACTTTAAAACCCACGCATCTGAACTAGAATGAACCCCATCTGGTTCAGCCTGGGATGCAACTATGTCTATGCAAAATCCCCGCAGTTTATAGCAATTCAAAGTTCTTTTCCCAGGTAGAACTGCATCCAGAAATCTCCCTCTTTTACCCTGGACAGGTTCCAGACTTTGCTTTTGTCATTATTTTGACTGTCTCCTTCTGAAAGACTCCTTGGTTTTCCTCTATTTCTCTCACTTTACACAGCTGATCAGGTTGATGATTTGTGTTATTTTTCAGCTCTGTTCTTCAGGACTTCTCACCCCTGTCCTGGTAGTCACAGTGTCCTCAAAGCTACAATCTTCCTATCTATCCAAATAAAGGTGACTGACACAGTTTAGGTGAAGCAATTGGAACACGAGGTCTTTGGCACCAACCAGAATACACTGAAGTGGATGGAGCAGAAATAATATTTGCAGGAAAGACAGATGGATTTACCTGGATATAAATCAGCATAAGTCCTACACTTGATAGAGCTAAGCACTTCACCATTATATATTATATAATATATTATATTTTTAGTATATTTATTTTAAAAATTGTTCTAGTTTAAGATTTTTTTTTAAGTTATCTTTTCACAATAAGGACACATGATTTCAAAGTGGGTGATTTTGCTGACCAGAACCGACTTTCTCCTCTCTTTGTCCAGACAGAAAGGATTAAAAACGGAGAAACTAAAATATATATATATATATATATATATATATATATATATTCTATCCAGCTGTTGACTATTAAAGGATGGAATAGGAATCCTAATGACAAGCACGCAATAACTTCTATGAGGGGAGAAATTCAGATT
>JBBMKD010000001.1:10359858-10391980 GCA_037834095.1 Argya squamiceps
ATTCTATCCAGCTGTTGACTATTAAAGGATGGCCTAGGAATCCTAATGACAAGCCAGCAATAACTTCTATGAGGGGAGAAATTTAGATTGTGTTGTACTGGGGTTCTGTGACCAGGCATGACCTTGCAGGAAGCCCACACTGGAGCAGGCTCCTGATGGGACCAGTGGCCCTGTGGAGAGAGGAGCCCACACTGGAGCAGGACTTGTGACTCTGTGGAGGACCCACTCTGGAGCTGGTTGAGAAGAATTGCAGGCTGTGGGAGGACTTCAGTTGGAGGAGTTGATGTAGGACTTCCTCCCATGGGAGAGATCCCACATGGGATGGGGGGAAGTGTGAGGAGTCCTCTCCCTGGGGAGGAGGGAGCAGCAGTGACAACCTGTGATGAACTGACAGAGTCCCTGCTTCCTTCCCCCTGTGCCACTGCAGGGAAAGAGGCAGAGGATCCATGAGTGAAGTTAATCCTGGGAAGAAAGGAGAGATGGGAGGAAGGATTTTAAGATTTTGTATCCTTTCTCATTACCCTGCTCTGATTTAACTTGTAATAAATTAATCTGATTTCCCCAGGGTGAGTGTTTTACCTGTGACAGTGACTGCTGGGTGATGCCTCCTTGCCCTTATCTCGACCCACAAGCCTTTTGTTGTATTTTCTCTCCCCTGTCCAGCTGAGGAGGGCAGTAACCCAGCAGTTTGGTGAGCACCTGCACCCAGCTGGGGTCAGCCCACCACACACACACGGACAGAGACAAGGATACAAGGCTGCTGCCTCCAACCAGGCTCAGAAGGAAACATCACAACTAACAGATAGAGTCACACTGCTCCTGGAACCTGTCCAATTTATATGTGTCTCTTCAATAACGTGCACCTACCGGGAACCCATGTGTTTTGCTAGTCAAAACATTGGGAAATATCCAAAATTCAGCTATCTTGAAGTACAGGAATATGCTGTATGTTTGTTTCTTAACTGGAACAATGGCATAAAATGCATATTATACACAAACTAAATATTTTATGATGTTTTTAAGTACTAAAATAATCTTTGATCTCTGAGCAAAAAGCACTTTAGCGCTTGAGACTGCAATTAGGTAGGCTTCTGTTAAAGTGCTTAACTTTTATCTTAACCAATCACTTAAATCACTGGAGTTTA
Source organism: Argya squamiceps (assembly GCA_037834095.1). Lineage (NCBI taxonomy): Eukaryota > Metazoa > Chordata > Aves > Passeriformes > Leiothrichidae > Argya > Argya squamiceps. Next base: position 10,361,004 of record JBBMKD010000001.1, read on the forward strand.
ACTTCTTTGTTGAATCAGGATCTAAAAACTTCATTAACTGAGGTTGAGCCCTCACTCAGCCAAGTGTCTGGACTCAAATTCCCAGAGGAGATATTTGGCCTGGCCTTCCATTCAGAAGTCCTGCTCCATAGCCCAGCCCTGCCAGGAACCAATTTACTCGCAAAAAGACACAGCCACAAGGTTACTCCTTGCACTCAGGGACAAGAAATTAAAAACAAAATGAAACAAACAAACAAAAAACAACAACAAAACCCACCAAAAAATCAAAACAAAACAAAACAAAACACCAAAAAAACCCCAAAACCAAACCAAACCAAAAAAAACAAAAACCAAAAAACAGAAAACCCCAACAAAACAAAAACAAAAACCCAACAAACACCCCCCCAAAAAACAAAACAAAACAACACCCCATCTTCATAATCTCTTTATTGGTTCACAAATTATGTTCATTCTAATTCTGGCACTTATTCCACTGCAGTGACAAATTCACTGGAATTGTTACAGACTAGTTGTAGTTGGAGCCTACTGACAGCAATGAGTTCTGTAGGAAACCAGTGTAGTCTGCCAATTGTTTATGACATAAATTTCATTATTTGAAACAGTCTTCATGAACTACATATTGTATTTGAATAAATACTGAGACAGATTGATATGATTAAGAATACATTAATAAAGCATCATTCATTTAATTTTCTAGTTCTTTGTTCACTCATAATCTAAAGATTGGCTTACTTCTCTGCAATATTTAAGCAAGCATCTTTTGTCCTTAATATCCCAAGTATTCAAAGTTCATTTCTCTTTAACTAAAAATAAAATTAAAAAGAAGGATGATTTCATTTCCCTTTGTTGACTCATCTTACAATCATTTCTAACTCTATTGTCTGAACATAAGAGGAAAAAAAAATTTCTACAAAGCCAGGCCTATGTCCTTTGAAGATAGCACAAAAGAGAAGCATTCTTCTTGTGATCAAGTTTTGTGCATGTTCCAGTTTCCTTAACAAGGTCAATCCCACAGTAGCATGCATAACTCTAGTGAAAGGACTAATTTCAGATGTTTTCTCTATGTTGTTTGTTTATAGTTGGTGGGAAAAGGCTGCCCTCTTCTGACAACTTTTCAATTTCTTCAAAAATCTTCACACATTTTCCTAATCTCCATTTATGTTTTCTCCTTTGTTTCTCTGTACATTGAATCAGTAGGACCATTATTCCTACTACTTGTGTTTATATTCAGAATGCTATAACATAGAAATGGGAAGGTTAAATACACCACACAATTAATGTGTAAAGAGCATATATTTGATAAATATGATAAAAATCACCCCCTCTTCATGCTCAGTCAAGCAGGAAGCAAGTGGGTGTCTGGTATTTTGAGCTGTGGTAGAAATATAACTGCCACACTCCCACTTTTTAAACAGATGTCATCTTCCCATTTTTCAGACACACCCATTGTAAGGATCTCTTTATCCACAGCACCTTGGACATATCAGCATAAGCCTTTTAGTCTGAATCCTGACTTACCACATCAGACTTCCCATTGCAGACTGGTCTCAGAACAGGCAGAGTGGGTTGCTTTCAAATTAAATTAAATATAAAGATGCTTTCCAGGGGCACACCTAATGCATCTGACCAGTGTTGGGGAGTCAGCTCTTGCATTCCTACAGTACAAAGGATTCAAGGGCTGAAAATAAAACCAGATTTTGATGCCACAGTGCAGAAACTCCTTGACAGCTGCAGCAAATCCAGAGCTTTGTGGCACTAGCCATACAGGTGCTTCTTACCTTGAAAGAAAGGACAGACAGTTCACTTGAAACTGACAACTGAACAAACAATTTTAGGAGTTATACACTGACCATTCAATATTAAAATTATATTAACAGCCCCTGAAGTAAGGACTGTGACCCAGGAGTCTCTCTCCCACTGACAACTCCAATTTCTGGGTTATCCTGTGTTTTCTCTGTCCCGATAAGATCAAAAGAAACCTTGGAAATTTCAAAGTGGAGAAAGAAGTTGAGGTACCAGCTCAGTGCTGTCAGTGGCAGCTGTCAAATGCAGAAGGTGACTGCAGACTTACCCTATTTGAGAACCTGTTTAGGACCCCATGTCTGAATCCTTCCTTCCTGACTCATATCAGCTCTGCTGTATTGACCCACCAGTTTCCATCCAGACATTAATGCCTCATGTAATTATTAATTACCCTGAAATACTCCTTCAGAAGTAACCTATAACTCTATTTACAAAACTTGCATGAGAAGAGTAGATGTTTTTACAGTGCTTTTTTCTCCTTAAAAAGATACCCAACCTCCTTTCAGCATCTTCTTATTAAATTGCTTTCCACTTAGCTGCATATAAACCTAGTCCTTAATTCCACCATCATATATCTGCACTTCACCTTATACAAATAAGTAATTCCAACGTGTAATCAATCCTTATCTGAGGCAGAGATCATAAACCACAGTCTTAACTCTGTATAGCATCACCAAAATCAATACAGCCATCCCAAATTAAACTAGCAAATGGTCTTGTCCTACATATCTTTGATCTAGACCATTTCAGCCCATTGTGAATTAAGATGATGAGGCAGCAAACATGTCCTGTCTTTTATCCATTGCCTTTCATCCAAGTAAGATCCTGCTTTCTCCAGTGACTCCTAGCACATAAAGAGTTTCTTGACATATCCTTCCTGTCATGCCATTCCAAAAAGCACAGTTAAAAGAAAGGTGAATTTATCAAATACTAAATAGGTCCTATACACACACAGGACAAACAAGTTTGTATGAGATTTTAAACCTACCAGTTAACAATTTAGTGTCCCTGTGACTACGCTCTAAATATAAATACTGCATTAAATTTACCAAGCTTGTTGCATCTGATGGAACCAACTTAGAGCTCATTACTGCAAGTACACACTAATGAGGTCCCTTTGGCATCACTACAATACAGTGGTTAATTACAGAGCCTACATTTACTCATGGGATATATCTTTCTTCTTGTGTACACAGATTCTCCCTTTCTGTTTAACAAATTAGAAACAAGCAGATTTTTTAAAAAAAATTTAACAAATTTATCATCACAAATTGTTAAGTGTTTCCATCTTACAGGTGAGGAAATCAAAGCACAATGGCATCAGCAGGCAACCCAACAGGGCTCATTGCCAAATACTGAACCAGGAGAAAACTGGAGCATTTAGGGCAGTTGTATAAGGCAAATATTTAATTCCAAATCAAATTGGTCTGAAATTGCTTAATTCACCACTTTAGATTTTCTCAAAGGAAGCTGATTTGGTGTTTTCAGCCCTTTCTGAATTTCCCCAATGACACCTTTTTTGTATTAAAATTAACAACATCAGTGGGTATTTTGCACTCTGAACACAAATGCACAAATGAACTGCAATGAGTCCAGCCTCTCTTCAGCTCTGATGCTGAAATTTGCTCCATTGAGCCACCACCACCACTTGCTTGAGTGCAGGGAATTCCCTGGAAGATTTTCATTTTCTGCCTGGCTGTGGCATCCTCTGCTGAGTCTGAGAGAGCTGACACAATTAGTACAAAGTAGCATGTGGCACTGAGCCACAGAAAGCACTGCATTTCTGAACAATTACAGCCCATTTTGTTGGTGCTGGGAGACACAAATGCTCAGCCACTTGAGAAGTGCAATTATGTGCTGGAAATGCACTGCCTGGAACAGTCCCTCTTACGAAACAGAAATTACCAGCTAAAATTGGAAATTGGGGAAAGGAAGTTTCTTTGTCTCACGCTGTTTATTGGAACCTCCAGAGTTATCAACCTTGTTGCTTCTTTCCTTTTTACCTTGACTTATGAAAGTCAAGGCAAAAAATCACTATTTCTGTCCCACATATTTTATAGGGATGTTTAAATTGTGTGAAAATATCATTCCCTTTATAAAATATTATCCTTCCCTTGTCACAGCACTGAGCAACACTTAGTCATGCCTGTATGCCTTCCTGTGTCAGCGTGGAAAACAGAAAAATTTTAGGAAGATATCAGTCTGATATATTTCTATGCCTGAATACCTGTATCACACACTGAAAGATTTTAATTCCAGACATTTGAAATCTAGCTCAGGTCTCTGTGCTTGTTTAAAGAGATGTAAGTAGCAGGTATTTGGAGGCAAGGTGAGGAAAGAAAGGAGACTAAAAGACCTGTTAAGGTCAGAGCAGGGTAGATGAGATGGACAAAAACCTGCAGAATGAAATAAAGAGAGTAACAGCAGTTTCAAAAAGCAGAAAAGAAGATAAATTTTTAAAATCCACCCCTTCATACATAAGCAGAGAAGGAGACAAAAATGTTTTCTCCTGTGTAGCTCCTAAATACTGCCCCAAAGGAAAGGAACAAAGAATTACACAGTAAAATGTTAAAGCTGAGAACTTGACTATAGCTATGGTAATTGCCTACCATAATGCAATGACTATTACTCTAGAATTTTTTTTTTAGGGTCAGTCCATAATCATGTCTGTCCACAAGTCTGTATATTTGTGGTTTATCTGGACAAGTAAAAGCATGTGCAATGGCTGGTTCAGAGCTTTTTCAGGACTGACCAGCATGCTGGAGCTGTCTCCAGCAGAGAAAACATGCCTGCCTGCCTTAGGTCACTGTATTCCAGCTTCCTTACAACCCAGCTTTTGACTCACAGCAAAACATACAACTCACAGCTTTTGGACATCCCACTCCACTGATATTCAGATGGAATTGGTTAAAAGGTTCAACCAAGCATTGCTGTCAAGTGTAGGGACAGAGGGGGCATAGGAAAGAAAGCACATGGATAATGTGCACAGGATGGATTTGGAAAAGAAACCAGCATGAAACACATAAAACAGCCTTACAGAAGAAAAATACACCCATATGTACTTCAATCAGTTCCATCAGGAAAGGCAGTCTGGGACAAGAAAACATTTTTTTCTGAATTGGAGGAGGTAATCTTTTTGTACCATTTATTCTTTCTCACATCCAGCAGCTCTAATTCCAAGAGGGCCAAACAGAAACAAAATGAAAACATTTATTTCACTTCTAAATTTTTCTCCTCAGAGTAGACATTAAGTTATGTATCTGAAATAACAGTATCTTTTCCATAGTGTTTATTAAAAAAAAAATCTGAACGCAATAGCATTAATCTACAATGAGCATAAAGACAACAGATTTAAACTGGAAAATTTACAAATGTGCTCACAAATATTATTGTTCCACTTCTCATACTGAGACATTCTATAAAGAGAAAATGTGAATTCATTTATCCAATGAACACAGCACAGCAAAACTGTTGTGTATTAGATCCATAGATCACATGTACAGCATATTAAATTCACTTAGTAGACAGATCATTATGTTTCCATGTAAAAGCCATTACAAATAATAAATATTTAAATATACATATGACAAATAATGTGCCAGGATTATGCTGATAATTCACATTTAATTCAGTAGTTGCTTCATTGCTAACAAATAGTGATGAACAGACCACTGCATGTTCTCCAACATGATACATTTACTTCACTCAAATAATTTTCCAAGCACATACATGTCTGAACTTTTCAATTAATTTCAGCCTGAGGCACTCAGAACAAGTAATGCATATTATCAGGTAGACTCTTGAAAAATAAATCTAGCTTATCTCATTTCCTTTCTCATTGCAGTCTTTATCCTGAGGAAGCATCAAAATGTCACTGCTCTGAGAGAAATTAGGTTAGTAGTAGCTTTCCTTTCATGTACCCCTCTCAGAGCAAGGGATAGGTTTGAAGGTCAGTTCAATGCTCTCCACCAGCACAAAATCGTATCTGCACAGTTTTAGCCTACAAAAGCAGAAAAAGAAAGAAAAAAAAAAAAAAAAAAAAAAAAAAACCAAAAAACCAGAAAAGGTTAACTTTAGCAGAAAAAAAATTCCAGTATTTGAATTATTAAACCTCCAGTATTTTCCAGCTCTCAGAGAGAGTACTCAAGACAAGAAGTGTCTCCTTGTCTAAGTTTATACCCTATTTCATGCATTCTTAGAGTAGCTTTGATGGACTTAAAAACAACCACACATCAGGTGGATGGTGCAAAGAAGTGCATCACACTGGTCTGAAGTACAAAGATGCAGCATTTCATCCATTACAGTTATCAATCTGCATTCAAATTAACTCTTTAGCAGCATGGCCCAAAATCTGCACAATTCTTGTTAATGTAGGGGCTGAATAAGTTTGAGTTCCCTAGGTAGGAAAATCCCTCTGCTTTTCTTTTACATAGGGAAGTAAAGAACCACATCATAATATTTTCTCTTTCACTTGTAATGACAGCATGTGTAAGAAATTGTAATGTAAAAGATCAATTTTTCTTCTGAAGACCTAGAAAACTCACAGCTGATTAGTACTACATGAACACATAAAGAGGTCACAAATGGAGCCACATATACATGAAAAACGAGCTTTTTGAGGTCAACATAAGTGCTCTGCCTTTTAGGGCAGAAGCAGGTTACAGTCCTGCTCTTCATGAACTATTGTAATGTATGGGGAGATCTGGTTTGAACAGGTAAATGATAGACACACCCTCTGATAGCACCTCCATAGCATACAAGCTATGAGACTTATTTTATTTAAAATTATCTTCTTTATTGCTCTGAACTCATAGATGTGGCTATACCACACAATTCACCTCGGCCTGGGATGTGGAATACAGTGAAACAGCAAAAGGACAGAACAGCACACCAGGCATTTCTATTGATGCCCATTCTTATGAGATTTCCAACCAGTCAAAGCTCCACCTATCTGTATGTGAAAAGACTGTCAGATTTCTACTTTAGAATATGAAACCTTTTAAGGTCTCCACAAAGTTATGACAGTAATTGTATGACTAAAAAGATCAAGATGAATTCTGGTGTTTGCTACAATGCAAAGCATAGAATTTCATCCAGTCCTTCATCAACAGTTTGTTTTGATTTGAATTCAATGTTTCATTATTATAGTATTTTTGTAGTATTATTTATATCTAACCACAGGGGGCAAAATACCTAGCCAAACCACAATGCTGAATTCCAGAAATAAAAGCTTACGTTTCTCCAACATATTTTATCTCATTTGAAGTGCAATCCATCTCAGCTTGTGATTACTGAATAACAGGAATACCTCACAGGAGAGCAGCCCTGAGCAGGGAGCAGGTTCACCAAGGAGCAAAACACAAAAAATGTTTTTGTTAAGTAAGGTTTTCTTAATCCCTCAACCCAAATGGCTTCTCTGCTGTCTACTAAAAAGCATGGGCATACCACATTTGCTCAGAAGAGGTATTTGCAAGGTCTTCTTTATAATATCTCTGCTCTTTTTGTGGTCAAAAAACCCCAGAGGCGTCTGGGCTAGGTATCTTTGAGACATTCACCTTCCCCTTTAACTGAGTTTGAATTCCCTGACAGGTTCATAAGCTTTTTGGGATAACTGACACCTGGACATGCACAAGTTGGCAAAGCTTTCTGGTTTTACAGGTGAACAGAAATTATTTATCTCAGGGATCAGAAGAACAGTATGAAAATTATGTGTACCTTTCAGCACTCCCATATTCACACACCATCTGTGTGAATAGTGGACCAGCACAGCAGACAATTGTCTGTGATACTCCCCAAACCTCTACAGTTTGTCATTAACCCAGACCTGTGAAGACTGAGACTTCTATTGTCTTTTATCCCTGCATCTGTCCCCTGGTTTTTATCTACTGCTTTATTGTGAATAATTTAAATATTTTTAATGTAGTTTCTAGTGGATGATCCTGTATTCAAGTAATTGTGCTAATTATATGTAAATAAGGCAAATATAGGTAGTTATAATTACAATGAGCAATTAGGTAATTATACCAACCAATAGTGCTGTAACACCTGCATTTAAATTACCTTCACATGCTGATTCAATACAGTATTTTTCACTATTCTCTAACATGCCTCTACAGCTGCAATCTGGTGAGGTTCCACATGAAGGACTTTAGTGGATCCTACATTAAAGCATATCAAGTGCATCTTACTTTTAAACTAATGAGAGTCAGACTAACAGGAATGAAAACTCAAACCCTATAAGGGCTGTTCACTGAAAATCTTTCTTGTTTGTTTGCTAGATCATTATCTGAGAAAGTCCCAAGTGCTGACAGGCTTACACAAAATATATCTTCTGATTTATCACCACTGGGCTGAGAAAAAAATTGGAATATGATTTAGAACTTTTCACCCTCTGTCATCACCAAGGGCTTTCAAATGAAATCATGCCATTTTCACCTGAGAGCTTAAGACTTATGGCTTTCAATAAGTTAATAAAGTCAAATGTATGTACATTCTGGGGTACTATTTTGATTACTGAGTGTTTTGTTTCTTCCTAAGTCTTTCCCATCCATCTCCTCCTCTTTCTCAGTAAATCTAAAATAGTTGATTAATTTAAGAAGGTTTCATAATTTTTACAAAGTATCATACCCAATTCCTACTAGGAATCATACACCATATAAGAAATCCTCAAATGTTACATCTCAAGTTAATAAAATATACTGACTTAAGACTTACTAAGTATTGTAATAGTATTCTCACTCATTACTCGTTTGAAATTACGTATTTGATAAGCGTTTTTAGGTTTTTATTTTAAATTCTGACTTTCTTGAATTTGCCATTAATAAGAAACAAATCAACAACTCTCAAATAAAGTACTCTTGCTACTCCTGGATATTTCTTACCCATTCCATGTAATATGTTATTTTCACAAGATGCAAATGCAAAATTTAATTGCTAATGTTACTGTACCAGGAAATTTTGACATTTAAAAAATGAAAAAATGGTAATACTGCTGAAATATTTTAAACCAGAAATAACAAAAGATTACTAATTACAGTCAATTACAAAAAAACCCACAACAAACTAAAAACATCAAACAGATTATTTAATTTTAACTGTAAGCAGACACAGACTGTATTCTGAACTTAGAAGAACTTTTTAACTTCACCAATAAGACCAAAAGAACTATTCCAGTCACACATGTTGCTGAAGTGCTCCATTTCATATCTGAGTGTGAAAAGCTGTGTACAGACAAATCAGAAAATCAGAAAAGTGCTTGATAAAATTTATCTTATGGAGGAGAAGCTGACCATGCAGGTGTCAGTCAGGCTGGTCCTTAAAGCACAGCTGTGACACACAGCACAAGTGACACCTCCATGCACTAAATGTTAATGTACACAGCAGCTCTTCCACATGACAAATTTGATCACCAGGAGGATGAGAAGAATATTCATACACTTAGGAATATGCAATTAAAAAAAAATAATAATGCAGGGAAAGACAAGTTACTGAGAAAACATCCTGAGTACTTTAGTTGATACCAAGCTGTGATACATGGCAAAACTCACCTTTTTGGATCATTGAGAGATTTCAGCTTCATCTGAAGAACCCTAAGCTTGTGTTTTGGGCCTATTAAATTCTTCGTAGAAAAGGTCAAAGAAATTTTTGCAATTTTTTCAATGTCTTGGGGAAATCCAGTCAGTATTTTGACTCTTTTATATTGCTGAAATGTTGAAGCTTCACTAAAGAAAAAATATTTAGTCAGGCTTTGGTTAGCTGAGTAACATTCAATATTGCTAATAATGAATAATTGCTATTATTATTAAACTGGGAAGTCTTGTGAGATATATCAGCTTTGAGCATTCAGAAGGAGGACAGCTAGAACAGGATTCAAGCCATTACCAAGCAGGGACCTGGGAAAGGATCATTTCAGTGTGAGGGCACTGCCTTTGACACTGAGCCACATCCAGCAAATGGTGCCATGGCCAAGTCTTAAACTCAGGTACTTTTTCAAATTACAAGCTAACAAGTTAAAAGGTTTAGAAAACTCAGAAAATTATTCCTATAAAGTGATTAAAACAAAAGATTTAAAGACAAAGAACAACATACCTATTCATCTGTGACTCTACTGTGTTTCCAGCATAGTCTATTATTTTAACTTTAATGAAGCCTCTCCTAATGCTTTTATTCCAGGTAGTAATGTCCAGTAAGTAGTTATACACTGCAGGAAGAAATAGGAAATCATGAGAGTTAAAGAATGAGCTCAACAGGAAACAGCTGGTGTTACCTCCCTGTTAAATGTATTCACTTGTAAATGATAGGAATAGTGACTCTTTACCTTTACATTACCAGTTCAAAGGAGAATAAAAAGCTGACCTGCCTTGTGCCCTTAGGAGCCCTGACCTGGCCTTCTGCTGCCATCACCAGTACTGCAACCACACACCTTTACTCCTCCCAGTCAGGACACCAAGTAAAACTTTCTTCATTTTTTGGCATATTATCATTCTCTCCTAAAAGACCAGGCCTTGGTCTGGCCTTGTCTTGCTTAACTTTACAATTTTCTTTCTTTTTAAGGCCTCTTGTTAATTTCTGTTTCCTCAGGCTTCCAAATATCTAATAATTAAGGCTTTAATTAATAAATATACTGTTTTTCAGACTGGTCTGTTTTGGCTCTGGACTTTGCATTTTTTTTTTTCTTCTTGATTTTGTGTATTTTCTTTTAAATTTATCTTGTCATTGCAATATTTCTTATTCTGCTCCATGTTCCTCCCTCTTTTCCCCTTTCTACCACCACCAGAAAGGGGCGGGGGAGAACAGTAGTAACAGGTTTGTGTTGAGCTGAAAAACACTGGGAAAAGGAGTTATTTTATTTAAATTTCTGTTTAAAAAGCTATGTAAAATCCATCACTTCATTCACCTCTCCTCAATCCTTTGGAAGACAGGGTGATGTCAGCAAGCATGACTAGGACCATGTGTCCCTGGTCACAAAACTTGCCAAGATGATGGACAAAACTAATGGGAAAACTTAATTTCACATGAATTCCGTGTAAGCCTACCCCCATACTCTAAATGAAAGAGCCTTAAGAATAACTAATTAGAAGTGTGTGTTGTACTTGCTCAGAGTGCTAAAATCTTTTAATACAAACAGGAATTGGATGAGAATCTAGGATGGGCCTACATGGGTAGGTAGATATCTGAACTGCTGCACCTGAAGCCCATGCCATGAGAGCTCATTGCCACAGAGTATAACTCTGAAGCAGTCAGCTGAACTTTCCCTTCAATGTTTTACTCCTGGGGAGACATGGAGTAGCTTTGGTTGACTTTAGGATGATCTCCTCCTCAGGTACAACATAGAAATGTCTCTTTTTTGTCCTCGACCCAGGGGAGCCTCGCTTCCCTGCTCTCTGAAAATGGCAGCATCAATCCCATTTAAGCAGTTCCATCAATCCAGCTTTTGCCCTCCCTCTTGATCTCATTTCTGGCTTCCTTCTTCCTCCTGGCAGTCCATCCCATTACATTTGAAGTTACATTTCTTTCCCAGTTAACACAGTATTATTTTTCTTCTGCCACCATCATTCTCCTTCCTCAGTCTGTGAACTGAACCTTAGTTTATGGTTTTTTACATCATTTTACACAGTGGCTATCACTAGCTTGCTACTTTTAACATGTTTTCACTCCAGATCAGCTAAAAAATAACAGTCATAAATTTTATAAAGAAGTTTTATGTATTTATTCACTCACTGCAGAATGGGTCTTTGTCCGAGGTATCAAAGTAAGCTTTTGTTGGTGAAAGATATGGTATCAACATTTTTTTCCATCTATCAGCACGATAACCTGAAAAGTTTAAATATTTCATTTCAGACATTTGGCAAAATCATGAGACACATATTCTTACACAAAAGAATCTCACAAAGTGACAAATTTGCCTTTAATTTTTTTAAATATCCTCTGAGAAAGAAAACTGACTAGAAAAAGGAAGGAATCCTCTGACTATAACAGACTGTAGCATGCAAGTATTTAAATCCTCTAATATATTAAATTGCCATAACGTAATACTTGCCTCTTTAGTCTAGATACTAACTCCAAAAAGTAGTGCTTACAAATTCCTGCAAAGGTAATAAAAACAAACCCAAAACCGTAGCCCACATATATTTGCAGAGAGCACTTACAGAATAGCTCTCCTTTCTTTATTTTGAATCAGTAAATATTTTTAAATTGTTTAGCCTATTTGTAGATATTGCTTCATAAAATATAAGATACACTGCAAACCCCCTAAGTTCATGGATTTAACATAGAAAGAAATTGATACAATTCTATGATTATTGTCTTTAGGGCTTGATAACAGTGTTTGTTTCTAGAAGGGATGATCCTGTTCTCTCCCTGTTAATCTCTCTGCCTAGACTGGACAAGGAGGGCTAATTCCAGGCTGCAGAGCTGCCACTGCAAAGCAGGAAGCAGGAAAGATTGCAGCAGAAGGATGCTGCTTCTCCACTCAGCTCCCAGACTCAGCAGCTGACTGAGGAAATATTCCCCCACATCTACCTTGGGCATTCTGTCCCAGTGCATCAGGCATGGCTAATAACCGTGCTGGGGAAGTCCTGGAGTCTTTCTGTCCTACTATAAAAGTTCACTATGGTTGGGTTTTTTTATAAAATAGCACACAGATCTATCTATGCTTTTTCTTCTAACCTGATCCAACTAATACAGCATGCACATCCCAGCGTAAGGGTGCAAAAAAAAAAAAGAAAATATACAAATTGAAATTTAACTTCTAATTACGGATTTTTAAAAATTCATTCTTAAGAAAACCCTGCCAACTAGGAAATGCTCACACTATTTTCAAACTGCACCCAGATCCTCTCTAAAAAGCAACAAATCCCCCCAAACAATTAAAATCTCCTCCAAATAAAAGCTTGATTCCAAAAGAAGAACAAAAGGAACCATGAAGTTGCTCTAAACATTATTACTCTTAAATAAAAACCACAGGTCCTCTAGGGATCATAAGACACTCCTAAAGTCTGAAGTGATGAACTAAAAGCACAAGCAGTTTCTCTCTAGAAAGGGGAAACACTGAGTCCATTCCAGACTGGAAAGCATAAAGACCAAAGAGTAGGAACATTCAGCACCTGTGCCTAACAGAGATAACCATAAAGCAGACTTTAACCTACTTTAACTCCCCAGGAAATCTCACCCAGCCCAGAACAGATGTGATAACACTCACCCAGTACTGGGCAGGACGTTGGTTGGAAAGCATCACAATCAACACATTTTCCTCTCTTGTAATCCAAATAAGAGTCACAAGGATACGTTATTATGTCGCACTTGCTTTTCAAAGATGATAAGAAGAGGAAGACAGCTCTCTGATGGTCACATTTAAAAAACTGAACTCCTTCAGGGAAGAAAAAGAAGTAAAAAGAATACTTAATAATTTTTATTAATGAGAAAAAAGATGTATAAGTGGAATCATAGAATGGTTTAAGGAAGGGACATTAAATATCGTCTTGTTCCAACCCCTCTGCCTTGGGCAGGGACACCTTCTACTACTTCAGGTTGCTCAGAGCTCCATCCAACCTGGCCTTGAACACTTCCAGGGCTTATCCTGTGGCACATCCACAACTTCTCCATGAAACCTGTCACTCTCTGACAGTGACAGATTTTTTTGGCCAAAAAAAATTACCACGAGGAACACTTCAGAGATTCTTTTCTCTAGTTTTCTGGGATCATAAATTTCTTCCTTTCCTGACAAAGCAAACTTTGGGAATTGTAGAGATGAAAATTGTGCTGGCTTAAGGGATTGTCCCATACTCACAGATACACAAGTGAAAGCCTTATGCCTTTGCAGCAGCTCTAACTGCTAGCAGCACTGGGCAGATTACTACTGGGAAACACTGAATGACAGAAACAAACATATCCAGAAGAGTAAACAAAAATAATTGCCAGCAACGTTGCCTAAGACTCATGGAAGATGAAATAATCAAAATTCCACATCAAAAGATCATTTCATAAAACTGTTTTCATCCTAGAGGCTAAAAGACATATCCAACACCGAAACCTAGTTCATCATTGCCAGCCAGGAGGAACCTAAAACACTGTGGGGATGTGGAAGCCTTGCCTTCCATGTCATAGGCAATGGATCCCGCCCAAACCACTGGGACACAAACACCTTCCCCCATGCCTGGACCCATATAACCATGGGAAAATAATGCTCAGTATATTCAGGTTGTTGTACTGTATACTGTTGTACTGTATACAGTACAACAACATAATTCCATCATGCCAATATTAATGATATGATGGGATATGTATGTTATAGCAAGATTATTTTCAAATATCTTTATTATTTTTCTTTTGCTGTATAGGGATAAAAAGAAAGAATACAGTCTCAGGTTCCATATTACTGACTGTGCAGTGTACATTCAATTCAATTTAACCTTTTTTGATTTGATCTCAAACTTTTCTTCGTATTAAATAAACAGATTTTTGTTTACCACTGAAAAATGTTTTTGGACAACCAGGCTGATCCATTCCTCCATTTGGATAGAAATCAATGGTTCCTAAAGGCTTCTTGAAACCTAGTACTAAAGTAAAAACATCATGAATGAAAAAAAACCCCATAAACAGAATTTTGAAGGCAATTATTTATCAACACATTCACTCCAAAAATCATGAAGATCTTAAAGAAAATGTTTGTAATTATACCATTCTTTTTGTACTGTCAATGAAATTCATAGTATGAGGCAAAAGCCAAGAATTTTTTTCTTTTTAAGAAAAATATGTAAAATGCTGTACACAAACGTATACAAAATTGTGTTAAATTCGTACTGCTGCAAAAGGGAAAGAATAGAAACAGCTGTAACTGAGATATTATTTGCACAAATAAATTTATGAAATTCATTTTCTCTCCAGAAACCAAAATTCTTTCCCAGTGCAATTTTCATTAGAGTAAAATTTTCCAATTTTTGCAGGACCTTGGATTCTGAAGTACACTAATATTAGCAGTAAATCAAAGTAGGAAAATCTGTATCTGTCCTATAAAAGTAAGCAAAATTCCATGAGTAAGAGTTAATGCAATCTGACCTACTTTCCTTTTTACCACACCTTTATTTACATAATGGGAACATTGCAAAAATCGGTATTTTACAGCCTCACATAGAAATTTGTATAAGAAAATGCTTAAATTTTAATATTATTAAAGAAACTGATATGAAACTACGCAAATAATGGGACAATTGTGTTATTAAAGGTTTACTTATGGCTTTGAGGGAAAAATGAAACCAGACATTAAAGCAGAGATGAAGCAGACTTTACAATGTTCTTCTTTTTAACCTTACAGTAACAGGATTTGGTATTTTAAGTAGTGGCTCTGTGGTGTACTAAATTGACACACAGAGCCTGCCTGTCTCAGAAGGGATTAATTCAGTGCTAACCATATGCCTACAACTTCTGTGTTCATACACACTTGCACAGCAAAAGAACATTCCACTGTTTGGATGTTACTGAAACAGCTGATGCCTCCTCTTTTGTTTTCCTGCCTTTCCTCAAGCTGAAATAGGCAAGTCAAGGCTATGTCATTACCATCAATGTCTGAATGGATCACATCTACAAACTGTGCATCAGTAGGATCCAGTCTGTGCTCTGGTGGTTCTCCAGTGAATGAAGGGCCTGCTGGATCCAGACCTGAATAAAAACATTTGCATCATAATCCCTGGGCTCCTTCTACAGATATATAAAAGACCAACATCTGAGCATTATTCAGCAGTGATTCTTCATTTTCTTGGTATAAAAACTTTTAAAAAACATATTTTTTCTCTTCAACTTGCTAAGAAATGCAAAAATTCCTACCCCAAGACTGATCAACCAATATCTATTAATTTCTCTCTTTCCATAAGTTCCATCTCCCATTTATTCAGATGAATATAAGCCAACAGCATCAGGGATCAAATCAGGAGAATTTATTTTTTCCTTTTCCCCAGAAAATACTGTACCTATTATACACTTAAACCAAATATTAAACCAAAATGCACAATATAACTGCTCTCACCTCCAGAATGCAATTAGTCAGACACTCAGGTAGCATATCATTTAACTTATGTGGCATTTAGATGTAGCATTCAATTTTCATTTGAGACATTAGAAGGTAACCAGGTTGGAAAATTTAATCTGTGATTTATGTCCTGAAGGCAAACTTGCCCAATTTTCTGAACTGCTATCAGGGCTATATTTTTCCTCATGTATGTCATTAAATATTCAATTTTTGATTGTGATGTCTCAGTGCTCTGACCACAATACAAGGTACAATAGAACATGTGCACTGGGATTAAAAGACTTACCTGTAATTCTGCCAAGTTTGCCATTATACTTCTCACCAACAAAACCAGCTATATGAGCACCAAGACTAACTCCAATCATATGCATAGAGCCAAGAGAAGCTCCACCCACCTATCGGGGAAAAAAAACCACCAAAGCCAGTCACGCACAGAATTAACAGAACAGAAATCAGTAGGCTGATTTAATTTTCACTTTTTGTAAGTACTTTTAATTATATTTCTAATTTTCTAGTTCTACAAAAAGAAAAGAAAAAAAAAATATTATGAAGTTCCTTTCAGTTTGCAATTCTGTATTAGTTGAAGTGTAGAAATTATGAAATTCTTTCTGTAGAAAAATGTAAAAAGGAAGCTTGCGTCACATTTCTCCTGAAATGTCACATTAGTTAGAAGGCGAGCTGGGAAGAGAAGGGGAAGACATTTATCAGACATAAGAAAGTTGAACCAAAACCACGAATGAGGAAAAAAAATCTTGCCCTGTTTTATCCTTCCAATAAAATATATTAAAAACTTAATACCATTAACAAATACTTATGCCACACAACTGCTGAATAATGTGCCAAATGCACATCTTAAAATGCCTATTCTACAGCAGTAGAATAGCAGGCAGAATTTAAAAAAAAAAAAAAATAAAAATGAAAACCTACTGAAGATTTTTAAAACAATGTGCAAAATGATGGGATGACACACAGGATCTGAAATATTAATATGCCTCAAAACAAATTGGAAAGGCCTCACAACAGCTTGTAAGTGTGAAAGCAATAGCTGTGAGACACTACAGACCCCACTCCCACCACTTGCAGGACTCACACTGTCACTGTTTGCCAGGCAGATCAGTAAACATCAATTAACATGGAGACTCTTCTTATGGTCTATTTAATAGACTTCTATTTACTTTTTTTTTATTCCATAACAATGAACCTACTGGCACAATTGCAAATTGCTATCACTGTATCCAGTCCCAGAGGACAGATTCTGATAGGCTTTCTTTCCTTTCACCTCAGCCTTTCTCAAAACGTTGGATGTTTTTCTCAAATTCCATGTGAATATTTTTTACTGCACAGCATTCAAAATTCCTGAGAATGGCTGAGAAACAAGTGGTGAACAAAAGATGAAAATTCAAGTGACAAATCAGACAACGGCACAAATAACATCATGACATGTTTTGTTCATTTGATCAAGCAATAAGTCTAAAGCCCAGTTAAGACCACTGGCATCAACTATGGTTACAGCAACTGCCTCTAGAGACAAGAAGTTTATACTATTTTGGAATTAATATTTATGTTTTCCAGTGGTTTATTTCCCATTTAAAACCTTTATTTATAGTAGATAATTAGTAAAAAGAGTAGTGTAATGCCTTTGTAAAATGTTTCCACTGCATACTATTTGAACATCTCTCCCTTCACTTCCCTACTGCTGAATTCACTCTTTCCAGAAGAACTGAAACTTCCAGCTGGTTCAAGAAATCAGATCCACTTTCAGGCACATTTCAGTGAATTGGAAATAAGAACTCAGGTGAAGTTAAATATATGCAATAACAACTGTATGTAAAGTTAGTATTAGCTCTATAAAGAAATAAGATTTGATGCTGTTCACTGGACTTCTCTATAGATATATTTTAAATATCCATTCCCACTCAAACCATGCTCTTTACACTTATTCAGAATAGATGCAACGTTCTGCCTTACCAGCATCTGGTCAACATAATTCTTCAGTATTTCTGCAACTTTTCTGCAGTTTTCCACAGCAGCTCTGTAATTCACAGTGGTAGCACCACGATTCCAATCAACTATAATGAGATTAATATCCTCTGACGACAGTAAAAGACTCTTCATGTTGCCCAGCCATGCTGGAGGAGATCCGGTTGGCCTGAAGCCATGAATGACAAAGACAATTTTCTTGGTTTTATTCAGGTACTCAGATGCAGACACGTTGTGTTCAATGAGTTTCTCAGCACAATCATAATTTTCCTTTGTGTATAGGAGTAGCTGAACATGGAGTTCTGTTCCAGACAAAGCATTGCCTATGTGAAGGTCTGTAAATTTGGGACATTTTTGTTCCTCATCTGAAAAAGAAGAAAATGTTAAGACAGTCATTTGATGAGTTGGGCTACCTGCAATACCACCTCTTCACTTTTCTTTCCATATCTTTTTCTGCTGAAAGTGAACTTCCATTTCCTTTACTCTTGACCTTTGGAAAAAGATGTCAAAACATGCACTGAACAAGGAATCACAGTTTAACCAGTGACTCTGTAGATACCACTATGCTCCTCCAAACCCTTCAAATGTGAATTTATCCTAATTTTTCCTGAACCATGTATTTTCTCCTTATAACTACTAATTAGTACTCAATGTTGATAATATCCTTCATTTCACCATCAAAGTCAGGTTCTCAGAATTTTTTCACAAGAAGTGTGTGCTGTATAAACAGGAAGGTTGTGGTCGTTTCTTCCTCTTTGGGCCAGTGTGGCTGTGCTGGCAATCCTTCAACCTTATTTGTTTGATCTAGCAATAAGAAATAGATGCCTGACAAAACAGGAATGATCCAGAACCCTTTCCTAGCTTTGGATCACCATAATGGCACCATTACCAAGAAACAAAGGCAGAAGAAAAAAGAATCTTGCTCTGAGTTTGAAAAAATAAGAATTAAGGTCAGGGGACATAATGGCACAAGAGAAACAGTAGGACTTAGCATTTCTGTCTGTACTTGGACAGTTAGGGTATACCAGGTTAAGCTGGTCAAGAAGAGGATGGAGGTTTTCAAAAGAGTCTAAAAAGACTAAATTTCTCCCCTCCCTGGTTATCAACCTCCAAAGTTCATTCATTAAAGATATCTTTTGGCTGCTGAGGTCACATTGTGTGGATAAAGCACTTCAGGACTCTAGGCAGAACACCAACATCTGTCAGTTCTTCTGCTGTGGCCTCTTGACCTTTGCTATGACATTAGTTGGTTTTTGGTCAAGGTTTTTGGCCCATCTCTTGACTTCTAGTGGGTTATATTACTTTACACAAGACTTTTGTCTCTCTGGTGGCACTTTTCTCATCTCTACTGTCATTAAAATCTTTGCAAAACAAGTCACTTTCAAGAAATGAAAGTGAGAATAGTGTCTTCTTAGTTCCTTAAAAGTAATATTAAAAAATAGCCTGAATTTCTCAGATTTTTTGAGTCATAAGAGAAGCAGTTCCAGCCATTCTCCTCCTCCCAGGGAACAGCCCACAGGCAGAACCAAATCCACCACATTTGAGATGGACAGCAAGCCTGCACCCCTTCTCAAAGCTGTAAAAGGCAAGTGTGGGTGACTTAGAAGATATCTGAAATATGAGTTCAATACCTCAGGTCAGATCCAAGCAAAGCTAAACAATGTGAATTACGGCATTCAAGGTGCAGTAAAGATTCAGTAAAGGCACTGAAGACACTAATTCACTAATTTAGGGAACTAGACCAATCACCTCTAATGCCAAACCATGTATTTACAAGGACTAGATTGGTCATCTCTGGGCTGGACATCACAAAAAATAATGCATATAGATAGTCCAAACAAGAGCAGGCTTGAAGTTACACAGTATTAAAAATAAGCTGAAACTCCCTGCTGCAAATCAGCCAGACAAAAGTTTCATCCCTATCATCACGTTATGACAGTAACTACAATTATTACATGGAGAAAAATACAGAATTATCTTTCAAAATAAATACCATTGTTTTCCTTATGTAAAGATATAATAGTATAAGTAACTTTTACTAAGATTATTATAGAGGTTACTAGCTAACAAGTGACACAGGAAGGCAACTAATTTCATTGTTTGGATTTATCCAAGAATTTCTGGAACTGAGAACTGTTCAGCTGAAGTGGAACTTGAATTTAATAAAAATAATAATCAAGAATCTAGTAAAATGTCAGGCATGTGACATGATCCTGAGATGTTAACAGTATGTGTCACATTTGATTTCTGGTTTTCATATCTTTATATATGATGATAAAACTAGAATATAAATTACATTACACTAACTTAATCTACAAAGTGAAAACAAAACCCAGTCACTTTAGATTATAGTTTCAAAGGTACAACATGAAAACCTCATTTTGCCTGATGTGGTCTTTAAATCCAAGTTTAATTACTGACCCTTAAAATTCACTCCTTCATACCTAAATTATAAAAGATTCATGCTAAGATATTGCTCTGTATCCCTTTAAATATTTTGGGTTTTTTTTAATCCTTTGGTTGGTAGGAATAAAAATTACTTCTTCTAAAACCAGTGGAATGACAGTGAAATAAACCAGACACAGTTTATTCCACGGGAATGAGAAATCTATCACAAGGAAATTATTTTAACTGCCAAACCTATTTACTAGCTGGCAAATGTCAAAGGGAAGCAACTCATTTACTCTTGGCTGTGAAATGACAGAAGTTCTTCTTTCAAAAGTAAACAGAGAATAAAACCAAAATGATGATGTCTTTACTGTGGAATTAGATAAGTTCTGCAAACAGGCTTATAGATTTATTACATTGAATTGTTTAGCAAGGAGTCATTGGGGGAAGTTTTCAAACTCCTGTTTCTCATTGAATATTGGAAGCAATACCCAACTGCCTTTTGTGCACTCTTGCTGGAGTACTCACTCTTTTCTGTACAATCAAAACATACATGTAGGCACTGGGTGTTACACATGCAGTTTAATCAAGTTAATGTATAATTTCAACTTTCTTGTGTACCTTTGTAATCATTTCAATTATCTTGTGTGGTTGAAAAGGGGAAAATCTTAAGTGCACAGTCTTTTCTGGAACTAAATTTTACTATTTAAAAATGCAACTTGAAAATCTTAAGCACCTATCAAATCAGCAGCAACCAGGAAACTCACATGAGTATATTATGACTATTTCATGATGACGTCTACTTTGTACAAAGTGCACATACCTGAGCAGGTCTCTGGGCAAAGTACAGCCAGAGATAAAGTATCAGGCTTGGTTCTATTTACTTTAAAATGAAAACTTATGTCTCAGTTTCAAAGTTATTGAATTCTTTTTACTAATCATCTCCTCCGTTCAGTACATTTCATAAGATTTTATCTTAATCTTTTGGCCAATTTAAATGAAGGAACATTCATTTTTTATATATTTGATTAAAGCAAATATTTTACAACACAAGGAAGCTGATAGCTCTTACCTGATTTCACCCAGTATATCAAACAGATGAAGAAACACAATTTCAGCATGTGGAAGTGATGGAGAAAAAGTGATGTGTAATAGCCACAGAAAAGTGGCAAATTGCGTGTTATGCTAGATTTCTAACACAACTAAATGCTAGATTTCTAACACACACCAATGAGACGAGTGAGTAGGAAGCAGAAAGTAAAGCTGTAGTCAAGCTTCTGCAATTTATGACTCCTCCTGTTGAGTGACTTCAGTGGATAGGGTGGTTTCTGGGCTTTGAGGGTTGGGACTGATTTTTAATCTATTTCCCTCTCTGTCTATCAGCAGAAATACACGTAAGCAAATGTTGTCATATGTTGCTGACTATTGCATGTGTGGAGTTTAGGAGTGGGGGTAACTAGTGGTGCATGCCACTAAAGATCCACAGTGTGGGGGGCTTTAAGTGTTTCACTGAACTGCATTTAGGGGCACTGAGATGGGCAAAAGGAGCTTAGGACAAAAAGTCATTCTGCTGACAGAAGGATCTTCCTGTAAGAACTCGCAAATAGTTCTGAGAACTGTGATGATCCAGAGATCATTTTCCCATAAAATTATCATCTGAGCTTTTCCAAGGATTCATTCTCTTATCTAAATTCTGAGAGGGTCTGCAAAAGCCTCTCTGGCAGAGTGGTGGAGTTTAGAGTCCCACAAACCTCACCCAGATACTGATTTGCTGTGTGTTTTTAAACCTCATTCCCTCTGTATCCCAGCTGCAAAACAAACGAAGAAATATTTATTTTTATGAAGCTCATTTATTTACAAATCACTTCACTGAGTAAATACAGGAGTGAAGACTACAGGTTTTTAAAGTTTGTGCTGAGGCAAAGAGGCAGATAAGCCCTGCATTACTCATGTGTGAAGCATGGATGCTCAGTTTGCCTACATCTGTGTCCCAATTATTTTCAGTGCAGGAGGAAGAAAACCATACCATAACCATTCAAATAGGGTGCAAATGCACCATAGGAATGTTTTTTGCATAGTGTATCCTTTAAAGTGCTTCTAAACATAAGGTCTAGGTTTCCTTTGTTTCTTTCCACTATAGTTAAGGGGATGTGTGTGTGTTTATGTGTTTCATTACTTAATTTTGAGTGAACAGTGTCTTCAGCTTTGTGAATCTGAGCAGCTTGTCAAAGCTGTGCTGCACAACTTTTTGCAGCAGACAGCCTTTAGGAGGTATCATCAAAGGTGTCCTTTTCTCTTTGAATGCAGTTGCAAGGAGAAAAAGATGTAGTATGTCTGATGGAATGAAAATCAACTGAGCTCAACAAACGACCTTTAATTAATTTTTTGCTTCCACTTCCCAAATATGTCACTTTGTTTGGAGTAAAGTTCACTGTGGCAGCTCTTGAATTCCTTTGCACTTCCCTGTCACCTCGAATCTTTGACACTTGCCCACCCACTGCTAATAAAAGCCTGATGTCACCTTTACTGACGTCACCTATTGCTTAGAACAAGTAATGGCAGAGTGCCAGTCTGGCTCTTCCCTCTCTCTACTTTTTAATCTACATTATTGTTACAACAAAAACTGAGTGCACCCAAGAAACCTCCAGTCAGAGAGCCTCAGCATGTACTCTGTATACAGTACCCATTCACATACAAGTTAAAGCATGGAGAGATCAACACCACTAAAACCAAACTGCTAACAGCATCAGTAAAACATTTATTGGGCTTATCCAAAAGCCAATCACCTGATCTTAGAAGAAAATCTTACATATATATTTTTACATGTACCTAATGTCACTAGCTGGGAACAAGCTGCTAACATTTGTTCTTTTATGCAGACACAGGGAAAAGAGAGGACATTTTAAGTCTCTCTTGAAATGAAAACTGAAATAAGTCCAGCTCACAGCAGTGTTGATATAACCCCCCATTAAATGGTTTCAAAGCCCTCTGAAAGCAGTGTTGGGAAAGGACTCCCACACCAAATCAATGCCCAGAAAGTTTTGTGGCATTAATTAGGATGTTGAACTGGGGTGAACTCAAGTCTCTGTCACGTGACAAGGAAACTGTGCTCACCAACAGTGGCACTTGGGCTTCTGAGAAATTCAGAAATCTCAACTCCTGTTACTGGTAGTACTGTAGGTTCTACTGACAGCTCACTGTCAGGTAAATCCTTCATGTTGGCTCCGAATTTCACGTACACTTTCACAAACTCCAAAGTTTTCCCATCCTGCTTTTCTGCATTGCTATGCCCACTCATGCCTCATGCTTTTCCCACAGGAATGCACTCCTCCTCACTGAAATTCAGAGTTACCTGCTTCAAAAGTGCTTTATGCAAACCAGTGGAAGATGCTGGCACTTCCTCTTCATGACTTTGACTGTCCCTCATAGTGCTCAGGACTGTCAGAATATACCCTGAAAATTTTAGGGGACCCCACAGACTGTAAGCTACTAAAAAATTCTAAGACTGGCCAAGTATTCAAATGGAAAAAAAAAAATAAAAACTTCATTTTTACTACAGTGCAAGATTGCTATGGTTTATCAATAAAAGAATGCCACCATTATAATTGAATTTATTCCCAGTTTTTGATAAAATAGTATCTAAAAACATTACTGTTTTTCAAGATTAAGATCGAATTCTTACACAAGCCTTGATATGCTTATCTGTGGTCATATGCAAATGGTATTTCCCCATCTAATCTCCTCTCTGCCCCCAAGGATTCTGTAGTTTTGGGAAATCCCATTCTCAGAACAACTCTCATTTCTTTTATGTCTTACGCCACTCCTACAGAAAAATTATTCTCTAACCTCCAAGCTTAAGAGAACTGCCCCTTTCCAGGTAAGAGGAAATTCAACCAAGCTTTTGCAATGCAGTATGTTTCACTATGAAAATAAGCTGTCTAAAGACTGCAAAAAAAAAAAAAAAAAACAACCTGACTTGTCGGAAGAAATTTAAGATTTACTGTCTTCTACACTGATGTTTGCAATTCCTGTAAACTGATAATCCCTTCCTAAATAGGCTTGACAAGTTGGTAACTAATCCTCCATTAGAAAATATTCTCCCTGAGGCAATGCACACCATTTATGCTTTGGAAAATAAGTTCTTTAATGATTAATTTTCACATTGTTGTCATCAGGATGACTTCTGAAAATGCCCTCCTTTGTAAAATAACACTTTAAAAATATACTTGGAATGCTGAATATGTGTACACAGTTGAAAACTGTTTGTAGCTGTGGGTTACAAGGCAGGTGTAACTCCAGCTATAAAGATAGTAATCATATTCCAGTAATTTTTATTGAGAAATGAAAAACAGCCAATACTGTATACATGTATTTTGTTAGTAACTACCACAATGCTTTACCATGCTAATGAGGGCAGCATTTGGGAAATGCATTTTCTTAGCCCAATTTCCACATATGTGGTTTCCCAGCAGTTATTCACTGTGCACTTGCAGTTTCACTCAGAGGAGAAGGAAATACCCTGTGGCACACACAGTTCTTCCCAGGGCCTTGTTCCTGTGCCATGCATGCTTCTGCTGCCAGGCTTGTTAACAGCAATCTTTTTCCTCCTGTCAGCAGGGGAAACCCAGGAAAGAAAAAACTGAATTAAGTGCCCTAAAACATTGAAGTATCATGTGACCACAACGACACAGCCCCAGTTGAACCTGTGCCCACTGTGCCACTCTTTGCTCTGTCCCCAGCCCCGTCTCCTCCAGCACACCCACAGAGCATTCAGCCCCTCACACATCACTCTTTTCTGACCTATTTCTTCTCCCAGCTATACTAGATGTTGGAATAAAGTAGATCAGCTTTATTTTCAAACATTCTGTGTTATTTTAGTTTGTCAGTCTTTTAACTTTTTAAGCCATAATGCATGCAAAATTAAACTCTTCAGAACTTTGGCAGTGTTAAACACTCAAGTTTCTATTTTTCTAGAGGTAGCATTTTTTAGCATGACACCACATGGTAAAGAATCCATCAGGCCAACAATTTCCTTACCAGCAGATGCCTCCACCAGTGCCTTGAAATTTATAGTTTTGTCCTTACCAGAATCAAGGTGCAAATGAGATTGCACAGAGCTCTCCTGAACTCTCCCTGCATTGGTAGCTAAAGGTAGGCTTGCTAAAATCAGAAAAGGGTGACCAACACCTCGATGATTGTCTGGTTATAGCAGGATCTGGCACAGCAAGGGGAATTATCCTGCAATGTTTCATTTATAGGATCAGAGTTTCCTGACCAAAAAAAAGAAAAAAAGAAAACTTAGATTGAGGAAATTATTTTATAGCACATCTGTTTCTGTTTCCCAAACTCATCATTCATCGTTCCCATTCTGAAAACTGGGATTTGTACCATTAAGAGTCTTTTTCCCTTTACAAACCTGGGATATTGAGAATCAGGCTACTGATTCATGTACACTATTTGAGACAGCACTTAAAACCACAGGTATTTCGGGCTTAGTAGCAGTAAAAAAAAAAAAAAACAAACTCTGAATTATCAATAGCTGAAAGTAGAAATTCTTTATGTACATGCAGAGAAAAAATAGATTTGGAGGAAAAACTTTTTTGATAAGTATGAGTCTCACAGTATTTGAAGTAGATGAGATATTGACTCCCCAAAATAAAGAAATTAATTCAAATGCCCAACCATTTTAAACTTCAAAACTACCTGCAAAGTTAACAATGTCACACTTAGAAAACTAAAAGTAACTAAAAAAGTCCTTTCTGTACAATTGCCATGGAAAAGGATTTCTCTCATTTTTCCTTTCAGAGGACAACAGCATCCATGGCTGGAGAAAAAGTGCACAACCTCAGGAGTGGTTCCTGGACACTGTGGTCCAGGTCAGATCAATTTGATAAGCCAAAATGTTAAAAAATCTGCAGTCAGTGTCCAGACTGGCTACTAAAACAGCAATAACAGCAAAAAAAATCCCAACTTTCCAGCAAATCTCACTCAGGCTGGAGTTTCAAGCCGTTCTCTGGCCTGTTCCTGGGAACTGAATACTGTGAATTTGGCATCATGCACTTGATGAGAGCAATAAGGAGATGTTTTCAGGCTGACAGCAGCTCTGAGCAGTGCTGCACACCCCGTGTTCTCCAGCTGGGAATCAGTTCCAGCCCACAAAGCACAAACCTGTGCCCAAGCCCTAAGCTGGTGTCCTTTACCTTTCAGCTGCATTTTGTGCCTCACACCACACTCCATGTTCTCAGGCTGGAAAGCTCAAGAGGAGCTGTTGGCATCTGGCTGCCCTGGCTCGTGGCAGCAGCATTTTTATCGGCACTTTTATCATGCAGTAGGATCCCACTGTTCATGCAGAGTTTGTGTGCAATAACTCAGCTTGCAGCTAAGCAGCGATTTGGAATCAGCAGCAGCACTGATCTGAAACCCAGGAGCCAACATCCCTGTAGGTCACAGCTGCCCTCAGCTCTGCAGAGCTCAGTGCTGCTCCATCCCTGCCCACAAGGGTTCAGCAAACTCCAAACACCTCCAGATGTGCAGAAATGCCTCCATACATCTGTCAGTTTTCAGACCAGAGCTCAGGGCTGGGATGGAAAAAAAGAGAAAGAGGGAGAATGAAATTGCCTATAATGTTCAGTAATCTGAGAGGGACATACCACGTAGCTGAGCTGAAAGGCTAAATTAGCTCTCCCAGATTTATTTCATTAAAAGGCTGCAGGAGCATTAAAAGGCTGCAGCAAGCAACAGGAAGCAGGTTTTGCATGGGCAGGTTTTGGTAGCAGGGGTGGATTAAAAGCCCAGTCCTGGCCTACAGTAAAGTATAAGATGTCACAGAAAGACAAGCAGGTATTATGAAAAGCTGTATCTGCATGCAAATATAGTGTAGGTTATGTGGAAAGACAAAAGTAAATCAAATAAAATCCATTTAAAAAATAAACTGCTACTGCAGTTC
This sequence comes from Argya squamiceps, assembly GCA_037834095.1. Classification (NCBI taxonomy): domain Eukaryota; kingdom Metazoa; phylum Chordata; class Aves; order Passeriformes; family Leiothrichidae; genus Argya; species Argya squamiceps. Next base: position 10,388,144 of record JBBMKD010000001.1, read on the forward strand.
TTCTGGGGAGGGGATGGATGAGGCACAGGAGGAAGAGAATTAAAATGTGAACCAGTTCACAATCCCTCCTTGTGGCCTGGAGTTCACTGCTGCAGTTGTTGTGGGTGTGTGGGATTGATTTCCCAGCCCAGAGGCTGTTCTGGATGAGGCAGAGCTGCTCTCTGACACACTCAGGGCTGGGAATTGTGAGCAGCCTTTGGAAATGTTGCTTCCAGGTGGCTGCAGCTTTGCAAACCACCTGCTGCAAGGCTGAGCCCTTCTGCCTCTGCTCTGGGAACACTTTTCGATTTAGCTTGTCAATAGAATTATCAGTGGGGCTTTTTGTATCCAGGGGCTTGTTTAAATTGTGTCTGACAAAAATAAAGAATTAACATTTATGAACTTGAGAAACAAAGTTAATAACTGGGAGCTTAATAGTTCCTACAGGGCCCTGTGAAGGTTCTGTGGACAGGGTGAAAAATCCAGAGTCCACAATTACACACTTTAAGATCAATACATTTAAGTGTACTGTAAGAAACCTGATGAATCATGCCCTTGGAATATAAAACCTCTCTGTTGACATTTTTTCCCTTCAGCTCCAAAAACTGAAGTCTCTGTAACCCAGTTTCTGAAATGTGCTCTTCTCAGAAATACATTTTCCCAACAAGAGAGTTAAGGCAGGCAAGCAATTCAGGTATTCTCCTTCAATAATCTCTCCTGAAAAACTACAGTATTTCTGTCACTGACTGGCTATAAAGCAACCCTGGACTTACTGTGGCCAGTTACCTTCAAGGATAAGTACATATTAAACTCTGAAATGTGAAAAGGAAATGAAAAAGGTAAAATAAATACCCATCCAAAAGATATCAGAAGGGCCTGGCCACCATAGCAGGGCTGCTGTGTGGCAGATTGTGGTTTTCAGGGAGTGTGCTGGTAAATGGTCTCTGTACAGAGATATATAAAGTACAACTGGAAGCAGGACAACGAGCAGGCTGTGTAGTATGGGGATATTTTTTTACATTATAATTGGAGGGATGTAAAAAAGAGAAATCTGACACTTTTTGGTTTAAGTTTCTGTTTCCTTGAAGAGCTGGAATCTGGCTCTCTGGCTTGTTACCTACATCTTGCTACAATGCACAACATTTTAATTATGCTTAGCAAGCACTTCAACTCTGATGTATTTCAGGTTTTGTACCTTTGAAAAGCTGGTGCTCAGCATCTTCACATCCACTAGATGTCACTCAGTAGTCATCATTTCCAGCACTCGCACACATACAAACAAAAGGCAACAAATATTTGCTTTCATCAGACTCAAAACAATGTTCTTTCAAAAAAAAAATTAGTCGCTGTTTAAAGTTAATATGTGGTGTCTGAAAGGTTTATATCATCACTTCAAAATTTAAAACTTTCACATGATTGCATTAGAAGCCCTGGTTGCCACCTGGAATTTACATATTCCTTTAATAGAGCTCTCTCACAGAAAAAAAAAAAAAAGATAATTTGGAGGGTGATATTAATGGATAATTGATATTAATGGATAATTGTGCCTCTGGATCATGACCACACTGTTCAACATTTTGATCTGTCTGATGCTAAATGAAATTTATCTTCAGTGATATTTTCCAGCTTGTATGTTCATGCCCTGTGGGGTTTTGCCTTCAGGAGTTGTTTTAAATCCCTAGCCCCCAGAACAGCCAGAATGGATGGAGTTTGTCTTACTCTGCCTGCAGTGGTGGGTTTCTACCTGGACATTCTCTGGCTCCCAATTCCAGGCATTTGTTCTTGTATGCTTTCAGAACTGTAACCAATGCAGCTGCCTTTGCTTCAGAAACTAAACAAAGAACACTTTCTCTGGCCCTCAAATGATTTCCTTGTCTTTTTCCATACTCTCTCAGGCTTCCTGGAGACAGATGAGAGGAGGAGCAGGGGGGTCCCTGAAGAATCCACTGGACGTGGCTGCCCAGAGGAGGCACCAAGGGAAAGTCAGGAAGGATCCAACAACTCTCACTGGTGAGTGCAGCTTTAACTTGAGTTAAACACGGCAGGATGCCCGGGGTGGGCAACAAAGGAAAGTTGGAAAAAGGTCTTGACTGTTGGGATGCCGACCCCAAAATCCCTCCGATGGGACCTTTGGGAGAATGCTGAGGTGGTTTGCACATTCTCCCAGAGGTAGTTTAGCATGTGGACGCCAAGAGGGGGCAAATGAGGTGTTGTTTTGGGAGAGGATTGGTCCGAGGGGAATGTAGAGAAATATCGTTAAGGCAAATTGCAGCGGGAGATAAGGTGAGATAAGGAAAGAACGGTGAGGACTGGGAACTTCTCTGCCTTATCCTCAAACTCTGCAGTCTAATAGAGGGCTGGCTGCAAGTCTTTTGTATTCCCGGCTCCCAGGAGAGGGAAAACAGGGAGGTATTGTCCCTCCAGCCCCAGCCCTCCCTGGGCCGTTCTGGAGGCAGGCTGGAGGATCTGGATTTGTCGGCTGCTGTTCAGGACTTCAGGGGGTTTCTCTAGCGTGAGGAGAGCCAGGCCAGGTGGAGGGGGGGAGAGCCAGGCAGCGGCAACAGGGGCTGGACAGGCGGCACAGTGGGACCCGCCGGGAATTGGTTAGAAAAGCATCTCAGGTACATAAAAAGATATGAAAGAGGAGATGAGAAAAATGTAAAGGTACAAGCAAGGATAATGGCACCGTTTTTACAACCCCTGACAGGAAAAGGTGCAGGGAGCCCCAGGACCAAAGGGAGGGGGGTGGGCACCGGGTCAGCAACTGGGAAGGAATCAATGTGGCATTTGTAAAAAATAACAAACGCTTGAAGTGTTAACCGCACTAAGTGTAGTTAAGCACTTTGCAACAATCTTGGTATGAAAGGTTCGTTAACACAAGAACCTATTCTTGGGTTAAAAAACAAGTGCATCTGTGGAAACAACATCTGTTCCAGGAGAAGCCACAAAGAAGGAATGTAAACAACCTGAATCTTAGCAGGGACACACAGATCACGTTCTGACCAAAAAATGTAGTAAGAAAACTACCAGCCAACAGGTGCTGCACACGAGGTCTGTGAAAACTGTGTAAAAGAAGTGATGCGAATAAAGAATGGGCTTTTCCCGCATGAAGAAAACGGAGGCTCGGCTGACATATGACAACATCTGAGGAGCCGAGGAGGCGGGAGCCTGCGGCGGAAAAGGAGGCCGAGCCGAGCCGGGACCGACAGACCGAACACGCAAAGCCACGAAACAGCAGCCCGCGAAAGGGAATTCAAGCGGCGAATCCACACAGCAGCGAAAGGCTCCGGCTGCAGCTCCAGCGGCCGCGGGACGGCCCCGAGCACACAGAGAAGAAGAAGCGGCGGCGGAGCGGGAGCCGAGCGGAAAGAGCCCGGGGCCGCGGGCGGCGCGGAACAAAGACAGAAACAAAGAGAGAAACAAGGACAGAAACAAGGACAGAAACAAACACAGAAACAACCGGAGCTCCCGGGAAGGCGCCGCCGAGGGGCGGGAGCACGGACCGGAAAATGCGTCGCGGCCGCTGAGCCGGGGGAGAGGAACACCGGAAGTGACGCGCCGCGGAACATAAAGGTACGCGCCGCGCCGCAGGAACTTCCGCGCCGCGCAGTATGAATACACGCGCCGCGCAACACGAAAATCCGCGCCGCGGAATATAAAAATCCGCGCCGCGCAGTACGATTTTACGCGCCGCGGAGCCGCCGCGGGGGGACCCCAACAAAGAGCCCGGACACGGAACCTGTGTGCGTGCGCCTCTGCAAAATGGTTCCGGCGGGACACAGTGTCCCCGGGCGGCAATGCGGCGCGGCCGGCTCCTGCTGCACGGGGAACCCGCGATGGCCGCGGTGGCGGACAGGG